>CM056738.1:89026940-90264023 GCA_029844215.1 Przewalskia tangutica | reverse complement strand
CAAAATGCTGATAGCACAATACATATATATAAGGATGAACCCGTCAACTGAGGAGTCACAACTAATTCATATAACAAAATAGGCAGGCCGACAAGGCCGTCACTGTACATAGAGATATCCCAAAATGAATCACAATCGTACACATCCAAAAAACATCTACCACCCACAACTGTCTACAGACCTCTAAGAATACGATAATGAAATATGACGGGACAGGGCCCCGTCGTACCCCTAAATATACACAAGTACGAAAATAAGGTTCTGTACCAAAATGACTAAGCTCCGAATCAATGGAGTTCTCCGAACAGTTGAACAAGAATCCTAGACTGGAGGATCACCAAACTGAGTACTTGTACCTGCGGGCATGAACGCAACCCTTCGAGGAAAGGGGGTCAGTACGAAATAATGTACTGAGTATGTAAAACATGAAGTACTGTAAAGAAGATCATAACTGGCCAAAAGATGTCAAGAGACAAGTATAATAATCAAAATACCAATACAACTGTGCCATATAAACATGAGAGTCAACTGTGCCTTATAAAAATCAGAGTCATATCAAAATCATGGATGTCTGTCCATAGAATCATCAATATATATATATATATATATATATATATATATATATATATATATATATATATATATATCTTGCCGACCTACAGTAAAGGATGCGGTGAACACATAGTCATATCCGTGGATATCTGTCCGCATATCATACTGCTCGGCCCTCTAGTGAAGGACGCGGTGAACATATAAGGTACTGTGCATGAAACTTCCCGGCCTGGGACGCGGTGAATATACTGCCCGGCCCTCTAGCGAGGGACGCGGTGAAATGATATAATCACATTAGCATGAATGGATTATCATGAGCAACCATATGCAATTTAAATCATCATTTGACTCTCAATGGAATAAATAAAAGGCACTATCATATCATGTATCATTTTAAATCATCATTTGGAAAATCAAGGCACTATCATATCATGTATCATTAAGAATTAGGATTCAATGGAATTATGTACGACCGTCGTACCTTCATTTTATATAAATCATGTCAGAAGAAGAAAGGATAGTTTCACATACCTTATTGTCGAACTAACCACTCTATAATTAAAACTCATCTCGATTAGTTTCACATACCTTATTGTCGAACTAACCACTCTATAATTAAAACTCATCTCGATTAGCACTTCAACCTATAACAATAGCAATTCGTTCGTCAACTCTATGATTTCTAATATAAGTTATGTCGAATGACGACTCTCTTTTCTATAGAAATTTGGGCAGTACTTCCCCTATTTATATACACATCCCCAACTTACAAACAAATCCAATAATACCAATAATAAGATACAACTTAAATATATAACCAAAACAATCTCAAATACTCCATATACGCCATCATAATACTTTCATTCTCTTTACGTTCATGGAAGACAACAACTACAACAACCAAGGTGATTAATACACCTATTTCTTTTGTTAATTCAGCCCCTTAAACCACATTAAAACAACCTTAAAAACAGTCCATCAAATATAGCAACAACAACAAGAGTGCAAGTTTTATAGTATGCAACATAACACCTTTCTACACTTTAATTTCTTTAAGACATGTATTAGTAGTTACCACAACATATATACATGTTTATAAGTTACATTTCCAGCATTCTTACTTAACCAAAAATAGCCCTAATACATCACAACAATGTCCAACAATTTGAATGTCACGGTCCACCCACAAAAATCCATAACTCTTCTCATAACTTCCTTAAAATTCAATTCATGTTTCATCACTTCCATATAACTAATTACAACTTTAAATATCAAGGTTTATTTTTAAATTCAACATGCAATTAGTGACAATAATAACAACAACAACAATCGAAGCCAATGT
Source organism: Przewalskia tangutica (assembly GCA_029844215.1). Lineage (NCBI taxonomy): Eukaryota > Viridiplantae > Streptophyta > Magnoliopsida > Solanales > Solanaceae > Przewalskia > Przewalskia tangutica. Next base: position 90,262,129 of record CM056738.1, on the reverse strand, counting down.
ATACAAAACAGTCCCCAATTCGGCACCAACCATTCCAATCGGCTCAACAACTTCAACAACAATCACATGCATTCTTTTATTTCTAATTCTTCTTTAACACGATTTTATCTCTTAACTACAAAATCATTTAATCTTCCAAATACTCCATAAAAAAAAGAATTCTTACCTTAATTTTTAGCCCAAAACAGTCCCTGAAAATCGGCATTCACTACTCCATATTTGCTCCATTTTCACCATTTCTTCAACTTAGAATGACATGCATGTATTCTACAAGTTTAATCCATCATTCTTACATGTTTTTCTTCCAAAATGTTCATCTTCAACACCACAATTTCTTGGACAGTTTCGGTCCAGCTGTGTACCGATTTACTCACTATTTTGGAGAGCTTTTCATGGCTTGGAACTTGTAGAAGAACTTAATCTTGGAAGAGGGAGTAAAAATCTTCGATTTTGTTGCTATGGAAATGGAGAAATTGGCTGAGGGAAGAGAGGGAATGAGGGAGAGTGAAAGAGGTATTGTGAACTAATGGTGGGGAGATGAAAAGACTAGGGATTAAGTGTGCAGATTTTTATTTGCATGCTTGGTACAATTCCCACAATTGCCCACTTAAATTAATCTCATAAAATAAATCTTTCAATACCACTTCTTTTAAATCTGAAAATTTCATGTCCAGAATCCTATGGGGAGTATACAACTATTATTAATTCCTCTCGTCTTACTTGTAGTAACCAAAATTATTTCGGACTCACATCATTTGTATAATAATTCTCTTATTAGCATATATAAATATATTTTATATGCAGTATTCAAACCTTACTTCCTTAATTACGTTCTCTAATTATCGCCTTAAAATTACGAGGTGTAACAACTTGGGCCCATTGAGTTACTTTTTGGAGATTGCTGTAACTTGTCAGGTGGATTATTCTTATCACAGAGAAAGTATGCAGTAGAGATCTGGGATGTCATCCTTTAAGTCCACTTATACTCCAGTTGATAGTAAACTCAAGTTGGGTCGCGGTGGCTCTCCTATGAGGATCGACCCATTATCGTAGTCTTGCGACGCCGCCCGATATCTGGCGTTCACGCGACCTGATATTACATATGTCGTACAACAGGTGTGTTTGTTTATGCATGATCCTAGAGTTGAACATATGAATGCGCTCAAACGCATTCTTATGTACATTCAGGAAACACTTGAGTATGGTTTGCATTTGTATCGCCGTCGACGTCTGCACCGGTCTCTATCTGAATCGATTGGGGGTGGTTGTCCTGACACCAGATAGTCTACGTCTGGCTATTGCATGTTTTTAGGTAATAACTTGGTCTCATGATCTGCCAAGCGGCAATCCACGCTTTCACGTTCAAGTGCAGTGGCCGAGTATAGAGGGGTAGGCAATGTGGTTTCTGAGTCATGTTGGTTACGAAATCTACTTTTAGAGCTTCATTGTCCTATTGAGAAGGCGACCTTGGTGTATTGTGATAATATAAGTGTCATCTACCTTTCTGGTAATCCAGTTCAGCACCAGCATACTAAACATATAGAGATGGATATTCACTTTGTTCGAGAGACGGTAGCTAAAGGACAAGTACGCGTCTGCAATGTCCCTTCAAGATATCAAATTGCAGACATTTTTACAAAGGGTCTTCCCTCGGTCCTTTTTGAAGATTTTAGAGACAGTCTCAACGTACGAATACCGCCCGCTATGACTGCGGGGGTGTGTTAAACAGAACAGTGGGCCCAGGTTTGTCCCGTCCAGAATCCAGTGGGGCCCACATCCCAATTGTATATTTGGTAAATATATTAGACATAGGTTTGTACCTTAATTAGTAGTGTAATATTAACATAATTGTAAAGTTAGTCTCCTAATAGAATAGGGATTTAGAAGTAGAATAAGAAAAGAATTTTCCTATGTAACTTGTATATATATGTCATTCATCAATGAGAATAATCAAGGGATTTATTCTTTCAATATATATATATTGTTGACTTCTCAAAGTTTGGCCAAACCGACTATTAATATTATTAAGATATTATCTCTTCAAGAATTTCAGTAGAGAAACATCTCACTAACATTCGATCCACTTTCGCCCCTACCTACCATCATTGATCCAGTCGCACGACACTATATAACTACTATCACCCATCGTCCATCTCCTATAACTCCCCTTTTTTATTATCATAATCAATCGTCATCACGACTACCGCCTGATCATTGTAATCAATATCCATTTCCATAACATCACCTTAATAATCTAACATCACAAGTAATGGTCAAGAATCATCATTTCAACAATCAGCCATTAATCATAAATGGTCAACCACCGTTATCAATCGCTATGATCATTATCTGTCATAATCATTCATCATAATTATCAGTTACTAACATTAAAACCCACAATCAACCACATTCATTAGTCAATATTATCAACTACCATCACCATCAGCTATGTATTTCTAAATGAATGTAAGAATTTTAATATTTCTATCTACAACCACCATCAACGGTCACTACCATCACCAATTATACCACCTCTAGTCAACACCCATAACCATCATATAAATTTGTTTTTTAATATTTTATTAATATAATATTAAATTAATTACTCCTCTGTTTCAATTTAAGTGTTTTAGTTTTTAAATAATAAAGGGAGACTTTTGAATGTTATGGTATTAAATTAAAGATGTGTGTAGTCACTTAAACTTGTGATGTATGATGTTGGAATTGGAAACTTTCTAATTGTAGAATGCACTCTTTTTTTGGGCTGACGAAAAAGCAAAATAAAACACTTAAACTGTGACAGAGGGGTAGTATTTTATTTAAATTTATATTTATTAAATTTTAATAAAGACAAACTTTATACATTTAGATGTTGAGAAACAAATACTCTTGATATTTAGTTTTTTTAGATCTTAATATAATATTTTAATTCACATACATATTTAAATTCGGACCTTTTAATCTTAATAAAAATAAATGAGACCTAAGTCACGTTACAAAGATTTATAGAGTAATTTACTCTATTAAAATATAAATTTGAAGGATTTTTTCAAAATTTTAGATTAAAATTGCATTTAGAACAAGGACATATGAAAATGGTGAAGAACACCAAGAACATGATTTAAAAAAAATTCTTTTCCAACTAAATGTGCTTTTTTGTGTGTTAATAATGTGTAGGGTTTAGAAAATAGAGCTCTTTTCTTTTTTTGAAATGTTAGTTTTTACTCAATTTATTTTTATATTATTATGAAATCAAAATTGACACATGACATAATTTAATTCGTCATTTTGTCATGTCATCAGCAAATGTGTTACACACACATTACTTATTTGATTGATTCAGCGAAAAGTGTCTAAATGACACCGTCGGACCCTACCCCATGTGCCTAAATGGAACAAAATTTAGTTGAAGTGTCTAAGTGAAAGATCTTGACGACCGCAAGACGCTGCCGATGGGTTCTTAGTCGTTAAAGATAGTTCGTGACGTGAGGTTATCCAAAACTATATAAAGAGACTATAATTCATGTCCTCAACCACCAGTTCCTTCCCACACCAAAGTAATGAGTATTTGAAGCGTGATAACATAATAACGAGGTTCACCACCAAATAACACAACACCAAGCTCATAGTATTCTAGCTGCGATACCAAGTTAACAAAATGAACATCGAATCCATCTGAAAAATCAGCATATAAGATGATGATTGTCCTAGAGTACTACATAAAGAGAAGCTTTTATAGGCCACACAAACGTTATGGCTATGAGTTTTAACTTTCACGCACCGACTTTGGCTGCAACGAGGAACCGTGGTGGCAGCAATAAAGCTAATGTAGTAAAGGGGAACAATTTTTTTACAAGAATCTTCTTACATCCATCTCTCTCTCTCTCCTTCATTCAACCAGTTGCATATGAGCATAGCAAATAACACTGTAGATGTGTTTCACCTCCTGCATATCTTCATGTCATAATAAGCATGATACTGAGAATTTCCAGAAGAGATTAGAAAATTCAAACTATTCCAACTTCTTGACCAAACTTCCAAACTGAATGAGTGGAGCAAACTACATTTGCCTCCTATACTTTCTCCAACTTCAGGAGGTTCAAAAGCTACATTTACTCTTCTTTTAATTGCAAATAAACGACAACGAAAATAATTTCTACCCCTCACATTTAACTCTATACTGCTTATCCTTACACTTGTCAACAAATAGTTTAGAAATCAAAATAAAGTCTCGTTAACATAGCACAACCCCACAAGTTAGACTGCAAGGACATTCATTGCCTCAATTCATTCTCCTGTTAAAAATGAAGCACAGTGTTCCTCCTGCAATGGAGTGGATGTAATTCGAGACAATTGACTTCCTGTTCAGCATGATCAGGTAAAAGAGCAAACTTAATTGGAAAACCAATTCACCGATTCTCTTCTTCACTAAACAGGCTCAGAAATAAAAATAGTAACACACAAAGGAGAAGGTGAACACAACTTCATCAAACAAAAACAAGGTCAAAATGCAAAATAATTGAAATATCACTTCTCATCTTCACTAAAGAAAAATCCCTCGTCATATCTTTTAAACCCTGCATTGTCAGTCACAAAATACAACCGCCCTACTGAGAATATGCAACACATTCATAAGTTGTACTATAGCAAGTGGGGTGAAAAGGTCCGATCAAATGATTAACTTATGGCACATATGACCACATTTCACCTTAACCATCCCTAAAGATGCAATAAAAAAATGATCTGACTTTAAGATGGCGATTTTGCCAAAGCAACCAATTAGATGTCATTTTTTCCCTCATTTCTTCAGCGAGTATGTAGTTGAATTAATGCAGTCTATACTAGAAAAGCTAAAATATGAACCAAAAAACTTTAACTTCATCACAACCAGAAATAAAACAGAGAAGCAGGAAAAGAACGTTTTTTTTTTTGCACTAGGAATGGAGTGTGTCAAAGAACAAAACTGACAATAAGAATACCACAACTGTGAACACCAAGTGAACTTGAACTGAAATAATAGGGTAAGTTACAATGCTGAAGCACAGTTTTAACTAAAAAGGAACATCATGGTATCCATGTAATAACAGAAACAATCACCACAAAAGGATCGTGTACCTCCTCGAGCTATTGACATTTGACGAAAAATGTGAATTCGAAGGTAGGGTACGGTTGCTCAAATCTAGTCATATTCAAACTGAACATCTATCTTCGGATACTTCCTCATTAGCCTTACAATATAGGATGTGAAATTGGCTAATGTCTGGCATTCTTCACGTGTTTTGGTTTCTGAAACAACTCCGTGAATCACCAACTTCCTCAGATTAGGGCATCTTTCTAACAGCCCTGCTACCCATTGTGAGAAAAGGTCACTAATTACTGTCCAACCAAGCTCCAATACGACCACATTTTCCAATTGAAAAGAACCCTGCAATTAAGGGTGACAAAATTAGCCCATAAAACATCATCCGCCCAACCCGTTCAAGTTTGGGCCGGTCATTGACCCACGCCCATTTATAAACTCATTTCACCCCATCAAAAAATTGGGCTGATATGTAGCCCAACTTAACTCGTGAGAAATCTTGTCAAAATATTTTTAAAAAGACGCTTTTTTATTTGATATGTTATATATAGTCATAATACAAAAATAATAATTTTGTTAGGTACTAAAATTTTATAAAAGAACAAACAAAGAAATTAAAACTTAGTAAGATTTTTTTTTGAAATGGTAACAATAAAACTTAGTAAGAATTGGGCAGGTTGGATTATGACCGACTTTTTAGCCCATTTTAGCCCAACCCATTTCCGCCCAAGTAACGTTTGGGAGGGTCAATAACCCGCTCATTTATTAACTCAGCTCATTTTTACCCGCCCAAAATCAGGCAAACCAACCTATTTGACACCCCTACCTGCAATCCATATTGAATCGCTGCCTCTCTTAGTTCATAGCTCAAGGAGAGATGACTTAATTGAGGAAAGCAAGCCGAAATCGTCTCGATATCAACAACCTCATCGTCATCATCAAACACAACCGCCCACAGCCTCAGTCTTCGCAGTTTCGATGATTTTGCTATCATATGATGGAACTTGGACCACATGATTGTGAAATTGCTGACGTCCACAATTTCAAGATTCTCAGCACTCTCACCAATATCGAGATGGATAACACAAACATCATCGATCTTAAGGAGTCTTAACTTCCCCTTGTTGACAAGCTCAAAGAGCTCGATCGTACAATCTTTTAACTGCAACTTCTCAAGGCTATCAGCCTCCAGAATGATTTTATCCAAACTAATGGCTTCAACATAGATATCTTTCAAAGAGTTAGTACTCAGCTCCATCGAGGCATGTGGATCAGACATAACAATATCAAGACTTACAAGGCTCAAGACCTCAACTTTCGGGCAAACTGTGAGAAAAATACTGAGGTCTAAAGCTGATACACTGACATAACTCAGAGAAAGAGACCTCAAGCAAGGAAATTTTTGGTAACTAGGTTCAACACCCGTAATCGTATTGTGCGCCAGAGCCAATACTTCGAGTCTCTGGCGACCACATATCTCGAGTATATTAATATTAGGGGTAGTCCTGACATTATAGTGTAACTCACGCAAGGTTTCTCTCGTATACATTAGCCAAGCAATTACCGGAGCAGCAGAGAACTCGTCCACATCATCCATCATAATCGAAAGACACTGAAGACCATTAGTTTGAAAAATTGTTTGTGTCACAATTATCTCTAGTCTGATCCTTGTGAGCTCATGATAAAGAGGCCAATCATTAGAATTAAACTTGAGCGTGTGAAGATGATTTCTCCAAGCCTCTCGCCATTTCCGACAAGTAGAAGATGCAATCACGACATCTCGTGCAGCTCCTAGACGGGACAATATGTTGCCAATCACCTCAACAGGAAGGTGCTCCATAGCCTTCATACAGAATAACAAATCAAAAAAATGCTATAACCTAACAAATCCAGCTGAGCCACTAAAACCTCCAAACATCACATCTACATTATCCAGGCATGATAATCTAGCAATTTAAAGTCCAGTATTTTCTTATTCTCAGCAACTAATTAAAAAGGGCAGCCCGGTGCACTAAGCTCCCGCTATGCGCGGGGTCCGGGGAAGGGCTGGACCACAAGGGTCTATTGTACGCAGTCTTACCTCACATTTCTGCAAGAGGCTGTTTACACGGCTTGAACCCATGATCTCCTGGTCACATTGCAACAACTTTACCAGTTGCTCCAAGGCACCCCTTCGTTTCTCAGTAACTAATTAGAATCCAAAATCAAATGAAAACAACTAAAACCACACTGTTCAAACATCTACAACAACAACATACCTAGTGTAATACCACAAATGGGGTCTAGGGAGGGTAGGATATACGCAGACCTTACCTCTACCTTTACAAGATCGAGAGGTTGTTTCCGATAGACCCTCGGCTCAGAAGAAATGTACCCGATACATGAATATAGGAAAGAAAAAGAGACAATAAAATAACAAATACAACATACCCAGTATAATCCCACAAGTGGGTTGGGAGGGTAGGATGTCCGTGGACAAATAGAGAGGTTGTTTTACAATAAAATTGGCGATTTGCGGGGTAGAGAGGTTGTTTTACAATAAAATAACAAATGTGCAAAACAAATATAGTAACAGATATCAATACATATTGGCGAAACACTGTTCAAACAACTAATATCAAGAAACCCAATTAGTGATCCAGAAAATTGAAAATCTATTAATGACAGATTTCTTGATTCCACTACCATCTAGTTCAAAACTCATAAAGATTTAACCTTTTTGGGAAAAGGCAACAAACCCATTAATACTTAATCAATTTCCCATCCTGCAACCAAAAATCAACGAAAGAATTTTTAAAAAATCAAGGAACGTGACATATGTGATGAAGCGTATTAAAAAATTCAAGAATTTGGCCAACTTACAACAAGAATGGATATATGAGGCAAATAATTAGCACTGTCAATCAAAAGGGTTGAAATTTTTAATACAGAAACACACAGTGAGCAGTGTGCTGTGTGCATAGAGGAATACACGTGAGACCCACGTCAGTCTCTCCAATGCTTCAAGTGGCCAACTATATGCTACTCTTTAATTGAAAGCTCTAATAAACTATTAAACCTTTTAATAAACTTTTTCTAAGTGTTTTATTTATATTTTTAATAGAGTAAATTACTCTAGAAATCTTTGTAACATGACTTAGGTCTCATTTATTTTTAATAAGATTAAAAGGTCCGAATTTATATATATGTGTGAATTAAAATATTATATTAAGATCTAGAAAAAACTAAATATCAAGAGTATTTGTTTTTCAACATCTAAATGTCCCGCATTAATTTAATTTTAAAAGCCTGTCATGATTCTTAATTAATATAAAATACATAAAATAAAGCAATATATATATATATAAGTAAAGGGATACTTTGGTACATTTCACTATCATTATTACTTATATATATATATAGTATTATACTAATCCTATTGCTAATTTTTTCATTTTGACCTTGACTTTCCTACATAAACCTTGCAAATATTTTAAAAATAGTTAAGATATTAAAACTAAGCTTAAACGCTTTAAACGTTTTTTCTTCTAGCATAATAATTAACTTTGAGCAGGAAGTGAGCGACTACAAGCAGGATCCTTTAGATCTTTACTACCCATTCCCCTTTAATAATAATAGAACTTTTGCAGTAATCTTATTAAGTTTTTTAGCACTATTAAAAATGGAGTTAATGTTATTTTTAACTAGTTAACATTTAGGTGTCATAATTCACCCAAATTAATGCTAAGCTTTTACTTTTAGATTTTTAATCCCTTTAGCACTTTTTTTAGCACTTTTTTTTAGCATTTTTAATATTTAAGCACCCCCATTTTAACATTTTTCATTTGGCATTTTTTACTTATTTTCTCTAACATTATTTAAGCAGAGAAGCTTTTATTAGAAAATAAATGTATAAAGTATGTCTTCATTGAAATTTAATAAATTTAAATTTAAATAAAATACTAGTCATCCGTCTCAATTTAAATATCTTTGCTTTTTTATCTGCCCCAAAAAAAATGCATTCTAGATTTAGAAAGTTTTTCAATTCCAACATCATACATCACAAGTTTAAGACATATTTAAAGGACTACACATCTTTAATTTAATACCATAACATTAAAAAATCTCCCTTTATTTTTAAAATTGCGTGATTAATCAAACCAAGACACTTAAATAGGAACGGATGGAGTAATTAATTTAATATTATATTAATAAAATATTAAAAACAAATTTATACGGTGGTTATATGTGTTGACTAGAGGTGGTATAACTGGTGAGGGTAGTGGCTGTTGATGGTGGTTGTAGATAGAAATATTAAAATTCTTACATTTATTTAGAAATACATATATGATGGTGATTGTAGTTGACAATATTGATTAATGATTGTGGTAATTAATGTTAGTGACTGATAATTATAATGGATGATTATGACAGATCGTAGCGATTGATAGCGGTGGTTGACCATTTATGACTAATGGCTGATTGTTGAAATGATGATTCTTAACCATCATTTGTGATGTTATGGAAATGGATATTGATTGTAATGATCATATATTGTGGTTGATCGTGATGACGACTGATTATGATAATCGAATAGGGTAGTTATAGGGGGTGGACAATGGGTGATAGTAGTTATAGAGTGTTGTGCGGCTGCATCAATGATGATAGGTAGGGGCGAAAGTGGATGGAATGTTAATGAGATGCTTCTCTACTGAAATTCTTGAAGAGATAATATCTTAATAATATTAATAGTCAGATTGGCCAAACTTTGATATATATATATATATATATATATATATATATATATATATATATATTAAAAGTGTTTATTTTTAAAAGTTGAGTTATTTTGCCAAGCTTATTTTAAGAGTAGATTTTTTTTCATAAACACTTTTGAAACATTGATTAAGCACAAAGTACTATTATAATATTGACAAAAGTGTTTTTCATATTAATTAGCCAAATATAAATTGCTATTCTCTGTAACTACTTTTTGGAAAAGCACCTTTTGATAGAAAAATTACTTTTCATAATAAGCATATTTTAATAGCTTGCCCTAATAGACTATAAGACTTCATTATAGGTCTTTATTATTCAAATTCATTATCTAGTTGTAAAAAATAATAATGCACTTATTGATTGAAATTAGAATGATGATTCATCCATAAAAAAACAAATAAACATAATGATTGAGATATAAATAATTAAAATTCAGACGTTATTAAGTGTAAACAAATAAGGACTTAGTTGCATATCATTAAAATGTACCAAAATCAGACATTTAAATAATTTATATAGTGAAAATTTAATATGAAGTTGAAGAGTTATAATTCTATCTTTCAAAATTAAACATAAAACGTTTTATTTAAAGTAAAATACATTAATTGTCAAATAATCAATATGTTTTCCCTTCTTTAGGTTCAAGAAGCTATTTTAACTTATGATTTTCTAGATTCAATGATATTGAACTATTCAATCTAGTATGCAAATCAAATTTGAATATATTTAAGGAGATAAAGTATAGTTTCAAAATACATGGGGTATAACCTAAAATCTATTAAAATAAGATGATCAGTATAAAATTGAGAGTAAAAATGAAAAAATACACACACACACACACATACTCTTATGAAAATTTATAAAAAAAACAATCACAATTTATAATTTATTCAAATTAAATAATTAACTTTAAGAATTAATAAAGCAAAGTAAAAGCATATCACTTGATATTGATTTAAGTGTTAAAAAACATATATACAAGATATAAAAATAGGAAATAAAAGAAAGTAACTAAAGTTGGGGTGATTCACATAAGTTTTGGTAGCATCTGCAGATATTTGGTAACTAAATCCCATTTTTTCGCGTACACTATAACTGTATTAGTTTCCAAGAATCTCACAACTCTCTGAGGAAACATAGGTACCATTTTCTTTCACTTTCTTGCTCAAGTTATAGCTACAATTTTAAGATTTTCAATTCTACTTTAAAATGTTTGCTTTATTTCAAGAAAATGCTAGTAATGTATGAAATTTTTCACCTTTCTATATTGCCCTTCTGTTTTATCTATCCCATTGCTGCCCCTTTTAATGTGTTTGTCACTTTGGGTATTTTTTTAGGGTGGGGAGGTCGAGTATCAAGGTAGAGGGCTAGTAGATTTCCGCGAGGATTTCTTTTCCGTACCAGGAGTATTATTATCTTTGTACATTAGCTTATTTTTTATATCTCTATTAAGACTCAATTGTTTTTTTACTTTATTTATCTTGTCATATTGTTGCTATTAATGCCTATCGGAAAAAGCCTCCCGACCTTCACAAGGTAGGGGTAAGGTCCCCAGACCCCACCTGGTGGGATTATACTAGGTATGTTGTTGTTGTCACTTTGGATGTTGTTTATCCCAAAAAGGTACAATTAAATTTGTTAATGGTTTTAAGGATACATGAATTTATTTGTTATAGATAAGTATAAAGTAATGACAATTAGTAATGAAATCAAGTAAATGTAAAACAAGAATGTAATAGAATACGCCTGGGTTGTATGAGCTTCAGAGAGAATCCTTCGATGAAGTTAGCTCCCGAAGAATACTTAGCCTTGATGAGCTCTATGAATCCGTTACAATAAGAAGACAAAAGAACAATTAAGTATGTTGTATTGCTATATGATTTATGATGTCCCTTACAATAGAATGAAAAGCTCTATTTATACATGAGCTATGAGGTGTATGATCCACAAATCATGCCCCTTTAATTACCAATATTAATGCTACAATAAAAACTAATAAAGCCTAATAAAGGCCGGAGGAAACTTGGTCTTTGTATAATAAAGGTTCGGGAATTTAGTGCATCCGGCCTTTACCATTAGACTTAATCAGAGTTTTAAATTTGTTCTAACCAGGAATAATTCCTCCGATATGAAGCCTTTTTATATGTGGATTTATTGGAACTTTAACTCTTTTTATTTTCATCGGAATTAATCATCCGATTATTGGGTGAAGTGTTGGGCCTAAACGCCTTATTCTTATGAAGAGGACATCTCCTGTTCATCTTGGCACAATTGTTAGGATTCATAGTCCTTATTTGCTTCTAAATGTGAGCAAATTTAAGAATGATTTTGTTCATTCAGACATATGCGGGAATGTTTAGAAGGTCCAAGTTTTGCTTCACTCTCATTACTTGAACGTACACAAGTGTTTACAACTTGACATATACGACAATTTACAGAAAATGAAACATTGCAAGAGAATTGTGGTCGGGCTGACAGGGTCTAGCCGGTTCCTGATTCTGATTCATTCTATTTTTCTGGGGTTGATCTGGCAGTCCCCAGTCTATTTCTTCATTTTGGAGAAAGCTTGGGCTATCTCCGGTATCTTTTCCTGAGCACGAAGTATGGGGATTCAGGCATGGTACCTTCAGGCATAGTGCATTCCTTTAAATCTGTTCATTCGGGCTTGATGCCTTCGAACATACTCATTCTCAACTTTTTAGATAGTTCAATGTCTTTAAAATAGGCTTGATTCATTTGATATGATGCCTAAGTGCATTCCTTTAAATCTGTTCATTCGGGCTTGATGCCTTCGAACATACTCATTCTCAACTTTTTAGATAATTCAATGTCTTTAAAATAGGCTTGATTCATTTGATATGATGCCTTTGAAACATGCCTTAGAAAATTATTCATTTGTTCCGACTTCTTTTACTGATGACAGTCCCAGTTAAAGACTTAATAATTTTTAGCTCGTAAGCTTAAAAGACTTTAGCAATAATTCGGAGAAATACTGGTGAAGGAAAACATGAAGATAAACGTTCATGTCAAAATTTTGGATGAAGTTTACTTTCATTTATGCTTTGCTTGGAAAACAACTGGACAAGATTCATCCGATCTTTTTGCCTTCACATAGTAACACTATTACTTGGGCAAGATTCATTTGATCTTTTTGCCTTTACAAAATTTCGACCCGAAAATATTTAAAAGCCCGACTAATTCCCATCCGAGGGTATTCCCTTAGTGTTTGTGTTTGAAATATGAGAACTCAAACATTATTTTGATCTTCAACTGTCGGGCAGTCCCCAGTGTTTCCATCTGATGCCAATTGATATCTTATACCTAGTAACATGCTTTACATTGTTGTCTCATTAAATATCTTGTCGGAAAAATCCTTTTTGGGATAAAAACTGGACAAAGGGAAAGAGTGCAACACGTGTTTTCAGTCTTAGTTTTAATTCTTTGGACAACACCTTGTAACTCCGGCTTCTTCCCTGCAAAAATTAGTAACTTCGAACCTTATGTAACTTCGCTAATTGACAAATACATTCCTTAGTAATAATGTCGCTTCAAATGGCTTATGTTTCAATTCTTCGGCAATTTCTGTCCGTCTTCTACTCCCAATTGGTATACTTTATAAAATCCTCCTAACTCGGGCCCAACTCTCCTATATTAGGGTTTTTAGTACTGAGGGTTTTTTTGTAGAACCAAATCCCCTATTTGTAGTCTGACCTTTCGGGGAGACTATATGGTTGGTACCTATCCCTTAGGGACCTTAACTCCGACTCAACTACCCTTTTTGACATCATGACTTTTGCTCTGCCCTGCTGACCCCGTTGGGAGTTCGAGCTGATCGTCTTCTACCTGGATCTTTGACTCTGCTGGGAATTCCAACAAGTTTTTCTTTAATTTCAACGATGCACTGGAACTCCTAGGATTTAACCCCTTAGTGAAAGCTTCCGCTGTCTATTCATCCGGTACTGAAAGAAGGAGCATCCGTTCCTTTAGAAATTTCATCACGAACTCTCACAACAGCTCCGTCATTCTGAGCGATTTTGAATATGTCCGCTTTCCTTGCTTGGACCTTTCTTGCTCTGGCGTGTGCCTTTATAAATACATCTGCAAGAATTTCAAATGAGCTAACAGAGTGTTCAGGTAATAGAGAATACCAGGTCATTGCTCCCTTGGACAGTGTTTCGCCAAATTTCTTTAGCAACACCGATTCGATCTCATCCGGATGCATGTCATTGCCCTTTACCGCACAAGTATACGACGTCACATGCTCCTGCGGATCCATTGTCCAATCGTACTTCGGGAGGTCGGACATTTTAAACATCTTTGATATCAACTTCGGTGCTGCACTTGGTGGAAACGACAATGGGGTGTATCTCTTTGAGTCCGGCCCCTTCAAGATCGGAGGAGCCCCATAAATCTGGTCTATCCGTGAAATGAAGGTCTCAATCTTCTTTTCATTAGTGTCAATTCGTTTAGTTAAGGCTTGGAGCATCTTTAAGACCTCTGAGGACTCATTAGTCCCCGATCCAATATCATTCTCATCAACTCGATCCTCTTCTCGGCCTAGATCACTATTGCGGATGGGACGAGCTTCATCCGCCGCACTTGCTCCGCTGCTTTTCTTTTGCAACTGAGTTATATCCTCTTTTTGTTCCTTCAGCATGTTAAAGATTCGAATCAAATTTATTTCGCCATCCTCATCATCGTCCGGTGTCTTTCCACGTGACCTTCCAGACCCCTGGGTGAAATCATGGGGTTGTTGACATTCATTGGATCAACGGGGGGAACACCATTGTTGTTATTGATGTTGTTAGCACCATTGTCGCCGTTGTTGTTGTTGTCATCGTGGTAGCTAACCTCAACTTGGATATCATTAGCCATAATGTAAGTACTCAGTATTGACCTGTAATCACAAAATCTAGAAAGAAACAAGTGAAATTTGAGTTTGAACAAATCACCACTATTATCCTTAGCCCCACGGTGGGTGCCAAGCTGTTTACCCCAAAAAGGTACAATTAAATTTGTTAGTAGTTTTAAAGATACGTGAATTGATTTGTTATAGATAAGTATAAAGTAATGACAATTAGTAATGAAATCAAGTAAATGTAAAACAAGAATGTAATAATAGAATAAGTTTGGGCTGTATGAAGCTTCGGAGGGAATCCTTCGATGAAGTTAGCTCCGGAAGAACACTTAGCCTTGATGAGCTCTATGAATCCGTTACAATAAGAAGACAAAAGAACAAAGTAAGTTTGTTGTATTGCTATATGATTTCTGATGTCCCTTACAATAGAATGAAAAACTCTATTTATACTTGAGCTATGGGGTGTATGATCCACAAATCATGCCCCCTTAATTATCAATATTAATACTACAATTAAAGCTAATAAAGGCCAGAGGAAACTTGATCTTTGTGTAACGTTTCTGTAACGGACACATCTTGAATGATGTTTAACCGGTGAGTTGGCATGCTTCTCCGGGTCGTGTATTTCTGCCTCTGTGTCTTCTCCCAGTGTCAACTGGCTCAGTCGCATCCGAATTTACCTCGACTGCTACCTCCCCCGGTCATGACTTACATCTCATATCAAGTCCGCCTGATCACCTCGAACTCTTATCTTAATATCGCCACATGTCATGCCAGATTTCACCGTATACATGTGTTTTTTTCTTTTTATGGATATTGAAGCCCTTTCACAAGTTTCCCCTCATTATATATATATATATATATATTTTTTTTAATTTGCAGGTGCTTAAAGAAAGTTTTGGACTTTGGGGTTGTCATATTTTTGTGGAATTATTAGATTAAGTTGATTCTTGATTCTGGGAATTTTTTGGGTATGGCTAGTTGTACATCAGCTGTCTTTATGCCACTCGATACTCGATTGCGAAATGGGGTATTAACTGTTCTTGAAAGAAGAATTTTCCCTTTGAAAATGCAAGATGAGAAAAATGAATTCTTGGGTGTTAACCAAAAGGGTATTTCAAGTTATCCACAGTTCAAGTGTTCAGCAGCTAATTCACATAGGTTCAATAATTATCAAAGTAAAGACTCTTTAATTTCAATGCTTCAAGGTGAAGGAAACAGTACTTTCACTACCCCTAGACAAGAAAGTTCTAGTGGAAATGTCACCGAGAGCTTAATGGACTCGTCGAGCTTGAAGAATTTCAACGAGGCTAAGATTAAGGTGGTTGGTGTAGGAGGTGGTGGATCAAATGCAGTTAATCGTATGGTTGAGAGCGCTATGATTGGTGTGGAGTTTTGGATTGTGAATACTGATATTCAGGCAATTAGGATGTCACCTGTGTTTCCTGAGAATCGATTGCCGATAGGCCAAGAGCTCACGAGAGGATTAGGTGCAGGTGGTCATCCAGATATAGGGATGAATGCCGCCAAAGAAAGCAAGGAGGCTATTGAAGAGGCTGTTCGTGGTGCAGACATGGTTTTCGTGACTGTAAGTTCATCTTCTGTTTGGTCTACTGATCAAAAGGAAAGTTTTACTCTAGAATAGAATGTAGTTTTCTGTTTTCCCTCGGATTGTTGGTTCTGAGACTTTTTTAACTTCACGAGGTATCCTCATGAAACTATACATGTAAGATGATTGATATCGATCAGAATGTATATTATCCAGAAGCTTTGTAAAAGTTAAATACGGATGATCTGCAATTGCTGTATTCAGAATTAAATTTTCATTACATTTCTGGTCGCTGAAGGCTAATATTACTTAGTTTTATTTTCCTCCCCCGTGTGAGCTTCAAAATGTTATGTGCAGGCTGGAATGGGTGGAGGAACAGGGACTGGTGGGGCCCCTATAATTGCAGGAATTGCCAAGTCAATGGGTATCTTAACTGTTGGTATTGTCACAACCCCCTTTTCTTTTGAGGGACGAAGAAGAGCAGTTCAAGCCCAAGAAGGAATTGCAGCTTTGAGAGAAAATGTTGATACTCTAATTGTCATTCCTAATGACAAGTTACTAACTGCTGTTTCCTTATCAACCCCAGTAACTGAAGCTTTTAACCTGGCTGATGATATTCTTCGGCAAGGGGTTCGTGGTATTTCTGATATAATTACAGTACGATTACTGAGTTCTCCCACTCCTTTGTTTCCATTCTGCTCTCTGAATTATTTGCCAAGAAATTGAAGTTAAGTGGCTTTTCTCAGTAATATTTTATTTCTAGCAACTGATCCTTAAATTCGGTCCAATTTCTCTCTTTCATCTTTTTAGGGGGAAAATGAGGTTTCTTGTTGTGGTCACATGGGGAATTTACGCTTAACTTCTCTCTAGTCGTCATGTGTGTGCATTTGGTTTGCTTTTCTTTTGACAATTACTATTTAACATTTTCACCTAGGGCAGATCATCATTTACTCAAATTCTATGCTAGCGATATCAATATTTACTCAATTCTACTCTAACAGTCACTGCCGTTTCACCTAGAATAGGTGATCATTTACTCAGTTTATATCCTAACAATCCACTGGGTCCATCTTAATTTGTTTTAATTTGCTGACATCAATGTTGCTGATAAGACTAGTGCTTATCTATCCATTCAGTTTGTTATCAACAATGCAATTTTCTATGCTCATTTATTGCTACAAGCTTCTGAATAATACTCCCTCCGGATCAAAAAGAGTGTCCACTTAGCTAATTGCACCCCCTTAAGAAAATACTAACTTTTAGGCAAAAATAGGTAATTTGACTAAAATGTTTGACTTTATTCCGCAGGGAGAGGAAAAGTATGGATTAGTTGAAAGAGCTACTTCGTTCAAGCGTTCTTCAATCCTCCCGGGAGAGGTTAGACGTAATGAAGCTCGACCGTAAGGGAGAGGGAGGAGGAAGCTTGCACTTTTCTCGGACTCGCCTTGATCAATTCAACCCGCGTTGGGTCTTTGAGACTTACACTTCTCTTCACTCATGAAGACATGCGGATCCAATCACGATCTTATATATAAGAAGAACAAAAGATCTTTCTTGATCAATCCCTTTGCCCCTCATTCTTGTAATAGAAGGTAAGACCGGCTTTCGCGCAGCTGCTGCGCCCTTGCTTCTTGCCCATAGAGAGTGAGGATATTTTGTGAGCTCCTTCGCCTAGCGGAAACCTCCGCTTTTCAGGCCGTAATCCCGTGCTTTACCAACGCGTTCAATGGATTCCACCATGAACCGGGAGCGGGCGAAGACATGCAGCTTCCTTTTTCGGGGTACACAGTCACGTGCTGAGCAAAGAGGTATATATCACACTCATTCACAAGCGCAAGGTGCGGCCCTAATTAAATAGGTATTAGGATTTGATCACCTAATACTTAATAAGGGCTAATTTGAAAAAGTAAGGTTGATTCTTTCTTGATTTGGTAAGTGGACACTCTTTTTGAACAAAAAAATAATGGCTAAGTGGACACTCTTTTTGATCCGGAGGGAGTACCATATGATGTTTGTATGGATTTGTAGAGCAATGAGTCTAATAGATTTTCATTTGACTTGTCCAAGGATGATATATCTGTTCCCAAATGTCCATTCATTTTCTTTTTATGCATCTGAATCCTGGCAGTGTAATTATGTAGTTCTGATATCAGTTTTTATATTTTCATCCATTCTTTGCTTATGGATGAACTGAAATCACTTTCAAACCAGTGCTCTTGTCAAGTAAGTGAATATCTTAGTCTGTCTATTTATCACAGTAATACCTCATGAATTCAGATTCCTGGACTGGTAAATGTGGATTTTGTTGATGTGCGTGCTATTATGGCAAATGCCGGTTCCTCGTTGATGGGAATAGGAACTGCTACGGGTAAGTTCAGGAAGCTATTTTATTAGTTGTGCGTCCAATGCTTTTAGCGTTTAGTTCATAATTTTATGTTGATGGAAGGTGACTACAAATGTGATGATGTGGCTTTATGAGACACATACATACCTCTGATATTTTTATTATTTGTACTCCTAAAGTCAAAAGAGGTTAAACAAACAAAAATCGATGTGTTGTAGTTCTATATCTAATAACCCATCTCAGAGTTCCCTGATAGCATTAACCAAGATAAAATATAGTATTTTCCGGTACAAACCTAACCTAAGCTTATGCTTACCTGTTGCTTGATAAGAACATTATCATGTGATCACTTGTGCTCTCATTCGCTCTTTCCCTTTAAAATATACATATTCACTCTCCTTATTTCCTTTCAATATTTGGAGTAATGGAGCCTCCTTAAACGAAATCCCTGTTCTGGACCACCGAATAACATGTTTTACTTACTTTTATGCTAATATTTTCTTACAATACCTTGAGTTAAGTTTCCTGAGATGTTAGCGAGCTATTAAATTCCCTGAATCGTTTTTAACGGATGACGGAAGTTATAATCAGAAATCATGTTAAAGAAAAATGGCATACTTAACGACTTAGAGGGCTGCGATGTTGGAAGTGTGAAATGAAAGTTTCTTTTGGTCTAATTATTTCTTTTATCTTCCCCTTCCAATTTCAACATTATCTTTGCCAGCTGCAAAGACAACATTGGAGTACAATATTTTACTAGTCAATCTTTTGTGAAGATAAATGTAGTAGTATCTTTTTCACAGATGTTAAATGCATCTTTTTGGAGATCTCTCGTTTATAAGAAAATCATATTTTCTAATGTAAACTTATATGCACTCCCAAAACTTTCACATCCTGTCATGCCACATGTCACATTGACATGTTTGTTTGTATTATTTTACAATGTTGTAGTTGACTAAGATATACAACAACAACATATCCAGTGAAATCCCCCCCGGAGGGTAGAGTGTACATAGACCTTACCTCTACCTTGGTAGGTAGAGCGACTGTTTCTGAGAGACCCTCGGCTCAAGACAAAACACAGCAAGAGAAACGGTTGAACTCAGACATGAAATTTACAGCAGTATGAAAATACTGGTATAAAAAGTGAGTAAGCCACGATAGCGCATTCTGAACAAGAATCAGTAACTAACGCAAGTAAGTAAGATAAGATAATGATAAAGATGAAATAAGATAAACAAAGTACACTAGAGAACACATAGGAGCAGAAATCAAATGACAGGTGACTATAAAACAATATTACACCTGCTAGTATGGTAGGCTAAGCGGGCCTACAATAATAACACTACAACTACCCATTTGTAAGCGTAAGTAAGACTACGCTGGACTACCTACTACCCTAATCCGTGTCCTCCATAACCCCTATCTAAGGTCATGTCCTCAGTAAGTTGCACCTGCGTCATATCCCGTCTAATCACCTCTCCTCAATACTTATTCGGCCTACCTCTACCCCTCCTGAACTCGTCCAGAGTCAACCTCTCACACCTCCACACTGGGTCATTTGTGTCCCTCCTCTGCACGTGCCCGAACCAACTCAAAGCTTCCCACATCTTATCCTCCACCGAGGCCACTCCTACTTTGTCCCGGATATCATCATGACTAAGATATATCGATGAAATATATTAAAGGAGGAAGCTGTCAAGACAGTCTTTTCACAACATTTCTTCTTGTTCGACAGTGCAACCATTGACGTATTTTTTTAATTATAGATAAGTTCTGTTTACCAAATTACGAAAAAAAATAGATGAGCTCAGCTTTAATTTCTGATGTTTTCAGGATACAGTTTGAGCTTGTATTTTGCCTAAAATATAATGTGATTATCAATCAACTATGCCTCAATCCCAAACTAGTTGGGGTCGGCTATATGAATGAATACTCTACGTTCATTCGGCTCTATTTACATGTATTTCATTTCTGTAATAGATAAATTGTCTTTTAAAGCAATTATGCCTTTTGGGTGCGGTTTGTGGAGGAGTATATTGAAGGGATGGGATGATTTTAGTGAAAATATCTCATTCAAGGTAGGGAATGAGAGGAGAGTTAATTTTTGGGGACATAGGTGGTGTGGGGATGACTTACTGAAAATTGATTTCAGAACTTGTTTAGAATATCATGTCAAAGAGACTTGACAGTCCAACAACTTAGGGGAATACAAGGGGGAGAGAATTTTTGGGATTTGAGATTTTGCAGGGATTTCCATGATTGGGAGATATCTGAGTTCCAGAGGTTGCTGGCTCTTCTACATAGGCAAGTCACTCCGGTTGACAAACCTGATGCTCTGTGGTGGGGTTTAGGGAATAATGGAGTTTTTTCTGTTAAATCTCTCTATGAGAAACTTTGGTTAGGGAGGAGAATGTGTTTCCTTGTGATGCAATTTGGATACCTCAGGTGCCAAGAAAGGTATGCTTTTTCTCTTGGCTAGCTGCTAGAGGGGTGATCTTGATGGCGGAAAATCTTAGAAGCGGAAGGTGGTTTGTGTCCGTTGGTGCTACATGTGCAAAGGGACGGGCGAAGATGCGGATCATCTTCTCCTACATTGTGAGTTTACCATGAGGTTATGGTGGGACATGTTTCGATGGTTTGGAACTTCACGGGTAATGCCAAAGATCGTGAAAGATTTGATGTTCTGTTGGAAGAGCAGGAGGAGGAGAAGATGTAGAGCTTGGAATATGGTTCCTCTTGCGATGATGTGGGTTGTTTGGAGAGAAGTAGGAGAGCTTTTGAGGGAGTAGAGTCGAGTTTTACCCAGTTGAGGAGTAGCCTCTTTTATTTTCTTTTGGTGCACCCATAAAATCCCTTGTTGTAAAGAGGAATTGGGTGAATTTTGTAGAGAATCATGTCCTTTTGTAGTTTCTTTACTTTTTGGTATACCCCTTGTATACGGTCAATTTTGTGGCCATGTTTATAAATGAAATACTTTTACCTGATAAAAAAAGGATTCTCTAACTAGATAACTCTAAAACTCACACTTGAAGATAATGTGATATGGGATAACAGATATATGTAATTAGCTGCCAGCTAGCTTCTGAGGTTAAACATCAAGTTATCCATCTATTTACTCTAAAGCCCCAAACCTTTATTGTCTTTCTATCTCTGGCCTTTTAAAAGATCTGTTACAATGAGAAAGTCGAGTTGCGAAGGTTTATTCAATTGACATACTTTTTCTAGTAAATCTCATCCTTAGTTTTTGTTTTCTACTTCATTTTCTAGAAGTTATGTTCGGTACCACTGCTTTGTATTCTCAGTTTTCCAATAGAAGTAAGTTATCAAAAGAAAAAAAGGAAGTTCCCGACAGAAGTAGGATTGCAGAAATAACCATCTAAAAGAACCTTCATTGAGTGGCAAGGTACCATTGTCATACTAACTTGAGAGTCTTCAATATAAGTAGTCAAAGAGGTGGATAATATCACGAGCATAAAATGATGGTGGGAGGAGACTATAATTAGGAGAAGAGTGGCTGACCACTTGCCATTCTGACCATCAGAGATTAAAAAAAAGACGGTCATACCCTTTCGAAGATGCATCTGCTTGAAGAATATATCTCCCACCTAAAATACCTTTAACTCAAGGCAAGGAAGAGCAAAAGAGAGTTTGGGCAGCCATTGAGGGAAAAGGGTCTGGTATGACTTCAGGGCTCAAGGTTGTAATGGTGATGACCATCTTCAGGTATTCAAACCAGAGATCTTGTTAGCAACTTAGCATATACAGTTGACTCTATCTTTTCCTCAAGTTTAAAAACAGTTTAAAAAAAAGAATAAAAAATGAGTTTCCCAAATTAACACTCCTAATCGGAATAATTGTCATGAAAAACATATACGTTACTGAAAAAGCACTATACTTCCCTTTTATCACCGAAAAAAAAATGAAAATTGAAGAATCTTTTAGACTGCAGACATCTGAAATGATTCTCTGCTAATTTTCCCTATTAAATATCAGGCTTCCTTGACTCCTATGGGTCATATATGAACATAGTCTGCTTGATCTCTGCTGGATTTGGTTTCTAGTTACTTCTTTCTGAAAGTGCAGATTTTTGTGTATATTCCATCCTTGTTTTGACCATGATCCGAAGTATTTCGTATCCAAATTAGAAAGCAGCTAAGTTAAGTTCTACCAGGTTACATGGAACAATATGCAGATAAGGATACCAGATATATGTATGGCCACATTCGGTCTTTCTTACCTCTCAAGTAGTTGGCCTTTTTCCAGGGAAATTATGTTTGTGAGAATGTATTACAGGACATGTCATTGTTGGATTGATATTGCAGGGAAGACTAGGGCCAGAGATGCTGCATTGAATGCCGTTCAATCTCCTTTGCTGGACATCGGCATAGAGAGAGCTACTGGAATTGTGTGGAATATAACCGGTGGTAGCGATTTAACATTATTTGAGGTACACGCCCTGCTGCCCCCCCCCCCCCCAACCGCAGTTCTTACCATGGGATTCACCTCACGTCTTAAAAAGTTTGATGTATTCACAGAATGCTGACGAGATAATTCACAGGATTTCATTGCTTTTAGTAAAGAATTTTTTTCTCCGTTGAACATAGCATGTATAGATAGTTATATGAGTCCTTTTCATTAATTTCCCAGAGTGGTTGTTTCCTAGAATATGGAAAAGAACAAAGAGAATCCTTAAATAATGATGCATGAGTGCTGTTTCTCTAGAAAATCGAATGGCCTATGCTTCTGGTCTACCTGTTTGCCTTATATGCTACCTCTCTTCAGCTGCGATGACTGCTTTTCAGTCGAAATTTCATATAGCAACAGTTTCATCATTGCATCCCTTTCATGTTATACATAGTGATTGTCAGATGAGTCATTTTTACTCACAATTATGGAATCGAAGCAATATTCTCAAAAAAGTTATGGAATCGAAGCATTCCTACTTCAGATGCACCATTATTTACGATTCACAGAAAGCTACGTGTATTGAGATTAGGTTTTCATCGGAGGCGTTCACAATATTTTGTGTTCGTAGACACATTGTGGATGATGTTCATTCATCAATCTTTGATGTCTTCTCTTACATTTGCATGTTTTTGTGGCACTTCTCTAGGTAAATGCTGCAGCAGAGGTTATATATGACCTTGTCGATCCAAGTGCCAACCTCATTTTTGGAGCTGTGATAGATCCATCATTAAGTGGACAGGTACATTAATATCTCCTATCACAAGGATATTATTGCTTTTGTAAGATGATACTATGCTGAAATAACTAGCAAAGATCTATATGCTTAAAAATTACAATGGACCTGGATTTGACTCTCAGAAGCTTCTAATACTCGAAACAGCATAAAACCCGAACTGTGAGGGATAATACCAGTTGATTCCTCTACTAAGAGAAAGCATTAGCAGTCGATTTCTCTTGCATAACAAATCTAACTCTAAATTTACTTTTGAGATTATTCTTTCGTATTATGAAAAGGCATACTACTTAAAATTTCAAAAAAAAAAAGGAAATTAAGAAAGCAATTGGTCAGATAGTAGAACAACTTGAAAGAATTTCGCATGCAAAGTTAGTACTTCCAAAAAACAGCTTATCAGGTCAGAAGTCAAACATTGACCAAATATGTGGAAGGCTTTCTTTTTAATTGGTAAATCAAGTGTTTAAAATTGGAGAACAGAAACAAATTTGCCTTGTTCTTGATGATGCAAAATTAGTGCTCCAATGAATCGATGCATCAGTTGTGACATTGCCTTTATTTTTCCATACCAAATGCTTGTCTATGTTAGTTCTATTAAAAAGCACAAATAGGTTCTGGTAATGTTACAGCATTCATGAGGATTTTACCACTTGTCAGTTCTCATTACTCATAAGCTTTCTACTTGCTAGTTTCAAGATCTCTTTCGCTGAACCCTTGACCAATATTCATGTTGGATCATGTTCACTCACTTCGTTACTCTCATGATGCAGGTTAGTATAACCCTAATTGCCACCAGTTTTATGCGCCAAGAAGAAAGTGATGGGAGGCCCCTCCAGGTATTCTTCTCTTGCTTACATGTATCCTACTCATGCAAACCCTGTGTATAGGTATACATCTTGTATAACTTGTTTTATGGTGTTACAGGGAAACCAACTAACACAAGGAGATGCCAACCTTGGGATTAACCGACGACCTTCATCCTTCTTGGAAGGTGGCTCAGTAGAGATCCCTGAGTTCCTCCGGAAGAAAGGGGGCTCTCGCTATCCTAGAGCTTAAGTCAGATACCCTTTCTTAATTCATAGATACTTGTTCTGTTTTTCACTAGTCATGCTCGTATATATCACTTCTTTGGCAGTCATTGGTATAAATTGGAACTTTTTATAGCAAGATATGGAAGCACGATCAGTCGGTAACCTTGATATACGTGAAGTATACTGTCAACATATTTGATGTGTTGTGTGTTTTAGGAAACAACCACTTGCAGAAATGTGAGGTAAGACTGCGTACAATAGATGTGAGTACAATGATTGTGATTACAACAATTGTTAAGAACGGGAAGTAAGTAACTATTACAAAGATTACAATCTCTAAACAAGAACAAAACAATGTATGTTGAGCCGAGTGATATTCACTCTGTCCTTAAGACAATATTGTCCTGTACATATCTTTTTACAGTAATGGGCAACTGTCTCCCAAGATAAAACAACAACAAACAAATGAGCAAAGGAAACTCAAATGTTTACTAAAAGAACATTTGAGTGTGTGAAAGAAAGCTTAGAGAAGAAAAAAATATCATAAATCTGAATTTGGTGTCTCTCCAATTGAGTCAAATCCTCAATTTATAGTGTAAGGTAAATGACCTCTCAAGTCTCAACTAGCCAACTAATGGCCTTAAAAAAAAGCATTCAATAGCCATGTAATGACACTTATTGAGAGGTTACAATTAGCCAAATAATGATATGAATTGTGTCAAGTAATGGAGATTCAATGCTCCAAAACCAGCCCAAGAGTCGGAAACTTTTTCAGCTCCCGTCGACCATTACTGCTTGGAAGTGTCGCGGCGCTCCCATCGACCTTTACTGCCTGGAGACGTCGCGGTCTTTGCTGTGGTATTGCGGCTCGAACTCGATGGTGAACAACGAATTAGCGCGACCGCCCGCGCTCCATTCTTTCCGACTCATTTCATCTTACACGTCGCACATTTTTTCCTTCATTTACCAACGTGGAACACTTGTCATTTGACCAATAAACGTCCATCATTTTATGTCTCAAACATGTTACTTACGTACCAATCTCTTTCATTAACGAAATTTATGATATTTGGCACTATGTGTGCATGTGTGTGGAAACGACGTTTCCGACGTGCGGGGCTCCCAAATTGTTCGAGTCATAAATAATGGGAAAAATTTAATTCCACATTTAGTAAATTTCCAACAATCCCTCTTGAAAGAGATTTTGGTGCACTCACAAGGTGTCTTTTTAGCAATCTTTCGGCGGACCGATGTTGCATCTGGATAGGTAGTCGTAGCTTTGAACCTTCCATAGTTGAATACCACCGGACTTACTGCGTGGTGAATGTGATGTCTTGAA
The DNA here is from genome assembly GCA_029844215.1 of Przewalskia tangutica. Classification (NCBI taxonomy): domain Eukaryota; kingdom Viridiplantae; phylum Streptophyta; class Magnoliopsida; order Solanales; family Solanaceae; genus Przewalskia; species Przewalskia tangutica. Next base: position 90,235,967 of record CM056738.1, on the reverse strand, counting down.
CCATCAGTGTTTTGTTTAAGTCAAGTCAACGGTACCAACACAACAACATTCCTTACTTTGTTCTTCTTTAATGTTGTGGCCGTGGACACTTCTTGGATTCTTAAGTGCGTTCATTTGAGGCGGCTTGTCCTCACACTTAAATAGGCGGTCTCCTATAAGGTATTATGCTATACCCAACTTCACAAGTGTTAGGAACCATTAAAAGTTTCTCCGAACCTAACCTCAACCGATGAGGATCATTAAAGGTTTTGGAACCTCTACCCACACTATAGATAGAACTTAATGTCTATCACAGGAACGACCTTGGATTCATGTTTCTTTATAGAAATCATCATCCGAAGTGCTCTTTCTTCCACCGAAGCGCTCAACTGAACCTTTACGACTTAGTTTTTCCATTGAACCTAATTCCTGGGATCTCCAGTCAGTAAGGTTGGGTGTCCACCATATCGATTCTTATGATTGGGTTTTAAGCCCATTCCCCTAGACATGCAGAACATCTGATCTCTGGGTATGCCCTTAGTCAAAGAGTCTGCTATGTTTTCCTTGGATTTTACATAATCGATGAAAATAATACCCGTGGTGATCAGATGCCTAACGGAAGGTACAGGTTTATCCCAACAAGGGATATCCTCTAAGAAGTCATGAAGTCACTCAACTTTTTCACTTGTTTTGTCTAATGCAATGAACTCCGATTTCATCGTGGATCGGACGATGCAAGTTTGCTTAGAGAATCTCCAAGACACAGCCCCACCACCAATTGTAAATATATACTCACTGGTGGACTTGGTGTTCTCTATATCAGATATCCAGTTTGCATCATTGTACCCCTCTAGTACAACTGGATATCTCAAATAATGCAACCCTTAGTTTAGCGTGTATTTTAGGTACCGTAGTACCCGACTCAGCGCTTTTCAATGATCATCACTTGGACTACAGGTAAACCTAGCCAACTTGTTGACTGTATAAGCGATATCAGGTCGGGTGCAGTTTGTTATGTACATCAAACTACCAATCACCTGCGCATATCGCTCCTGTCATACGGGCGCACCACAATTTTTATCAATCTTTTGATTTATCTCCAGTGGTGACGTTATTGGTGAACTGTCGAACATCTCAAACTTTCTCAATACATCCTCGATGTAGTGAGACTGAGATAAGACCAGTCCGTCAGATGTCTTAGAGGTCTTGATCCCTAAGATGACATCTGCAATACCCATATCCTTCATGTCGAAACATTGTTTCAACATATTTAGGATCAATCTAGGACTGCTCCTTGTGATCAACATGTTGTCTACGTAAAGGCATATCATGACGAACGAGTCGTCATTTCCTTTCGTGTAGACATATTTGTCACACTCATTAATGTCGAACCCTTTCAATAGTAGAGTTCTATCAAATTTCTCGTGTCATTGCTTCGGGGCCTGTTTCAGCCCGTACAGAGATTTGACAAGCTGACAAACTTTCTTCTCTTGCCCTGGAACTACATACCCATCGGGTTGGTCCATATAGATTTCTTCTTCCAAATCATCATTTTGAAAGATTGTCTTAACATCCATTTGATGTATCTCAAGGCCCCGCAATGCGGCGATCACAATGAATACTCATATGAATGTCATTCTAGACACCGGAGAGTAAGTGTCAAATTAGTCAAGACCCTCATTTTGTCGATAGCCTTTGACTACCAACCTGCCTTGTACTTATCTATAGATCCATCTGCTTTATACTTCCGTTTGAGTATTCATTTACACCCCAACGGTTTGTTTCCCGGAGGAAGATCAACCAACTCCCATGTATGGTTGTGCAAGATGAAGTCTATTTCACTCTCGATAGCTTCTTTCCAGAGCGATGCTTCTGGAGTTGACAACGCTTCAACAATTGTCTGTGGTTCTTCATGAATCATATAAGCTACAAATTCTGGACCGAAGGACTTATCGGGCCTATCTTCTTGTTTATTCTCCTAAAAAATATGAAAAGAAGATTTATGTTTTGGGCCTGCTTTCACATTCCCGCATACTGTCCAGTAGCTGCGGCCTGGTCTATACTTTTATTATAAAAAATAAAATTGCATTTTGGGCTTGCTTCCTGCCTCAGCATTACTTGCACCCATGGCCCAGCACTTGATTGAATGAGCATGCCGATTTTACTCACTTGGGCCCATGATTTCAAGTTGGAATGTTATAGTTAAAAATCATTGAACCATCCACATGTGTTTAAGATTACATGTATACCACATATCTGTTTGCGTTATTAATATGGTTTGAGCATATGCTAATTTTTTTCTTTTCTTTCTTTTACATGAAATGCACCGGAGCAAAATGAAGAGTCTCAATACGAGACTCATCATGACTTTCATCATACGAAGACCCGCATCTATGTGCATCCGCGTCAGAAATTCCAAACTACAGGCGAAATGACATCGTCATTCCTTCGAGTCATCTTTATTGATTTCCTATCCGCCCCCATTTATTTGTTGTAATCTAACTTTGCACGATTAGTAGAACACTTAGAATAATTAAATCTTTGAGTCGATAAAATAGAAAGTAGTTTGATATTAGAGGTTTGTCCCCTAGCTTATTTATCTTAGGTTTGTCATGCATGTCTAAACTTTTTGCCAAGCAATTTAATTTGCATATCTAATTATGAAATTAATGCATCATAAAAGAATTAATTTCCTCATAAACTCTTTATTAATATTATATAGGAAATTTATTGTTCATAATAAAAATCATCTTAAGCATTTTGTATGCCATGCTATACTTACGTTAATCACAATCAATTTAGCTGTTAAATGCATACATTTAGTCAATAAATCAACTTTGAATCATTTATTTTATAAATAATATAAATGCATGCTTTTAACACGTATTTTTATAGCACTAGTCTTATAAATCTTTTAGCAAAATGCACTTTTACTAAAACACCTTTCCACATACATTTTTTAGCATAATAATTAACTTAGGTTTGATCGGACAACAACAAGTTAACGGATCTTAAAGGGTGTCTAACCCCTTCCCTCTAGATTAATAAAGAACTCTTGTCTAAAATCTCATTAAGTTTTGCAGACCATTTAATAGAGTTAATGTTGACATTAGTTTGTTAACATTTAGGTGTCCTAATTCACCCAAATAATTAGGTGGCGACTCCGCGAACCCTTTAATCATTTTAGCACCTTTTTTTGCACTTTTTACTTTTATTTTAGTCAAGTAGCAGGATTCGCTGAAAATAATGTTGCGGTAAAAAAAGGGCGTGACAGATGCGCCAGTAAGGAGTAATGAGGTGTGAGAGGTTGATTGTAGCTGGAGTTAGGAGAGGTAGAGGTAGGACGACGAAGAACTGGGTGGGGGTGATTAGACAAGACATGACACAACTTCAGCTGACTGGGGATATGACCATAGATAGGAAGATATGGAGATCTATGATTAGGGTAGAATGCTAGTAGTAGGTAGCTAAGTGTGGGGGAGGGAGGGGGCGAGTTTTTCTCCTCTCCTTTTTTTCCTTTTAGTTATAGTTGTCAAATATCACATTGTTTTTATTTCCTTGATGGGTATTACTATATGGTTATACATTTAATTTATATCATGTTATTTGATGTCTCCTTCATATATTTCTGCGACAAGTACTTTCCTTCGACTAGTCTACCGGAAGAAGTCTCTCTATTTCACAAAGATAAATATAATGTCTGCGTATATTCTACCATCTACAAACCTCGTCTTATTGGACCACACTGGGTTTGTTGTTATTGTTGTATTCTCTTTGAATATGGATGTATCTAACAGACTTATTCTTTTTATGAAAAAAGTGTCGAGTATGCATGGAAATTAGCGGAAAGCAACCGATGACAAATGCGAAAGTTTTATTCATCAAAATTCTTTACCAAATAACATAAGGAAAGTATAATGTGGTTTAGGAACAATTAATTAGACAAATGAAATTGATGATGAGTTCAGAGAAAGTTGATTGGGTCTCTAAGTTCAAATTTTAGGGGACAAAAATATTAGTTCATTTCTTTTCATCGTCAAGCATTGATGGACAGAGTACTCAATCAAATTAGTCGAGGTGCGCACAAGCTAATCCTCACACTTGAAGTTGAGGACAAATTCTCTATTTCATCTGGTGTATATGACTATGTTCAGTAGATCGGTAACTTGAGGACAAATTCTGAATTACATTTTCCTTTCTTTTTCTACTTTTCAAACAAAGCATAAAAGATTATGAAGTTGGGTTAAATAGGTCAGTCCCTTTCATCAGTATTGTGTATCCCTTTTCACCACCTATATTTACTTTAAATGTTCAAATAGGTCACAAGTCAAAAGCATTAAATTCTTAAGTGATGGACCACAGGTTTGAGCCTTCTAATTCCTCCCTCTTTTGGCAGATTGCCCAGCAAAGTGAACACAGAAATTAGCTAAACTTAAAAGTACAAGTACCAAAGCCAAACATTAAATTCAACATTGCAGGCTTTTAGTTTTATCTCCTGTTTATAAATGTGCTTCATTGTCCCCTGAAAACAGTTGAAATCATATTTACATACCATATCAAACAATTGTCCCTTTTTCTGAACCTCGCGCATATCGGGAGCTTAGTGCACCGGGCTACGTATAATAGACTCTTGTGGCAAGAGAATAAAACTTATAATGTTCTTAATATTAATGAATATAACTTTCAATATATGATAGGTTAGGGCAGCCCAGTACACTAAGCTTCCGATATGCAGAATGGTCGGACCACAAGGATCTATTATAGATAGCCCGGTGTACTAAGCTTCCGATATGCGCGAGGTTCAGAAAAGAATCGGATCACAAAAATCTATTGTATGTAGCGTTAACATGATATGTTAGTTCTAAATATTTACTAGGGAGAGTGACGGGAAAAGAGAGACTTATTTAGTTAAAAAAATATATATATAATAGACAAAGAATCATTTAGATAAAGTAGATTCTAGACTAAAGAGAAAAAGGAAATCATTAATGAGGAATAACAATTTAATAAATTTAAATGTTTGATTAAACAAAGAAAAGAATCGAAAACAAGAATTGTATTACAACTTACAAGTAATAACACTTGGTTTAAACAGCATATTATTTTGAAAAATCTATTTTTATATAATAAGTACTATTCCATATATTTATGGGAATCAAACTTACCAAATAAACATATCGAAATCTGTTGCTTACCAAATGTCCATGGCCCACGATATTTTCTATGTGACAAGTGCTAATCAAGTTTACTATGTGACAAGTGCTAATATTGTTATCCGAAGCCCTGCAGGTTAGTGCTTGGGCCGCAGTGAGATCTTCGTTGGGTGGTGTGGACAACTTTGGTCACAAGTTGAAACCTCGAGTAACGTCTACCGCCTTCGCCTTGGGAGTACACTCGCGCGCTGCGCCATGAATGGATCGACGGCGGTTTGCGCGCTATTACGTCGATCCGGGTTTACTGCTGGCGTATTTCGAAAGAAAGCGCTTCCATCGCGTTCCTTTCACAACAAAAAAAAAAGTGCTAATATTGTTTGTTTTCAGACCAAATATCTGTAAATAGAATAATTTATTACAAAGATTCCGATGTGTGGACGTAAATTTCAAATTAATCTGTTCATCATTACACATTATTATTCAATCCAGGCCTGTAATAAACAATCCAATAATCAATAATTAGTATTACTACAGCCATTAATTTTTAAGTATTTTAGTCATTAGTTAGATCTTTCATTTGATCATATTGAGATTTAATACTCAAAGTACCTACCTACAGAATCAAAAGTTATATTTACAAATGATTTCCTGCTCCTCTAATTAGCTGTCGATTATTTATTTTAATGGTAAAATAATTTTCTTGGTGTGTTAAGTATTCTATCTGAATTTTGTATTTCTTGAGGGGGGACTAGCAACAATATTATTGAATACGGGGGCAAAACAAACTATCCCTTTCCTAGCGAAATTCCCACGAAAGTGATAGTTGTGATGCTTTTTCTTTTTGACTTGACACGTTTAGGACCACAATCAACATCTTTTTCACATTTTCACCCTAAATATTTGGTCAACAAGTAACAATCTTTAATAGATTTAAATCCTTATTTTAGAATTTTATTTTTAAAAAATGCTTTTTCCATCTTCTTTATCACGCTGAAGAAATTTACTTTTTTTCTTACTTTTTGTATTGATTATTTATTATTGTGTAGTAATATTGTTATGATATTTACATACTCAATGCCATTTCTTTCGGAGGGAGTTCGTGTTGGAAATTTACTAAATATGGAATTAAGTTTAACCCATTATCTATGACTCGAACAATTGAGGTCTCGCACGTCGGAAACGTCGTTTCCGCACACGTAGTGCCAAGTATCGTAAATTTCATTAGTGAAAGAGATATTGGTAGTAAATGAAACGTTTGAGGCATAGAATGCTGGACAGTTATTGGCCAAATGACACGTGTTCCACGTTGGTAAATGAAGGAAGAAATGTACGATGTGTAAAAGCGGCGCCACGACACTTGAGTGGCAGTGTAGTCACTGGAGCTGCGACGCTTCGGAGGCAGATTGTTCGACGGATGCTGAAGAGTTTTCTTACTTTTGGGATGGTTTGGGCATTGATTCCCCACGAATTGCACATGAATTCAGCCATTATTTGGCTGAATTACACCTCTCAATAAGTGTCATTACATGGTCATTGATTGCCATTAGTTGGCTGAATTACACCTCTCAATAAGTGTCATTACATGGTCATTGATTGCCATTAGTTAGCTAGATGAGAGGTCATCTTACACACACTATAAATTGAGGCCATTGTCTCAATTGTAGAACACACCTCACTCTTGTATAGTTCAGATTTTCTGAACTTCTTCCTCTCTAGCATATCTCTCACATACTCAAAGGTTCTTCTTGAGAAACACTTGAGTTTCCTTTGCTCATTTGTTTAGTTGTTGTTTTATCTTGGAAGACAGTTGCCCATATCGTAAAAGGATATATACGGGGCAATCATGTCTTAAGGACAAAGTGAATATCACTCGACTCAACATCACTCTTGTAACACTACTAGATTTAGTGTCTTTTGGTTTCAGGTTATAAAGATCAAGGGGTCTGCTACAGTTCCAACGAAGATCTCAAGATCCAAGCAAGATCATCAAACTTGTTGTGGTTATCACAACTCTTGTTAGGCTTCAAGTCTGTTGTATTGTAACCATTTTAGTTTATCATTTCAAAGCACTAATAATAGTTGTATACTATTCCCGTATATCCATCGTGTAACTCACAGTTCGTCGATCCTACACATGTGTGTTATTTCAAAATTTACATTTACTATTGGAATAAAAACATGCACAAACCTCCTCTCTCTCTCTCTCTTTTTATTTGGATACTACCAAATACGTTCTTTATCCCATTGATGGTGGTTAATCTTTCCATCAACATGAATGATATAATACTTATTTAAAAAAGGGGAAATTAGAAAGATTAAACATCTTTTAAGTTTTCCAAAAGTTAATACTTTATCAAAAACAAAATTTTGAATGTACAACTTCTTGCAAACTACCCAATTTACCATAAGTAATTTTAGTAAAAATGCCTCGAAGTTATTCTTTTAGTTTTCAACCTGATATTTGATATTTGTTTTGGATCTTTAATATCGATTCCGCATCAACAAGTCCTATTTTGCAAGGTAAAGCGGTCCTTTCAGAAAAAAAGTTTCATTCACATTTCATGCAAACTCGAGTTTTTTAATTATGGATCAAGTATGTATCGCTCCACCACAAACTTTGATAGCTACCACATGCATAATATCAAATCGAAAACAGCCGAACTAATGGTGATTTCTTATATTTTTATGGATCATAGCCCTATAAATCCAGTACATATATACTTGTGGAGTTTTTTACTTTTGAATTTTGAAACTATATGTATTTGACCTTGACCTTTAATCCATTAAAATTTGAGCCATCCCGCGGCGGGCTTCCCTCGAAATCAGAAACTAGGAGGAAAACAATAAAAGTAGAAGTAAAAGAAAGACGATCTACTTCACCTAATTGTATCACACTAGGAGGAAACAAATGAAATATTATGTATGATACTTAGGCAATTTTGAGTATTTTTTTGTCACAAAAGAGATCGTTTGATGACCTTAATTATGTGATTTAAGCAAAATTTAGGGATCTTTCATTACAAGAAATAATTTAATGACTTTGGTATAATAAAATATAAAATAAATGATCATCCGTGAAATTACCCGAATAGCAAGAATATAACAATAATCTTGAAATGATGATATCATATTTGGTAAATGAGTCCCATGCTCTTCCCCAATATAACTTGCTTCCAAATCCCAACCCTTTCCCATTACAATCCCCGTACTTTTCAAACATGCCCACAAAATGGAAACAAAACTTGAGGTGAGGGGGCAAATATAGATTCCAATTGGTATGAACTAAGAAAAGAAGACATTTTAGTAAACCCAAAACATAAAAAGATGTTCTAAATTTTGCGCTGTATAAGAGAAAAAACATAATTTTTGGATGTATAATTAGAATATATCTCATATATTGTGTAAATATTTAGTGATATATAATTATGGTAAATTAGGATTCCTCTTGTAAGTAGGACTAGAGATTCTTCTTGTATAAGAGATGTATATTGTACACTATATATATTGATATTAATGAGAAAGACTCCTTAAGGAAGATTAATATCATTTTACATGGTATCAAGAGCCAAGAACCTAAAAACCTAGAATTTTCCTCCTTGGCCGCCGGCACCCCCCGCCCCTCGGCAACCACCCCTCTACCAAAAATTCTTGGTTTGTCTTTTCCATTCCTTTCTTCTCTAAATGGATCCTCTTGATTCTCCCACACTTTCTGATGCTTCTGCTTTCATACCTCCCACCACCAATTCATCACCATCTTTCCATCCGGCTCTCGCTGTTACAAACATCAAGAATTTCATCCCTCTCATTCTTGATAAGGAAGATGCATGGTCAATATTGATCGTGGGTCAAACTCTTTAAAATTCATGCATGTGTTTACCATGTACTTGATCACATCGACGATTCTGTTACTCGCCCCCGGAAATTGATAACACAACATGGCGGCGTCTTGATGACGTGGTTAAGCAGTGGATATATGGTACTATATTAAAAGACCTAATTCTCACCATCATGAAAACGGGGGCTTCTGCCTGCTACTTGTGGACAAGATTGAAAGAAATTTTCCAAGACAACAAACACACTCGCGCAATGTACTTAGAGGAGCAATTCAACACCACACGTCTAGAGAATTATTCCAACATGCGAATCGCCGACAATCAAACTAGTGCGGACCAATTATCGATGTTGTACGCCGTGTCGAAATAAAGACGGTGTTGCAATTGATTGCAGGCCTTCCTAAAGGGGAATACGACACCCTAGCCACGATGATTCAGCAGGCTGACCCTCTTCCCAGTTTCAACAAAGCCCGCTCGCAATTACTATTGTAGGAAACCAGTTGTGCAAAGCATGACGAACACAATAAGAGGGTGTTAGCTGTTGAAACGCTTGCCCAAAACATTGTCGCTGCCGGCCAGCAGCAACTACCGGAGAACAGCCAGCTGCGGCAGAGCCTCGGCGGTAGGGGTAGCAAGGGCCGCGACGGAAGAGGGGGACATGGTCGTGACCAGCAGAATCAGCAGCAGCAGCCACTGCCTAGCCCCCAGTTCAATTGGGTCGCGGCGCCTCATCCTTCATTCCAGCAAGGCGTCGCGGTGCTTGGACAATTTCAGTACCAGTAGCAGCCCTTCAACCCGTATGCTCAACAAGGGTTGTTGGGCCCAGTACCAGCAGCAAGCCCACTTTATGCAAGGCCAGTTCTAGCAGCCCACATCCAGCATGGCCCCCACTGATTTGGGTCAGGCTTTCAGCAGCCTCAATTTATAATAATCGGAAAATAATTGATACATGGACTCGGGCGCCACATCTCACCTCACCCCGGTCTGCAGGTAATATTTCCAAATTGTTCAACTTAAAATATTCTCAATATATTACAGTTGGCAATGACCACCGCATTCCAATACAAGGCTATGGTACATACTACACACAACCACATCACCCACTATTATCCCTTATGAATGTCCTATATGGCCCACACATCATTAAGAACCTAATTTATGTCCGCAAATTTACTCGTAATAATTATGTCTCTGTTGATTTTGACTCTTTTGGTTTCAATGTGAATGATCTTAATACGGGGACACATCTTACAAGATGCAATAGCACGGGGGATCTCTATTCATTCTCATCCACCTTCGCTGCCGGATCTTGCTCTCTCGTCTCTCTCGCGACTATATCTCCTTCCACATGACATATGTCATAATAGGCTTGGTAATCCAGGAGCCCCAATTTTCAATTTTCTTAGAGGCAATAATTTTATTACGTGTAATAATGGGAAGCTTGCTCACCACTGTGTTTCTTGTTCTTTAGACAAACATACTCGTCTTCCATTTAAATCATCTACTAGTGTTACTTTTGCACCGTTTGATATTATACATGTCGATTTATGGACATCTCTTATCTCTAATTTCCTCGGTCATAAATATTATCTTGTGTTGCTAGATGATTTTTCTCACTACATTTGGGTATATCCTCTTAAATTCAAATCGGAAGTTTTTGCCTCGAGTTTCGTACTTTTATCCAAACACAGTTTGAAAAATGTATAAAGTCTTTTCAGTGCGATAATGGTCGTGAATTCAATAACTCCACCTTTCACCGGTTTTGTACAAATAATGACATGGTTTTTCGATCCTCCTGTCCTCACACCTCCCCACAAAACGATAAGGCTGAACGAATCATTCACATCATTAACAATCTGATTTGTACTTTATTGATTCATGCATCTCTTCCTCTGTCATTCTGGGAATATGCCGCAAAAATGTCAGAATACATTTTAAATATTCTCCCGACAAGTACCCTTCACAATATGACCCCCATCGAAATCCTCTATCGTAGAATTTCTTCCTACAACCATTTACAAATTTTTGATTGCCTCTGTTATCTCAATAATTTCTTGTTGAATATTTATTAATTTTTTGGATTTTTTAGTCTATGGGAATACACACCAAACGGTCACTCTCAATGCTAATAAGAATCCAAAAAATTTTGTATCTGAAATCTGACAGACACCTCAGCTGCTACTTCCCACATGGTCTATTTTTTTTTTTAATAACCCATATTTGCGTCTGACTACTTCACTGGTATTACTCAAACGTCTTAAAGGTAATAGCATCGGTTCTTTAACACTATCACCAGGTAAATCGCGGGATGTGCTCCTGTGGCTAAGTTTCTGGGAGCGTACAACTGATCAATGAGACAAGGTCCAATTCCCCAACATGCAGAATTTCTTCGTGCTTGCGGGGAATCGAACCAACGCTACCCATGCCAGAGCGCCTTATAAGGCTCAGATTTTTGCCACTAGACTATGCCCCGGAGGACAAACTAAGATAGGGTAAACTTTTTAAAGTGACTTGTTCCACCGCAGTACTGCCCCATACCCCAGAAAATCTCACCCCCAACTGACCCTACGGATTAGTATACACCGCTTTGTTCTTTCACTAGTTGAGTGATTTTTTTAGAGGAACAAAGTTCTACTCTCGCTGGTTAGGGGAATCGAACACGAGACCTCAGACATCAATATTCTAAAGAAATGGCTACTGGGTCACTCTCCACATGGTCCATTTTCCTATTTAGTGATCATATTTTAACTCTTATCAAATTTTATGAACCACTCAGTTACTTAGATTAAATTATTTAGCACCTGTATGGGATTTACTTGATAAAATTCCATATTATGGCACTCCTGGACAATAAGGTACGAACAAAAAAGGAATAGTATTCCATCCGCTCCAAAATTTACATTTTATTTCTCTTAAATGAAGTTTATATATTCAGAGGCTATATAAAGAATACTCTAAATCAGATTTTTTTCTAAAGTTAGATATTTCTTAAAATATTTGAAATTTGAAAGTAGTGGAGTATTATGAATACACGCCCTTCTCAAACAGAACTCAAGAGGTCCCTAAAAATGTTCAATATTGGATAAGAAGTAATTGTAAATAAATAATTAGAGACGGAGTTAAGATTCGAAATTTATGAGTTAATATTTTAATTTTTTAAAGTTAATGGATTGTAAATTAATAATTTATATATATTTAATAAATTTTATAATACAAATATAAAATTTGTATCAAAATTATTGAGTTCGACAAAATATGTAAGTCTTTAATCAAAGAGCTAGCTCCACCTTGATTTTAACAATATTAATAGCATTTTTTTTGTTTTTCACTCAGTGTCTAGTATTCGTTTTGGAGCACCGATTAATTTGAATTGCACCGCATAACGGGAAACGACGCTCCCTACCTGTTGAGAGGGGTAAAACAGTAAATAGACATTATTAAGGGAGCCTATTATTGTAACTGTCTTCTCTTTATTATAAATCAACAATTGTATATTCATAATACATAATGATAAAAATGGTTTCCAGAGTCTTCTATCTCTGTCGACTCTCTCCTCCTTCTCTTCCTTTCTAAACTTTCTCTTAATTCTTGCTGTGTCTCTCCTTCTTCTTCTTCACTACTGTCTGCATGTATGTGATGTTCATTCAGTCGATACATTCAACATGGTATCAGAGCACAAGATCTGCTTCCGCGAAAAAATCAACCGACACTGGTGATTCTTGCTATTCTCAGTAATTTCTCAGTGATTTCTTTATCTTCGTCATCTCTGGTTGTGGTATGCTTCTTCCTCTTAACTAGGGCAAGATTATTCTCGTTTTCCTTTGGTTTGTATGCCCCTAGATTGAATTAGGGCTTCCTTGTTGAATAAAGGGAAGACCAGTCCAAATCTAGAATTAGGGTTTCTTGCTGGAACTAGTTCCATTAAAATTGCCTTTCTTGGAATTGATTCTCGAAAAATCGATTGATAAAACCAAGTATTGGTCCATTTCGGTTGGAAAATTGTCTTTATCAAATATCTGCAATTTCTTTTTCTGGAATAACTTTTGATTCGAAAGAACAAAAATGAGTACTGGTCAACATCAAGAAATAATGGACACTGGTGTATCAAGCACCTCTAATCCTACTACTGTGGTGATAGATCATAACCATCCCCTATTCCTTCAAGCATCCGATTTAAGTGGTGCCTCTCTGATTTCTTTTCAACTATTGGGGACTGAAAATTACACTTTATGGAGTAAATCGATGAAAATAGCACTACTAGGAAGAAATAAAATGGGCCTTGTTAATGGAAAGCACCAGAGAGACCAGTTTCCAGAGGATCTGGGAGACCATTGGGATAGAGTCAATGCTGCAGTACAAGCATGGCTCATGAATTCAGTCTCTAAAGACCTACTGAGTGGTTTACTATATGCTGAAACTGCATTCGAAGTATGAGAGGATTTAAGAGAGAGGTTTGACAAAGTAGATGGGTCAAGAACTTATGACCTACATAGAGAGATTGCTACTATTTCTCAAGGCAATTCCTCTGTCTCTGAATATTTTTCCAAACTGAAGAGTTTATGGGTTGAGTTTCAGTCACTAGTCCCCCTTCCAAATTGTGGTCATCTAAGTCTAGAGAATTTGTTGAATACCTTGAGAGACAGAAACTATACCAATTCCTAATGGGGTTAAATGAACACTATATGCAAGCCAGAAGTCAAATACTTCTTACACTTTACCCATCTGTCCAACAAAGCATATTCCATGATCACAAGTGATGAAAGTCGAAACTCACATTTCAAAATCTGTCTGCATTGGGAGTGGGACCAGTAGGTAAAACAAAATCGGGACATGATCCAACCGCTTCATTCTCTAAAGAAGGGTCAGTAACACATAAATACAAAAAATCCACTTCTACCAATCTTTTTTGTGATGTGTGTAAAATGAGAGGACACACTAAAGATTTTTGCTACAAGGTGGTTGGATATCCACCTGGTTTTAAATCCAAAAGAAAAGAGCACGCTCTGTCAGTAGAATCAAAGAAGAATAAAGTGATCTAACATGCATAATACCAACTCGATTACCTGCAGCAGTTGTGTTCTCCAAAGCGGCAATATGAGCAGATTGTGAAGTTACTTAACCTCGTGGATTGATCAGCGAATCCTACACAAAGCAGAGTCCTCAACATGCCTCCAACGCAAAGAACTACGGTATCTCTAACCACAATGCCTTCTGGAAAACAAGTACTTAAACCGTGGGTAATAGACACAGGGGCCACCAATCATATGGTGTCTGATATAAAAATGATTAACAAGGAAACTATAGTAGAAAATCTTACTGATTCCAAGATAGTACACCTGCCAAATGGGGATTTAGTTAGTGTAACACAGCTGGTTCCATGATATATCGATAGAGTACCCTAAAAATGTCTTCTTCATACCTCAATTCAAGTTTAATTTGATGTATGTTTCTCAACTAACAAAGGAATTACAATGTGCTGCTATTTTCTATCCTGATTTCTGTGTCTTCCAGGATCTCTACAATGGGAAGGTGAAGGAGATTGGTAGACTACAAGATGGGCTTTACATACTAATAAATCATGCTTCTTCAAAACTTTTAGGAAATCAAGAAAATGTTGGTTTGATCAGAATAGAACCACCGATAGGACACTTTACTAGGAAGAAAGAGATAGATGGCATAAAAGACTTGGTCACATTTCTAGCAATGTATTGAGTAAACTGATTAGAGCTAGCTCTGGCACTATAGCCAGAATAATAGAGAATTGCAATATATGTCCTTGTGCAAAACAGTGTAGGTTACCCTTTCCATTGAGCAACAATAGGAGTACTGCTGCCTTTAATTTGATTCACATGGATGTATGGGGTCCCTACAAAGTTCAAACTCATAATGGAAAAAGGTATTTTCTTACAATTGTGGATGATTTTACTAGAATGACTTGGGTGTACTTACTTAGTCTCAAATCTGATGTATGTACTGTATTACAACAGTTTCTGTCCTTTGTACAAACTCAGTTTAATAGAACAGTTAGGATAATAAGAACTGATAATGGAACTGAATTTGTCAATGAAGGATGTACTGCTATATTCCTTAAACTAGGCATGATACATCAGAAAACTTGTGCTTATACACCACAACAAAATGGTGTGGCTGAAAGAAAACATAGACATATTCTTGAGTTAACTAGGGCCATAAGATTTCGTGACATATCCTCTCAAATTAGGTATGCATTCAGCATTTGTGTATATAATAAATAGATTACCATCTTACATTACTAATAAAACTCCCTATGAAATGTTGTACAAAAGGAAACCCTCCATCAATCACTTAAGAGTCCTAGGATGCCTATGCTTTGCTAATAACTTATCTGTTAATGATAAGCTCCTATCCAGAACTAGATGCTGTGCTCTTATGGGATACTCTGAAACACAAAAGAGCTATATCCTTTATGACTTAGAAGCTAAAGTGTTCTTAGTAAATAGAGATGTAAGGTTCAGAGAAAATGAATTTCCTTTTAAAACTGATACATCTGAGACACCAGTATTTCAAAACAAACAGGGTGATATTGCTAACACAAATCTTTCCAATATCAATCAGTGCATTCCTACTACTATTATTCATGTCTCTGAGAAAAACAACAGTGCATCTAGTGCAGGGGACACAGATAGTGTTGGAACATATAGATCCAGTCAAGGGGTAGAGTTCAACCAGAATCAAGTCTCTCGCCACTGTGAATATAACTGATGTAAGGAGATCTACTAGGGTAAAACAACCCCCAATATGGATGAAGGACTTTGTCACAAAAGGAGTTGGTAACACAACAACTCCATATCCTATAGCTAATTATGTTTCCTATGACAATATCACTCCTAAATATAAATCCTTTCTTAATGCCTTTTCATAATTAATAGAACCAAAAACTTATAAGGAAGCATCTAAAATCCCTAGGTGGCAGTAAGCTTATGCAAACCGAGATAAAGGCTTTACAAGATAATCATACATGGGAAATTGTTACTTTACCTAAAAACAAGAGTCCAATAGGTTGTAAATGGGTATATAAGATAAAGTATAAAGATACAGGGGAGGTTGAAAGACTTAAGGCTAGACTTGTTGCTAAGGGATACAGTCAAAAAGAAGGAATAGATTATCATGAGACCTTTTCTCCTGTGGTTAAAATGGTAACTGTAAGATCTATAATATCTTTAAGAATTTTCCGAGAATTGGAAAATCCATCAAATGGATGTCTATAATGCTTTTTTACAGGGTGACTTACATGATGCGATATACATGGAACTACCACAAGGATTCATTAGCCAGGGAGGCAATCAGGTATGTAGGCTAATCAAGTCCTTATATGGTCTTAAACAAGCTCCTAGGCAATGGAATTTTAAACTCACAGAAGCCTTAAGATATATGAAATTTAGACAATCTGAATATGATCATTCCCTGTTTATAAAAAAGGTTGACAAAGGTATGGTTCTAGTACTAGTATATGTAGATGATATTCTCATTACAGGTAATAATTTAGAACTGATAACAGAGACTAAACAGTCTTTACAACAGTCTTTTAAAATGAAAGATTTAGGGGAAATAAGATATTTTCTAGGAATAGAGTTTGTGAGGTCTAACAAGGGAAATTCTAATGCATCAAAGAAAATATGCTTTAGAGCTTATAGCTGAGTTAGGACTTTCTGCTGCAAAGCCTTTTAATACACCTATAGATTGCAACATAAAACTAACTACAAAGGAGTATGATAGTTATATACAAGAGAAACAGGTTGTAGACAACAACAAGACAATAGTAGAAGATGAGCTCATAGAAGACATTAACCTATATCAAAGACTAATAGGAAAATTGTTATACTTAACCACTACAAGACCAGATATCTCTTATAGTGTCCAAATGTTAAGTCAGTTTCTGCAGCAACCAAAGAGGTCTCATCTCAATGCAGCACTAAGGATAGTAAGGTACATCAAGAGTCAACCTGGACAAGGTATTCTGATGTCAAAGAAAGAACAAGAAACATCGACTTTCATCGTGATGCAGATCGGCTGCTTGCCCACATAAGGAAGTCGCATGTGTTATGCAATAAAGTCGGGTAGTTCTCTCATTTCTTGAAATCAAAAACAGAGCACAATCTCTAAGTTCACAGAATCGAGTACGTGGTTTAGCTACAAATGGCCGAGATAACTGGGTACTGGTCCGCTAAGAGATATCGTATTCACTTTAACTCTCCAAGAATACCATCGACAGAAGTCAAGAATCCAGATTGCTGCAAATCCAGTCTTCCATGAAAGGACTAAACATATAGAGATTGATCTGCACTTCATCAGAGAAAAGATTCAGTGGTTTAATAAAGCCGAATACATACACACAACAAACCACCAAATTGACTTACAAAAGGATCAATGTAACGCAAAGATCAACATTGTGCTTCAAGCTCGACTTCAATATCTTCCAAAGAATACGATGTGGTATGTTGAGAGGGTAAAACAAAGAAATAGACATTATTAAGGAGCCTATTATCAGAATCGCTTTCTCTTTATTATAAATCAACAATTGTATATTCATAATACATAATAATAAAAATGGTTTCCAGAGTCTTCTATCTCTGTCGACTCTCTCCTCCTTCTCTTCCTTTCTAAACTTTCTCTTAATTCTTGCTGTGTCTCTCCTTCTTCTTCTTCACTACTGTCTGCATGTATGTGATGTTCATTCAGTCGAGGCATTCAACACTACCAAAAAGAATTATATTCTCAACACTACTAAAAATCTCTATTTTCCAACCGAAAATGTTCAGTGACTATTTCCCATTGAATGTCAGTGGAAAAAAACTAAAAAGTAGTGTTTTCACACAGAAAAAATACGAAAATTTTCAGCGTTTGAATGAGAACCTTCTTTCATCATGTGTTTTTTCAGTGAATTGATTAGGTGAAAATTAGGTGGGAAAATCATGTTTTATAGCAAAAATTTCTCACTAAATATCGGTTGAAAAATATTTATTTCTAGTAATGCAAGTCTCAAACCCGAGACATTTGATTAAACATTCAATATACTACTAAAGTTCAACTTAATTTGAAACTATAATAATATTGATTTTTATTAATTTCATAATATACTACGTACTTGCCAAGTGGGAGTAATTTTATATTATAGGAGTACTAGTTTAGAAGAATTTATGACTTAAGAAATCCAATTTCAGCTTGTTCCAATTTAACTTTAAATTATAGAAACCAGAAAGGTCCTTAATATAATTGCGTACAAGAAGGTATCAATAGACAAAAAGAAAAATATTGAAATAATTCTACAAACATAATTGTGTAACGGAATGTTTTTCTCTTTCAGATCCGTTGTGCCGACAATACTTCAGGAGGCACAAAGGACTAAGTTCCAAATTTCAGAAATATACCTAACTTATTTGTCAAATAAT
The DNA here is from genome assembly GCA_029844215.1 of Przewalskia tangutica. Classification (NCBI taxonomy): domain Eukaryota; kingdom Viridiplantae; phylum Streptophyta; class Magnoliopsida; order Solanales; family Solanaceae; genus Przewalskia; species Przewalskia tangutica. The sequence continues at coordinate 90,217,574 of CM056738.1, read as the reverse complement.
TCTCCATTAAATGACAGATATATATCACACGACCAAAGGTTTTAATTGGTGATAAATATTTATCTACTCTTAATAGATTTCAGGTTCGAGCCTTATGAGTGAAATCAGCCTGTGGTAGAAAATATATGAGATTTTTCGACGTGAATCCTAATTAATGAGATCCAAAAACAAATATTGAACATTGGATAAGAAATATTTGATAGAGAATATAATAAATAACTATATTCCTATGACAATAAGCTACATGCTTGTCCAATCTTTCAAAATCTGTTTATATTTTAAAAAAATATGTCAAAAATGCTTTTCGAAAAAATAATTTTGAAGAGTAGCAGTTTGTGTTTGGAGTTAATTTTGAAAAATAACTTTAGAGTTAATTTTTTCAATGCTAGCTTAACTACCAAATCATTTTAATTAACTCAATTAATCAAAAGCATTCGTCATCATTATAGCTGTTTTTCTTGTAACTATCACATGATTTACACTCTTCCTTTCTTTTCTTTCTACGTGATTATTACTCAATCTACTTTCTTAGTAAACTAATACTAATAATACTATAGTAAATATTTCTCCCAAAATAGCACCCTCCCATGTTTGATGGCACAAATATTTGAACAAGAAACTAATCTTAATCGAATTAATCCTCCAAAATAATATATAACCCGGATATATTACTACAATACCTACAAGGATCAACTCCAAAAGAGAGCAGAATGCTCTCACTGGGAATCGATCCCACGCTGCAAGTGTCCGCGCCTTAAGCCGCTCTTCTTTGTCATTGGACTGTGCCCTGGGACTACCTATTCTCGATTATTGAAGTGACTTTTATTATTCTAATTTTTTTTTGGTGTGTTCTCAAATTCAGAGAAAAAGGAAAAAAAATAAGTATCAAAGATGTCAAGAGTGGTCTACATCTATTTGTTGAATTTTGGAAACCCCAAAAATTGCTTTTTCTTAGACCAATAATTGTTAGGCCTCTCAGTAAAGTATTGTTAATTCTGCACTTACTTAAGTGAAACTGTGAAAGTATCATATTTCCCATCAAAAGTAAAGTGGATTAATTCTTTGAATAAAACGACTAAAATATTGTTACTTATGAAAAGAAGAAATTGCCGGGCAAGAAAGTAACAAAACCATAAAGCATCACGCAATGTGGTCTACACTCACAATGCTCTCGATACTCATTTGTGTCTGCTGAAAGACCCTTATGTTTCTCTCCCTCCATGATATTGTTAAGAGTCTCATATCGGATATGGAATGAGAACATAAACTCCTTATATGGACTTGGACAATCCTTACCTATAAGCTAGCTTTTGGAATGAGTTAGGTCCAAGATTCATTCTTTACATATATATTGTTGCCGCCAACATCATTCTATCTATACACCTGTCACCTCATCCTGTGGAGTTTTTCCCTTCGCATTTTGCTCAGCCCATAGTAATTCGGTGTCTGAATTTTCAGGGCCTCTCCTTATGCCCAACCAAGATAGCAGTCTGCTCCATATGAGAGCTGAAACTGGACAACTGAAGAACAGGTGAGCAATGGACTCATCATCAACATCACATAGTGGAAATCCCTTGTTATTGCATACCAGCTTCTTCCAAGTAACTCTTTCAGATTGCCTCCCGAACATCACATAAACCTGCTTTGTTGAGAAAGTCTGCATATGAAAGACCTTAGTCATTGTGAAAACAACTCTAGTAAAGTACTTAGTGCAATTTGCAAAGTGCAGCTTTGTTCCATGTTTCAATATCCAGAATGTTCAAACCTCCAGCAACTCTAGGGTAACATGCTCTATCCCAGTCTAATAAAGCCTTTTTCTATCATTCTGTACCACCAGTCCAAAGAAAGTTAAATGACATTCTTTAATAAATAGATTTAAAAAGAAAATTAAGACGCATATATTGAAACATATAGAATTTTATCTGATAATTAAAAAATTAATTTAATAAAAATATCACAACATTGAGAAGTCTGACTAATAGATATTAAATTTTTATCAATAAAGATTGTAGTTGAATAGGAGTTTTAGAGTAACTGATAAAGTTGTAGTCATGTTGTGGAGGTCATGTGTTCAAAATTTGTAGAAATGCAGGATACGGTTGCATACAATAAACTCTTGTGGTTCGGCCCTTTTCGAGCGTCGCGCATAGCGTGGAGCTTAGTGCATCGGGCTGCCCTTAAAGGTTGTGGTTGAGTGATGACTATTTCTTCGTCGTTAATCAGAACTTTCTGGTTCGAGTCTAATTATGATGTCTTTGTTACGAAGCGTGTTACCTCCAATGTGAATTTTCGTGACACGAATTTGGATCTAGTCGAACCCAAAACGAATACCGAATACCGAATACCGAATATCGAGTAGGAAATTCAGAAAAATAAAATATGAAACTTCTTAATAGTTAATGATTGAGAAAGGACTTATCCTAGGAAAAAAAGTCTACCCTTCGGTTAACAAAATTTATCATAAAAAAGTACATTAAACTTAACATAAATAATTAACTAATAAAAGTTAAAGAAAGCAATTGGAGAATCCAAAGCAAGTAAGATTTGTAGTTTATAATTTTGTAGGCAAGATGTTACAGGTTAAACACGTTGTAAAGACGTGCATTGTCCCCAGCCCAACCCTGAATGATAAAGTTTCTAATTATTTTTAATCAAAAACTAATTAACAAGCAAAAATTGGTTAAATATTTAATTCACTTTTAATAAGATAGATAATCTTTCCAAAATTATTCTCTCTCTATCCCAAATTACCTATCTCTCTTAACTTTTCTAGATTTGTAGTATTTCATTAATAGTAGATTTACTTTATAAGTATACCTTTTATAATCTTCAAAATAATTAATTTTGCTTAACTAATTTAAATTTAAATTTAGGTAGGCGTTTGACCATAAAAACTAAATATTTTTCACTTTATTTGAAGTTTTTGAAGTTGGAGTTCAAGATGAAGTTGTGTTTGCTTATAATTTTTGTAAAGAATATTTGATTGTTTGAATATACTGAAAGTGGAAAAGAAAAAGTGAAAGTAGGGTTTTAAGTATTTCCCAAATTTCAAATACAACAACAATATACCCAATGTAATTCAATAAGTGGGGTCTGAGAAGGGTAGAGTGTTTGAAGACTTTACTCTTATCTTAGAGAGACAGTTTCTGAAAGATCATCGGCTCAAGAAAATGCACAACAAAAAATGTCAGACAAGAATTGATGAAAGTAAAAAAATCAAAATAAAATATTATAGATAAACATTATAAAGACGTCTACTGGTATAGATTTTTGATACATGCCAAACGATACTTTCTTAAATAAAGTTAAAAAAAAACAGAAGAAAGGTGAATAATTCTAGTGGCAAAAGGGTCCTAATATTATTGCTACAAAATTACATTTTAAAAATCAGTTTATAATTACAAATTCAAAATTAGAAAAATTATTGTATGTGGGACCCATTTCACTAGCAGGGAGTGGAAGCCCACATCAACATGTCCTCTATACAATCCAAGAAAGGACCATTGATGTTAGAAAAATATACACATTGAAATGAGAAAAACTGAAACAACACACACACACACTTTCTCTCTCTCTTCCAAGCATTTGTTCAGAGTATAGTTTGTGAATATAGATCTCTGTTTACATCATTTTTTGAAGGTGAATGGCTTAATTTTCTATTTTCTTGATTTGTTATTGTGTTTTGGTTTGAATTTTTGTTCATTATTGATGGTTCACTATGTGCTAAATATTAATGGGGTTCTTCTGAACTTCCTTGCAATAACTTTTAAGTTACTCAATCTCTTTTTTATTTTATTTTATGAGTTACTTTAAGTTGTTTTTGTATTTGTATTGTACTAAAAATTGCAACTTTTTAGGAAGTTGTGAGAAATAATGGAGGAATTTGAAAAATAGATCTTTTTTTCCTTGAAAGTTGTAATCTTTGTTATTTTTGAGTAATGGGGTTGTTTAAATATTAATGGATCTATGTTTGAACCGAGTGTATTTTCATATTTTGGTTAGGCTTATGCTTATAGGTATAAACTTCATTAGGTTGATGCTTGGTCATAAACTGTGTGGATTCATACCTCATTTAGGGTTGTGTGATTTTATGGGATACTTCTTATAGGAAATCAAAGCAATATAAGTACTTTATAATATCCATTAGTATTTTGTTTATACAGATATCATGGAATCAAAAGATTTACTTTTATTGTTCATACAATGTTGGTGTTTGTTCTTGTGCCGAGGGTCTATTGGAAACAACCTCTTTACCTCCTAAGTTAGGGGTAAGGTCTACGTATACTCTACCCTTCTCAGACCCACTATGTGGAATTTCACTGGGTATGTTGTTGTTGTTGTTGTTGTTGTTCATACAATGTTGGACCTCAAACTATACTGAATGATTTATTTAGGTAACTACATTAGGTTAGTTTGCAAATTTTATTGGAAAATTTCATCCAACTTGAGTTTTTGAGTTTTTCAATTACATTTTCTTTATATTTATTGGAAAACTATCTCTTTATTCTTGTGTTGGTAGTCAAAGAGGTAAACTTTACCTCTTATGTATACAACAGACCCTTGTGGTTCGACCCTTCACGGACCCGGCGCATAGTGGGAGCTTAGTACACCGGGCTGCCCTTTTTTTAAAATGAGTGAATTTGATTGTTAATGAAGATAGCGGGTGTTGCTTTGTTTTTCTAATATGAAAAGTTCTAATTATCATTACAGGGAGAAGGATGGATTTGAAAATGACTGAATCAAACGAGATCGATAGAGCTGAGAAATTTTCGGTTTGATGTGATGTGTGATGTTCCACGCATAGTCCGCAAGGTATTTGGCTATTAAAAGATTGTTCAAATCAAGAATCTTTTATGTTTAAGCCATTTACCTTTTGAAGTGCTGAATTCTTGCTGATTGGTCTATTTACTGCCAAGGTCTAAGGTAATGGGTTCATTTCGTGGTAATTGTGAAATTGTTGAGGCAAAGGATGAAGTCGAATTGTTCGAGCGTTCACAAAATTTTAAACAGAAGCCTCCTTTGGTTAGAAAAGGAGGCGGTAAATTCGTGGGAGATGACATAAATCAGCTTTTCGAATCAATCAATGTAAGAACATCAAAGAGCCTGGATTTGACAGATCATGTTAGAAGAGATGCCTCAAAAAGGCCAATGAGGGGTGGCGGATCGAACTCTCCGGTAACGGGTTTTTCCGATCCTGTTTCTCTAAAGCAGGCGTTTCGGGGATTAGCCATTTCTCAGGCAGCAGAAATGGCTGCAATGAAGCGATTATCAAAGCCACCTGGTTCTCCTAGTGTTTTGGAACCTGGAAGAATTACATGTTCCTCCCGATTTGCAGGTACTAGTGATTCTGGTTATCTTCGAGCAGAAAGACTAGTAGAAATGCCCCATAACCCCCACGAACGATATGTTAAGTCAGCAAACCATAGTCCACGTTCTTCTCCACGATTTGACATTAAACCGTTTAGCATGAGCCAGAATGGGAGAATAGTGCCAGCAGAGAGCACGTCCAGCTCTGTGCCTCAGCACATTCAAGAGTCCAGGTTAAAGTCACCAGCTCAAAGTGCACTTTCTTCTCCACGATATGCTAGTAAACCGAGTATTAAGATTACAGAGTCCATGACTGAGAAGATATTGCCAGCAGAAAAGGTTCCAGGCTCCCGTATAAAGGAACTTCTACAGCCTCCAGAAGCCAAGATGAAGTCAACAAGCCAAAGTGCTCTCTCTTCACCTCGAATTGGTGATAAGCCAGTAATTAAGCAAGCAGAATCGGTTATAATACAAAATGAGAGGACAGGAGGCACAGAAAGCATCTCAGGCTATTTCACTATGATCCCTCGGTACCTTAAAGAGCCTGTGAAGTCACCAAACCAAAGTGCCATTTCTTCTCCTAGGTTGGTAGACACACGGGCTAAGGAAAAAAGCCAAACTGCGGTTCCTTCCTCATCTTCATGTGAGTCTAGTAATGTTGTATTGGTGTCTGGACCAAAACGATCACCAGATAATGTGAAGAGAAATGTGGTTACATCATTTAGAGTAGCAAACAAAACAGCTCTAAAGCTTAAACGGAAAGGCAGGTTGCATACTGTGCCTAACAAGGAGACCAAATCAACAAAAAACACCAGTCGTGCCATTAAGCCTCCAGTCAAAAACAAATATCTTGTCAAGAAGAAATTGAAAGAGGAGTCAGCACTAGTATCTGGCACATTTAATCTATGCTATGAAACAAATGGTCCCACAGAATCGCCTAGTCAACTTATCTGCCAGAGATGTCAGTGCACTCTCGAGGGTGTCGGGAAGGAATCTAGTGAGGGACCCGCAAAGCAAATCTCTGGATGTATGACCATTGAAACCAGTGAAAATAGCATTAGCTGTCCTCCTGTCTTGAAATTCAAGAAGACATCAAAATCAAGGGAGCAAGGGGAATTCTCTCAGAGCTCAAAGAGTAGTATTGGTGATTATAGTACTAGCACAACAATCAGTGAAGAGAGCAACCTAAGTGGCTCGTTTTCTGGGAACAGACCACACATGTCTAAGGATGGCAGATGGGAGGCTATCAATCAGGTGAGGAAACAATATGGATTCTTAGGATTGAGTCATTTCAATTTATTGAAGAAACTTGGCTGTGGAGACATTGGCACGGTGTATCTAGCTGAGCTGCTAGAAACTAACTGCTTGTTTGCGATAAAAGTTATGGATAATGAATATCTGGCAAGAAGGAAAAAGTTGCCGAGGGCCCAAACTGAAAGAGAGATTCTGCGAATCCTGGATCATCCTTTTCTGCCGACGCTCTATGCGCAGTTCACTTCAGACAATTTATCATGTTTAGTTATGGAGTTCTGTTCAGGTGGTGATTTGCATGTCCTCCGGCAGAAGCAGCCAGGCCGATATTTTTCTGAGCCGGCCGCAAGGTATGATGTTCTCCAATGCAGTAGATCTTACTCAACATTAATCATGCTGGGAATACTTGTAAAAAATAAAGATTCTTTGGAAATGATTTAGTTCACCATAACATAACATTTAAAGACTTTTTCTTTCTTTTGACTTGCAAATAGAGGTGAAAATTTTGGTAACGGGTAACAAAATTTCATTAGTGTGAATTGGTTAGACTGTATATGGGTGAGTGCTTATGCAGTCATTTTTAAATATGATATGCCTATTCTCACTTGATTATCACCCATCTATAAAGTGTAAACGCCCTTTCTAAACCCATAAGATTTTGGCTTCCCGTGATTCATTTACACCTCTAAGTGTCGGTTTTATATAGATCTTAAGTTGGACTTGCTAGTAACTTTATTGACTTGAACAAATAAAGGCGTTAACGCATGACCATAGGAGTCTGTGCTTTAACCTATCTATATGTTGTAGCTAAGAAATAAGACATTCTTTTAATATGCATGCATTTCCTGATTAGGTATATCCTCTTTCCCTTACCAACTATACCCCTCCTTCCGAAGTAAAATGAAAACTGATAAGAATACACTTGTGTCAAAACTGTTGCTTTTAAAGACTGAAGGGAACTTCAATTGGTTGGACTTCTGTTCGTGAATCTCTTTGTTTTATTTATTTTTGTTGATGCAGTTTCCAATCCTGGATGTTTAGAAAATTTATCAATAGTTTCGTGAAGACATGGTAATTTGACATGGAAAGGGAGAACTTCGGGCTGTTGTTTAAAAATGGTAGCTTGCTTTGGTAGCTGTGTCTTTATACACTGTTGGAAAGATTAAAAATCTTGGCTTCTTTGGTAGTTGTGTTTTTAAACACTGTAGGAAAATTGAACCTTCTCAGTCGCCCTCAGCATAAAACCCCTTCCATTATCACAAGACAACTAGCTTAGCGTATAATTTTAAGGGGAAAGAATGTGCGTGCCCCCTCAAACCAAAATAATTACCCGCCCCTACCCCCATTACTTTCGTACCCCAGAAAAAATCAAAACTATTTGCCCGAGATGCCCCCAAATTATGATACCAACATGGTATATAAATATACTGGGATGATATCATGGAAGACTACTTCAGTCCTTCTCTTAGTCATCCATGATACCATCTCAGTATATTTATATACCATGATGGTATCATGGATGATCATGTTCATTTATTCAAAAAGACACTTTTCTAAAAAAAATACCTATGATACCATCATCTTATATACATATATTGTGATGGTGTCATGGAGGACTGCTTCAGTCGAGACACTTCTCAGAACCATGGAGCCATTGTGGTATATAAATATACCGAGATGGTATCATGGAGGAATGCTTCAGTCCTTCTCTTATTCCTCCATGATATATAAAAATATTGTGAGGGTATCATGGAGGAAGGATTTTTGGGCGAGGGGCATGTCGGGTAATTAGTTTCGGCCGGTTGGGTAAAAGGGAATTAGTTTAGGAGGGGCATGGGGCGGGTAATTATTTTCTATTTTAGGGGTATTTGGTGTTGTTTCCCCTAATTTTCATTCTTCCATTGACTCAGGATTTTTCTGACTAGTTATATTAGACACTTATTACTGATTATAGGTTCTACGCAAACTATCTTCTCTGTTTAACGGATGCTACTCGTTGAATTAGTTTAGGAGGGGCATGAAGCGGGTAATTATTTTCTATTTTAGGGGTATTTGGTGGTTTTCCCTAATTTTCATTCTTCCATTGACTCAGGATTTTTCTGAGTAGTTATATTAGACACTTGTTACTGATTATAGGTTCTACACAAACTATCTTCTCTGTTTAATGGATGATACTCGTTGAATTGCCCTGTAGATCTATCTGTTGACCTGTTGGTATGTCAGCATCATCAAAGACTTTTCTTACTGTCCAGATGGCTCCCCCCCCCCCCCAAGTTCATTATCATGACCTAGTGGTTGTGCTTTTCCTAACTTGGCTGAATTATATCACAGTTTTAGCCGAGTTATTATGGCAGCTTGTAACTGTACTCTTCGTCGTGAATATTTGTCTATAATACCTAAGCATAGATGAATTAAATATTATCTTAACCAGGCTGAGAACGTAGAAATCAATTCCAGCCATGTTTCAATGGAAGCTAGTAACTGTGTTCTGTATCATGGATTATACATTATGTTATTAGTCTTTTAGCTTTCACATCTGTGTATTCGGTAGTCAGTGAGACTTCTCTTAACGCATTGTAATTGCAGGTTTTATGTTGCTGAGGTCCTCCTTGCTCTGGAGTATTTGCATATGCTAGGAGTTGTATACCGTGATTTGAAACCAGAAAACATTCTGGTCCGGGAAGATGGTCACATCATGCTTACTGATTTCGACCTTTCACTCAGATGTTCTGTTAATCCGACTCTTCTACAGTCATCCTCATTGGGAGTAGAAGCTCCACGGATCTCCGGCCCCTGTGCAGGATCCAACTGCATTGATCCTTTTTGTGCAGGACCCTCATGTCAAGTTTCTTGCTTTAGCCCCAGAATTTTGCCCGGCACTGCAAGAGCAAGAAAGCTAAAAGCTGATCAAGCTGCATCTCTCAACAGATCATTGCCTCAGCTTGTGGTGGAGCCAACAGAAGCTCGGTCCAACTCGTTTGTTGGTACACATGAATACTTGGCTCCTGAGATAATTAAAGGTGAGGGCCATGGGAGTGCTGTTGACTGGTGGACACTAGGCGTTTTCCTTTACGAGCTCCTATATGGGAAGACACCCTTTAAAGGTGCTGTAAATGAAGAAACTTTGGCGAATGTTGTAATGCAGAACCTCAGATTTCAGGACAGCCAGATCGTTAGTTTTCAGGCGAGGGATCTCATCAGAGGGCTGTTAGTTAAGGAGCCTGAGAATCGATTAGGAACAGAAACAGGAGCTGCTGAGATTAAGAGACACCCTTTCTTTGATGGCCTGAATTGGGCACTGATACGGTGTGCGGTTCCACCTCAAGTGCCTGGAGTAACAAAAGTAGCACTTGAGGAAAAGAGCAAAAAGTTTCTGGATTGTAGTTCAACAGGAGAGCATCTGGAATTTGAGCTGTTCTAAGCAAAACTGGCGGTTGCTTATCTGGTTTTGACTTGTGATGTAGCATTGCTCCCACCCCTTGTTGATACTGATGTCTAAATTATAATGTTGAATTGCAAATAACAAGGGGATCTCATCTACATCACCAAAAAATTTTGTTCATTGAAAAGCATGGTGGATGCTGTAGTTATACTTGATTATTCCATATTATATTTGGACTTATTGATGTACCGGGGAAAAGTTTAAGAGCCACAAATACTGGAGGCTGACCAATATAAATGCACTGAGTCATGATGTGAAATGGTTAGTTGATTGTTTTGTCTAATATGTTGGGGCAGGTCGTTTTTTGGGCTCAAAATTGAAGATAAAAATGATGGTATCTTTCCAAGTTTTGCAGAAAGTTATCTTCAAGAAAATAATTATATGACTTAATGTTTCGCCAAACAAAACAATTTAACTAATAAGAGATTTAAATTAAAACTAAAATATGTATTACTTAAGCATGATTAAGTCATAAAAGTTCATATTTGGTGTTACATTCATTCTATTGATGCAAACACCGAGTATAAATACATTTTTTTTACCCGTCTCTCCCTTGGCCTTTGGAGAGGAGAGGACAGAAAGAAAATGTCCTTTGCATGAGTGTTTTTTTATTCCTGCCTCCTTACTAGTAAACTAGTAAAAAAAGGGCTCTTCAACCAAGAAGGCATTCTGGTAGGAAGGCCGACCACTACATAAGTCGTCATTCGTCCAGGAGAGAAGCAAGTTACCTTTATTTGATCCCTCTTTCCGGATAGGGAAGAGAACGAAAATGGACCGCAAATAGTAGTCTCTTTCCGGATAGGGAAGAGAACGAAAATGGACCGCAAATAGTAGTCTCTTTCCGGATAGGGAAGAGAACGAAAATAGACCGCAAATAGTAGTCTCTTTCCAGATAGGGAAGAGAACGAGAATGAACCATTGATTCGAGAATATACCAAATAATACAATGCAAACAAAAGTTCCTAGAATCAAACAAAGATTTAATAGTATTGTTTTACATAGATCACTTGACCATGGTTGATTAAAATATATTATCATTTTAATTTGTAACTCTTAGAATCAAATGGAAACAAAAATAAGATAACTTGAAGTTGAAGGTAAAAGAAGCAGTAGGCTTGTCTACAAATCTGAGCCATGAGGCAGGTTTGAGTGGACCTAATTTTTACGTGAACTGGGCTGATTTATGCAAATAGGATCATTCGCACACATGTCCCTATTTCGGGATGGTTTTAATTTCCCCCCGTTAAATTTATGATTTTTAATTTATGTCCTTCATCATTTTTGGCACGACATAATTTAAATTTTGCTCGGAATAGTTTTACGTTTAGTTTCAGGTATCATAACATCCTACAAGTTATGTCGGACAAGGCAACACTTTCAACCCTCAATATAATCTGAAAAACAACATAATTTTAGATTTTGATCGACATATTTTACATTTAACTTCGACATATGTATCATAACATTTACACAAATTATGTCGGACAAGACAAAACTTTCAACACTCAATACAATCTAAAATATACTACAAAAGTTATGCTGCATAACTCAATTCCTACATAATTAATGCCGAGCGAGGCAAAAATTCAAGTTTCGAAGATAAAAAATGTTACAGAAACTATGCCGAGCGACCAATACGTTTGAAGGGAATCTGTGCAAAAACTTGATGCAAATATTCTTTTCCGGCCCCATTTTGGATTTTGTTCTTATTTTTAAAAGTTGTGAAAATATAATTTTATGAAGTTACCTTTTGGATAATGTTAAACTCTGTTTTATGTTTACTCATAAATCCATGGTCTTTGTTAGTGTCAAAGAGGGATGAAACTAGCGTAAGTTTATGGTGAAAGTGTAAGCGTGGTACTTTGGTTTAGGAACACATTAGTTTAATGTTTTTAAGCATTTATTTTTAAATTAAAATAATAAAAATAAGTCAAAAGTCATAAGCTATAATTTCTAATGACACTCAAACGGGCTCCTAGTCTATTCTGGATTAAAACTTGTTTAGTCCTTCAAACTATTTATTTTCGAATAATTAACTAGATTAACAACCCATATAAGCTATAAACTTAAATAAACCTATTTTATTTTTATAACTCATTTTAAACTAAATTCGTAGTTTACTATTTTTAGTCGGATAACTATAACACATGATTGTTAGAGCAAATTGCCAAAATATATCTATCTAAAAAAATAATTCTTAAAATACTCTTCTTTCAAAACTAATTTTTATTTTACTATTATATTGCTAGATTGCCACATGAATTTACTATCAAAATTAATTCTCATCTTATTTTTCTCGGGCCGGATCGACCCGTTTTTTTAATTTAATTGTTTTTTGAAATTAAATTTCTATACTGAAATTGACATTCTTGGACACATTACCACTAAATTTAAATGTTGAAATCTATTGTATATCGCGAGATATTTATCTTTGAAAAGGGAAAATTAATAACGATTTGAGAGAAAAGTGAAATTGATTAGCAATAATGACTTTTTTTTTAGAAATCGGATGCTCTTGTCCGGTCTCGTCTCGAAAAAATATGTGAAATCAAATTTTGTTTTGGGTAAATCGAACATCCGAGCGCAAAATTATGACAATATGAAGTTGAACCAATTTACCACTAGTCAATATAGTTTCATTATCACGAAATGATTAAATCAATATAGTTTCATTATGAAAAATCATAATACGATTTCAACAAAAGATATTATGACACAAATTTGAATCAGAATTTCTACTATAGATGTACACATATTATTGTAGATCTTCATTTTCATAAAGTGAGCAAAACCTAATATACATTAATGGCACGCTAAAAGACAATGACACGCTATCACTTCAAAATTGAATTTAAAGACAAAGTCATCCTAAAATTTCATGAGATTCTGAAAAGTACTAGAAATTTTAAGCCATCTTGAATAATTTATAGCTAAATTTTATAAGGCCATTGAAAGTAAGTTATTGGCTAGTTAATGTTTTTTTCTTTTTTATTTTATCCGAACACTATAAAAATACTTTAAAGCACTTAAATAAGCCAATGCAAGTAGGGTCAAGAAAAATATATTGGATTAGTACATGTTTTCGTTTTCCTACAAGTTATGTCAATAACAAAATTGGAGTGAAATAGAAATACAATTATGGAAGCTTCCAAATACAAATCCTTTTTCTCAAGGGAAAAGGTTAGAAGCTTCCAATCCGAAATCTACTTGGAAAGGGATAGCACAGACAAGTATTTATATTGGACTTTCATACAAACTAAGAATCACCATCACTTTGCAACGAAAACACAATTTTACAAATATAGGTTCAAGAAACTAAAGTTGACCAATCAGTCTCAAAGATGTCGAGGGAAGAAGAAAACGCCCCCAGCTCAAGATTGGTGATGAGTTTTCTGAAAGAAATAATCCTTGATTATTCTTATTAATGAAAAACATATATATACCTAGGAATTCATATTCTATAAGAATACTAACTTTACAATTATGGTAATATTACACTACTAATTAGAGTACAAACCTAAGTCTAATATTCACCAAATATACAAAGGAAACACAAAGGGCCCATATACACTTTAACACACCCCCGCAGTCATAGCGGGCGGTCTTCGTACGCTGAGACTGTCGCTAAAAACTTCAAAAAGGATCGAGAGAAGACCCTTTGTAAAGATGTCTGCAATCTGATATCTGAAAGAGACATGGAGACGCGTACTTGTCCTTTAGCTACCTTCTCTCGAACAAAGTGAATATCCATCTCTATGTGTTTAGTGCGCTGGTGCTGAACTGGATTACCAGAAAGGTAGATGACACTTATATTAACACAATACATCAATGTAGCTTTCTCAATAGGACAATGAAGCTTTAGTAGATTTCGTAACCAACATGACTCGAAAACCACATTGACTACCCCTCGATACTCGACCTCTGCACTTGAACGTGAAAGCGTAGATTGACGCTTAGCAGACCATGAGACCAAGTTATTACCCAAAAACATACAATAGTCAGACGTAAACCGTCTGGTGTCAGGACAACCACCCCAATCGGCGTCGTATACGAGATGTGTAGACGTCGATGGCGGTACAAATGCAAACCATAATCAAGTGTTCCCTGAATGTACCTAAGGATGCGTTTGAGCGCATTCATATGTTCAACTCTGGGATCATGCATAAACAAACACACCTGCTGGACTGCATATGTAATGTCTGGTCTTATGAACGTAAGATACTGAAGGGCGCCTGCAAGACTACGATAGCGGGTCGGATCCTCATACGGAGAGCCAGCTGCAACACCCAACTTGGGTTTAATATCAACTGGAGTAGAAGTGTACTTACAGGATGACATCTCAGCCCTCTCAATGATCTCTGTTGCATACTTCCTCTGTGTTAAGAACAATCCGCCTACATGACGAGTGACTGCAATTCCCAAAAAATAGCTCAAGGGTCCTAAGTCTTTCATGGCAAACTCATAACTGAGCATTGTCATAATAGACTTTCTCAAAGCATCAGAAGAGGCAGTCAAGATAATATCATCAACATATAACAATATATAAGTCATGGAAGAACCCCGACGATATATGAACAATGAATTATCAGACCTGCTGTGAGAAAAATCCATAGTCGAAACAAAATGTCACGATCCGACCCGACGGGTCGTGACTAAGCGCCCTAATTGAACGTCATTATACTAACATGTCATGTATAATCAGACTGATACTAAGAACCATATGAAATTCGGCAACATAACGTTGCAACAATAACACTTGTCAAAATAGGCAAGCCGGCAAGACTGTTTTTGAACGTGAATGAACCTGTCTCCCGATGGAGTCACAATTAGTCAATATATCAAATAGGAGAGCCGAAAAGGCTACCACTATATACGAAAACATTCCCACAAAAAGAAAATGAAATACAACAATACAACTGACCAAAATATGATACAATCCACCCACGTACAACCCACAACTGTCTACAGACCTCTAAGAATACTATAATGAAATATGACGGGACAGGGCCCCGTCGTGCCCCTACATATACATGAGTCAAAAATAAGATTTTGTACCAAAATGACTAAGCTCCGAAACAATGGAGCTTTCCAACCAGCTGAGTATGAGTCCTAGGCCCGAGGATCACCAAACTGAGAACATGTACCTGCGGGCATGAACGCAACCCCCTGAGGAAAGGAGGGTCAGTACGAAATAATGTACTGAGTATATAAAACATGAAGTTCTGTAAATAAGATCATAACTGGCGAAGAGGTAACAGGAGACAAGTATAATAATCAAATACCAAATCCACATGTGCCTATTAAAGGTGAGAGTCAACTGTGTCTTATAAAAATGAGAGTCATACCAAAATCATGAATGTCTGTCCATATAATCATACATATACATATATACTATCATGGGTACTTGTACCCTCATCATGGATGTCTGTCCATGGAATCATCATATATTGTTATGAGTATATGTACCCTCATCATGGATGCCTGTCCATGGAATCATCATATATTGTTATGAGTATATGTACCCGCATCATGGATACATGTCCATGGAATCATCATATATATAAATATTGTCGGCCCTCTAGTGAGGGATTCGGTGAACAAATGCAAGGATCTGCGCACGAACATTGTCGGCCCGGGACTCGGTGAGGTGGAATAATAACAATTTGCACGACTAGCTATCATGAACAACCATATGTCATTTAAATCATCATTTAACTCTCAATGGAATAAATAAAAGGCACTATCATGTCATGTATCATTTTAAATCATCATTAGGAATAGAGATTCATTAGAACTATGTACGTCCTCCGTACACTCATTTATGAAAATCATGCCAAAATAAAGAAAGGATAGTTTCACATACCTTAATTCCGAACTAATCAACTCAATAATCTAAATACGCCTTGACTATCACTTCAACCTCTAATAATAGTAACATGTCCATTAACCTTATGATTACTAGCATACGTTATAATCGAATGATAGCTTGCTTTATTTTCTATAAAAATTTGGGCAGAACTTCCCCTATTAATGTACATCCACAACTTACAACAAATGCGAACAATATCAATTAACAAGTCACAATTCCAAGATATCACAAAATCAGTCCATATACTATACTTACACCATAATTATGCATTCTTTCTTCTTACATTTATGGAATACAACAACAACGACAACCAAGGTAATTACTACACTTATTTCTCATATTAATCCAGTCCTTAATCCATATTAAACAACCTTTAAAACATCACATACGTCTAGCAACAACGACATGTCTTATAGTGTGCAACATAACACCTTTTTACTCTTTAATTCCTTTAAGACATGTACTAGTAATTACCACAACGTATATACATGTTTATAACTTATATTTTAAGCATTAAAACTCCACAAAACTGCCTCTAACTCGACATGACAATATCCAACAATTTCAAGCAAGTTTTCGGCCAACATCCACATTATCCAAGCTCTTTCATTAACTCCTTAACATCCAATCCATATTTCAACACTTACATATAATCAATTATAACTTAAACATCATGGTTTTCCTTCAATTCCAACATGCAATTTGTGACAATAACAATCGAGTCCAATGGTAATAAAACAGTCTCATTCGGCCACCCCAACATAAACAACAACCACATGCATTTTCTTACTTTCATTTCCTCTTAATATAAGTTCATTCTTAAACTACAACAACATGCAACTCCAATAACTCAATTAATAAGGAGAATTTTTACCTTAATCTTTCCAAAACAGTCCCTATGGGTCACGGCACACAGCTCATATTTTTGCACCATTTTTCTCACTTTTTCAACTTAAAATGTCATGCATGTAATCTACAAGTTATAATCTATCTTTCTTGCATGTTTCTCTTCAAAAATCTTGTCTTAAAAACTAGAAATTCTTGCTCTTAAATCAGTCCAGAGACTGCCGAAAAACACCACTTATTTCGGTGTTACTTGGTTTGGAATTGATAGAGGGATTAATCTAGGAAGAAGGAGATGAAAAACTTTAACTTTTGCTATGGAGAATGGAGTAAAATAGGCTGGAGAGGAGAAGGGTTTTGAAAGAGGTGTTTTGAGTTAGAAATGGGGAGATGAAGAGTTAATAAGGCTTAAATTGAAATCTGAAAATTATTTTGCAATTTGGTCCTATTCCCACAATTAACTAAACTTATATCCCACTTCTTTTAAATCCCGAAAATTCAGAAGACCTCGTATCCCCGTTGTCGTAACTTATATAATACGTTACTAATTCATAACGGGAATATACAACTATCATTATAAGTTTCCAACGTCACACTCGTTGTAACCAAAAACTTTCTGGAATCACATTTTTTGGTATACTAATTTCTGTATTAACATATGTAAGTATACTTTATATCCAATATTCGAATCTTACTTCCTTAATGACGTTCTTAATTATCACCTTATACTTACGGGGTGTAACATCCTTCCCCCCTTAGAAACATTCGTCCTCGAATGTTCATCATAGGTCTTATGCTAGAAAAATTTCGACAGAGTCTCCTTTATAACCATGTCTATCCGCCTATATTCAGCAACCCAACAGATGTCACACAGGGCCACAATATATCTCACATACAATTCATCAATTACTATAATCACATAAGGGATCGAGTTGAATTTACCTGGAGGCACATGGAACAAGTGAGGATGCTTCTTCTCCATATCATCTTCTGCTTCCCAAGTCATTTCTTCCCTATTGTTGTTCCGCCACAATATTTTGACGGATGCCACATCCTTAGTCTATAATCTTCTAACCTGACGATCAAGTATGGATATGGGACTCTCCTCAAAAGACAACTCCTCGGTAACCTGGACATCATCAATAGGAAATACTCTGGAAGGATCACCAACACATTTACGCAGCATCGACACATGAAAGACTGGATATACCGCTTCCAAATCAGATGGTAGATCCAACTCATAATGGAGGAACGGAGACTTATTATATAAGACTTTGAGAGGGGGTGAATATGTCAAACCTTTAGAAGGAAGAATATTAAGTAGATCGGTAGCCATTTGTAGCGCATGATGCCAAAATAATGGAGGAACGGAAGAATGAACCAATAAAGTGCGGACAATATTATTAATGGTACGAATGTTTTACTCAGCTTTCCCATTTTGTGAAGATGTGTGAGGACAAGAAAAATGAAAATTTATCCCATTTTGAGCACAAAACTCCCTAAATTTCCCATTGTCATACTCTTTTTCATTATCACATTGAATGTTTTTTATTTTCCGTTCAAATTGTGTTCTTATGAAAGCTCTAAATTTTATGAAAATGAAAAAACTTGAGATTTTTTCGCAATTGGAAACGTCCATAAATATTTAGAATAGTCATCTAAGAATAAAACATAATAACGATGACCCATAGAACTGAAAACCGGAGATGTCCACAAATCACTATGAATAATATCAAATGACATTGAAGTAGTAGAATTCGACACTACAAATGACAACTTAATATTTTTTTCCAAAGCACATGATTGACAAAGTGGAGTACTACGCGTACCCTTACAAGAAATAAATTTATGTCTATCTAAACAAGATAAAATAGATGACCATGGATGACCTAGACGAGCATGCCACAAGGAAGGAGTAAGAGCTGCAAAAGTGGATGACATAGCTTGACGCGAGATGCTGAGACTTGGAGTGATTGGATAAAGATCACCCCTACTGTTACATCTCATGAGATGACTCCCCATTTTGAAATCCTTCACAGAAAACTCAAATGGATCAAAATTAATAGAAACTCAATTATCAGTGG
The DNA here is from genome assembly GCA_029844215.1 of Przewalskia tangutica. Lineage (NCBI taxonomy): Eukaryota > Viridiplantae > Streptophyta > Magnoliopsida > Solanales > Solanaceae > Przewalskia > Przewalskia tangutica. The sequence continues at coordinate 90,198,778 of CM056738.1, read as the reverse complement.
TGAATTTACGAACATACACCAAATTCTTAATCAATTTTGAGGCATGAAGGGTATGTTTCAGGACAAAGGGTGGATGAGGAGGGGACAAAGTTTTATGACCATAACCCTTAATTGGAATAGAATTGTCATTACCAATAGTTATACCACGATTAGTGCTCAAATTGGAATAAGACGAGAGAGTACATTGATTGGATGTCATGTGGGTAGTGGCGCCGGTGTTATGTACCAATTTGGGTCCGGTTGAGTCAAGCCAAGCGTATGCATCGCTGCTTCAATGTCGATGCAGGTGGGCCCACCGCCAGTGGGCTCGATAGGGCGAGCCCAGTATCTCGGATCGTTGGGCTACCCATTGGTTCAATCGGGAAGAAGGCTTGCATGGCCCGGCGGCGGAAGTGGTCTTTGTAAGAGCCGCGACAGCAGTGGAGTTCTTGCGATCTTGTGGCGTGGACCGCGACGTGTGGCTGGGACCCACCGCCATCGTCCTGTGGGCTCAGGCTCTGCCGCCGGCGATTGCCTCTGTTGTTGCTACCACGATTCTTACAATTATTCTTTCGATACTGGCCCTTCTTACCACCCCCGTTGTTGTGATTTTGGGTCATGTTGGATGGATTTGAAGAAGTCATCATGACGACAGGGCTGGCCCTAATCGCCACTTTCTTAGCCAATTTGGCTTCCTCCAAAGTAAGCATAGAACGTGCTTGATAAAACTCTGGCAGGGGTTACTCTGACGAATCACCGAAGCAACACCGATATAGGCCTCTGACAGGCCTGCAACCATCTGAAGAAGTAGACGACTTTGAGAAACCGGAGAACCCACGTTGCTGAGTTGGTCTGCCAAGTCCTTGAGGCGTTTGAAATAAAAGAAACATTGGAAAAACTAACCATAGCCACCTGGGAGAATTCCTACTCAAGGATAACAATTCGAGAATGACTGTTATCTTGAATATGTCGCGCAATCGATCCCACGCCGCCATAGCTGTGGAATTTGGTTCCATAATCGTCTGTAAAAGGTCCAAGGAGATAGTGGCATAAATCCACTGAAGAACCTTGGCATCAAGCATGACCCATAATTCTGGATCTGCCTCTTTAATGGGCACAATCGTCGTAGAAGTAGATGTCATATCCCCTTTTAAGGAGTTGGAGGAATGATATGATGGATGACATTATGTGTCAAAGAATGAATCTTAAATAATTCTGTTCACGTCCCATAGTGAACGTTTTCTAGGTCAAGAACTATAGGAAGAACGCTCTTGATATTAGAAATTGTGAAGGCATGGTGAAAAGTGTTTTATCATCCATAGAGAATAGAACAACAAGATTCAGAGAAGGAAATTTGTGAGAAAGGTTTTTCGAAGAGAAGATACTCGATTTTTGTGAAAGAGGATGAACACACAAAAATCTAGAATATAGAGCAAAATTTTGAGAAAAGAAGAAGAAATTTTGAGGAGCGAAAGCAGGTTAAAGAGAACCTAGACTCTTGATACCATGAAAGAAATAATCCCTTGATTATTTTTATTAATGAAAGATATATATATATACAAGTTACAAGGAAGATCCTCTTCCTATTCTACCTAGGAATCCCTATTCTATAAGAATACTAACTTTACAATTATGGTAATATTACAGTACTAATTAAGGTACAAACCTAAGTCTAATATTCACCAAATATACAAAGGAACCCAAAGGTTCCCATATACACTTTAACATTTTCAAAGGCCAAATGTCTAATGAATTGTGAACTTGCATTGATTCTTGAACACAAGTATAAGCAGATTTCTGATGATCCAACAAATCAGATATCTCAGGTATTTGAAAAGTCATTGCAATATGTGAAGCTTTTCAGTCGGTACAAGAACCCTGATGCTGTTAGACAAGCTCGAGAGATCCTTAATAGGTATCCACTTGCTGGATTCGAGCTTTGTGTTGTGGGGAATCTTTGCCCAGGAACCATCGAGGAAGGTATTGCCATGATCCCATCTATCAAGGGTAGACTTGACGAAGCAATTGAGAAAATGCTAACAGACCTTTCTCAAATTAAGAAATTCGATTAGTCCCATAATGTTGTATTCACTTGGTGTAAATTCTTGGTTATATTTCATTATTATCATCATTTGTTTATCTTCATTTAGAATGGTTCCCTTTCTTCTTGTTAAGAAAAACATTAGTGATTGTACTCATTGTTCTGTTACAAATTCTCTATGACCTTTTCCTTTTATAATGCAGATAAAGTAAACCAATAACATCTTGTAAAATTTAAGGGAACAGAATAAATCATAGTTAAAATGTTCCTATAAAATAAGCTTATAAAACTTGTGATTTGAGCGTATATCCTATAAAATGTTCCTAATTTGGGAATTTTGTGAGTAAAACTATGTGCATAAAAGAGCTAGTTATGTTTAATGTTTCAACGGCTCAAACCTATGATTTCTTTGTTACATGACATCAACTTTACCAGTTACGTCAAAGCTTCATTTCCCACCTAAACTTAAACAATTGGCCGGTTAGGCTGTGGGTACCAAATACCGAATGATTACAAAATAAATTGGTCCTAGAATTGCTTAGTAACTGCAAAACTTGCCAGAGAACAAACTTTTAATTATGTTACCTAAACAGTCATCTGTATGAAAGACCAAAGTATTATAAGTCGTAAGAGATTTTTAGGCGTTGGTCTATAAAGGCCATAAATTACAAGAAAACATAAAAAGGGTCATTTATTAGACAACTGTCCCGAAAAGTACAGTTCCTAAGACATAAGACAATAGATAAGTTCACCAAAATACACAACTTTGTTCAACAAAATAGCCAAAGCATTCATGATATCACACCCCACTCAAACCAACAATAAACACCGCACATTCCATGCATATTTGTACAGCTGATAGTGAATGCAACAAAAAGAACAATGAACAACAACACAACCAAGGGGGGGGGGGGGGGGAAGCAACAAAGTTAAAAAACACTTTTGACATGAAAAATCAACCGACACTTGCGAAAATCAAGTGCTAATATAACTGGCCTCCAATGTGCTACCTCGTGCCAATTGGTGCAACACACTAGTCGGGGATGAGTTAGTCATCGATGACCTTAATGCCTCAGCAAGTGGCCCGCCCATCGAGGCCACTTGGTGACTCGTCCCCCATGTAGACCGTTCAACATTACTGACTTGTGGGCCCGAGTCATAGTCATTCCCCGTTGAGAGCTTCAACGAAAAGTCAGACGAGGGGTTACCGCCACCGGGCATCGAAATGGAGAGGCTGGTGGCAGCATTGTCACCTTCTTGAAGTTGTTGTTGTTGTCTAGGCCAATCATCAAAGAAATGGCGGAGGATTTGGCCACTTGATGATTTACCATCACCAGATACATCTTTTTGGGCTTCTAGTGGTGGGCCCTTTTTGGTGGACTCAGATGGCCTACAAATCAACATCATGACAGCCCAGCCCAAATCAAGCAGGGGACAAATTGATGAAAAAGCTGTAAAAAACATCTAGTACAAAGGGGACCTGTTCTAATGTACACATAACTGGATGGTGTGAATTTTCTATTACCCACAAGATAACAAAAGCAGAAATTTCTACACTACACAATCCAACAAACCTCACAATAAAAATAAAACTATTTTTATTTTTTACAAATTTTAGGTAATAGCCTAATTAAAATCTATGTATAATCCAAGTGTATACTGATTATAATCTTACTATACAATAATAACACTCCTTCAGTTCCAATTTATGTGAAGGAGTTTGGAGCATCAAGGATCAAAACACTTAGTTTTGACTAGATTCTTCAAAATTTTAAAAATAACATTTACATAAAAGGGGACAAGGGAGTACTTGATATACATTGAGTATACACTAATGATGACTACAAACAGTTACGATTAGAGGGGTGAATTGTTCAGGCCGCCTAGCTAAAATTGTTAAAATCCCAAAAAAGTAGGCTCCCTGCCAAAGCAAGCCCAAAAAAATCAAGGGCATGGTTCCTAGAAAGAAAATGAAAGTGGGCCAAGAATATCTTCAATAGATTCTAACAATCCAAGAAAAATACAATAAGTGGACCATACTAAACCAATAAGGCAAAAAGAAAAAAGAAAAGATACTATAAAGGAATTTGGAGAAGATGGAACCCTTTGATCAAGGTTTAATTTAGATTTTCTCCCTTATGGGAGACAAGTATCAACTCAACAGTTGTATACAAACATGTTTCTTTGTAGGAGGTAGTGGGATAAAAAGAGAACAATGGAGGATATTTGTTGGTCCCTTCAAGAAAAAAAAAGTAAAGTTCAATGCTTTAATGCATAATTGAACTTCTTGTCAATCTCTTTTGCAAAAATTAACCAGTGATAAAAGTATATCTGCACAAAGTAACACTTTCCACTGAGACATAAGTTAGTACTAAGAAATACATGTATATAAAGAATAATGATTTCAGAGAACTGGCTCCCAAATAAATAGAGTGTATATTCACTAGATAAAAGCTAAAGATTGAATAAAGTGAGAACAGATACATTAAGGCAGTCCTACAAGATATACCAAATCAAGAGAGCCTTTTTCTTCCCCCCAAAAACCAAACAAAAAAAGAATAAAAATAAAAAGCCTTAAAATGTAGATATAATGAATACAATAACAAAAAAGATGCAAAGAGATAAAGATTTAACTTATGTACACTGAAATATAAGAAAGTTTTACACCATTAATGTATTTAACATAAATTACCTTATTTTTAAAGTTAGTTCACTTTTATGGACGAAGTAGTTATCTCGCTATATACAAAGTTAAAACTCAAAATGAAAAACATACAAAATAAATCATTCAAAAATCAGTTTTTTTTAATAATACCCTGCGTTTTATGTGTTTTTAGCTTGATTTGGATGGAATTTAAGAAAAAAACAACGAGTTTTGAATCTTGCAGTTCTAAATTAAAGGTGTATAACATACCAAAATGCCCCTGAATCATATAGTCGTAAAATGTCATGTAGGATGTTCAAATGGAAGAGTTACTAAACATATAAAGTAACATTGCAGAAGAAAAAGAAAAGTGAGACACAAACGAAAACAAAGAAAGTACCTTTGGTTGAGATGAAGAGCATCCATGGAAGGTGAATGTCCAGATAGGGAAAAATTAGTAGTGGCATGGCCAGCCATTTTTGCAAAGGCTTGATGAGAAACAGCAGTGTTGTTTTTAGCACCATTAATAACAGGTGTGGGAATTTCCACAGGCTTTCTTGAACGGCTGCGGCCACGATGAACGTGGCGCTCGCAGTATTTCTGGCCAGCCACTACATCCCTTGAGCACCTCCATTTCTTCCCATCTGTCCTCCTGCACCTTCCTGGTTCTGGATCCATGGCTGCTCTTCCCCAGTACCCTGACTGCATCACTTCAATATTTTACATAACATTGTTAATCTAGGAGGTAAAGTAGAAAACGTAAATGAGATGGTTCAACTTATATTACATACAGTTTAATGAACTATCAGTGTATTTTAACATGTTTTTTTATATAACCTTTAGGTATTAGGAACTCACCGTAAAGAATGGATCTTAAGCCTAACTCAACCCCAAAAGCTAGGTTGTAAGTGAGGATTGTCCAAATCTATATAAAGAGTTCATGTTCCTATTCCATTTCCTATGTGGGACTCTTAACACTCACCGCACGAGTTAACTGGAGCGTGGACAATATAATTTGGGGTCCAACATCGACGAACAAAAAATTGAAATGGGTCCGACTCTGATAGGCCTAACTCAACCCCAAAAGCTAGTTCGTAGGGTGAGTATTATTCAAGTCCATATAAAGAGTTTATGTTTTCATTCCATTTCCGATGTGAGACTCTTAACCCTCACTGATTCGATTAATACGAATTTCATAAGGTCCATTAAGCACTCTCTACCATGTTTTTTTTTCATTCTCAAAGCTTAAACTTGAGAACTATGATTAAGAGTAAATGAATCTTATCTATTCCAATAATCCTGTGGTGCTTGGGCTTTTTGAAAATACTGCCAGTGTTTGTAAAATCCTCCAAAATGCATTATTTGGAAGATGCGACGCTGATAATATTTTTCGAGCCGAGAAATATAGAAACAATTCTTTGTGATATTTTAAGTTGTAACAAGTAACCAACCTTCTATACTTTCAAGGTTAATAAGCCCACTTTTTATGGAACCGTAAACGTAATGCTCTCTCCGGTTCAAAATAAGTGTCCACTTAGTCTTTTTTACACTCCTTAAGTAGGAAGAAATATTAGGTATTTTGACTAAACTACCCTTAAGTGAACACTTATTTTTGGCCGGAGGGAGTATATTTTAGGTGATAAAAATACTTTTGCAATGTGAAATTACAAAAGTCAAAACTCTGAATGAAAACATCATTTATAGTTCAACAATTAATGTCATCTAACAGATTTTCTTATAAGAAAAAATAAGCTAGAAATATTCTTGCAATGCAGTAGAAGTACATATAAGTTGAGCTCATTAACCTAAACTTACGGTAACAGTCTATTAAGAGTGTCATCAACCTCGTGAAAGACACTAAGTCATTTGGTTTTTATTTTGATTGTTTCTTTTTGAAGAAAACAAAATTGTCAAATAAATGTTGGGGAAATGTTATATTTACATTGTGATTGGATTAGGTTGTTATTTTCTTACATGGTTATAGAAAATTAAATTTGAGTTGCCTTCTGTCTTTGAAAACTTTGGCAAAGGACTAAGAAACAGATCAAGAACAAAACTGTATGACTCAAATTTTGCATTTTCCATGGTTTAAAAAACAAGAAAACAGCAAAATAGTCAACATATATATATACACACACATCTTGGTTGAGCCTGTCACACATGGCTTGCCAAGTGTGGTTTACATGGCTGACGTGGTTTGCAGGCTACTGCGTCAGTCCGGGGTTTACCCTGTGCGCACTCGAAAGAGTAGCGGCTGCGGGTTCCTTCGTCAACAAAAACACATCACCATGAAGAGCACAAAAACATAACAATTTAAAAGTGAAAACTGAAACAAGAAAGAAACTTACAGGCTTGTTGGTAGTGAGGATACTGTTGAAATTGATGAGAAAAGTAATATGGAGGAGGAGAAGTAGTGATAATACTTTTCTTAACAAGATGAAGAAGTTCAGGAGGAACAGGGGCACCAGCTATAAAATGCCTAAATATCAAAGCCTGTAATTCAAGATCCTGCCACTGTGCCAAGCTGAAGTAACCACTCCCCATCCCTATAAATCAACAAAACCAACAAAAAAACAAATCTTTAATATGTACAACTAACAATACAACAACATATCATGTTATCCCACCGTGTGAAATCTGGAGAGGATACACAAACCTTAGCCTCTACCTCGAGAGGCTCGAGGTAGAGACTAGAGAGGCTGTTTCTGAACTACCCTCAGCTATGTACAGCTAACAATAAAGGCTCAAAACTGAACTTGGAAGCAAGGAAAACAAGAAACTTGAAAAGGGTGCTTAATACTGAACTTACTGGGAAATTTGGTGGTGGCAGTGGTTGTTGAATCTGACAACAACTTGGTAGTTGTTGTTGTTGGTTCAGATACAAACAATGGAAGTTCAGTAGAATCAGAGTGGAAGTCAAGTTGAAGTCTTGGTAACTTTGCTGGTGATTCGTGATTGAAGTCCATGGAGAGAGAGAGAGAGAAGAGAGAATGGATTTTCCTTTCTTTATTTGCTTGGTTTTGTTGGAGGATGATATGATAAGAAGAATATTAATGTGAGGCATAAACTCTGAAGAGAAAGTTTGGAAAAGCTTATTGTTTGCAGAGGGAAACCTGCAAAGTAAAGTCCTACTTGTGTGTTGTACAGGTACTGGTATCATACCGTTTATTTTACCACCAACAAGGCAATAACTATAACCAAATGGTTAAAATTTTCTTTCATCTTCAATCAAGAAGTTCAAATTTGAGCCTTAAAGTGGAATCATTTTTAGTAATAGAGGAATAAAAATCATTTTCATTGCAGATTTTGCATGGTAATCTCAATAACCAGGTCAATAATGGAGCTCTAAAAAAATATTACGTAAGCAACATGACTCAGAGACCACATTGGCTATCCCTCGATACTCGGTCTCTGCACTCGAACGTGAAAGCGTGGATTTGCGTTTGGCAGACCATGAGACCAAGTTATTTTCAAGAAACATACAATAGCCAGACGTAGAACGTCTGGTGTCCGGACAACCACCACAATCAGCATTTGTGTGGGAGACAAGTGTAGACGTCGACGACGGATACAAATGCAAGTCATTATCAAGTGTTCCCTGAATGTACCTAAGAATGCGTTTGAGCACATTCATATGTTCAATTATGGGGTCATGCATAAACAAACACACCTGATATACGACATATGTAATATCAGGTCGTGTGAACGTAAGATGCTGAAGTGCCCCTACAAGACTACGATAGCGGGTCAGATCCTCATAGGGGGCCAGCTGCAGCACCCAACTTGGGTTTAGTATCAACTGGAGTAGAAGTGGACTTACAGGATAACATCTCAGCCCTCTCAATGATGCATACTTCCTCTGTGGTAAAAACAGTGCACCTGCATGACGAGTGACAACAATCCCCAAAAAATAACTCAATGGCCCCAAGTCTTTCATGACAAACTCAGAACTAAGCATTGTCATAATAGACTGGCGTAAGGCATCAGAAGAGGTTGTCAAGATAATATCATTCACATATAATAGTATATAAGCCATGGAAGAACTCCGACGATATATGAATAATAAATTATCAGACCTGCTGTGAGAGAGCCCAATAGTTAAAACATAGTCAGCAAATCGCTTATACCAAGCCCGTGTAGACTGTTTAAGCCCATACAAGGACTCCTTCAACAAACAGACATGATGAGAATATCTAGTATCCCTAAACCCCAAGGGATGATGCATATAAACTGTCTTCTTGAGATCACCATGTAGAAAATCATTCTTCACGTCTAGCTGATGAATGGGTCATGCTTTTGAAAGAGTCAAGCTGAGCACAGTGCGAATGGTAGCCGGCTTGACCACCGAACTAAATGTCTCACCACAATCGACACCAACCTGCAGAGTCTTACCATCACCTACAAGACGAGTCTTATGCCTTGTAAAAGAACCGTCCGAATTATCCTAGCAAAAATCCACATAGACCAAATAATATTAACACCCAATGGACGGGTACCAACTCTCACGTCTTATTATCAATAAGAGTGTTATATTCATCGGTCATGACAATTTTCCAATTTGGGTAATTTAAAGCAGACACAAGATTACGGGGTAAGGGTGATTTAAGAACATTAGAAGTTAAATTAAAATGTCTTTTTGGTTTAAAAATACCCCGTTGGACACGGGTGACTGGTCCATGACTCGGGACAGAATTGGACGAATTTTGAGAAGGATCGACACGGACGGATCGCCAATGATGAAGTCTGGCCGAATACTGACAACGCCGGAGAAGGCTGGAAGTGGACGATCTCGATCTTGAGGTGGGCAATCGCCCGTTGTTGAGATCGCCCAAGATCGCTTTCTAGGAAGCAGGACGAATGGATGTATCGGCGATGGGGCCGTGATGGAGTCGGGGTGTGGGACATATCCAAAAAATGGTGAATAATATACGAGGATATATCATCATCCAAAAAATTATACGAACTAGACACGAGATTATTTACCTTAGCAAACGTAAATTGGGATTCATCAAATATGACGTGACGACAAATAATAATTCGATTAAAGGATAAATCTTATAACCACGATGATTTGACGAATAACCCAAAAACACACAAGGGGTAGAATGGGCCTGAAGTTTGTTAATTGTGGTGGATGGAAAAAGTGGATAACACAAGCACCCAAAGACTCTAAGATGTGTCCCTTAATTATTATTGAAAAACAATATATACACTTTACATATTTCCATAATACGAAGAATCATATTCCTATTCTACTTCTAAAACTTTATTCTATTTGGAGACTAACTATACAATTTTGGTAAGGGTACAGTACAATTATTTACACTAAATATGGAAGATATCGGTCATACTACAACACTCCTAAATCGTGATATATCATATATGTATATCACAGTATATACGTACATTGTAGCCCTTTAACCTAGGATATACACGTGTATATTTTGTATATCCTATGTATACTTAACATTGTTCATTAGGGTTAGATTCCCCCACCTTATAATCCCCTCCCTCGTTCCCCTTCTCCTACCCCCTAAAAAAAGAAAAAGTCTTACACAATCAACACTTATGAATTACTCACTTACAATAAAAAAAAATGTTCGCTTAGTCATTTGCACACTTCTTAAGAAATTACTAACTTCTAAGTATTGAGATTTGGTCAATTAACAGATAATAAGGACAACCCTGAAAAAGTAACATTAATTATTTCTTGATTTGATAAGTGAGCACTCTTTTTTACTCAAAAAATAAAGAGTAAGTGTGAACATTCTTTTTTATACGAGGAAAATAGATTTTAGAGTTGATTTAGGATCAAGTTTTTTTTCTTACTATTAATTATTTTATTAGAGTCAGACTAATATATTATATTATACATGCTTCAAATATCAGTCATGGACGTGTTAGAAGTGTTAAGAGTTTTATATTAATATTCAAAATGGATATGTCTTATTATATAGTATTAAGTACTTCTCAGATCATAAGTTAATTTTTTAAATTGTGTTAGGTTTAAAGTTTATTTTTTATAGGTGTTATCAATTTTCCGTTCATCCCGCAATTTACTGATAGTAATGTTAAGAAATGGTAATACTAACTCCAGAATTAATCTGGATATAAAAAAAGTCTTGTTTGTGGTGGCCACTGGCCAGTAGTCATTCAACCAGTGGGCATTCGAGAAAAGTAAAAGAAATGAAAAAGGCTTTTAAGTAAGCTTAGTAGGCACTTGAGAGAAAGACGGCCAGAGACAAGACAGTTGAGAGAAAAGAAAAAAAAAAAAACAACAGGACAGACAAAAAATAAACATTAAAATAATATTTAGGTGTGTAATCTTCTGGCAGACTCTGGTGCATGTCTCTGTAGCTGTAAGTACTTACTATTGGAAAGTGAACCAAAAAAGCAGCTATAGTTATGACTAATGTGTATGATTTCGAGGCTCAGTTTTGTTTGGGGCTCAACAAAATATTTGGCTACGAGTCAAAAACTGAAGCATGAGAGAATGTGAGACAGAAAAAATTATGACAAATGCAAGTTCTATTTCAGTTCAGCCAAAATATCAGGAGTTTGTCTAATTTTCATAAGCAGTTGCATAGGTTTGGTCAGATGGAGGAAGACGAGGAACATGTCAATTTTAATTTACAAATTTGATTTTCTTTCACTTTGGAGTTTGGACACAACTGCTTATAAATTTTCTGGTCATAATAGCCAAGAGAAATACAAATTATTTTTTTATAGTTGTGTCTGAGTAAAGTTTCAGTTAGTACTCCATCGTGTTCACTTATTAAATTAAGAAAAAAAATTATTTTATTTTTTCAAATTGATCTTTATTAATTGTTAGGTGACCAAATCACAATACCTATTTAATTAGGGATATTTTAGTTAAATTACTAATTTTATTAGGTCCTTGCTTACTGGTCTCACAACTGATGCTGATTGGGGTGGATGTCCTGACACCCGACGCTCCACGTCTGATTACTCCGTTTTCCTCGGATATAACCTATTATCTTGGTCTTCCAAAAGGCAACCTACATTATCCCGATACAGTGCCGAAACAGAGTACAGATTTGTCGTCAACATCATCTCTGAGTCTTGTTGGATCTGTAACCTTCTACTTGAGCTTCACTGTCCGATTCAAAAGGCAACACTGGTCTACTGCGATAATATTAGTGCGATATATCTTTCCGGCAATCCGGTCCAACATCAGCGCACTAAGCACATTGAGATGGACATTCATTTCGTTCGCAAAAAAAGTGACTCGTGGTGAAGTTCGTGTCCTTCGTAATCCTTTCAGATATCAAAATGCCGACTTCTTCACTAAAGGACTTCCGTGCATACTATTTGATGATTTTCGAGTCAGTCTCAGTGTTCGTGAACCTCCCGCTTTGACTGTGAGGTGTAATAGAATATTTTCTGAATATTCTTTCATTAATTGTATACAACAACAACAACATACCCAGTAAAATCCCACAACGTGGATCTGAGGAGGGTAGAGTGTACACATAACTTACCTCCACCTTGATAGGTAGAGCGGCTGTTTCCGGGAGACCTTCGGCTCAAGGCAAAGCATAATCAGAGGCAAAGCAAGATAAACGGTTAGACTCAAGCGAAAAATTAAAGCATTATGAACATATAGATAATAAAATCGAATACGTCATGGTAGTGCATTCTAACAACAAGAAGCAGTAGTTAACACAACTAAATAAGATAAATAAATTATACTAAAGAACACATAGTAGCATGAATCAAACTACCGGGGACTATAAAACACTAATGTGTCTATAAGTGTGATAGGCTAATCGAGCCTACAATAATAACACTACACTATCATTTTATAATCGTAAGTATGACCACATTCGACTACCTACTACCCTAATCCATGTCGTCAACGACCCTCTATTTACGGTCATGCCCTCAGTAAGTTGTATCTGCGTCATATCCCGTCTAACCACCTCTCTCCCATACTTCTTCGGTCTACCTCTATCCCTCCTGAACCCGTTCATAATCAACATCTCACACCCACGAACTGGGGCATCCGTGTCTCTCCTCTACACATGGCCGAATCATCTCAACCTTGCTCCTGAACCCGTTCATATACAATATTGATGAATACAATGAATGAAAATATTTTTGTGAACTATTCTCTTGTTTCCATGCACTTTCCATATTGAACTTAATTAAAGAAAGAGTAGAAAATGACAGGTTAATAAATCACAATTATCAAGATATTCCTGAGTCTCGTAATGTTAAATGTTTCTCTAGGTGTTACTTATCAGTGATTAAGATGATAAGCTTTGGGCCACTAAAACTAAGTAATTTTTCAAGCTTCCACATGAATGTCATGATAATGGCAATTGGCAACTGTGCCATTTTCCTCTATTGTCTCGTAACTTGTGTTAAATGTTTCTTTAGGTGTTACTTAACCGAGTAAGATTAGAGATCGATTAAAAAAATGAATAACTTCTTAATTATGTAAATCAAATTACTACTTATTTTGAATTACAGGATTAAGACTTGAGCGATCGGGTTGGAATAGTAAATTGTATGAGCATATGGCGACATATCAAAACAAGTCAGAGTCAAATACTCTCCAAAAAAAAAAAAAAAAAGGAAACTCTGATTTTCTATTGAAAGAATTTTTTTAAGAATTGCATTATACATATCTTTCATTTTTAAAAAAATATTGAACTTTTTAATTATTTCAGAATTTAATGTTTATGTGTTGATATCTTTTTAAAGCTTCACTCCAATTTTAATGAGAGTTTAAAAAAAACGATTAAAATTATTTTTGAAAGCATAATAATTGCATGATTTCGGTCATGGTAAGTATCGGGTATCGATCACATATTGCCATCAAAGGATATAATGAAGTGAATATGGTTGCTTTTCCTTTAATCATAGATTTCGAAGTCGAGCTTCAGTATATAAAAATTTTGATAGCGAACACTTTTTCAAATAACAGGGTTTGCTGAGTCGATCAAATTCTTGATCTATCCTTAAAATAATATTGCCCAGTATATTCTTTCAACGATTGTAATGACAACTTATCTCTCAAAATAAAACATCAATCAACAAATGAGCAAAGGGAAATCAAGTGTTTGCTTAGGAAGAAAGATTTTTGAGTGTTTTGTGATTGCAAGAGAGGAAGACAACTTTAGAGAATTGCTTATTGAATGTGTTTTGCAATTGTGCCAAAGGCATCAATTTATAGGTAGATGAATTTGTCTTCTCAATTAACCAAATGAATGGCCATCAATGTCAAGTAATGACCATTGATATTGAGGTTAATTCAGCCTAGTAATGGCTGAAATCAATAGCCAAATAATGGAGATTAATTGCTCCAAAGTCAGCTCAAGAATCAGCCTAAATTCGCCTCCAACGTTACTGAAAAACGTCGAAGCACCGCGATCCCTCGGAGGGCACCGCGGTGCCTAAATTTCAGTAAGTCACTGGAACCTGAAAGCCGAATGTGCACCGCGGTCCTATCCTTGTGGCACCGCGGTGCCTCTTCGTATTTTCGTGGCGGTTTCTAATTCGTTTCATCTCTTACACATTTCTTCCTTTCATTTACCAACGTGAAACCATTTGTCATTTGGCCAATAACCGTCTATTCTCTTACGTCTCAAACAATTCGTATACGTTTCAATATCTCTTCCATTTAAGGAAATTACGATTCTTGACACTTTATGTGCAAGTGTGTGGAAACTATATTTTCGACGTGCGGGGCCTCAATTATTCGAGTCATAGTTAATAGGATTAATTTATTTCATATTTTAATAAATTTCCAACAATCCCCTCTTGGAAGAGATTTTGGCGCACACACATGGTGCCTTTCAAGCAATCACTTGGCGGATCGATGTCGCATCTGGAGAGGTAGCTGAAGCTTTGAACCTTCCATAGTAGAATACCATCGGACATATTTACTGTGCGGTGAACGTGATGTCTTGAACAGTCAGTGTTTAGTATATGCCAAGACAATGGTACCAACACAACACTTTTCCTACTCAATATTTCTAATGTTTTGTCCTTCGTGGGCCGTGGACACCCTTGGATTCTTAAGTGTGTTCATTTTGAGGTGGCTTGTCCTCACACTTAAATAGGTGGTCTCCTACAAGGTATCCTGCAATACCCCGCTACACAAGCGTTAGGACTATTAAAAAAATTCCCAACCTAACCTCAGCTATTAAGGATCATTAAAGGTTTGGAAATTTATCCTTTACCCCTCTTACAGGTAGCACTTTTTGTCTATCACAGGAATGACCTTGGATTATGTTTCTTAAGAAAGAAATATTATCCGAAGTGCTCTTGCTTCCACCGAAGTGTTCACGAAACCTTTACAGTTTAGTTTTCCCATTGAACCTTATTCCTGGGATCTCCAGTATGTAAGGTTGGGTGTCCACTATATCGATTCTTATTGTTTGGGTTTTAATTTCATTCCCCTAGACAGGCAGAACAACTGATCTTTGGGTATTCCCTTCGTCAAGGGATCAGCTATATTTTCCTTAGATCTTATGTAATCAATGGAAATAATACCCGAGGTGATCAACTTCCTAACAGACTCATGTCTCCGTAGAATATGACGAGACTTACCGTTGTATATAGAACTTCGTGCCCTTCCTAGAGCCGACTGACTATCGCAGTGGATCATTATAGAAGACACGAGTTTATCCCAACATGGGGCATCCTCTAGAAATCCATAAGCCACTCAGCTTCTTCTCTCGCTTTATCTAAAGCGATAAATTCCGACTTCACCGTGGATCGGGCAATAAGAGTTTGCCTAGAGGATTTCCAAGACACAGCCCCACCACATATTGTAAAAATATATCCGCTGGTGGACTTGATATCGTCGCTATCAGATATCCAGTTTGCATCCGCTATACCCCTCTAGTACCGCTGGATATCTCGAATAGTGCAACCCAAATTTTAGCGTGAACTTTAGGAACCGTAGTACCCTATTCAACGCTTTCCAGTGATCTTCACTTGGATTACGGGTGAACGTAGCCAATTTATTGACTGCATGAGCGATATCAGGTCGAGTGCAGTTTGTGATATATATCGGACTACCAATCACCTGCGCATATCGCTCCTGACGTACGGGCTTATCAAGATGTTTGTCAATCTTTTGACTTATTTGCAATGGTGTCGATACTGGTGAACTGTCGAACATCCCAAATTTCTTCAGTACATCGTCGATGTAATGAGATTGAGACAAGACCAGTCCATTAGATGTCATAGAGATCTTGATCCTTAAGATGACATCTGCAATGCCCATATCTTTCATGTCAAAACACTATTTTAACATGTTCTTAGTCTCTAGAATTATCCCAGGACTACTTCCAGTGATCAACAAGTCATCTACATAAAGGCATATCATGACGAAGGATTCGACATTTCCTTTCATGTAGACACATTTGTCACCTCCATTAATGGCATACCTTTTGATAGTAGAGTACTATCAAATTTCTCGTGCCATTGTTTAGGGGCATGTTTCAGCCCATACAATGATTTGACAAGCCGACACACTTTTGTCTCTTGTCCTGGAACCACATACCCCTCGGGTTGATCCATATATTTCTTCTTCCAAATCACCATTTAGGAAGGCAGTCTTGACATCCATTTGATGTATTTCAAGATCCCGCAAGGCGGCGATAACTATGAACATACGTATGGATGTCATTCTAGACACCGGAGCGTAGGTGTCGAAGTAATCAATGCCCTCCTTTAGACGATAGCCCTTGACTACTAACCTAGCTTTGTATTTGTCGATAGATCCATCTGTCTTTAACATCCGTTTAAGGATCCACTTACGACCCAACAATTTGTGTCCCGGGGGAAGTTCAGCCAACTCTTAGGTGTGGTTATGCAGAATTTATTCTATCTCATTTTCTAAAGCTTCCTTCCAGAGCGGTGCTTCTGCAGTTGACAATGTTTCGACGATTGTCCGTGGTTCATCCTGAACCAAATAAGCTTCAAAGTCTGGACCGAAGGACTTGTCCTTCCGGGCCCTTTTGCTTCTCCTTGGTTCCATCTCTGAATCTTCCAAGTCATGAGAATCTGGAATACTGAAATCTGGATAATCAGCCACTTCAAAATTCACTAGATCTGAACCATTTTGATCTAGGTAGTCATCGACTCCTTGATCCTCAGAGTTTTGATCATAACTTCATTTGCGAGAGGTTATGTTATTTTCCTTGTATGAAAATGTGTCTTCAAAGAACCATGCATTCATTGATTCCATGATCGTACCTTCATAAATGTCCGGTACATCTGACTTATACACTATGAAGCGATAAGCACTATTGTTATTAGCATATCCGATGAATATGTAATCCACAGTCTTAGGTCCAATCTTGACCTGCTTTGGCATAGGTACTTTTACCTTGGCCAGACCAGATAACTCCATACCTTCAAATACTTGTATGTAGGTTTCTTTATTTTCCATAGCTCGTATGGAGTCTTGTTTTTACCCTTGTGTGGAACTCTGTTAAGAATCCTATTTGCGGTAAGAACAACTTCTCCCCACATGATTTGAGGGAGGCCCGAGTTGATGATTAAAACATTCATCATTTCCTTTAGTGTTCGGTTCTTGCGTTCAACAACACTGTTTGATTGAGGTGAGTAATGAGCCGTTGTTTGATGAACTATACCAGATTGGGTACAAAATTCTTCAAAAGGCGCTACATATTCTCCCCCTCTATCGCTACAGATTATTTTAATCCGTCCGCTTAGTTGATTCTCAACTTCTGTTTTGTAGCGTTTGAATGCTCAAAGGCTTCATCTTTACTTTTTAGTAAGTAAAGATAACAAAACCTTGTGTCATCATCTATGAAAGTCACAAAGTACTTGTTCCCCCATCTAGTTTGAGCGAACGTTAAATCACATATATCAGTGTGTATAAGTTCTAGAGGAGCGGTTTCCCTTTCGATGGATCTAAAGGGACTCTTGGAAAGTTTTGCCTCTACGCACACCTCAGACTTACGTTGAGGGTTTATGTCGATAGACAACAATAATTTCAGTTTTACCAATCTTTGGATAGATTGATAGTTAACATGTCTTAATCTATGATGTCATAAATTAGATGACTCAATCAAGTAAGTAGAAGACTCAATTTTATTGATAGTTGAAACAGAAGGCATTACAGGTGCAACATTAAACTTAAAGAGGCCTTCACAGACGAAGCCCCTTCCTACAAAGGTTCCATTCTTAGTGATTACAAACTTGTTAGCCTCTAATACTAGCCTAAAACCAGCATTTACTAACAAAGGTTCAGAAATTAAATTTCTTCTAATTTTTGGGACATGCATCACTTCCTTCAGAGTCAGCTCCTCCCCGGATGTCATCTTTAGGATCACATTTTCTACCCCCAGTACCTTTGAAGAAGAATTGTTATCCATGAACAACTTCTTGTCTGAGGCTGATGTATAAGTGGAGAAGACTTCTTTATTGGAACATATGTGACGGGTAGCACCCGTGTCTAGCCACCATTGCACCGGATTCTCAACGAGGTTAGCTTCAATAACCACCGCTGAGAACTCATGAATCATATCGTCTACGAGCATGTCTTCGACGATGTTAGCCTTGGCCTTGCCTTTGGCCTTTTTTTTATTCTCACGGTTGAGCTTGCGGCAGTCTTTGGCCATGTGACCAACTATACCACAATGATTACAATTTCCCTTGAACTTTTCAGTTGTTTGGGGCTTGCCTTCCTTCTGGAACTTCCGCTTCTTGCTTGAGTTCCCTTTGACTTCCGTCAGGTTTGCCTTAGCCTCAGCGGGTTGTTTCCCCTTTTGACATGGCCTTCTTATTGTCCTCCCGAATTTGTAGTTTGACAATAAGTTCATCTAAGGTCATCTTCTTTGTTTTGAGTTTTAGATAGTTCATAAACTCAGTCCATGAGGGAGGCAGTTTCTCGATCAACGCCCCAACCAAGAATTGTTCGTTGGGATTCAATCCTTCCAAATCCATGTGATGTAGAATCATTTGAAATTCCTAGACTTGAGATGACACACTTTTGTTATCCACCATTTGAAATTTCAGGAATTTCCCAATGATGAACTTCATGCTACCCGCATCTTGGGTGTTGTATTACTTCTGAAGTTTTTCCCATAACTGCTTGGCAGTTTCAACGGTACAATATACCGTGTAGAGAGGATCGGACAAACTGTTTAGAATATAGTTCCTACACATGAAATTACTATGTTTCCATGCTTCGCGAACCATCCTCATGTCGTCAGCGACATAGTTACCTTGGCCCCCTCCCGCCAAATCATTTGGCTGAGGGTCCACATCTTCCCCAACTAGTGGAAGGTCTCGGTTAGGAAATGTGACATTCGCATAACCGTCAGGAAAAACAGCATCTTTTGTTGTCATCTCTTAAAGTGAGCACCTATGAACTTTTCAGGACGTTCATGGTGAAAACCAGCGGGTGTCAGGACAGTGGCGCCCCCTTGAGCAGTTGCAAAGGCGTTGGGAATGCCTCTAACAAGAGCATAGATGTTGTTGACGCCTTGGGCAGGAGCATAGGCACTATAAGTGGCCGGAGCAGCAGTGGAGGCATTGGTTGGACCAAAACCAGTGTTGACACTCGTTGTGCCAAAAGCAGTGGTGGCACTTGAAGTACCAAACGCAGTGGTAGCACTTGAAGTACCAAACGCAGTGATAGCACTAGAAGTGCCAAAAGAAGTGGTTATAAAGACATTAGGAATGTCATGATCAGTGGTGACACTAGTAGTGCCAAGAACAGTGGAGTTGAAGGCAACGTTAGTGCCTTGAGTAGTGAGATTGAAGGCAATGAGATTGCCTTGAGTATTGGTGGAATTTCCAGTGTTGAATTGGTTGAATTGATCTTGTCCAATCATGTTGTTGTTGAAATAGTCAATATTATCTTAAGCTTGTGGGAACAAAATGTAGAAATAAAGGAAATGAGAATATAACAACAACAACTAGTATGTTAGAAATCTGGAAATGATCAAATAAGAGGGTTTGCTGAGTCGATCAAATTCTTGATCTATCCTTAAGATAATATTACCCCGTATATCCTTTCAACAGTTGTAATGACAACTTAGCTCCCAAGATAAAACAACAATCAAACAAATGAGCAAAGAAAACTCAAGTGTTTGCTTAGGAAGAAAGATCTTTGAGTGTTTTGTGATTGCAAGAGAGAAAAACAACTTTAGAAAATTGCTTAGTGAATGTGTTTTGCAATTGTGCCAAAGGCATCAATTTATAGGTAGATGAATTTGTCTTCTCAATTAACCAAATAAATGACCATCAATGTCAAGTAATGACCATTGATATTGAGGTTAATTCAGTCTAGTAATGACTGAAATCAATAACCAAATAATGGAGAGTAATTGCTCCAAAGTCAGCTCAAGAATCAGCCTTAATTCGCCTCCAACGTTACTGAAAAACGTCGAAGCACCGCGGTCCATCGGGAGGGCACCGCGGTGCCTAAATTCGAGTAAGTCACTGGAACCTGAAAACCAAATTTGCACTGCGGTCCTATCCTTGTGGCACTGCGGTGCCTCTCCATATTTCCGTGGCGGTTTCTGATTCGTTTCATCTCTTACACATTTCTTCCTTTCATTTACCAACGTGAAATCATTTGTCATTTGGCCAATAACCGTCTATTCTCTTACGTCTCAAGCAATTCATATACGTACCAATATCTCTTCCATTTAAGAAAATTACGATTCTTCGCACTTTATGTGCACGTGTGTGGAAACCATGTTTCCGACGTGCGGGGCCTCAATTGTTCGAGTCATAATTAATAGGATTAATTTATTTCACATTTAGTAAATTTCCAACATATCGAACATTGAGTGGAACCAAAAAATAAAAAAATTGATTACGACTCAATTAAAAATAGAATAGAAGTAATTAATTTCACCGAGCAAGTACAAATTACTCCACCCGTTCATTTTTACTTGTCACATTTTGACTTGACATACATATTAAGAAATGAAAAATAGAATGATATCCAAAGATAGTGGCCAGTGGCCATTAGTCAAATTTGTGGTCTTATGGTCACAAGTTCGATTCTCGGCGGATACGTTCTCCGGGGCATATGTCTCGTATTAAAGCCTGGTAGCTTAACCGCGCGGGCATGTTGCAGTGTGGGTTTGATACTCCCTCAGACAATCCCTGTTGGGGGGTTGGACCTAGTAGCATTGATCCGTTGGTGGCGATCAGACACTGAATGCGAGGCGCACATCCCGCGATTTACCTGACGGTGGCGGCTAAGAACGGGTTTCATTCGCCTCCAAGAGCATAGTACCAGTACTTGTGCAGGTACTAGCGATATGGGGGTACTAAGACCACCCCGAGACCTGGATTATCAACAAAAAAAAAAGAATGATAATTTACTATATCATCTATAATTATCGTTAAGTAACCTAATAATTGAAATAAATAAAATATACTTTAAAAGTTATGTAATCATTAAAACTTTATTGAATTTATCAACCCAACAATAATGATAAAATATGTATGAAATTATAAATTATCTATTAATTTTTAAAAATAAATACGTAAAATTGAATATATAATTTTAGTATAGTGAATAAATAAACTACGGAGTAATTAAAAAGGGGGTAAAGAAGTAAATGGAAAGAAGGCAATCAGTGGAAATATTAATTGAGGCGAACATAAGAGAGAAGTGTCAGAAAAGCATGTGGTGGGAAACAGAAATAGCAGGGTGTTGTCCATTTTGTTGCGTGCATTCACTTATGTGACCAACTAACGTTTTCTTACTTGCCCTCTATTCCTTTTTCTTTTTCATTTATTAAAAAACTACATACCAAAAATATTGTTTGTTATATTTCCTTGTTTCATGATGATATACTTAGATAGAGCTAAGGTGTTGTTTGATCAAGCTTTTGAAAATGTTTATATTTTTCAGAAACACTTCTTTGATCAAACATCCTCTTTTCAGAAGTAGAAATATTTTTTCAAAAAGCTAAAAAATGTTTCTAAATGGAAAGAGAAGCAGAAACACAAATTTGGTGCTTATGGAGAAACGATTTTTGCTCATTTATTGAATTTTTTTTGGGACCCATTTACCATTTTCTTTTCACAAAATTTCTTTTAATCTCATATAATATCTCCACATAAAATAGAAATTTGGGAATAGGGTAGGGTGGGGGTAGGGCGAGGGAGGGGGTAAAATATATATTTTTTTTTATAAAAGTTACAAAAAATATGAAATATAAATTTGAGAATGGGTAGGGCAATAGGGTGGGGGTAAGAAAGTTTTTTTTTTTTTTATGAAAGTAACAAAAAATATGAAATAGAAATTTGAGAATGAGTAGGGCAATAGTGGGGGAATAAGAAAAAAAATCATATTTTTTTTATAAAGTAACAAAAAATATGAAATAGAAATTTAAGTATGGGTAGGGCAATGGGGTGGGGTGGTGGCGGGCGGGGGTAAGAAAAAAATTCATTTTTTTCTTATAAAAGTAACAAAAAATATGAAATAGAATTTTGAGGACAGGGTAGGGCAATGGGGTGGGGATAGGGCGGGGAGTAAGAAAAAAATTCACATTTTCAATCATTTTTTATAAAAGTAACAAAAAATATGAAATAGAAATTTGAGGATGAGGTAAGACAATGAAATAGTTGGCGGCAGTACTAGTCACCATGATAGAGGTGGTCGGTAGTAAGGATATAATACAGTGATGGTAGTGGTTGATAGTAATGGCGGCGGCGGTGATAGCGACTGTTAATAGTAGTTGTCAGTGATGGTGGTTGTCAATGCTGATTGTGATGGAAGAGGTGGTTAGTGGTGGTGGCTGGTGGTTCGTGACAGTGATGGTGATTGTGATGGCAGGGATAGTTAGTGGAGGTGGATATGGGTGGGAGGTAGGGTAGGCAGTGGTGGGTGAGGTGGGGTGGAGGTAGGAGTGTGGTGGGGGTTGGTGAGGGAGTGGTAGGGGTGGGTGGTGGTGGGGGTGGAGGGGTGGGGGTTGGAGTTGGGGGACGTGAAACTGCTGGTTATGGATAGAGTGATGATAAAAATTATTCATACAAAAATATCACTTAATGATATTAAGACTTTATTCAAGATCTTAATGATTAAGATCTATTCAAACCAAATAAGTGCTTATGTCTTAATGTAAACAAATGTGCTTAATAGATTAAGGTCTGAACCACTGAAATTCAGTCCTCCATTAAGTGCAAATAAATGGGGCCTTATTATAACTTTTTAGAAAGTACATTATTTATGTATAATTAATATGATATTTGGTTTGCAGTTTAGAAATCCGCATAACTAAGACATGTATAAGTTAAGAGAGAACCTATGTGTCATTTTATGCGAGATAGAATATGGAATAACATTCAGGAGCGAATTTAATTATAGGCAAAATATGTGGCACATGAACTCATGGTCTCTACGTAAAAGTAGATTTTTATTGTAAGAAATAATCTCTTGATTATTTTCATTAATGAATGGGGTATATATACAAGTTACAATCTTCAAATATGAAAAATCCTATTCATAATATACTCTAAATCCTAATCATAATTGTACAAGAATTCTATAACTATGATAAGTTTGTACACTAGTTTAATTACAATCTTAATATACACGGTATATTTGTCACATCCCCACAGTCATAGCGGACGACTGTCGTATGCTGAGACTGTCCCAAAAATCTTCAAATAAAATCGAGGGAAGTCCCTTAGTAAAGATGTTGCAATTTGGTACCTGGAAGGTACATGCAAAACGCATACTTGTCAACGAGCTATCTTTTTCACGAACAAAGTGATATTCATCTCGATATGTTTAGTGAGATGATGTTGGACCGAATTACCAGAAATATAGACTGCACTAACATTATTACAGTAGACCACGAGATCGGAGGGACTATGACCGTCAGTCAATGTCGGGCAGCGAAAAAAATTAATTTTGGGAGAGGAAAAGTTTTCCCTAGACATCTGATACCATGTAATAAATAATTCCTTGATTATTTTCATTAATGAATGATGTATATAGTAAGCCTAAGAGGGGGATAAAGTTTGTTTCCTTTTATCAACTTTAACAGTGATCTTTGTGAAGAAGATATGATTTATCACAATTATTCAAACCTAATTGAAAGAAATAATCCCCTTGATTATTCTTATTAATGAAAGACATATATATATATATACAAGTTGCAAGGAAGGTCCTCTTCCTATTCTACACAGGAATCCCTATTCTATAAGAATAATAACTTTACAATTATGATAATATTATACTCTTAATTAAGGTACAAACCTAAGTCTAATATTTACCAAATATACAAAGAAAAAGGAAGGGCCCCACACGGCTGGGCCACTGTCTCGTCTATACTTAAACACACCCCCGCAGTCAGCGAGCGATCTTCGTAGCTGAGACTGTCTCTAAAATCTTTAAAAAGGACCGAGAGAAGACCATTTGTAAAGATGTCTGCAATCTGATGTCTTGAAGGGACATGACAGACGCGTACTTGTCCTTTGACTACCTTCTCTCGAACAAAGTGAATATCCATCTCTATGTGTTTAGTGCGCTGGTGCTGAACTGGATTGCCAGAAAGGTAGATGACACTTATATTATCACAATACACCAATGTAGCTTTCTCAATAGGATAATGAAGCTCTAAAAGTAGATTTCGTAACCAACATGACTCGAAAACAACATTGGCTACCCTTCGATACTCGGTCTCTGCACTTGAACGTGAAAACGTAGATTGACGCTTGACAGACCATGAGACCAAGTTATTACCTAAAAACATACAATAGCCAGTCGTAGACCATCTGGTGTCAGGACAACCACCCCAATCAGCATCTATATATGAGACAAGTGTAGACGTCGATGAAGGGTACAAATGCAAACCATAATCAAGTGTTCCCTGAATATACCTAACGATGCTTTTCATATGTTCAACTATGAGATCATGCATAAACAAACACACATGATGGACTGCATATGTAATGTCTGGTCTTGTGAACGTAAGATACTGAAGGGCGCGTGCAAGACTACGATAGCGGGTCGGATCCTCATACGGAGAGCCAGCTGCAGCACTCAACTTGGGTTTAGTATCAACTGGAGTAGAAGTGGACTTACAAGGTGACATCCTAGCCCTCTCAATGATCTCTGTTGCATACTTCCTCTTTGTTAAGAACAATCCGCCTGCATGACGAGTGACTGCAATTCCCAAAAATTGCTCAAGGGTCCCAAGTCTTTCATGGCAAACTCAGAACTGAGCATTGTCATAATAGACTTTCTCAAAGCATCAGAAGAGGCAGTCAAAATAATATCATCAACATATAATAATATATAAGCCATGGAAGAACCCCGACGATATATGGACAATGAATTATCAGACATGCTGTGAGAAAAACTCATAGTCGAAACAAAATCAGCAAACCTCTTATACCAAGCCCGTGGAGACTGCTTAAGTCCATACAAGGACTTCTTCAATAGACAAACATGATTAGGATATCTAGTATCCCTGAACCCCAACGACTGATGCATATACACTGTCTCCTGAAGATCACCATGTAGAAAATCATTCTTCACATCTAACTGATGAATGTACCATGATTTTGAAAGGGTCAAACTGAGCACAGTGCGAATGGTAGCCGGCTTGACCACCGGGCTAAATGTCTCACCACAATCCACACCAACCTGCTGAGTCTTATCATCACCTACAAGTCTAGCCTTATTCCTTGCAAATGAACCATCAAAATTTTTCTTATGAACAATAATTCAAATAGACCGAATAATATTAACACCAAATGGACGGGGTACCAACTCCCACGTCTTATTATTAATAAGAGCATTATATTCCTCAGTCACGACAATTTTTCAATTAAGGTCATTTAAGACAGACACATGATTACGGGGTAAGGGTGATTTCAGAACATTAGAATTTAAATTGAAATGTCTTTTTGATTTAAAAATACCCCATTGACTGCGAGTGACTGGACCAAGACTCTGGGCTGGATTGAGTGAATTTTGGAAATTTCTGGAATTACCGTCAAAGGCGCCGCGACGCTGTCTCGCAGGGCCGCGGCGCTGATGGCGTTTTTTAGGGCAAATCTAAAAAATGACGTAGAACATAGGGGGAGATATCTTTATCCAAAAAATCATAAGAACTTGGCACGGGTTGTTCTACTTTAGAAAAAGGAAATTGGAATTAATTAAAGAGAACATGACGACTAATGATGATTCATTTAGTGGACAAATCAAAGCATTTATAACCACAGTGATTTGACGAAAAATCCAAAAACACACAAGGAGTAGAACGTGTCTGACGTTTATTGATTGTAGTGGATGGAAACAGTTGATAACATAAGCATCCGAAGACCCTAAGATGAGAATATGACGGAGACTTATTATATAAGACTTTGAGAGGGGATGAATATGTAGAATATTGGGTAGATCAGTAGCAATTTGTAGCGCATGATGCTAAAATAATGGAGGAACGGAAGAATGAACCAATAAAGTGCGGACAATATTATTAATGGTACGATTTTTTCGCTCAGCTTTCCCATTTTGTGAAGATGCATGAGGACAAGAAAAATTAAAATTTATCTCATTTTGAGCATAAAACTCCCTAAATTCCTCATTGTCATACTCTTTGTCATTATCACATTGAATGTTTTTTATTTTCCATTCAAATTTTGTTCTTATGAAAACTCTAAATTTTATGAAAAGAGAAAAAACTTGAGATTTTTTCGCAATTGAAAACGTCCATAAATATTTAGAATAGTCATCTAAGAATAAAACATAATAACGATGACTCATAGAACTGAGAACCGGAGATGTCCACAAATCACTATGAATAATATCAAATGGCATTGAAGTAGTAGAATTCGACGCTACAAATGGTAACTTAATAATTTTTCTCAAAGCACAGGATTGACAAAGTGAAGTACTACACATACCCTTACAAGAAATAAACTTATGTCTATTTCAAGAAGATAAAATAGACGACTCTGGATGACCTAGACGAGCATGCCATAAGGAAGGAGCAAAAGCTGCAAAAGTGGATAACATAGCTTGACGCGAGATGCTGAGACTTAAAGTGATTGGATAAAGATCACCCCTACTGTTACATCTCATGAGATGACTCTCCATTTTGAAATCCTTCACAGAAAACCCAAACATATCAAAATTAATAGAAACTCAATTATCAGTGGTGAATTTACGGACATACACCAAATTCTTAATCAATTTTGGGGCATGAAGGGTATGTTTCAGGACAAGAGGTGGATGAGGAGGGGACAAAGTTTTATGACCATAACCCTTAATTGAAATAGAATTACCATTACCAACAGTTATACCATGATTAGTGCTCAAATTGGAATAAGACGAGAGAATACCTTGATCGGATGTCATGTGGGTAGTGACGTCGGTGTCCATGTACCAATTTGGGTCCGGTCGAGTCAAGCCAAGCGTATGCATCGCTGCTTCAATGTCGGTCTGGGTGGGGCCCAATGCTTGGTGGGCCTGATGGGGGCGAGGCCCAAGTATACTGGACTGTTGTGATGTCAGGTGCATGAATCGGAGAATGAATAGGAAGAAGAGAGTGGAAAATACGGAATCGGATCAGCACTGCAGTGCCACTCTGCAGGACCGCGGTGCCGAATGTTCAGAGACGCCACAATACTTTAGGCACCGCTGTGCCATCATGCAGGACCGCGGTGCCGGAATGAGATTTCAGAATTAAATAGCCCTAAACCCCCAAATCCTTTCCCACACAAACCCTCCATCTCTCTAAAAATTCTGAAAATCCTCTCCCTCTCACACAAAAATACCCACAAACTTCCCCAAATTCTTCCAACAATCCCTACACACCACCCCATTAAAAACCCTCTCATCTTACACCATCCTCACTCCTTCCATTTGGATCAAGAAATTGGTGAGGAACAACTCTTCAAAAAGGTAATCTTCATCATTGTTCCTGCAATTTCAAGGCTAGTAGGGAGAGTAGCTTGCAAGTTTGGGGGTTGTACGGACTGTGTTGGTAGGGTGTTGTGTAGTTGTGGGTGTGCGCTGCGTGGTTGTTACTGTGTTGTTGGGTTGCTGTGTAAAGTTGATTCATGTTGAATTACTGTTGTGGTCTGATTGTTCTTGGTTAATTGCTGCCGTGTGGAGTGAGAGTTGTTGGGAAACCTCAAAGAAACGAAGGAAACGCTGCCCTCACAATGACCTCTAGAAAACGAACCGCCAGAGCTTCCCCATCTTCATCAGCTCCAGAATATGATGTTACTCGATTTGCCAACAAACAGGCAGAAGATCGATATAACAAAATAAGCACTAGAGCATTGATACCAGAGAGATACATGGACTACCAGACCATGCCATTTGATGATGATGGTGACTACGAGCCCATTAGGGCCATAATCGAGGCAAATGATTGGAGAAGGTTCACCAATCCAGAAAGGATTCCACTTCATAACACTAGCCTTGTGAGGTAATTCTATGCTAATTATCCCGAGCAAGAGGATGGGAAATGCTTTGTTAGAGGGTGATATGTGCCCGTAAGTTCTGAAGCAGTGAATGCGATACTGAGGACCTATGATGTTGAAGACCAAGGTTATAACCCGCAACATTTCAGAAGTTGGTCGAGAGATGTCAACCACATCATGTGGGACACAGTTGCAGTAGTTTTGTACTTCCCAGGCGCCGAATTCAACATTTCTCATAACGGGTCCATGAGACTTGCCCGATGTCAATTTAACAGAACAGCCAGAGGATGGCTGTATTTCGTAAGTGCTCGCTTGATTCCGTCAACTTATTTTACCAATGTGCCTACAGACAGTATCAAGTTCATTTATGGTATCATGTCGGGCAAGACAATTGATGTGGAGAGAGAAATAGTGCAGAGCATAAGGGAGATTAACAGACTGGTTACTACTGGCGGACTGAGACATGTGTCACTCATTTCGGCCTTATGTGCTAGGCATGAAGTCCCAACATTCGCCACAGATATTCACAAGAAAATCCAGCTTCATGTGACGTACAGTTTAGTGCACTCTTTCCTTGACCCCACTCCGAGATCAGAAGCAAGGAGA
This sequence comes from Przewalskia tangutica, assembly GCA_029844215.1. Lineage (NCBI taxonomy): Eukaryota > Viridiplantae > Streptophyta > Magnoliopsida > Solanales > Solanaceae > Przewalskia > Przewalskia tangutica. The sequence goes on along the minus strand of CM056738.1, from coordinate 90,170,081 downwards.
GAGGGCCCAGGAGCAGCAGACGCAGCAACCATGGATGAGGAAGAGCATGAGGCAGCCACACAACATGAAGCAGGAGAAAGCAGCCACCAGTCTCCCCTGTCCTTGGAGCCTCCAATGTCAATGATGGGGCATATGCTCTTAAATCAACAAAGAATGCTGCAAAACCAAGAGAACATGATGCAGAATCAACAACAAATGATGCAAAGTCATCAACACATGACCCAGCGTGTTGATGGTTTAAGTTCCATGTTCACCCAATGGTCAATGCAGTATCCGCCACCACCACCACCATTTTGAGCCGCTATTGTCTGTAAGTCGTTCCTTTATTATTTTTTGAGTCGTTACACATTTGGGATAATGTGTCATTTAAGTTTGGTGGGTACTTATGTTTTTGAGTCTTTGTGATTGAGTTTTTTTTTTGTCTTTTATTGTATTTATATAAGTCAATTTTTTTTTATGATCATGCATGCTGTAGTTGCTGAAAACGTCTAGTGAACTAAGTGGGATAATGTAATGAAATTAGAAGCTAAAATCTGTGTGCTCAAGTTAGATATGCCAAAAATTTATGAAAAATTATTTGGAATATTTTTGCTTAAGCTGATGCGTTGTCAATTTAAAAATGTGTACGAAGTCTATTTGTTTGTTATTTGAGGCGAAATAGTTAGGATGTACATGTTTAGGAATATGACTCAGACATTTCTTTGTTAGCCATTCTTATCTTTCATTACCTACCTTGCAATAAATTGTATCCATAGTCAGTCCCGTTGACCCTAAAATAAGTTATTTCTTTGACACCCTATAATTTCCTTGTGTGCCATAAGCAATAATTGAAAAATTGGGATGAAGAAATGTGAAAAAAATACAAAAAAGAGTAAAAAATTGATGCACCCCAATGAAAAATATAAAAGCTTAAGTTTGGGGGTGCCTATGTGGATGTGTTTCATGCTCTCAAAATGAGAAGAGGGGAACTATAGGTATGAACTGAAAAAAAATACCAAAAAGAAGGACAAAATGTTTGAATGAGAAAAATGCTTATGGTACATAATTTGAGCCTAAATGTCTACTATTACCTACCTTCGCCTAAGCCTACATTACAATCCTGAAAAGTCCTGAAGATCTATAGAATATATGTCTATGATTAGTGGAGAATAACAAGTAAACAGACCTATAAAACTAAATGAAATTGACATGCATGAGTTAGTGTTCATATTCCATTGAGTGTGATTGAAATGAATTTGCGAAATATCTGGCTTGAAATTCTAGATTGCTATATATTCATGCTACATATGTTCCAACATATTATCCCACTGACGTTCATGCTTTTCTAAGTTACCTTGTGCAGCTGCTTGATTTGAGTCTTTGAGTCTTTTTGATTTTGTTTCTCTGTTTTTGTTTTCTGCTTTACTCGAGGGCGAGCAAAGTTTAAGTTTGGGGGTTTGTTAGGCGTATTTTGTATACATTTTTTGAGTCATTTTAGTTAGTATTTTACTTGTTTTTATTGTGTTTAGTATAGTATTAGGTTCGTTTTTCTTTCTTTTGAGTTAAAGCGGTTCAAAAAGACAAAATAGGCGAAAAATGGGCAGAAAAGGAAGGTGTCCCGAGGCAAAAAAAGGTTGAAAACTGGAAATTCGAACGAAGACAAAGCAGCACCGCGGTGCCGGTCAGACAGGACCGCGGTGCCATATTTACTGAGAGGCTGCAGGACTTTCGGCACCGCGGTGCCATTCTGCAGAACCGCGGTGCCGACGCAGAATTTTCCAAATCCGAAGTAGAATTGGCCAAGGGCAGAAGGGTCCATAGGGCACGAAATTTGCAACATACTTAAGCCCTAGGGATTAGTCTAGTTGAGAAGGTGGTACATTCCATCACACAACACAACACAGGGAAGATTTGAAGCTACAATTGGAGACTTTAGTTCACAGTATTTTTCTTTCTTTTCTTTGCAATTCAGTTTATGTTGGTATTTGTATGAGTTCTTAGCGTGACTATGGCTAGGAGCTAAACACTTTATTATAACTTTCCTTGTGAATCGCTTGAAACTCTTATTCATGAATTAATGCAGTATTGATTTCTTCTTCACTTGATTAAGATTTATTCAATAATTGGTATGAATGTTTGATAATTAATTGATCACTAATTATCATAATCTATATGATTTCGAATCAAGAACCGAGAGGAGAGATTTGGATATGCTGTAATTGAATAGACATAGTCTAAAATCGTGGACGAAAGTATCCCGATACTTGTGTAGCATTATAGGTTACTGTTCTTAATCCTCCTATGTGGTAAATTCTATCATAAAAATATAGAAGGGTTCTGCACTGGGGTTGAACGATTATATATCCTAACCGGAATATAAGACAGTCTAGTTAATCGCTATCTTAACGTAAAGAAGAAGTCATACTAGTTGCATTAAGGATTGAATAGAGTGGATAGTTGAGGATTTTGGAAGCCCTAATTCCTTCAAAACTGATTACAACCTCAATAGTTTAGTTAATTTTTGCAATTATTCTAATAGTTAAGCAAAAACCCAACTCAATTATCGATTGCCAAATAGATAACATAAAATAGATTAACGGTAATTAGAAAATAGTCTATGTGGACGGTAAACTCGGTCTTACAGACTATATTACTTGTGAATGATACGTACACTTGCGTGAGCAATTGGAAAACGTCCTGACAGACGGTTGCCTCCGTTGTTGTCTCCACGATTCTTGCCATTATTCTTCCAATTCTGGCCCTTCCTACCACCCCCGTTGTTGTGATTTTGAGTCATGTTGGCTGGATTGTAAGGAGTAAAATTGAAAGCAGTCATCATGACGACAGGGCTGGCCCCAATCGCCACTTTCTTAGCCAATCTGGCTTCCTCCAAAGTAAGCATAGAACGGGCTTGATAAAACCCTGGCAGGGGGTTACTCTGATGAATCACCGAAGCAACACTGCTATAGGCATTTGACAGACCTGCAACCATCTAATGCACTAGACGACTTTGAGAAACTGGAGAACCCACGTTGCTGAGTTGGTCTGCCAAGTCCTTGAGGCGTTTGCAATAAGAAAAAACGTTGGGAAAACTCGCCATAGCCACCTGGGAGAATTTCTGCTCAAGGATAACAATTCGAGAATGACTGTTATCTTGGAATATGTCGCGCAATCGATCCCACGCCGCCATAGCTGTTGAATTTGGTTCCATAATCGTCTGTAAAAGGTCCAAGGAGATAGTGACATAAATCCACTGAAGAACCTTAAGCATCAAGCATGGCCCATAATTCTGGATCTGCTTCTTTAGTGGACACAACCGTCGTAGAAGTAGACGTCGTATCACCCCTCTTTGGAGGAGTTGGAGGAATGATATGGTGGAGGACTTTATGTGCCAAAGCATGAGTCTTAAATAATTCCACCACGTCCCATATTGAACGTTTTCTAGGTCAAGAACGATAGGAAGAACGCTCTTGATATTAGAAACTGTGAGGGCAGGGTGAAAAGTGTTCTTATCAGCCATAGGGAATAGAACAACAAGATTCAGAGAAGGAAATTTGTGAGAAAGGTTTTTGGAAGAGAAGATACTCGGTTTTTGTGAAAGAGGAAGAACACAAAAAATCGAGAATATAGAGCAAAATTTCGAGAAAAAGAAAAAGAAATTTTGAGGAGCGGAAGCAGGGTAAAGTGAACCTAGACTCTTGATACCATGAAAGAAATATTCTCCTTGATTATTCTTATTAATGAAAGACATATATATACAAGTTACAAGGAAGATCATCTTTCAATTCTACCTAGGAATTCCTATTCTATAAGAATACTAACTTTACAATTATGGTACTATTATACTCTTAATTAAGATACAAACCTAAGTCTAATATTATCAAATATACAAAGGAAAGGAAAGGGCCTCACACAGCTGTGCTACTGTCTCGTCTATACTTTAACACTAATATACATGCTTAACAATGTGATATGATTAGGTTACTTAAGTTTGATTGCTTAGTTACTTTTGTTCGAATATTATTAATTACTATTAATAATATAATTATGTAGAATCTTTTGTAAATGGTAAGTAGTATTATGTATTAAATAGATTAGTATTAATATAGGGAATAAGAATATATTATGGGATAGGTAGGAGGATTTTAAGGAAGACTTAATCTTCCTATTAATTGTTATTTAGTGTATATATTGTGACCATTTGGGATGAATAAGAGGAAGGAAGATTTTCCAGTTCTAAATAATTCTTACATGGTATCAGAAGGTAATTCAAAGATCATATTCTAAATAAAATTTTCCTTCCAAATTCGGTCATCTTCCCCATCCTTCCAACCGAATTTGTCTTCTCCATTGTTATACTTTATTTTTCTCCATTATTGTTGTCAACCATGTCTGAATCAAAATCTTCGTTTCACTCAGCCCTTACTATTTCCAACATCAAAACACATATTTCTGTCAAACTAGAGATGGAAACTGTTCACTACGCAACATGGGCGGAGTTGTTCAAAATATGTTGTAGGGCTCACAAAGTTCTTCATCATATAATTCCACCAAAAAATGGTACAACAACGGAACAATCGTCTGAAGCAGACAAAGAATTGTGGGATACCCTTGATGCCACAGTTCTTGGTTGGATTTATGCAACAATATCCACAGACTTGTTGCATACAATAATGGAACCAGATTCTACTGCCATGGCGGCATGAGAACGTTTGAGAGACATTTTTCAAGATAATCAAAACTCTCGTGCCGTTGCGTTGGAACAAGAATTTTCAACCATTGTCATGGCAGACTTCCCTAACGTTTCAACCTACTGTCAACGTCTCAAAGTGGTGGCAGATCAATTAAGAAACGTAGGTTCACCGGTTTCTGACAACCGGTTAGTTTTACAGTTAGTTGCCGGTCTCACGGATGATTATAGTGGCGTGGGGACACTAATCCGTCAAAGTAATCTCTTACCAAAGTTTTATCAAGCAAGATCCATGTTTGTTCTTGAAGAATCGGGTTTGATTAAGAAGGTTTCAACAAATTCCGCCATAGTTACCACGTATTCAAATGAAGGTAATTATTTTGACTATTCTTCACAAAATAAGAGTAAAAAAGGACGTGGTAATAAGAATAAGAAGGGTGAAAATCGCGGAAATAATAAAGGTCAAGTCGGAATTCGGTGGCGGAAATAAGCGGCAACACCAACTCGGCGGAGGCTATGGCGGCGGAAGAACTCGTGGCGGCATCGGGCGGCAACCACGGGCGGCAAGCAACCAGCAGAATGGCGCGGCGATCCATCGGCGAAGAATGGTCCAGCGAGAATTGGGCGAGCAAACCAACGAGCCCAATGGCGATGGCGGCTAACCGTTCAGCAGAGAAGAAGACATTTTCAGCGGCCAGCAAGAGCCCGATTCGCTGGACACACTTCAAAGGCGGCGGCAATTTTGGCGAGCCAGTTCTGGAAATGCTTCACAGTAACAGCGTTTTGGGCCTCCTCCGGCCCAATGGCAGGAGGCCCATTCAACGCGACCCATCCTACGGATATTGAAGCGGCTATGCACACTTGGACTCAATCCAGGATTCTAATTGGTATATGGACTCGGGCACGTCACATATGCTGGCGTCCCAAGGTACACTCTCACCCTATTATAATTTGAGCAAAGAAAATGGTATTATTGTCGGAAATGGCCATACAATTCCAATAAAAGGTTATGGGTCGAACACACTGTCACCACCACATCCGCCACTAATTTTAAAAAATGTCCTGCATGCTCCCAAATTAATAAAAAATTTGATTTCTGTTAGGAAGTTTACTAGTGATAATTGGGTTTCTGTTAAATTTGACTCATTTGGTTTTTCCGTACATGACTTTCAGACGGGGAAGCTTCTCATGAGATGTGATAGCAAGGGGGAGCTCTATCCAATAAGTTTACCAAATCCACAGTCTAAAGTTCCTTCCACTTTTGCAGTCTTGGCTCCATCACTATGGCATGAACGATTGGGACATCCGGGGGAGTCCATTTTGGCCTCTCTTAAACAAAACAATTTTATTTCATGTACTCAAACTCATGTTTTGAATAAGTGTCAGGCTTGTGCCCTTGGTAAACATGTTAGGTTGCCATTTACTTCATCTACTTCATGCACTACTATGCCATTTGATATTTTACATTGTGATATTTGGACATCACCTGTTTTGAGTTCCTCAGGTCATAGATACTATTTACTGTTTCTTGATGATTACTCTAATTATATGTTGACATTCCCTTTGTCTAAAAAATCACAAGTGTTTTCCACTTTCCAAAACTATAGAGCATTAATCAGAACTCATATTGAGCTGGAGATTAAAAGTATTCAATGTGACGATGGGAGGGAATTTGACAATAATCAGTTTTGGGATTTTTTCAAAACAAATGGTTTACAATTTCGTTTATCCTGTCCTCACACATCTTCACAGAATGGGAAGGCGGAACGCAAAATTAGAACCATTAACAATATTGTGAGAACATCCCTTGCTCATGCTTCTATACCCTCCATTTTTTGGCATCATGCGCTTCAAATGGCAACCTACATGTTAAATATTCTTCCCCACAAAAACATGTCTTACCAAGCTCCACTAAAAATACTTTACTTACGAGAGCCCTCATATCATCATTTGAAAGTATTTGGTTGTCTTTGCTACCCCCTATTTCCATTCACCACAATCACAAAACTTCAACCCCGGTCTACTCCATGTGTCTTCTTGGGATATCGTACGAATCACCGTGGTTACATGTGTTATGACATTTCTTCCAAACGTATGTTTATATGTCGTCATGTAATTTTTGATGAGTCACAATTTCCCTTTGCCAAGATACATGACACAGGGACAAATATTTATGATTTTTTGGATGATGATAGGCCCCCGTATCTAACTCATTTTCTCCACAGCTCGGGACTCACAAAAAATACAGTCCAGCAAACTGGGCCATCAGTTCCAAGGCCCAGTGAACGAGAACCCCCTACTTTACACCAGCTGCCCCTTCAGTTGGGCCAACCTCCAACTCCAGGCCCAACTATACACAAAATACTCGGCGGCCAGTCTGACGATGGAGAAATTAGCAATAACGGGCGATGGCGTTCACCACTGTCTCACTCCGGCTTGATGGCGTCCATCGGCTGGCCCACTAAACCGCCGACGACCCGTAGTCAACATGAAATTACAAAACCCAATGTCAAATACAGTCTACACACTCAAGTCTCTAAATCTCCTTTGCCTTGTAACCCTGTGTCTGCTCTAAAAGATCCTAATTGGAAAATGACCATGGATGATGAATATCATGCTCTAATTAAAAATAGGACATGGGAGTTAGTACCTCGTCCATCTAATGCTAATATAATTCGTTACATGTGGATTTTTAGCCATAAAGAAAAATCGATGGTTCTTTGAGCGCATAAGGCCGACTTGTAGGTGATGGCAAGACTCAACAGTGGAATTAGATTGCGCGAGACATTCATCCGATGGTTAAACCAAAGAACCATCGTAATTGTTCTCGCTTAGCCCTCTCAAAAGGATGGTTACTTCATCAATGGATGTCAAGAATGCCTTCATACGGACATTTGAGCAGATCAGATACATGCATCAACCATCGGGGTACAGAGATTCTCGTTATCCCAATCATGTGTGTTTACTTAAAAATCATTATATGGACTCAAACAGCTCCCGTGACTTGTACAAGCGGTTTGCGATTTTGTGTTCAACATGGGTTTCTCAAACAAATTGCTCGATAATTCACTATTTATTTATCAACAGGGTAATCATACTGCTTATATTTTCTTATATGTAGATGATATTATCCTAACAGCCTCTTCAGACTCTCTTCGCAAGAATATCACGACCCAACTGAGTTCCGAATTTGCTATGAAGGATCTTGGTCGTCCACTTCACTACTTTCTAGGAATTGCGGTGACACGCCATGCAAGTGGTTTATTTCTTTCCCGTAAGAAGTATGCATCGAGAGATCGTAGAACGGCCGGAATGTCATCTTGCAAACCGTCGCAACTCCGAGATACCAAGTCAAAATTGAGTGCCATATCCAGAGTCCTTTTGCCAATCCGACATTGTATCGCAGCCTGACAGAGCTTTACAATATCTCACATTCACGGGCCGATATTACATACGCAAAGACAACAAATGTGTTTGTTCACGACAATCCAATGGAAGAACATACGATGCACTCGCCGTATTGCACGATATATTCGTGGCACTCAATTATGGATTGCATCCGTACCCATCTTCCATGACCAAGCTTGTCACCTACACGTACGCAGATCGGGCAGATGTCCGCACACCGCACGCCCACCTCGGCTATGGCCTTCCTGATAATTTAATCTCACGGTCCTCCAAAAGGCAACCCACCGTATCACGCCCAAAGGTCGGTGAATAATCGCGGTAGCCAATGTCATGTCCGACTACGCCGATTCGAATCTTTTACTGAGCTTCATTGTCTATTCCGACCACCATGGTATACTGTGATAACATTAGTGCAATTTATCTCTCCGGAAATCCAATCCATCATCAACGCACTAAGCATATTGAGTTAGATATTCATTTTGTCCGTGAAAAGGTGGCTCGCGGATAGGTGCGAGTGTTACATGTCCCGACGCGACATCAGATTGCAGATATCTTCACAAAAGGGCTTCCGCTGATCTTATTTGAAGAATTTCGAGACGCTCAAAGATTCGCCTCCTCCCATTTCGATCATGGAGTGTTACAATATTATTAATTACTATTAATAATATAATTATGTAGAATCTTTTGTAAATGGTAAGTAGTATTATGTATTAAATAGATTAATATTAATATAGAGAATAAAAATATATTATGGGATAGGTAGGAGGATTTTAAGGAAGACTTAATCTTCCTATTAATTGTTATTTAGTGTATATATTGTGACCATTTGGAATGAATAAGAGGAAGAAATATTTTCCAGTTCTAAATAATTCTTACACTTTACAATGTGATATGTTTGTTTGCTATTAATAATGTCATTATATAGTAAACTACCTACCGTAAACATGGAAGAGACCAAAAATATATGGCATGTTCACTGATGTAATACATGTCCGTTTTGCAAGATAAACAATACTATATAATTATAACTGATCATCGAATAACAGATAAATAACTAGATACAACCAGTTATGATAATAACATACTCGGTGTAATTTCGTAAATAAGATCTAAAGAAGTTAAGATGTAATCAGAATTTATCTCTATCATGGTGGATTACAATAGTTGTTTCAATTCAAATAGCTGAGTTACATCACATGAAATGTCATTAGTTTTACACCTATATGGTTATATATTATATTAATGTGTACAAAATAATAGAGGATCATAATTAGAATATATCCTTAATAATATTCTTATAAGTTTAAGTTGTCAGAAAAAAATTGTTAGATTTGTCAGAGAAATATCAATAAATACAGACTGCTCATGTGGGTCCCGTTGAACTTCTTTTATTTTTTCTCCTTATTTCCTCCACTTTGGTTGTTTTTCTTTTAAATTTTGGAGTTCTTTTTCGCACTTCTTTTTGTGTGTTAGAGAGGAAAAAAGTAGTGGCTCGCCAGCACGCGATAATTAACGTGCACATGAGTTGTAGTCTCCAGAGGTTGGTCAGTGGCTTCCACGCTTCTCTTTCCTTATAGTCTTAAGAGTTGCTTTCAGCTCCTTTCCTTAGCAGGTTATAGTAAAGGAAGTGGCTTCCACTCCTCTCCTTACAGTCGAGCAGGCACGTTGAACCATGTCTGTCAACGGTGAAAGATAGCCCTAAAGTGAAAAAGAGTTTTCATTTAATATTTATTTTTGATTAATTTTTTTTTAATAGTTGTTTAAATGACTAAGTGAATACTCTTGTTGATTCCAATGGAGTACTATATTACTATCTTCCTTGTTAGAAATGTCATTTTCAATATTTAAATTTAAAACTTTTCATTGAAAATGAGTGAGTACGTTCATCTCGCCATACTCTTGGTGGTTACTTTGATTTAATTACTTGCGCATGTTAAAATTTATTCTAATATTCCCAAACATAAATATACACTAATTAAAGAGAAGGGTTAAAACAAAAGATTTTAAGTCATGGAATTTTATTGTTTTATATTGAGCTCTTTGCTAGTATATTGTTGAGGCTACTGTTAGTGAGGAAATCTCTATACCATTGGGCCGACAGTTTTGGGCTTCGATTCGACGAAAGAGGATCAACATGATAAAGCCCAAATTTGACAGTGTAACCAAATCTCCACTCAAAATTATCCATATAAGGCTACAGTAGTGTGTTGAATCACTGTATGGGATTCCTGTAGCGTTGCTTAGTTTGGCCTTTGTATCAAACAGGTGTGTGTAACGATTTGCAGAAGGACATACCAGTTTTTCAATGATCTCCTCGGCGTATTTCTTTTGATTGAGAAACAGACCGTCTGCATATTAAGTTACAACAATGTCCAAAAAATAATTTAATGGACCCAAATCCTTCGTAGCAAATTTTGTTGCAAGGAGGGACATAATAAACCGATTGTTATGGGCCAATGTCCTGAATCGCAGATCATCCCAACTGAAGGAAGAATCCAACGGCCCAAACGTGCATCACAAGCCCCAAGTTGGGTCAAGAATTTTTAGCTTTAAGAGATCCCTTTTTATTAGACATTATTAATTAGTGGAAGTAGTTATAGTAGTAGTTATGGACAGTAACTTAATGTTGTTATTATTAGATATGTTTAGCTGGTAATTAGTGGGTAGATTATTAGATCATGGGAGTTAATTTTCCCCATTTAGAGAATAGTGATAGTAGTGGGTATCAATTAATTATGAATATAAATAGGTGTGTGTTATAATGAAAAGACTTATCTTTTTAGTTTGGCCAAAAATATTGCGTACTTTATTTACGTAATTTTGAAGTGTGCATTCCTCACTCGAATTTGGAATGTCGTCCCAACAATTTGGTGCTTTCATCCAGAGTACCATGCCTCCCAAACAAAACAAAAATCCTACCACGGAAGAATTCAACGCACTAAAAAATTCTGTGGCAGCCCTCACCGAGGTCACACACGACATGCGAGCCCGACTGCATTAACCCCTTCACACCACCTCCCTTGGCTACATGTGAGAATGTTGTGGCCTCTCCTCAACTGTTCATGGATACTTTGCTGAAGCTCCATGCTGCCATGAGAACCAAATTCATGATCCCTGTTATAGGGGGCAAAGCACTGAATTTGCATCGCCTCTTTGTTGAGGTAACTACTCGTGGTGGTATCACAAAGGTTCTAGGGGAGAAAAGATGGAAGGAAGTAATGTTAGTTTTTAGCTTTACTTCTTCAGCCACAAATGCTTCATTTATCCTTCGAAAATACTATATATCATTGCTATTCCACTATGAAAGAGTCTACTATTTCAAAGCAAAGTACTTGACTCCTTCTCCTGATGCGTTGCAGCAAGTCTCACATGCTGTAGTTTCACCTCATGGTTTGACCGGATATGCGCCTCCACCACCAGAAATAGAAGCCGTCATGTCTCAGCCTCGAAGGATAGAAACGACATTTCCTGAAATAACTAAATCACCACCATCGACAGGGTTTCTTGAAATATTGATGAATTCCGATGATGATATGCATGATGCTAATGATATGGAGTCGGTGGATGAGGATTTCTATAGTGATGGCGGCGCCGATGCTATGGATAGTGATGCTGACTATGATTTTATGGGTAATGAATCTGATGATTCTGATGACCAAGTTGTTAGTCGTTCACAGACGAATTATACAGTCTTGAAGAAAGAAGATATACGTTAGCGACAGGAGGATGATATGACGACAATTTCTAATCTTCTGTCCATACCAAGAGAATCTGTCTATATTTTACTTCGATGTTATAACTGGAGTGTGAAAAGGTGCACGAGGAGTGGTTTGCTGATGAAGAAGGAGTGCGCAAGTCTGTCGGCTTGTTGGAGAAACATGTTATCCGTCTTTCAAGAGTTAAAGAAGTGGCGTGTGAGATTTGTTTTGAGAACTACCCTCCTGATGGCATTAGATTGGCAAGTGTCTATTAGATTTTCAGAGACACGAGCTAAGTTGTCAAAAAAGTAACTTATTTCTCTACTTGGCATTTCATCGAACACTTTTTGCACCTGAGTTCCAACACTCATTTTGCTATATACAACAAGGGGTAAAATCTGGAGAGACAACTCAATCTCATTCTTGTCGACTTTGTTATCCTCTAGTACCTCAGCCTCAATCAACCACTCTAAATTCATGAGACTATTATCTTTGTTGCACACAACAGTGACGCCACAATTAAGAGTTTCAGAAATGCGAACCTTGTGAAACGAGCCAGAATTAATTGCAATTCTGGAGATAGGACGCGAGGAAGTCACATTTTCTTTCAATGACTTAGCTACATCTGATATACTCTCATCCGACGTAACTTCTGGGATTTCAAATGACGACCCAACAACAGTCAATTCTTCAACCGCAACATTACTGACATTAGCCTCAGCTTTGTCGACCTCCGGTATAACTGGTGTTGGTAGTGTTTCCACTGTTAATGCCCTTATTGTCGTCGTGGTTCCTAGTGTCTCCGGAGAACTAGGGTTCGATATCGCCAGTGGTGTGGCTGGTGTTGAACCTCCCGATTGTGTCAGATTCAGGTTTGCTAAAATGAGCTCCAATCTTCAGCTGGTTTCCTAGTTGGTTTCGCGATTCTCCTCCAACTGACTGAAATCAATCTTGAATTTGCTCAATGGATTGAATTTCTTGGTGGTGTCTTCGGCGAACACCGCCAGTTGCGTCTAGAGCATCCGAATCTCGTCTCGGATGTTTTGCATCTCCGGTGAGATGCTGATATTTTCTGCTGGTGTCGCCGGTGCTTATCCCCCCGCCTTGAATGATGTTCAAGCTTGCCATAATGAGCTCGAACTTTCGATTTGCTTCACGATTGAGCATCCGAATATCGTCACTGACGTTTTGCATCTCCGGTGAGACGCTGATGTTATGCATCTCCGGTGAGACGCTAACTTCCGTCGTCGGGCTAGTTCTTGATACCATTTGTTGTAACAACAAATTATCATCGTGAATTAAAGAAGAGAAAGGGAAGGGGAGAAGAAGAACAGAGAAAGAGAGAGATATTTGTTTGTATTCCTGATAATGAAGACAATGAAATCGTGACTATGCCTTTAAGGCATTACAAGGGGCCTTTCTTGACTACTAGAAACATAGGGACTATTAAGACATAAAAATAACTTAGAAACAGAATAGTACTTTAAGAGTTATAATGCACTATTTAAAACTTAATGAATTATACTAAATAAAAGAAATTTTGGTCACAATTAGAATATTGTGACAAATTATTCCAATGCTTTAAACAAATTAGGATAATTGATTTCAAAATTATTACTACTAGCTAGTAGTACTTACCATTTAAATAAAGAAAAAGAAACTAAAAACCGGCGATAACACCGGCGTTGGCGTCGTGGTTTTAGGCGATCACTCTACTCTAAGTAGACTCGATGATAATATCACCACCATACTTGACCGCAGTGACAACCCTAACCGTGAAACTCCACTACATATGAATGTCCGTTTGAATGACATGTATGCTGCCATTGCCGGTGCCGATGCGACGGGGTAAGCAGTTGTAGTAGAGGTGGTGCAAGACTGCAAGTGAGTTTTTCAATGTTATATGATGGGCCTTAACAATTGTGTGAGGATGAAGAAAAATGTTCTGTTTTAGGTTGGAGGGTATATTGGTCAGAAAATATTCAAATGAGAAAAGGACAAAAATTAAAGACTTGAGGTCATACCGTGCAATATTTTGGACTAGAAATAAATAAGTAAAGCCTATTTACAATAGACACTGATTATATAATATTATATACTTATTATACATTGAGTATACACTGTGTCGTCAGACTACACAAATAGGTTTAGCCTAGTGGCTAAAACTAACTTCCCTATTATTAAACCCCCATTTATTTTTATTGAGATTTGTTGTGAAGAAACCCGTACTTCTTTCAAGTCGCGTGAGATAAACTCCTGATCGACGCATACCGCAAAACCACGTCGCTTAAACCACACTTGGCAAGCCGTGTGACAGACTGCGGCCAACCAAGATTTATGCAGGGATCGAACTTGCGACTGCCTCTCTCACACCACCCGATCAAGCACCAATCAGGCTTTGTGTATTAAACTCCCATTTATTGAACCGTAGTGAGATGGTTCAATAATTAAGAGATAATTATTTGAATAATAATGTCATGAGTTTGAATTTAACGACTTGCACCGCTCTTACACGGTATAGAAAACGTCTTCTAGAGGTGAAGATTAGATGATATCTTCCTTTGGTTCTTATTTACATACAAGTGTATTCATAATTTACATTTTATAAATTTAATATTTGAATTTTTATCACTGAACTCGTAACATATTTGGATATGGGTTCAAACTTCAAAGTATAAATTTATTAAAATTTTAATAGTTTTTTACATATATATTTATGCTTCATATTAAAAACACTAGGTTTAATGGAACCCGCTAAGTATACTCTCCATCCGCTCTAATTTACTTACCATGAAACAAAGGGGCAAATAATAATCTGCCCTAATCCTGAGATCACCGTGCAATCAGACAAGTACTAACCAACATGGGTTGTGGTTTAAGGGGTTGGGGTTTCATTGCCTTTACCCAAAGTTCTTGGGTTCGAGTCTTGAGAATGAAAATAAAAATTATTGGGAGCGTCGCCCCCAAAATAGGCCTTGCAACGCTCGATTCACATTTAGTTGGGCTCTAATATAGGTACCAGACATCGGGTGAAAACTGAAAACCAGGAAGAAAAAAACAAGTACCGAATTAGCCCGCCATTAGTTTATTCAAAACAAATTAGAGACTAGTTACATAAAATTTTAAGAAAATCTCCTAACATTAGTTCTTAAGTATCATGATTAAGCCTCTTTTTCTTTTTTCCTTTTTGGGGTGACAACTGATTATTCCCATATCAACAATAAGACAACTTTAAAATACAATCAATTACACTTCACCAAAAAAGTTTACTAGAAAGGCGGGTAAGCAACCACTTTTTGTTGAGGCTTCTTTAATTAAGGTCAGCAATCAAATCTTGTTTAACCATATATTTGTCTAATTTCTTCTCTAAATCATTAGTTCAACTAATTTAAATTCGTAATAGATAAATTCACTAGTAATGAAACCACCTTTATTTCGGTAATAATTCAGCTTTCCTTTGAAAAAATAATTAGAGAATTAACTTTTATTATGAGTTGATGTGGTCTTAATCCATCATGTAATTCGTACGAACTAGGGGGGTCCTACGAAATATTTCTCGATGAATCCGAATCATCACATTGATCCATAAGAACTAGGATTGTTTATTAGCTATAATTCTTTTCATTGCTTATTAGTTATATAAACCTTTTTAAAAATATGAGCATACTTTTTTGGTTTGATTAGTAGCATCTTTGGTGGAGTCTTAATCTTGAGGGTCTTACATATTTAGAAATTCTTAGTCTCACGTTAATTTGGACCCACAAAACATGTGTGATATACACGGTATATCTGTCAGGGCTCGTTTGCTACGTCGCACTGGACTGAATTGTATTGTAATGGATTGTTCATATTATGTCCAATACAATGTTTGATGATACAATGGACTGTATTATTTAGCAACTATCTTGTGTTTGGTGTATACATTGTACTGGACTATTTTTAAAAAATATATTAAATAAATGGATTTTATAAAACAAATAAAAATAAATTACTAGCATTACTTGGTACTTCATCAATAACTACGTCAAATTTCGTCTTCTCCTCCACCGCAGCCGGAGCATCGGCGATTGCGCCACCAGGGGCGGCGACGGGAGTGAAGGATGCGGTGGAAACTGAAAGTGGCTCGGCGGTGGTGGAGTTTGGGCGTGCGGATAGAGAGTTCTAGGATTTTGGTGGGGAAATAAATTGAAGTGTGTATGGATGAAGGAGAAATGTGAGATGGAGAGCGAAGGGTAATTGTGGATAATGTGAAAGTCAATGTTACCAGAGCTAAAGAGAATTTGGGATAGGAGAGAAGAAGGGGAAATTTTTGTCCAGTACATCTGAGACCCGCGTATTGAGCGGGTCTCAAATGGCAAGGAAGGGTGTATTATTTTTTAATTTTTGTACAGTCCAGTTCCTTACAAATTTGCAACCAAACGATATACTAATTTTTTTATCCAGTCCAGTACACTATAATACAGCGTATCAAACGAGCCCTCAAAGTATTACGGCTATTCGCCTATATATAGCACATCTTGAATAAACTGCTTGTGTTTAATATTTCTTCTGGTCCAATAAAAAAAGTTTGAATGGTATGAAATTTAAAAGTGAGTAAATTTTTTTGAAACTTATGATCCTAAAAATGTTAATTATTAGAAAAATTAAGAGTAAAATTAAAAGTGTAAAGTTAATTATTTCTAAATTTAAATTGTATTTTTGAAATAGATTAAAAAAAATTGTGTTAAATAAATTGAAACGGAGGAAATTAATATTTAACATAATGTTTGTGTGTTGTTGGTAAAAAGTTACTACGAAGGTATCCTTTTATATGTGGTCAATGATCCTTATCATTGTCATTAAATTAAGAAGGACAAGGCTCTTGATTAAGCTTTAGATGGCAGACAAGGTCCTCCAATTTCTTCTAAAAATGATGAACAAACAAACAAATTTTCATGAGAATTCATATATATGCAATGATATTCCAGTCTGCAAAACTTGAATAATAAAACGCCCAGATACTTCTTACAACAAATTAATCCATGAAGGTGTGCGATATTTGTTTTTCGCCTCTGAATTAGTTAGTGTTCTTTCTCTAAATTTTCGAATGTAAATGTTTTATATCTAAAATTAGGTTAATCAATGTTCAAAATACATGAGGAAATTAGCTAATTGGTGTTAAGGAATTGAACGAAGCTAAGTGATGTTACGATATACCACACATATATATATATACAATATATATGGTTAGTTAGAATTAGTTTGAGGTTAATAGAATAAATATCTCTAGTAGATACATAAATATATAGATACATTACAAGTGGAATATGTTTTCATAGAAGTGTCTAGATACATTGTGGAGCATGTGTATAAATACACTGTAATAGAAACAATTATAACTACTGAATACAATTCTCTCTTTTCTAAATATATCGTCTGTCTCTCTCTTTTCTTCTCCTCTGCAACTTCTTCTTCTTCTTCTTCTTCTTTCCTCTCATTCTCTACTTTTCTTCTGTTTCTCTTCTTCTCATCTTCACAAACATCATCTACTCCTAATGATTACAATATCTTGATCCTATGTTATTGAGTTCGAAGGTGAACCAGTGGCTCGCATTGGCCACTGGATGAAGTAATTATCACAAATGTGATAATTTAACATGGTATCAGAGCAGGATTAATAGATCCGAGAGGCGCGACAATTGCGGGAGATCAATCGAAATCGTGATTTTCTTCTGAAAATCAGAGAATCGAAGATCGATTCATCCTATTTGTTCCGCGATGGAGATGCTATCGTTTTCTGTGGATACACTCTGCCGTTGGCTATCGTTGCGACGTCGAAGATCGCCGAGAATGTGTGTGTTTCTGAGGTATGTAAGTCTAGTTGATGTGATTCAGATTCCAAGGCGCGGAATAATCAAATTAGGTATCGATTTGTGAATTTTTGGAAATTCAATTTCATTTTCATACTGGTTCTGTGTTAGTGAATTGTTATGTATCGTTAAAGCTGATTTTGTGTTGACGAATTGGAGAAAAGTGTCGTTTGTCGTTGTTGTGTTGATCAGTTACTGAAAATGTCTCGTCTGTTGTGGTTAGTTCAGTAACTGAGAAGTCCTTGGTGTAGATTTTTGTGGTTGCTGCTACTTTCTTATTTTTTGACTTTTATTGTTGTTATGAATGTTAATGTTGCTGCCAGTATTGTGAAGGTTGCAGTTGAGGCTACTCCTACTGTTGTTGGTCACTCTCTTGCAGATGCTGGTAATGCTAATGCTAGTGCTGCTGGTGAGTGTGTGTAAGGAACTTTTGAAGGACTCTTTATGATCGTGAAGTGTTGGTGTTTAATTGCAATCTATGATGGATTCATTTGAAGTGAATGGAGATCACATGGATAGTGTGTCCATGGATCAATTTCTTTCTTATTGAGTCTTCTGATATTTTTGGTATTATTGTTGCTGGTCACTATGTTCAGCTGTGGCTAATGCTGTTGTAGTTGATTGTTAAGGTTGCTAAACCAGTAGGTTTCTATGCTGGTTCTGAGGATGTCTCGGATAGATTTATAGAAGGATCGAGGAGTTTTCAGCGACAAATTGACTGAGAACCGATGGATGCTTCGTTGGAAACAATATGGATTGAGTTGAAGCTCAATTCAAGGATTCAAAGAGTTATTCACAGGTCGATCAAGTGTTAGATTGTCTGTTTTTATATGTGTAACTGAGGATAGGAGAATCGAAGGATTTCTAGTCGGAATTGGACTAGAAATTGAGGGAGACTCCAATGCATATCCGAGCTTATTATAATAGCTTGCGTGATGAGAATCGAGGGATTCTCTAGTCCGAATGAGACTAGAGAACGAGGGGTTCTTGCTGTCATTTTTACATATTGCGTGATTTGAATCGAAGAATCTCTAGTCCGAATTAGACCAGAGAACGAGTGATTCTTGCCGTCATTTTTACATAAGGAGAATCGAAAGATTCTCTAGTCTGAGTGAGACTAGAGAACGAGGGGTTCTTCATTATTACAGCGGCACCTGATGTTGTCGATGTTGCGACTGGTGCTGCTATTATTGCTGATATTACTGGTGCAACAACTGTGTTGCTGTCACTGCTATTATTGTTGATGTTGGTGTGATTGTTTCAACTGTTGGGATCACTATTACTGCTCAGTCTTGTTGATAGTGTTAGAGTTGGAGTTATTGTTAAAACATGCTGGAATTAATATGCAGGTGCTGCTATTGATGTATTCTGAAAATGAAGAAAAAAATCTGAGTACTGCTAGGACCTGCTGCTGGAATTTGAGTTGTGGCTCCTGCTGTTACATGTTGATGGTGGCACTGCTGATGCCAGTGTTGCTGCTAGGCTTGTACATTCGTTGTTGTTGGTATTTTCTACTGCTGCAAGACTGATTTTTGTGTTGATATTGCTGCATATTGCAGCTCATGATGGCTTGGCTGCTGAGATTATTGTCAACCAGACCAAGCTGCTGGTGTTAGTGCAACTGTTGCAGCTGCTTATACTACTGCACCATCTATTTTTGTTGGTACTGATGCTATCCCATGTTGTGATTGTTGTTTTTGCTACTGCTGGGCATGTTTTGGTTGCTGCTGGAGAGAGGAAGATCAGCTTCCTGGTATCATATTATGTTGCTCTTAATGACTTGCAAAAGCAGGAACTGAAGCTGCTTTGGTTGTTGTTACTGTTGCAACTGTTGTACCTGAGGATGGCCCTGCTTAGTGCAGAGTTGCTATTATAGTTTGACAAGAATGTTGAGGTAGTTTGTGCTGGTATTACTGCTGTTGCACCTACTGCTTTACAAAAATTACAAGCTGCTGTAAAATGGTTGCAGCTGCTGGATAGTAAAGTGTTCTGTTTTGCCATTGTTTCCAAGCTAGGACTGAAACCGTAGTTTTCAGTGCCTAGCTTGAGGGGGGGGGGTGTTGAGATATACCACATATATACATTGTATATATATGTGGTTAGTTAGTATTAGTTTGAGGTTAGTAGAATAAATATCTCTAGTAGATACATAAATATCTAGATATATTACAAGTGGAATGTGTCTTCATAGAAGTG
This sequence comes from Przewalskia tangutica, assembly GCA_029844215.1. Taxonomy (NCBI): domain Eukaryota; kingdom Viridiplantae; phylum Streptophyta; class Magnoliopsida; order Solanales; family Solanaceae; genus Przewalskia; species Przewalskia tangutica. The sequence goes on along the minus strand of CM056738.1, from coordinate 90,150,261 downwards.
TCTAGATACATTGTAGAGCATGTGTATAAATACACTGTAATAGGAACAATTGTAACTACTGAATATAATTCTCTCTTTTCTAAATATCTCGTCTGTCTCTCTCTTTTCTTCTCCTCTGCGACTTCTTCTTCTTCTTCCCTCTTCTTCTCCACTTCTCTTATGTTTCTCTTCTTCTCATCTTCACGAACATCATCTACTCCTACTGATTACAATATCTTGATCCTCTGTTATTGAGTTCGAAGGTGAATCAGTGGCTCGCACTGGCCACTGGATGAAGTAATTATCACAGATGTTATAATTTAATGAGTGAATCCTTTGGAAACAAGTCATTCCTCATAGACATGATCAATTCTTATTAAAGGAATGTAATCCTCTGCGTTTTTATTAATTGAATTGCATATTTATACAATAGGTACAATGCAGAAACTAAGGCTACATAATAAGAATGATAGTGACTGACTCCAACGTAATATATGCTAACCTAATATAGAACAACGTAATATATGATAACCTAATATAGAAGATTACAAAAGATATACGAGAATAATTGACATATTCTATCACTTATTTTAATCATTTGGTAATTAACCGAAATTTACTGGCTCAGCTATTTCGATTCACGCCAAGTGAATCCACTAAGGAAAGTAAAACACTTTCTACAGAAAAGTTTTTTGCTCATAATGCCTAAACTTGAAATTTATGATTAAAGATGAAAGAATACCAGCCATTTATAGATACGAACAACTCAATATCCGTGAAATTTTTCAGATTATACTTGCCCTAAGCCAGACATTTTTTTTTTAAAACGCGCTTATTACAATGGCAGCTAACTATATATCTGAACCTTAAAACTTAACAAGAATGTTCAACGTTTGAAAGTATCATACTTAAATGAGTTTTCGGAATAATATGTGGGTTAGAATTGCAAAATAATTGCTCGAAAGCTAGAGGAAAAGACATATGTAGGCAGTGTTATCAGCTGATTACTACAAGGAAATAAGAATTAGCTATGAAATTTATTGCTAATCTTTTATTAAATAAGCGGTAACTAATTGATTTTTTTTGTAATTTCGTTAATCCATCATTGAATAAAATTTGCAATGGATTGTTGTTGTTTAGAGACACAAGTTGTTTGTTGCAAATTCCTGTTTTTGTAGCAGCACTTATCTCTTTGTAAATGTAAGGAACATTATATCAATATTATGATTTTTTCCATCAAATCGATCCATTATTTCGTTGAATTATATAATATATGATAGAAAACAAGGGTCCTCCGGGGCATCGTCCAGTGGCAAAAGCTTGGGCGCTATAAGGCGCTCTGGCATGGACAGCGTGGGTTCGATTCCCCGCAAGCACGAAGAAATTTTGCATGTTGGGAAATTGGACCTTGTCTCATTGATCAGTTGTACGCTCTCAGAAACTTGGCCACAGGAGCACATCCCACAATTTATCTGGTGATAGTGTTGAAGGACCGATGCTATTACCTCCATGAAAGAAATAATCCCTTGATTATTCTTATTGATTGAAGACATATATATATACAAGTTACAATAGGAGAATCTTATTCCTACTTTACATCTAAATCCCTATTCTATACAATTGAGGTAATAGAATACTTCTAATTATGGTACAAGACTAAGTCTACCAAATATACAATATAATAAAATTAATACTGTGAACTGGCGCAGTATCCCTTGAGCCGCGGCGCTTGTACCAACTTTGGACACTGTTTAACACACACCCGCAGTTTCAGCGGGAGGTCTTCATACGCTCAGACTGTCTTTAAAATCTTCAAAAAGGATCGAGGGAAGACCCTTTGTAAAGATGTCTGCAATCTGATATCTCGAAGGAACATGACAGACGCGTACTTGTCCTTTTGCTACCTTTTCTCGAACAAAGTGAATATCCATCTCTATGTGTTTAGACGTGCCGAATCGATTATCAGAAAGGTAGATGACACTTATGTTATCACAATATACCAAGGTAGCTTTCTCAATGGGACAATGAAGCTCTAAAAGAATATTTCGTAACCAACATGATTCGGAGACCACATTAGCTACATCTCGATACTCGGCCTCTGCACTTGAACGTGAAAGCATAGATTGATGCTTGGCAGACGATGAGATCAAGTTGTTACCCAAAAACATACAATATCCAGACGTGAATCGAAATGCGTGTCACGACCCGACCCAAGCTCGGCGATCGTGCCCTACACAGGCACCCTTACAGTATACATCGAGATAACCAATGAACATACATGAAACTTATAAAATAACACAACAGAAGTAAAACAACAGGTTAGCCGATAGGGCTACCTTCCTGGACATATATATATAACCGAAGCAGTTGCCTCATTTTTTTTTACAAACAGACCCACAATATGTGACTCTGCACTTCTAAGATTTTTAACATAACAATGGCGGACAGGCCCGCCATACCCCGAATATACATGAATCTACCACCAGGGAAACCGTACCAAGAGATAAGCCTCCGGAGCAAATGGAGCTTTTTCCCAAAAAAAAAACTGAACCGAGATCCTAAGAACAAGGATCACCAACCTGTGCACCTAATACCTGCGGGCATGAACGCAGTCCCCCGAAGGGGGTCAGTACAACATGTACCGAATATGGAACGGAAATAAGGTACAACAATTAAAACATATCTGTATAAAAACATGACAGGGGTAAGTGTAAAAGAAGTAAATACATGAGCCTACCATGTCATTACCCCCTCGTGAACTTAATCGTACCTTATTATCTTTTCCCATTTTTCAATAAACGTTATAGCCACTTTCTTACGTACATACTTAGGAAAAACATCAAGTTCATTACCATATAACCTTACTTATCTTTCATAACCTAATCCGCCGCTTTACGAGGGGCGCTATATCTACCCGACCCAAATGGACGCGATAAGTCACATGTCCGCCACAAGGTATACCGTCCCATCTACGGGGCGATAATGTCGCCGCATAAAGGTATACTACGGCCCGTCACGGTCGATAATGTCCTATGCGCCTAAAGGTATCTTGCCCGCCATCTCTCGGGTCGATAATGTCATATAGTGCGCGTAGGTATCTTGCGCCCGTCTCGGTCGATAATGTCATATAGTGCGCGTAAAGGTATCTTGCCGGCCCATCTACGGGTCGATAATGTCATATAGTCGCGTGAAGGTATCGCACGCCATCTCTAGGTCGATAATGTCATATAGTGCGCGTAAAGGTATCGCCCGCCCATCTCGGTCGATAATGTCATATAGTGCGCGTAAGGTATCTTGCCCGCCCGTCACGGGTCGATAATGTCATATAGTGCGCGTAAAGGTATCGCTCGCCCGTCTGGGTCGATAATGTCATATAGTGCGCGTGGGTATCTTGCCGGCCCGTCTACGGGTCGATAATGTCATATAATGCGCGTAGGTATCTTGCTGGCCCGTCTCGGGTCGATAATGTCATATAGTGCGCGTAAGGTATCTTGCGGCCCGTCTGCGGGTCGATAATGTCATATAGTGCGCGTAAGATATACTTCGGCCCGTCTGCGGTCGATAATGTCATATAGTGCGCGTAAGGTATCTTGCGGCCCGTCTTCGGGTCGATAATGTCATATAGTGCGCGTGGGTATCTTGCGGCCCGTCTGCGGGTCGATAATGTCATATAGTGCGCGTAAGGTATCTTGCCCGGCCCATCTGCGGGTCGATAATGTCATATAGTGCGCGTGGGTATCTTTGCCGACCCATCTCGGGTCGATAATGTCATATAGTGCGCGGAAGTTAACCCAACGACTACGCACCTCTACTCCTTTAGAAAACTCTTTTTCAAACAAAACTTCCTGGATACTAACAACCGTAGTCATCAAGTCATCTCTACCTTTCAGACAAGTCACACTACCTTTTAGAAATACAATTCCGGCTTCTAAATCAAGTGACTTCTTACTTAAAAACCTTAAGCAATTGGTACCTTTAAAACAATTTGCCCTTCTTTATTTCAAATCACTTCTTTGCTTACATTAGAGAAAACCATTCTCTTAACCTTCCATAAAGTTATTATAACCAACTTCCCATAAAGCCGTCATACTAACTTTATGCCTTAAACTAATTCATTCTTTTTATAACCAAGATACTTATACTTTCAAATCAAATCACATAGCTTTCAAAATACTTCAAGTCTCTTAACTTTTAAGAAAACAAGTTTCAAAGTCTTAAAAACTTCATACGTAAACTCTTTTAAATTAAGCAACATATACTTTGGTGCGTTGTGAATAAGTTATACTTATTTATAACGATCTTATTCAAGTAGACATGATCTAGAAAATGTAATACAATTTTGTCTTATCTTAGCTTCTATGCAGATGGATAATTCTACTTGTTTTAACATAACTAATTGTCATTACATTTTCCTTTATTAACGCTGCAATGGCTTGTTCGATACTTATTCTCATTTGTGCCGTAAAATTTGCCAAGTCAACTTGACTCCAAAATACTTCCTAACGACTCTTACCAACATCCACCATAAGACTTGGTAAGGACTTAGGATTTCTTAGACGTAGCTTTTACATAGAGTAAATCAACATAACTACCTCTTAACTTCTAAGAGTAGACGAAATCATGAAATACTACTACATGTATATTTCATACATAGAATCATGCCAAAGGAAGGAAGAGGTTCACATACCTCGCGACGATTATCGACAAGTAGCAAAATGCTCCAAAGTACTTCAATCTTGATAGCAAATCCATCCTTCAAGTAGGATACGCTATACTTAGTACTTCAACCTATAATGGTCACAATATGTCCATTAACCTCTCACTTCTAACGTAGAATTATTCTAAGTGCTAAGTCACTAATTCTACGGAAAATCGGACAGCACCTCCTTTGTTTCTACTTACTTTGCCACCTTTTTCAAGGCCGAATACAATAACCAAACTGCCCCAATTGGCTCACCACAATCTATAAGGTAGTCCAATACAAATGAATAACAAACTATTACAACTACAAGTACAAATTCGGCCACCTTACTTTCAACAATACCAATTCTTATCAAATTTCCATTTCAATCCAAGTTGTTAGCAATACATGATATCAAGTCGCAATCGACTATAACTACTATAATCATCAAGTCAAGAACATGCGACGATTCTAATAAACGACCAAAATTGTAATCCAACTTAATCATGACTTACATTACATTTCGGATTTTCAAGGCTACAATCAATCCATAATCCTTATAAACTTCAACACATATACTTCATGCTAGCAACAAGTAAATCTAACAACAATATAAATAATCTTGTAACACTTTCAAAGAACAAGATTATACCTCAACGAATCTTAATCCAATCTTCAATCGAAGTCGCTTCCTTAGTAACTTAGAGCCTCTTCAAGACACTTCAATCCGCTACTTGAGACCCTTAGAACCATACCAACAACTTTCCTTCAAACTTCCAATCCAAAACCTAGAAAGCCACTAGGTTTTCACTTTGCGACTAATACGAAAACTCTCTTTTTCCGGGATTTTTCTATTGAGATATGCTTACAATACACATAGGAACCTTGGTTTAAAGTGGGAAGATTATTGGATAACAAACAAATTTTTTTCCTTCTTGATGGACCCAAACCCGAGAGCTCTTGCTCTAAGTTCTTCAATTTTTGTGTAAATTTGGCTAAGTATGGAACTAGTCTCACTACTAGTAGTATTATAAAGCACAAAGAAGGGTCAAGATGCAACCATTTGGGTGGCTAGGATAAGCTCTAATTAAATATCAAGCTAATTGTCTCCTTTGACTTAGTCAAAATTATCAAGCTACACTACTTGCAAGACTTAGTCATCCAAGACTTATGGTAAATGACCATTATGGGCATGCCTAATTCGACCAAGGCATCACTAAGGGGGGTGACACGTGTCGCCCTCCCATTCGTCACAACAAAACGTTTTTCGACAAATCTCATAATTCCGATAAATTTTTACAAGCCTCAAATCTTAACACTTGTGAGTCCTTACGTACGTCCTTAAAACATGTCCTGTAAAATACGGGGTGTAACAGTCTGGTGTCAGGACAACCACCCCAATCAGCATCTGTGTAGGAGACCAATGTAGACGTCGATGAAGGATACAAATGCAAACCATACTTAAGTGTTCCCTGAATGTACCTAAGAATGCGTTTGAGTGCATTCATATGTTCATCTCTGGGATCATGCATAAACAAACACACCTGTTATACGGCATATGTAATGTCTGGTCGCGTGAACGTCAGATATTGAAGGGCGCCTGCAAGACTACGATAGCAGGTCGGATCTTCATACGGAGAGCTAGCTGCAGCACCCAACTTGGGTTTAGTATCAACTGGAGTAGAAGTGGACTTACAGGATGACATTCCAGCTCTCTCAATGATCTATGTTGCATACTTTCTCTGTCACAAGAACAATCCACCTGCATGACGAGTTACATCAATCCCCAAAAAGTAACTCAAAGGGCCCAAGTCCTTCATAGCAAACTCAGAACTGAGCATTGCCATCATAGACTTGCGCAAAACATCAGAAGAGGCAGTCAAGATAATATCATCAACATATAACGAGATATAAGTCATGGAAGATCCTCGACGATATACGAATAATGAATTATCAGACCTGCTGTGATAAAAGCCCATAATCGAAACAAAATCAGCAAACCTCTTATATTAAGCTCGTGAAGACTGCTTACGACCATACAAGAACTTCTTCAATAGACATACATGATTAAGATATCTAGTATCCCTAAACCCCAAAGGCTGATGCATATACACTGTCTCTTGAAGATCACCATATAGAAAAGCATTCTTCACATCTAACTGATGAATGAACCATGATTTCGAAAGAGCCAAGCTAAACACAGTACGAATAGTAGCCAGTTAGACCACTGGGCTAAATGTGTCACCACAATCCACACCAACCTACTGAGTCTAGCCTTATGCCTTTCAAATGAACCATCAGAATTTTTCTTATGAACAAAACTGACAATTTGGAGTACTACACGTACCCTTACAAGAAATAAGCTTATTTTTATCTAAAACAGACAAAATAGATGACCCTGGATGACCTAGGCGAGCATGCCACAAGGAAGGAGCAAGTGCAGCAAAAGTGGACTGCAGGGCTTGATGTGAGACGCTGAGACAGGGTGTGATAGGATATATATCACCATTACTGTCACACCTCATGAGAGGACTCTCCGTCTTGAAATCCTTCACAGAAAATCCAAAAGGATCAAACTCGATTGAAACCCAATTATCAGTGGTGAATTTACGAACAGACATCAAATTTTTAACCAATGGGGCATGAAGGGTATTTTGCATGACAAGTGGTGGATGAGGGGGAAATAATATTTTCTGACCATAACCATTAATTGAAATCGAATTACCATTACCAACAATTATACCACGATTAGTGCTCAAATTGGAATAAGACTTGAGAGTACCTTGATCGGAAGTCGTGTGGGTAGTGGCACCTGTGTCCATGTACCAATTCGGATCTGGTTGAGTCAAGCCAAGCGTGTGCATTCTTTGCCTCGATGTCGATGCAGGTGGGACCCATTGCATGATGAGCTGAGGCGAGCAGTATCTGGATGCCGAAATTTGCCATAGGTTGGTGCAGTCGGAGTTCAACCAGGAAAAAGGCGGGCATGGCGCGCTGCTGCTCGTCTTGAGGCACCGCGTGACAGTAAGGCTACGCCGCGATTTGTAAGCTGGGATCCACTAACATCTGGGGGCCACGTGGCTCCAAGACTGCTGTTGTTGTTGTCTGTTGTTGCCTCCACGATTCTTACCATTATTCTTCTTATTCTGTCCTTTCTTACTACCTCCGTGCTTGTGACTTTGGGTCACGGTGGCTGGATTGAAAGGAGAAAAACTGGAAGTAGTCACCATACCGACATGACTACTCCCAATTGGTGCTTTTTTAGCGCCGCCTTCTGATGTAGCGTAGAGCGGGCCCGATAATTGCGGCGGTCTTTACTCTATCGAATAACTGAAGCAACACCATTATAGGCCTCTGACAGGCCTGCAACCATCTGAAGAACCAGACGACTGTTAGAAACAAGAGAACCCACGTTGCGAAGTTGATCCGCCAAGTCCTTAAGGCGTTGGCAATAAGAAGAGACGTTGGGAAAATTTGTCATAGCCACATGCGAAAATTCCTGCTCAAGAATAACAATTCTAGGATAACTGTTATCTTGAAATATGTCACGCAAATGGTTCCACGCCATTATAGCTGTAGAGTTGGGTTCCATAATCGTCTGTAAAAGATCCAACGAGATAGTGACATAAATCCACTGAAGAACCTTGGAATTAAGCATGTCCCATAATTCTGGGTTTGCTTCTTGAGTGGGCACATTAGATGTAGACGTCTTATCACTCTCCGTTGAAGGAGGAGGAGGGATGATATGGTGAAGAACTTTATGTGCTTTAGCATGTATCTTGAATAATTCCGCCCACGTTCCATATTGGACGTTTTCAAGATCAAGAATAATAGGGATGACGCTCTTGATGTTAGAGACTGAGAGGGCAGGATGAAATTTTTTCTTATCAGCCATAGGAAATAGAACAATCAAGATTCGGAGAAGAGAATTTTTGGGGAGATTGGATTTTTTGTAGAGAAGAGCCACAGTTTTTGGTAAAAACCGAGAAGAGAGCCGCAACGCTTTAGGGTAGAAATCCGAGAAAAAGGAGAAAAATTTAGAGGAGCGAAAGCAGGGTAAAGAGAACTTAGACTCTTGATACCATGAAAGAAATAATCCCTTGATTATTCTTATTGATTGAAAATATATATATACAAGTTACAATAGAAGAATCATATTCTTACTTTACATCTAAATCCCTATTCTATACAATTAAGGTAATAGAATACTTCTAATTATGGTACAAGACTAAGTCTACCAAATATACAATATAATAAAATTAATACTGTGAATCGGGCCCACTGGACGTGGACCTTGAGCCGCGGCGCCGTGTCCCTTGAGCCGCGGCACTTGTACCAACTTTGGATATTGTTTAACAAGGACGTCTGAGTAATATCAGTGAAGTAGTCAGTCGCAAACCCGAAAACCTGAGTTATAAAAAAACGAGGACATGATAAAAGCCAGCTAAGTGAGTAGAGCATACTTTCAAGTTTCAAACTATGCAGAAACAAGCAGATAGCCCCCTCCCACGACTTTATGAAGTCTTACCCTTTTTGATCTATATATCGACTTTCAATGTCAGGTAGTAGGCCCTCAATTATGCAACTTTATTGTTTCTTTCGTAGTTTGTAGCACCATCTTTGTACTGTGATCTTTTAAATTTAATTTCAACTTTAGCTTATAACAATAGAGAAAAGGTGAGGGAGGAGGCAGGCCGTTTCAACAAGATTGAGGGTCTACAGGTTAGAAGTAGGTGATAATAACTCATCCGCTGCTTGTTGCTCAGTATTTTTCTAATTTGAATTTTGTTGAGATAAGGATAATTTAGTCTTTACACTTATTACAAATTTATGTTACAATGAAAACAGTTGAGTAAGCTTAGGAGAAATCAACTCTGAAACTTCTCGAGCACTAGGCACAAAGGTTTATGGGCATACATACGAAAAAAATTGAATTAGAAGTGTTCCAAAAATTGTCTCTGACCGACAAATGTTTTCGGAAAGAGTTTTACTAGGAGTAAATATTTTCACATCACTTAAAATTTAATTTTAAATTAAAATATATGTAAAATGATGTTGTGCCTTTTAATTTTCGACCGTACAATAATTTACTAGAGATAGATTTCAACTATAGGACAATAACAATAACATATTATGTAATCTTATAAGTGGGGTTTGAGGAGGTATAGTGTCGGCTTACAAAAAAACCACGTCGGTAGGTTCACACTTGGCTTGGCCCAAATGTGGCGATGCGCCCAGTGAGCGGCGGGCGAGGCGTTCTGCGAGGTTTGAGCTTGTGGCCACTGCTCTCCCACACCACCCAATGAGGATACCCTCTGCCTTCAAGATCAACTGATCTAGGGCTTCGGATGGTTCCGGTGATAATTGACCTCAAGATAGGAGGAGTGCTGCAGGTTCTGATCATGCAAGTACACTTTCCACATGTTTATCTCTACATCATGCAATTGCATGGATGTAATGCAAAGTCATAAAGACCCTTTCTCTTCAACCACAAGTCACCAGAGACGTCTCTCTGTTCTATAGTACCAGTTGTACTCATCTGCAGTCCTTGAAAAATGAAAATCAGGAATCTCTTTAATTTCTATCCCACCCTCACAGAGACAAAGATAAGCAAAGATAGCTGGAGTACTAAGTCGGAGCTAGAATGCTAGATACAAATTTGTGAAATAGGGTAAATCTTATTAAGTAGAGTCATTTCACTAATATAATATATATAATGAGTACAATTGTAATTCTTATGAATAAGAATATCTAATTTACATAATTACACTAAAATATTAATTACAGAATATATGAAAATATATTCACTATCACACCCCCTCAGTCGGAGCGGAAGGAGACCGGACGCTGAGACTGGATCAGAAGTCAAGGAACATTTGCCGAGGAAGCCCCTTAGTGAAGATATATGTGTACTGATACGAAGAAGGAACATGTAACACCCTAACATGACTCATTGCAACATTCTCGCGAACAAAGTGAATATCCATCTCAATATTCTTGGTTCGCTGATGCTGAACCGGATTATGAGACAAGTAGACAGCAGATATGTTATCACAGTAAACCAAAGATGTCTTATGTAAGGGAGAATGAAGCTCAAGAAGGAAATTCCAGAGCCAACATAGCTCTGTAACAACATTCGCAATGCCTTGATATTCTGCTTCTGCACTCGAACGGAAAAGTGTGACTTGTCTTTTGACAGACCACGAAATAATATAATCCCCCAAAAATACACAATAGTCGGACGTAGAGCAACGGGTGTCCGGACAACCTGCTCAATCGACGTTTGTGTAAGAGAGCAACGTAGTCGGTGCGGATGGATATAGATGTAGTCCATAATCAAGAGTGCCCTTAATGTACCGAATGATACATTTAAGAGTTGTAAAGTGAGGCTTCCTATAAGCATGCAAGAATAAGCACACCTGCTGAACATCATATGTAATATCGAGTCGAGTGAATGCGAGATACTAAAGAGCACCAGCGAGACTCCTATAAAGAGATGGATCGTTAACCGAATCCCCGTCATCTGCACTGAGTTTTGATTTTGAGTCAATATGAGTAGGTATGATCTTGCAGTTTGTCATTTTAGTCTGGTAGACAATCTCCTCTGCATACTTACGCTGACATAAGAACAAAGCTTCTACGGATCTGGTCAATGATATCCTCAAACAATATCTCAATTTACCCAAATCTGTCATAGCAAATTCAGACTTGAGCAGGGCAATGAACTCGTGTTTTAGTGTATCAGAAGAAGCTGAATAATATCATTCACATATAGAAGAAGATAAGTTGTGTCAGTACCTCGATGAAAAATAAAAAGTGAATGATCACTCCTGCTGCACACGAACCCGATTTGTATAATGTATGTAGCAAACCTCTCATACCAAGACCTGGAGCTTGTTTCAAATAATATAGTGACTTACGGAGATGACTGACATACTGAGGAACCTCCGGATGCACAAAGCCAGGCGGTTGATGCATATAAACGGTGTCTTTCAAATCCCTATGTAAGAAGCATTTTTTTTACATCAAGCTGGTGCATAGGATAATTCTTCTCCATAGCTATGCTTAACACTGTGTGAATGGTGGATGGTTTGACCACCAGACTAAAAGTCTCACCACATTCAACTCTCTCCTACTGACCAGTACCATTAGCCACAAGTCTTGCCTTATGGCGTTCAAGCTCACCAATATCTCTGAATTTGTGATGATAGAGCCACATACAACGAATCATATTCACCTCCTCTGGTTTGAGACAAGATCCCAAGTATGCTGATTAGTCAACACATTAAACTCCTCACGCATGGTCATATTCCAATTTGGGTCAAATTTGACTAATTTTGGATTTTTAAAAATATGTGAGATAGTTTGAGTGGATAGGTTAAAGTGAAATTTTGATTTGAAAATTTCGTGATGTGCACGAGTTTCCATCCAGTATATTGGGATGGTCATTGGTTGGGAAGAGGGACGAGTTGGTGTCGGGGCAGTGTTGTTGGGAGGGGACTGGCAGGGTGACGGGCAGTGTGCCGAGGTAGTGGGGTGAGGCAGTGTTACAGGAGACTCGACGGGAGGAGGGGCAGTGGGGTGGGTCTGTCGGAAGGCAGGGTGGTTGGGGGAGGGGCAGTGGTCGACAGGATGGGTGGGGTAGGGGAACTGTTCAACGAAGAGGTTGGGGTAGGGACATTGTATAACGGGATGTGTGAGGTTGCCAGATCGGAGGGTGGTGGTGGTGGTACGGCCGGAGGTGTCGAATATTATAGTGCATTTTGGACTAGAGGTGAGGTGTTCGAATCATTAAGGAATCTATAATCAGTGGGACGGAATTGATGGATGTTGGAAAATGGGAAGACATTCTCCTCAAATGTGACATGGCGTGAGACTATGATTTTGCATGTGGACACGTTATAGCATAAGTACCTCTATGGTTGGACGAGAACCCCAAAAAGACACACGGGGTGGTACAAGGTGCTAATTTGTGAGGGACGGTGAAGGCAAGATTCGGGTAGCAGAGACAATTAAAAATTCGAAGGTGATCATATGTAGGGATCTAATGGAATAGGAACTCTGTAGGGATCCTATTTTGGAGCATACGTGTATGTAGTATTTAAGAAGGTATTCTGTCATTTTTAACGCTATAGCCAAAAGCTGGGGGAGAGACGCATGAAAACGTAAGTTACGAATCATATTGTTAATGATGCGGAGAATTCGTTCGGCTTTATCATTTTTAGGGGAATTATGGGGGCGGGAGAAACGAAAGACCATGTCATTAGCCGCACATAATTTGTGAAAGAGATAATTATTAAACTCACGACCATTGTCATATTGAAACATTTGTATTTCTTTTTCAAATTGTGTTTTAACATACGTACGAAATTCTAGAAACTTGGAGTAGACCTGTGATTTACAGTGGAGCGAATAGACCCATAGAAAGTGAAAAAAATCATCCAAGACTATTAAATAATATTTATGACCCAATTTGCTAGTAATAGGAGAGGTCCATAAATCTGCATGAATAATATCAAAGGGAAAAAATAATACTCAAAGATGACATAAACGGAAGTGTAACATACTTTCCAAGATGACAAAAGTAATAATTTGAGCAAGGTTCCCTTTATTACATTTAATTAAATTGTGGTTTCTAAGAAAATAAAAAATATGAGCTCCGGGATGTCCAAGTCTACTATGACACGTTGAGGAGGAGATTGCAGCGAGAGAGGTGGGAGTGATGACACTGGCAGCGGACGTGGGTAGGGAAGGATATAGATCCCCCACACTATTACATCTCGTAAGAAGTTTCTCCGTACGGAGGTCCTTTACAGAAAAATCAAATTGGTCAAAATCAATAGATACGCAATTATCAATCGCAAATTTCTAATAAAGATTAAGTTCTTGATAATATTAATAGCATATAGGACATGTTTGAGGAAGAAGGGGCCAAAATCTTGAATTGGAATGTGATAACCATTTTCGAACATAATAAATTGAGGAGTATTGAAATTACACAGTTGAGGGAGATTATCAGAGTTGTTAGTAAGGCGGGACGTAGCATCCGTATCCATATACCACACATCATCGGGTTATTGAATATTTAACAAGTCGAAATCTTGGCCCAAATTCATTGGAGTAAGGCTCGTCGTCAGCTATTGGGTTGCGGTATAGTGGGCCTGATGGCTTGGGCATGGCTGGCGAGTCGCTGGACGGACTCCTAGGATCTTGGGCCTCGGCTGCGCCTATTATGACTCTCGATACGTGTGAGTTTGTATTCAATTATATTTTAATATTCGATTTCTGCTTATTAGCGTACATTATATATTACTAGATATTTAATCTAATTTTGTGCTATGTGATGATAGTATATATCATGCATATTATCATCAATTGACAACCGAAAAAAACTATTTTTAAAAAAAGTTCGAATTAATTTGTGAGAATATCTCGAACAATAATTTACTACTCCCTCCGTCTCAATTTATGTGACATTATTTAACTTAGCATGAAATTTAAGAAAGAAGGGGAAACTTTTGAAATTTATGGTCCAAAACAAATCTTAGATATTTGTGTGACTATAAATCATCCAATAAAGTTAAATTATTTTTAAATATAAAAAATTTACATTCTTTTTTAGTCAGACTAAAAAAATGATGTTACATAAATTGAGACGGATGGAGTACCAGTTCAATATTCATTGATCAAATAAAAAAACAAATGAAATTTTTTTTGTTACTCAATCAACCCAATTTCATTAGTTCCAAATTTTCGGGAATGCATTGACTGAACGGTAAGGAAAATTGTCTTATTTCAAATAATTTAGGAGCAAAATTGGTTAGTTTTCATTCCAGTTGGAGCAACCGTGAGGAGGATAATCTCTTTTGGAAGCTCAATCCTCAGTTAGTCGAAGGACATTTTTTGCTACTTGATTAGGCAAGGGTATTTTTGTGCTAAAATAAAGAGGGAAAAGGGCAAAATTATCTCATCTCAAGTAGTTTAAGAGCAAAATTGACGTTTTCCATATTATAAATTTAGAAACCAGAAATTAAGTTCATTGATAGAGGTAGGGGTGCACAAAAGGTTAAAACCGGATCAGACCGGACCGGACCGAAGACTAAAAATCCAGATTACTAGGACCGAAGATCGGATCGAAATTCTCGGTCCGATCCGGTCCTATCCAGGTCATTTTCGGTCGGTTTTTTGACCGAATGCCCTAGACCCTACCCCACCAACCCCGCAAATTGGACGTATTGACATATCAAATATAGGTTGTAAATTGATCAAACTTTATATGGTCATAACTTTGCGTTCGGACGTCCGTTTTACCTATTTATTTTTTTGATTTCGCGTATTTTTTCGATACGGGGGTGGGCAAACCGCTTTTTTCAGCCGATTTCTCTAAAAACGTCCATCTTGCCCCTCAATTTCACTTTTCCCCAAAATCGTTACGTTTTTCCCCTTTTCAAATCTAAATATCTCGCGATATACAATAGATTTCAACGTAAATTTTTTGTGGTAATGTGTCCGAGAATGTCAATTTCAGTATTGAAAATTTAATTTTAAAAAAAAAAATCGGGCCCCGGAACCCGACCCGGAAATATATATGTTTTATATTAAGAATTTAGAAAATTAGAAATTATATATATTAGGAATTATATAATTCAATATATATTATAAATTATATATATTATATATATTATAAAATAAAATAAAAATCGGTCCGGACCGGACCGAACCTGAACCGGACCGGACCGGACCGAAAACCGAAATCTCAGATTATTAGGACCGAAGATCGGACCGAATTTCTCGGTCCGGTTCGGTCCGGACCGACTTTTGTGCAGCCCTAGATAGAGGTAGTTGATAAGGATTGACCTACTCATGGTCAATACTTACAGATATTTTTATTAATTATCTTGTAAATATTCTAGGAATATCTGTACTTGATTCTAGGAGTAATTATCTTGATTCTAGAAGTAGTTATCTTGTTTACTTAATTTAGATTATATCCCTAATTGTATCCCTAGTATATATACATTGGCATAATGAATAAGAAGGATACATCCTTTTGCTATTTCTTTTATATGGTATCAGCGCTATGATCCTCCTCTACAACTCCTCTTCTTCTCTTTCTCAACTCATTGCCATGGAAAACGTCATTCCCTCCTACCAGATTCCCAATGGCAACAACCCTACGAAACCATTCATCTTTCTCAACATCCACAATGCAATCAAGCTAACCCCCACAAATTATCTCTCGTGGAAGCTATAGATAGAAGTCATTTTCGCCGGTCACGATCTACTTCAATATGTAGATGGTGCTCTCCCTTGTCCTCCTCCAACAATTATTACTGAAGGTGTTGAGACATCCAACCCAGCCAATGTTCATTGGCTTCGCCAAGATCGCCTCCTATTTGGTGCTCTCATAGGGACTTTATCCCCTAATCTGGTGCCCCTACTCTCTCAAGCAAGGACCGCAAGACATCTATGGGATATGCTAGCCAGTACCTATGCCCTTCCCAGTCGCGGTCACATCAAGCAATTGAAAGACCAACTGTCTCGTACCACCAAGGGAAACCGCAGTGTCACCGAGTTTATGCAGACCATCAAGGCCTTGGCCGACCATCTTGCTGCGTTAGGGAAGAAAGTGGAACAGAGGACCTCATTGACCGTCTACTCCTTGGCCTTGACGAATCATACACCTCAGTCATTGAATCTGTGAATGCTCATGATACTTCTATCACCTTCGAGGAGCTCCATGAGAAATTGATAAACAAGGAACTCTCAATCCAACAAACTCGTGTGGATGCATCTCTCCCAGCTACTGCTTTTACTGCTTACAGCCGCCATTAACCACCCCCATCTGGTCATACCACTCGACACAACGGCCAAGGTATCCTCTCTACACCTCACAAGAATAGCAAATTTACTCGTCCTTTCCTTGGTAAATGTAAATGGTGTAGAGAGCAAGGTCACGTGGTTGCTCATTGTCCTGTGTTCAACAAGAAGTTTCCAAATGCATCACCACCAAGCCTGCCCTCCCCTGCCACTCGTCCGTATCAAAAATCGCAAGCAAATGTGGCAAACCTTGTTGCCACAGCCTCCTTTTCATCCACTCCATGGCTACTTGATAGTGGTGCGTCTCATCATGTCACGGCGGACCTCAATACACTCTCACTCCATGCTCCTTATGATGGTACAGAGGAATTAATTCTTGGTGATGATACGGGCCTCAAAATTACTCACTTTGGTTATGTCTCTCTTTCTCCCTCACTTGTGCTAAATGATGTCCTAGTTGTCCCATCTATATCTAGGAATATCATCTCCCTCTCTCAACTTTGTTATGATAATAACATTTTCATTAAATTCTCATCAAATTCTTTTTCTGTGAAGGATATACCAACGGGGGCATACCTTCTCCAAAGGCAAACTAAGTCTGGGATTTATGAAGCTCATCACACCACCACTCCTAAAGTGTACGCAAGCACAAAAGCCACCTCCCTCGATTGGCATCACCGCCTGGGACATCCATCTCAGCATGTTTTTCGATTACTTATTTCAAAAAATAGTCTTAATGTTCCTAGTATCTCCACATTAGATTGCAATTCATGTGATTGCAATAAAAGTCATAAACAACCTTTTTCCACATCTACTATTTCCTCTACCTCTCCTCTTGAGTATGTGTACACTGACTTGTGGACTGCTCCTATATATTCTCATGATGGGTTCAAGTATTACGTAATTTTTGTTGATCATTTCACTAAATATATATGGTTGTATCCCTTGGTAAGGAAATCTGATACTAAAGCCATTTTTCGGAGATACAAGGTTTTGGTTGAAAAGTATTTTCAATTACCTCTCAAAACCTTATACTCAGACAACGGGGGCGAGTATGAAAGTTTACGCGATTTTTTGTCCATCGATGGTATTTCACCTCACAACCCCACCTCATACTCCTGAACACAATGGCTATTCGGAGAGGCGACATCTTCACATAGTCGAAAAATTCCTGTCTCTCCTAGCACATGCTCGAATGCCACTCGAGTATTGGACAAATGCATGCTCCACCGCAGCTTATCTCATCAATCGCCTTTCCACTCCTACACTAAAAAATGAGTCACCCTTCTCCAAATTGTTCGGTCATGAGCCAAATTACACCAAGCTCCGAAATTTTGGATGCCTATGTTATCCATGGCTTAAGCCATACACCACTCACAAACTAGATGCTAAGTCAAAACCATGTGTCTTTGTGGGCTACTCACCCACTCAAAGTGCATATTATTGCCTTGACTTGGACACCCACTGCATCTATGTCTCTCGACACATCCATTTTGTCGAAGACAAATTCCCCTTCTCGGATAAAAACGCTACTTCACCATCCATATCCTCCTTAATCGAGGAATGGGCTCCATTTACTTGTCCTATTCTACCTCACCCAAACCCAACTCAACCACCTTCGACTCCCACTACATCAAATTCTTTCGCTGCAACATCCCCATCATTCACAAACACCGAAACACCCTCCAACCCAGCATCTTCGACATAATCTGTGACCAACACCGAACCACCAAGTCCAACCCTTCCTCCCCCAACTCACAGCATGACCACTCGACTCCGTGATGGTATTCGAAAACCCATCACCAAGCTAAACCTCAATACCGAGGTTGTGGACAGAGAATTTTCCAGAAACATCACTCAAGCCTTGAAAAGTCAAGTGTGGCGCAAGACCATGGATGCTGAAATACATGTTTTGGTGTCAAATAACACATGGAATTTGGTCCCTCCTTCTCCATCTCAGAATGTGGTTGGGTGTAAATGGATATTTCGCATTAAAAAGGACACGGATGGTAACATTATTCAATACAAAGCAAGGTATGTAGCTCGGGGCTTTAATCAAAGACCCGATATTGACTACGGTGAAACTTTCAGCCCTGTAATAAAGCCTGCTACGGTCAGATTGGTCCTCTCACTTGCCGTAAGCCAAGGCTGGCCGCTTCGTCAACTCGACATTAACAATGCCTTCCTTCAAGGTACTCTCACGGATGATGTCTACAATATTCAACCGCCCGGTTACAGTGATCCAACTTACCCATCCTATGTGTGTAAATTGAATAAGGCACTCTATGGCTTAAAGCAAGCACCAAGGGCATGGTATAAGGAACTATAAGAACATCTTCTTCACTTGGGTTTCTGCAATACCATATCTGACTCCTCTCTCTTCACTCTCCATGACAAAGGTAACATTATATACTTGTTAGTATATGTTGACGACATTATTGTTACAAGTAACACCCCTTCATTCATGGATTAGTTCATCATTAAGTTTGTCGCTCGATTCTCCCTCAAAGACTTAGGGGATTTGACATACTTTCTTGGAGTTGAGGTCATGCCAGATCCACAAGGTATTTTTCTCAGTCAAAAGAAATACATTAATGACATCTTCTGCAAAGCCAACATGGAAGACTCGAAGCCTGTTGCAACACCTCTTGCCACCATACCACCATTGTCTATTCATGGCAAGCTCCTTCATAATCCGACAGAGTATCGAATGCTCATTGGAAGCCTTCAATAATTGGGTCTCACTCGTCCTGACATTGCCTTCACAGTGAACAAACTAGCTCAATATATGCAACGTCCCACTGAAGAACATATGCAAGCTCTTCGTCGCCTACTAAGATAACTCAGTGGCACGTCTCATATGGGTCTCACCATCCATAAAAACTCACCTATTCATCTTCATGATTACTCGGATGCAGATTGAGCACGAGATAAGGATGACTACATTTCAACAACCGCATACATTGTATACTTGGGTAAAAATCCAATTTCTTGGACATCAAGAAAGCAACGTACGCGAGCACGGTCCTCCACCGAGGCTGAATATAGAGCTGTGGCAAACACCACTGCAGAATTATTATGGGTAAAAAATCTGTTCAAGGAACTCGGTCACACCCTTCCCAGCACACCAGTGATCTTTTGTGACAATGCCGGTGCCACATATGTGAGTGCAAATCCAGTCTTTCACTCTAAAATGAAACACCTTGCCTTGGATTATCATTTTGTTCGAGAAAATGTACAGAGTGGACTACTACGCGTCACCTATATCTCCACGAATGATCAACTCGCGGACGCTCTCACAAAACCTCTGCCTCGCACTACGTTTCACAATTTGGTTGACAAAATCGGTCTTTCGAGCTGGCCGACCGTTTTGATGGGGCGTGATAAGGATTGACCTACTCATGATCAATACTTATGGATATTTTTGTTAATTATCTTGTAAATATCTTAGGAATATCTTTACTTGATTCTAGGAGTAATTATCTTGATTCTAGTAATTATCTTGATTCTAGGAGTAGTTATCTTGTTTACTTAATTTAGATTATATCCCTAATTGTATTCCTAGTATATATACATTGGCATAATGAATAAGAAGAATACATCCTTTTGCTATTTCTTTTATAGTAGTTATCAGTGGCGGATTCAGGATTTTCATTAAAGATGTTTGAAAATAAAAACGTAATAATTGGGATTTGAATTTGGAACCACAAGATGAATTTTAAACCCCTTAAACCACTAAACCAACCTCTTCTCTTGTGTTTAGGATGTTCAAAATCTGTATATATACATAAAAATAATAAAATATATGTAATTTTTTAACATCCTCATTGGGCTATAGATCTGCCCCTGGTAGTCATATTGGTATAGGTTTGCTCGAGTTACTTATATCTAGTTGTGTACTACGTCTGCACCAACACGACGGGTATGTTCCTATATACTATTTTCTTCATCTCAAAATGAGTGTCTTAGTTTGACTTAGTACGAATTTTAAGAATAAATGAAGACTTTTATAATGTGTGGTACAAAACAACTCTTAAATATTTGTGTGGTTGTAAATCATCTCATAAAATTAAGTTGTTTCTAAATATATAAATATACTAATCTTTTTTGGACAAACAAATAAAGAAAGCTGGACCATTTTTTGGGACAAACTAGAGGAAAGCATTTGTATCGTAAGTTCGTTTCAAACTAAACTGTTCACAAGACTTGAGTTCAGTTTTGTGCCATTTTTTTCTTTATTATTTGTATTTCCAATTTTGTCCTCGTGGAAATTTTGAGAAAGTGTTTTCTTATTTTGCAAAAAAAAAAAAAGTTAAGGTGCGAATCATAAAAAATAATTAGACAGTGCGAATCACAAAAGATGACATACGTTATATATATATTGTTAAGAAAGTTTTATAAGGCAAACTTTTTGAAATCCAATTTGAAAATGTTGTTGTTGAAGAAGAGAACAAAAGGAATGTTGCTAGCTAGTTTAGGCTAATTTAAAGCCTCAAAGAAGTATGCATGTGTCTGCTACAGTGCAAATGTACACAGGTGACCAGTAATACTCAGTAGTATTAATTAATAAGTCAATATTGTACACAATTCTACGGTATATCACCACTACCGTTTGTGGATATTGTTGATGTTATAGGTGACAACGGTCTAAATTAAAGGCGAACCACAATAACAATATACTCAGTATAATTTTACCACATAAGATTTGAAGATGGTAGAGTGGACGCAAAACTTACTTCTATCTTTTAACGGGTAGAAAGGTTATTTCCGATAGGCCCCCGGCTCAAATAGAAATAGAAAAAGTAATAGTAATAATAAACAGTAATAGCAGCAAGAAAATAAGATAACGAAGTGAAAAAACAAAGAGACTGAAAACCAAAAAGCAATTCGCAAAAAGAAGTAATAGAAGTAACGAAGTCAAAGCCAAAATACTAACTAGAGCATGAAAAAAATAATCTGAAAAAAAGGAAGAAAAAACAACAATAACGTAAGCTACCACCAAATCATATGTAACAACCAATACTAAAATAAAAGAAAAGACAAGAGACAACAAGAATACTACGACGCGCGACAACGTTGAACTACCACCTACTATTTTTCTATCTTGATCTGTGCCCTCCATGATCATCTATCTACGGTCACGTCTTCGGTAAGCCAATTAAAAGCAAACACCAAAAAAGGTAAATTAAAAGTGTAATCAACATAAACGGTAAAGCAAAGGGAAAGAAGGGCATTATGTTGATCAAGAAAGCACATCGAAGTATCTTAGTATTTGTTGGATTTTGATATTGGTGAATGAAAAATGATGGAATGAAAAGTGAAGGGAATGTAAAAGGTTCTTTTTAAGACATTTATTCCACATCGGAGAAAGAGAAAAAAAAGTGTATATATTACATTACACCTTCTCTAGTTGCTAAAAGAGTTGAGGGGGCAAGGACCCCTCGCGCCGTCGTCGTCGCTCGCTCGACTTTGTATTCGTATTTGTCAACGATTGATTGATAATCTTTTTGGACAAATTTTTCTTTAATTAATTATTTATTTAATTAATTAATTAATTATTTAATTAAAATAAATCCAATACGGATCGACCGACCCTGACCCGCGACCGACCCGGTCCGACTTTTCTTTTTTTCGAATTTCCCTCAAAATATTCTGGTGACTGAATAGAATGGTTGCAAACATTCAGAATCAGTACCTACAACAACTATAAATTCTTGATTTGTTCCAAGAATTTAAAATACATTAAATACGAATTATTCCTTCATCTCGAAAATTCTCTCTTGCTTATTCTGTATGATATACTACCGTTGAATGGTTCACTGCTACCGAAATTTGGAGTACTACTATTCTGGTAAGATAATCGTTCTATCCTTGGAGGGGATATTCCATTAACCTCGAGTACTGTGAATAATTTCCTTTAGGACACACTTTGAACTAAGTGGGCTCGATTATATTCTGATTTTGTTTTTCAAAACAGATTTTGTTTATTGTTAGTTTCGTGTACTGGTTTTAATTAGTTTATTTTATACTGTGTAATATATTTTTACTAAGTGTTTAACAGATTGTGTTGAAACGTTATTTAAACGTATACAGATTATTATACCAACAATCTTAAGGAAATTAGATTTTTTTATTTTAATCTGTATTCTGTTTTGGAGACTAAAACCTGCGTGGTTTTATACTCCGTGTGAAATTTCATATTCTGACTTGAAGACATAAAAACTTCGTTGGATTATTAAAGTTCATACTTGTACAACAATTTGAAGAACATAAAAACTTCATCGTTCTGTTTAAGGAGATTAAAACTTGTGTAGTTTTCTACTTCATATGAATATTAGTATTCTGAATCGAAGATATAAAAACTTCGTTGGAATACTAAAGTTTCATAATTATACTGCGACTTGAAGAAATAAAATCTTCATCGTTTAAGTTTCATAATTATACTTCGATTTGAAGAAATAAAATTTTCATCGTTTAAGTCTGTGATTTAATTGCTATTCTGGTTTTATTAACTAAAACGGTTTGTCGATTTGACAGTGACAAACAATGGCAATTGAGACTGGAACTACCTCTGCAAATACTGCACCAGCGGTTACTCCTACAACATGTACCTCTGTACCACCGGCTGAGAAACCTGCGAAGTTCACCGGTGCCAACTTTAAAGGATGGCAGCAAAGAATGTTCTTTTGGCTTACCACCCTTGGTATGCAAAAGTTCACCAGTGAGGACCCTCTCGTGCCTGCCGCCGATATGTCTGACAACCAACAATTCATGGTTACTGAGGCTTGAAAACAGACTGATTTTGTGTGCAAAGGCTACATTTTAAGTGCCTTAGAAAATGACTTGTACAACGTCTACAGTGCAGTAGAGACTACCAAAGAACTATGGAGAGCACTTGAAAATAAGTACAAAACCGAAGATGCTTGCTTGAAGAAGTTTGTGGTTGCCAAATTCCTAGACTACAAAATGGTGGATGGAAAAATCGTTGGAACCCAAGTTCAAGAGCTTCAACTTATCTTCCATGACCTTATTGCTGAAGGTATTGTAGTGAATGAAGCGTTCTAAGTGGCTGAAATGATTGAGAATTTGCCGCCCTCATGGAAAGATTTCAAGAATTATCTTAAGCACAAAAGAAAGGAAATGAAGTTGGAGGATCTTGTGATTCATCTCAAGATCGAGGAAGATAACAAAACCGCTGAGAAGAGGTACCGTAAGAGTTCACCGATTGAAGGGGCAAACATCGTTGAAGATGCTGCTCCGAAAAAGAACAAGAAAAGGAAGAGGCCTTCTGGAAAGGAGAAGGATTCTAACAAGAAAAAGTTCAAGGGCAACTGCTATAATTGTGGGAAAGCTGGCCACAAAAGCCCAGATTTTCGTCTCCCGAAAAAGGACAAGGGAAAAATACAAGCCAATATGGTAGAAAAGAATGATGATATGGATCATATGTGTGCAATGCTATCATAGTGCAATTTGGTTAGAAACTCAAATGAGTGGTGGCTTGATTCTGGTGCCACTCGACATGTTTGCGCTGCAAAAGAAGCATTTGCAACCTATGCTCCCGCTGGACCCGAAGAGGTACTGTTTATGAGAAATACTGCAACAACCAAGGTTGAAGTATATGGGAAGATACTTCTGAAGATGAATTCCGGCAATGTCCTAACTCTCAACAATGTTCTGCACGTTCCAACAATTAGAAAGAATTTAATTTCATCAGGACTACTCGTCAAAAACGGGTTTAAGTGCGTGTTGGTTAGTCAGAAAATTGTAATAAGTAAGAATGATATGTTCATAGGAAAGGGCTACCTGGGCCTTTTCAAACTCAATGTAATGGTTGTTGACATTATTAATGAGAATTCAGCTTCGTCTTACTTATTGGAGTCAAATGATTTATGACATGTTCATTTAGGACATGTCAATTACAAAATCTTGCAGAAATTGATTAATTTAGAAGTATTGCCTAAATTCGAGTGTAATAAATCAAAATGTAAAATCTGTGTTGAATCTAAGTTTGTTAAACATCCATATAAGTCTATTGATAGGAATTCAAATCCTTTAGACTTAATCCACACATATATATGTGATATGAAGTCAATACCATCTCGCGGTGGAAAAAAGTATTTTATAACTTTTATTGACGATTGCACTCGATATTGTTATGTGTATTTGTTTAATAGTAAGGATGAAACAATTGATGCATTTAAGAAATACAAGAACGAAGTGGAAAATCAATTGAATAAAAAGATAAAACTGATTAGAAGTGATAGGGTTGGAGAATATGAATCTTCTTTTGCATATATATGTTTAGAATATGAAATTATTCATCAAACTACTACCCCTTACACACCACAATCAAATGGAATTGCGGAAATAAAAAACCGAACATTAAAGGAAATGATGAATTCTGTATTAATAAGTTTCGGTTTACCGCAGAGCTTGTGGGGGGAAGCTATTCTTACAGCTAATCGAATATTCAACAGGGTGCCCCACAGCAAAACAGAGTCTATTCCATATAAACTATGGAAAAGAAGAAAACTCAACTTGAAATATTTCAAAGTGTGAGAGTGTTTAGCAAAGGTACAAGTTCCTTTACCCAAAAGGGTAAAACTCGAAGCAAAAACTGTGGATTGTATTTTTAATGGCTATGCTACAAACAGCAAAGCTTGTCAATTTTTGGTTCACAAATCGGACAACCCCGAAATTCATGTTAATACGGTAATTGAATCAGATAATGTTTGAAAACATTTATCCGTATAAAACTGAATGCGAGTCGTCAAGTGAAAGATCTAAACGACCGCGGGAAGAACCAAAGAAAAATACACTAAGTAAAGATGATCCAAGGCGTAGCAAACGTCAAAGAACATCTACTTCCTTTGGACCAGATTTTGTAACATTCTTGCTTGAAAATGAGCCTCAAACATTTAAAGCAGCGAGTCTTCTTCTGATTCAGCATTTTGGAAAGAAGCAGTCAATAGTGAGATTGAATCAATTTTGAACAACCATACATGGGAATTGGTTGATCTTCCTCCTGGAAATAAACCTTTAGGATCAAAATGGATTTTTAAAAGGAAAATGAAAGCTGATGACACTATTGGCAAATATAAAGCAAGACTTGTGGTCAAAGGTTATAGATAAAAAGAAGACCTTGATTACTTTGACACTTACTCGCCGGTAATAAGAATAACATCTATTCGGGTGTTGGTGGCACTGGCGGCCGTATATGGTCTTGAAATCCATCAAATGGATGTCAAGACAGCTTTCTTAAATGGAGAATTGAATGAAGAAATTTACATGGAACAACCTGAGGATTTTATAGTTCCTGGTAAAGAAAGAAAAGTGTGCAGACTTGTTAAGTCACTTTATGGACTTAAACAAGCACACAAATAATGGCATGCAAAATTTGACCAAACAATGTTGGCAAATGGATTTAAGATTAATGAGTATGACAAATGTGTTTACATTAAAAATACTCCAAATCATGAAGTCATTGTTTGTTTATATGTTGATGACATGTTGATAATGAGTAAAGATATTGTCGATGTAAATGCTACGAAGCGTATGCTCGCTAGCAAATTTGACATGAAAGACTTAGGGGTTGCTGATTTGATCTTAGGAATTAGGATCCATAAAACTCCACAAGGTCTAGCATTATTACAGTCACATTATATTGAAAAAGTACTTGACAAGTTCAAGTATTTAAATTTCAATGTTGCAAAGACTCCAATTGATGTAAGTTTTACACTTCAAAATAATGAAGGTGAAAGTGACTCACAATTGGACTATGCACGAGTTTTGGGAAGTTTGATGTATATTATGAATTGTACACGACCAGATATAGCATGTGCTATAAGCAAGCAGAGTCGATTCACGAGTAATCCCAATCATACTCATTGGATGGCAATGAAACGAGTCTTGGATATTTAAAACACACCCAAAACTATGCTTTGCATTATAATAAATATCCCGCAGTACTTGAGGGATATAGTGATGCAAACTGGATCACCGGATCATCTGAAGTTAAATCCACGAGTGGATATGTTTTCACTGTTGGTGGAGGAGCAGTGTCTTGGAAATCATCAAAACAGACATGCATCGCCCGCTCTACAATGAAATCTGAATGTATAGCTTTAGACAAAGCCGGTGAAGAAGCTGAATGGCTCCGAAATTTCTTAGAAGATATTCCATTCTGGCCCATACCTTTGGCTCATATAGGTATACATTGTGACAGTCAAGCAACAATAGGTAGGGCAGGGAGGGTAATTTTTAACGAAAAATCTCGTCACATACGACGGAGACACAATACCATTAGACAACTCCTCTCTAGTGACGTTATCACAATTGACTATGTAAAGTCAAGAGATAACGTGGCAGATCCGTTTACAAAAGGCTTATCTAGAGAGGGAGTTAGTAGATCATCAATGGGAATGGGGTTAAGGCCGAGGACATGGCTGAAGTTGTGACAAAGTTGTGACTGGAATGGAGATCCCAAGAGCTAGGTTCAAGGAGATCAAACAAAGTTGTGACTGACAGAACTCATTATCAACATTGTCAAATAACTCACTCATTCTCGGATGAAGACAATGTTCAGAAATAAGGATAAAATTTTATGGCTTGTTAATGAGTTAATAAAGCATTAATATTTTTTAATGATTATCTAAATCTGGCAATGTATGACCAGATAATGTGGCTATAGTACCACATGTTTAGAGATCACCTATGTGAGTGTTAAGTGTAAGCCGCTTTAAAGGGGAATGACAGTGAAAGCCCATTCTCTATGCACTCATGAGACCAGACGGTGTTCATGGCTGAAACGAACAGAACCGTGAGAACCATAAAAGGTTGAGGGTTGATTGTGTGACTTATGTTGTTTAGGTATACAACAAAGTTCGATGGTTCAAAGATATCAAATCTACCGATTGATCGAGTATATCCGATATAAGTTCACTACGGAAAGTTCAAAGGGAAACCTACTTATTTAGATGCAGTCAATCCTCGCTTGTATATCACACTTGTCCGCACATTATTTTATCTTATAGAAATTACCCATTCATGTGGGGGATTGTTGGGTTCTGATATTGGTGAATGAGAAATGATGGGATGAAAAGTGAAGGGAATGTAAAAGGTCATTTTTAAGACATTTGTTCCACATCAGAAAAAAGAGAAGAAAAGAGAGGTGTATATATTACATTACACCTTCTCTTAAACCGGGTTGAGGGCGGACTAGCGCTGCCGTCGTCGTCGCTCGCTCGGCTCGGCTTCGTATTTGTATTTGTATTTGTATTTGTATTTGTATTTGTTAAATCGATTGATTGATAATCTTTTTGGACAAACTTTTCTTTAATTATTTAATTAATTAGTTATTTAATTAATTAATCAATACAGATCGACCGACTGACTCTGCATATTTTGCTCAATTCCCGCTCCTTTTCGCCATTTTGCCTTTTGGAACCGCCGTGACTCAAAAGAAAGAAAAACAAACCTAGTACTATACTAAACATAACAAAAACGAGTAAAATACTAACTAGAAATGACTCAAAAGGCGTATACAAAATACGCCTAACAAACACCCCCCAAACTTAACATTTGCTCGCCCTCGAGCAAAGATCAAAACAAAACAAAGACACAAAAATAAAAGACTCAAATCAAGCAGCTGCACAAGTACTTAGAAACACATGAACTTCAGTTGAGATAATATGTAGGAACAGATATAGCATGAATTTAGCAATCTAGAATTTCAATTCAGATATTTCACAAATTCATTTCAATCATAAGTAATGGAAGCATGAATACCTAACCTATGCATATCAATTTCATTTAGTTCTATGGGCCTGTTTACTTGTTATTCTCTACTAATCATAGACATACATTCTACAGATCATCAGGACTTTTCAGGATTGTAATGTAGGCTTAGGCAGACGTAGGTAAGATTAGGCATTTAGGCTCAATTTACGTATCATAAGCATTTTTCTTACTCAACCATTTTGTCCTTCTTTTCGGTATTCTTTTCAGTTCATACCTATATCTCCCTTTCTCTTTTTGAGAGCATAAAACAATTCACATAGGCACCCCCAAACTTAAGCTTTTACATTTTTTTTCATTGTGGTGCATCACTTTTTCACTCTCTTTTTGTATTCCTTTTTCACTCTTTTTTATCCCAATTTTTCAATTACCTCTTATGGCACACGAGGGAATCATGGGGTGTCAAAGAAAACAACTTATTTTAGGCTCAAAGGGGCTGACTAGAGATACAATTTATTGCAAGGTAGGTAAGGAATTGTAATAAGGGCTTACAAAGAAATGTCTGAATCATCTCTCTAATATGTACATCTTAACTATTTCGCCTCAAATAGCAAGCAAGCATACTTCACAGACATTTTTCAATTGACAACACATAGGCTAAGCATCAAATATTCCAAATAATCAAATTTTCATGAATTTTTGGTATATCTAACTTAAGCACACATTTTTTAGCTTCTCATTCCATTAGATTATCCCACTTAGTTCACTAGATGTTTTCAAGTAACTACAGCAGGCATGACTCATAAAAAAACGAAAACAAAAGACTCAAGAATAGACATAAAAATAAAATAAAACTCCCCCAAACTTAAACTACACATTGTCTCAAATGTGTAAAAGACTCAAAAATTAAAAAGGGACGACTTACAGACATACATCGGCTCAAATTGGTGGTGGTGGCGACGAATATTACACCGAGACGGTATCTGTGGGAGGAGATTTGACGATTCAGGGCCTTTTTATTTTTCGGAAATCGCTAATCGGCACCGCAGTTCTGCATAGTGACACCGCGGTGCCTAAAGTACTGGGGCCTCTCTGAACATTCGGCACCGCGATCCTGCAGATTGACACTGCGGTTCTGACTCGGCTCCGTGTTTTCCACCCTTTTCTTCATGCTCATTCTCCGATTCCTTCACCTGGCATCACAACACAACAAACATACCAAAAGTGAGACTGTTCTATTTAAACTAAATTGCATAATTTAAACATTGGGTTGCCTTCCAAGTAGCGTTGCCTTTAACGTCTTTTAGCCGGACGCAAGTTCATCTTCATTGTGACTTGAGACAGACCACATAGTTGATTTGGTCTATGTCATTCAACAAGTGTGGATTCACTTTCTGTTCGTTCACTTTGAATGGTACGCCCTCTTTTCCTCTCAACTCGACTGCACCATAGTGGAACACCTTTACGTATCAAGTTCTTGTCATGTCATGCCTTGACCCTCTCCTTGTAGATTTTTGCATTCTCATAAGCGTTGTTCCGAAATTCATCTAACTCATTCAGTTGCAGCAGCCTCTTCTGCCCTGCTGCTTTGGTATCCATGTTCAGCTTTCTCGCTGCCAGTATGCCCTGTGTTTCAACTCCACCGGTAGATGACATGTCTTCCCATAGACCATCATGTATGTTGACATCCCAATGGGAGTCTTGAAAGTTGTCCTATAGGCACATAGTGCATCATCCAACTTCGTAGACCAATTCTTCCTTAAGCCATCCACTGTCTTTTCCAGTATGCTTTTCACTGCCCTATTTGAAATTTCAGCCTGCTCGTTGGCTTGCGGGTGGTATGTCAAGGAAGTCCTGTGGTAGACTCCATAACGTGCCAGCAAGGTATCAAGCTGCTTGTTGCAAAAATGAGTCTCTTTATCGATGATGAGGGCTCTTGGAGTGCCAAACCTTGTGAATATGCTTTTCTACAGGAATTTCAACACAGTTTTACTATCATTCTCTTTAGTAGCCACTGCCTCGACCCATTTGGACACATAATCCACTGCAAGAAGAATGTATTGGTTCCCAAATGACGTTGGGAACGGGCCCATGAAATCAATCCCCCACACATCAAACAGCTCCACTTCTAAGATCCCAGTCAGGGGCATTTCATTTCTCCTTGTCATGTTTCCAGTTCTTTAGCAACGATCACAGCCCCTCACGAAGGTGTCGGCATCCTTGAATAGGGCTGGCCAATAGAATCCACTCTGCAATACCTTGACTGCTGTCCGTGATGCTCCAAAATGCCCACTACATTTCAAGGTGTGACAATGAGTGAGAATTTGGGGCATTTCATCCTTGGATACACACCTTCTTATGACTTGATCAACACAGTGCTTGTAGAGAATTGGCTCCTCCCAGTAGTAATGTTTTACCTCTGAATAGAACTTTTTCACCTGCTGCCTTGTCATTCCTGAAGGCAATACTTTTGCCGCAAGAAAATTAACAAAGTCAGCGAACCAAAGTACATTTGCACTGGTACTTACCTTGAACAGTTGCTCGTCTGGGAAGTAGTAATTTATTTGCACATCCTTGGTGTTCTGGCTCTCTTCCACTTCAAGCCTTGACAAGTGGTCTGCTACCACGTTATCAGTCCCCTTTTTATCGCGGATCTCCATGTCAAATTATTGTAGTAGCACCACTCATCGTATAAGCCGAGGTTTTGCATCCTTCTTAGTCATCAAATACTTAATGGCTGAGTGGTCAGTGTACACTATCACCTTATTCCCAATGAGGTATGACCTGAATTTTTCAAATGTGTATACTATGGCTAGCAGCTATTTCTCTGTCATCGCATAATTCAGCTGAGCATCATTGAGGGTTTTGCTAGCATAGTAAATTGACCTGAATACCTTGTCAATTTTCTGTCCAAGAATCGCTCCCACTGCGTAGTTGCTTGCATCGCACATCAATTCAAATGGGAGTGTCCAGTCAGGTGTAGTGACTATAGGTGCTGAGGTTAGCTTCTCCTTAAGTGTCTGAAAGGCAATCATATATTCTTCATTGAATTCAAAAGCAACCCCATTCATCAATAAGGTGGACAGAGGTTTAGAGATCTTTGAGAAGTCCTTAATGAATCTTCTGTAGAAACCAACGTGCCCAAGGAAACTTCTGATCCCTTTCACCGATACTGGAGGTGGCAGATTTTTTATCACTGAAACATTCGCCTTGTCTACCTCAATGCCCTTGCTAGAAATCTTGTGGCCAAGCACGATACCTTCATGTACCATAAAGTGACACTTCTCCCAGTTTAGCACCAGATTCGAATTATTGCACCGCTGCAACACTACTTCCAAGTGCTTTAAGCATTCATCAAAGGAGGACCCAAAAACAGAAAAATCATCCATGAAGATTTCTATGGTCCTCTCCACCATGTCAGAAAAGATAGCCATAATACAACGCTGAAAGGTGGCGGGTGCATTGCAAAACCCAAATGACATTCTTCTGAAAGCAAACGTACCAAAGGGGAATGTGAAGGTTCCCTTCTCCTGATCTTTTGGAGAGATGGCAATTTGATGATACCCTGAATAGTCATACATGAAGCAATAGTAGTTGTGTCCTGCAAGCCTGTCAAGCATTTGATCAAGAAAAGGCAAAGAAAAATAATCCTTTCTGGTTGATTTGTTCAACTTGCGGTAGTCAATACACATTCTCCACCCTGTAGTTGTTCTGGATGGAATAAGCTCATTATTTTCGTTAGTCACTGATCGGTGTATTTTATATACACCTTTTGAGTCAGTTTTAGTTAGTCTTTTATCCCATTTTGCACATATAAGTGTCGTATTAGGATAGTTTTTCTTTCTTTTGAGTCAAAGTGGTTAAAATGGTCAAATGGCGGAAAAGGAGCAAAAAGAGGGCAAAAGAGGAGATGCCAGAGCTGGAAACAGAGAAAGTGGCGAACGAGGGTAAAATCCAGACCAGCTGCCGCGCGCCTCCCGCATTAAAAGCGGCCGCGGCGCCACTATTCAGAGGTCGAAGACTCGCGCCGCGCGCCTTAGACGCCAGATGTAGGCCGCGACGCCTAAACATCCGAGGAGCTACAGAAGACTGGGTACGCGGCTACCGCACAGCAGATATCAGGGCCGCGGCGCCAAAACACCCGACGGATTGCAGAACTTCCGGCGCCGCGGCGCCTGTCTGCAGGGCCGCGACGCCGACGCGGAAAAATTAGGTCTTTTGACGAAATTCTGGGTCAGGCCTGAAGGAAAAGAGGGAGGCGGGTTTCAGCCTATAAAAGGAGAACCATAGGCGCTTTTGAGGTTCCCTTCTTGCACAACACAAGACTTTTGCTTGGAGATTGGATACCATTAGTTTAGTAATTTCTTTTCCTTTCTTGTTCTTTATTTCGCTTTGTATGATGAACTTTGAATTAGTTCTTGTCACATGTCTATGGCTAGGAACTAATTCTCTTATAGGCTTTCCATGTTGAATTGATAGAAACTTATGTTATAAATTAATGCACGCTTATGGTTATTTTTCTTATTGTGAGATCTATCCAATAATTGAGTTGAATTCTTGGTAATTAATCGACAACTAATTATCACTATATGATTTCTAATCGATTCGAAAGGGGATTGTGAATACGCCGTAAGTTGGGTAGACATTCTTGGATTGGGGATGAAAATACCTCAATTATTTATGTAGCGTTGATGAGAGGCTTAACAACCCTAATTTTGCGCATTGTGCGTGACGGTCAACTAGGTTTTTAATCCTCCTATAAAGTTATCCTTATCACCGAAAGGTAGGTAAGGTGCGATACTGGGGTTGAGTGTTTATATAACCCTAACGGGAGTATAAAATGATTTCGTAAACCTGCTTTCTCCAAAAGAAGAATACCATAAGTTAATGCATTAGTAAGTAGCATAAGCGGATAGTAAGGATACATGGAAGCCCTATTCTCATCACCATTGAAGTAAACCTTTATATTTAAATAGATTTTATAATTCGTAGTTATAAACAACAATTCGAAATATCAATTTACCAAATAGATACAAAAAAATAGATAGTTGGTACTTGAACCCTAATCCTAGAGGACGATATTCGGTCTTATCAAGACTATACTACTTGTCACGATAACGTGCACTTGCGTTTAAAGTGTGTGCATCTTACCGCGCATCAGTCACCACAGTCATGCCACCCTTCTTGGGTATCATTTGCACAGGGCTTACCCATGCACTGTCAGAGATAGGATAAATCACCCCAGCATCGAGCCATTTCAGGATCTCTTTTCTCACCACATCTTTCATGGTTGGATGTAGTCTCCTCTGTGCCTCAATGGATGGTCTGCTCTCAGCTTCTAGACGAATTTTGTGAATTATTGTAGAAGGACTTATCCCTCTAATGTCTGCTAGTGTCCACCCAATCGCGAGCTTGTGAGCCCTCAATACTCTCAACAGTTTTGTTACACTCCGTAATTCCAAGAGGATGAGATGAGAACGTACGAAAGGAAATAAGATTCGAAGTTGGAAAAAGAAAAAAAGTTGGCAGAATATTTTTGGACAGTTTTTCAGTCAACTTGGGAGCAGTATATCTCCTAGTATAATTGAGTCTAGTTTCCAACGCAATAAACCGCTTGTCAATAGGACATCGGAGTAGAAAGTTATGGACGTTACAAGATCGGTCAGCAGTAATGCAGTGTCGAGGCGCGCGCCTGGCAGGCTGTGGCGCCAAAAGCCCGAAATTGTCCGAATTGTGCCGCGGGCGCGCTGCAGGAGCGCCGAGGCGGGATTTTTTGCGGAAATAGGGTAAAAATAGAAGATATTTATTGTAGAGGACCCCTGGGTGGGTGACAAGTGTCCTCCCAACTTGTGGATCAAGATAGAGGCTATATTATGACCAAGTCTTGCAAGACTTGGTCATTTGCAAGAATTCCTCCATAGAAATTTTCCTTCTCTTTCTCTAAAAGTTTATGAAACCCTAAGCCTAAATGAGATTTTTAGAAGGCAACAAGAAGGAAATACGTTGGCAAGCTTGTAGGGGGTTCGTAGAGATGATATTTGCGGGAAAAAGAATTTCGGAAAGAGGGCTAAAGTGGGCAAGAATGTTGTACTATTTGGATATTTATTGTGGGGCGGAATTTTACACGTCTTGTTAAGCGTGTAATCCCCTATTGTTAACAAAGTTGAAATCTATTTTATCTGTAACTACAAGATAGGACTTTATATCCGCCTATGATAGTGAGCCTCGAACCTTACTCTATTATATTAGAATTTTATTCGACTAAGAGCCTTAAATGTGGCGTGTTTGGTTATTGAATTCGGCCTTGAAAAAGGTGGCAAAGTATGTAGAAACAAAGGAAGTGCTGTCCGATTTTCCGTAGAATTTAGTAGCTTTGCACTTGGAATATTCTACGTTTGAAACTAGAAGTTAATAGACGTATTATGGTCATTATAGGCTGACATACTACGTACGACATATTGGACTTGGCAAGTGGATTGAACCGAAGAGGTATGTGGAACTTTCTTATCTCTTGAGCATGAATAAGTTGTAAATGTATAGTACGGTAGACGTACAAGATTTTGACAATCTAGTCCATTTGATATCCTTGGCTTATTTTAAGAATGTACAAGTTGGTTGAGTTAGGGAATTAACTCACTTGTTTAAAAATATTAAGGATATCTTGGGTTCTAAAAGTTAAGAGACTTAAAGTATTTTGAAAGTATATGATACTTGTTTTGTTTGGAAAGTTTAAGTCTCTTGGTTATCAAGAAGAATGTAAGTATTTAAGGTATAAAGCTAGTATAACGGCGTTATGGGAAGTTGGTTATAATAGCTTTATGGAAAATTAAAAAGAGTGGTTTACTCTAAGTAATATAAGTATGATAAATGATTTGAGATAATGAAAGACAAATTGATTTAAAGGCATCAATTGCTTAAGGTTTTAAAAGAAAGAAGTCACTTGATTTAGAAGCCTGAAAATGTATTTCTAAAAGGTATTGTGACTTGTCTTAAAAAGTAGTTATGACTTGATACTACGGTTATTAGTATCTTGGAAGTTTTGTATGAAAAAAAGTCATTTTTAAAAGAGTAGAAGTACGTAGTACTTTGGGTTAAATTCCCGGATTTTTATAATGACATGTTAGTGGCTTAAGTAAACTAAAATGTGAGTGTACATGTATAAAACTAATAAGAAGTTAGGGGATTTCTTAACTTTCTTATGTTATGTATGATAAGCCGGTAGTGCTTATGTTAGGATATGGTAAGCCGGTAGCGCTTATGTTATGTATGGTAAGCCGGTAGTGCTTATGTTATGTATGATAGCCGGTTGTGCTAGTTTATGTTATTCTTACGGGGTAAAGCCCCGGGTTACTACTAATTCCATGGATTTGCTACCCATAATGCGAGTGCGGCGTTTGTACTCATTGCGGGCCCATCGGGCCCAAGCGGGTGAAATAGTCCTATGCGAGGAATACCTCATGCGGGTCCACACGACCTATGCGGGCGGATACAGCCTATGCGAGGAAGTTACCTCATTGCGAGTCCACAGGACTATCGGGTGAAATAGTCCCGGAGTAGGATTGCTTAATGATACTACGGGTGACCCTACTTTGATCACGAGCCTCCTATTTTTATGCGAAAGTATACTCTTATTTACTCTCATTGTTAGTAAGGCACAATGTAATCGTTATTTGAGTTATCATACATGTCTCCACTTTATTTTAGACTTATGATTTCACTACAAGATTTCTCTGGGCCACATATTTGGTACATGTTGTAATCGACCTCCTTCGGCTACGCTCATGCCGCAGTAGAGTACAAAGATTCGATCCTCACTTTTAGGATCACTGATTCAGCTGTTGAGAAGCTCCATTACTCCGGAGGCTTATCTCTGGTATTGTCGGTTGTTGTACATTCAGGGGTATGGCGTGTTATACCCCGTATTTCCAGAGTATGTACGTAAGGGCTTACGTACAAAAAGTTTAGCCTTAAAGATTAGGCATAGGACGTTTTTTTGGGAACAACTCACAAAACGAATGGTTTTCCGACGAAACGTTTTACAAAACTTGCGACGGGAAAATTCCGGCTATGTCATTTATAATTTTGCGGATTTTTCCGAGAGATGGAACATTTTTGGGTTAACGAGGTGACACTTGTCACCCTCATCGACGGCAAAGGGGGCTAAGGCCTTGGACGATTGGCCTTGTTTGGGGCTTAAAACACGGGCCATTGTTTGTGGAGTGATTTGAGGAGTAGGTTAGGGGCACTTGGGCAAATCTTGGCCCTCCACTTGCCCCAGCTTCGATCATGGCCATTGGTTTCCTATAAATACCCCTTTGAAGACTTCTTCATCACAAATATCCAAGTCTAAAAATCCTCCTTCCCCTTGTGAGCTTCTCGCCCTAGCCTCACTCCCCTAGTGAGCCTAGTCAAACACCCTCTCCCCTCTAGCCTAGTGGCTTTGGCCGAGCCCCCTTGGTAGAAGGTTGTCTTCCAAGTGTAGTCACTATTCCAAAATACCCCAGCCCCAAATCCCTTTTAGTATTTAAGTAGGTTGTTGGAAACTTCTAAGGGTTTCTTGGAGCTATCGGAGCTGCAAACTAGTGAGCTAAACCTTGCTGGGATCGACATTTAACTTGGATAATTTTGGGCTTATCGAGGTAAATATCTTGTCCTTCTATTGTAATTGGATATTACATATAAGAATAGTTAAGACTTGAGTATAAGATATAGAAGGATATTAAAGAATAGAAGTGAACTGTAATCACAGTAGAAGGGTAAAACAGAAGAAGAATTGAACTGTACTTACATAGGACGGTATTCTGATGAGACTTGTATAGCTTACCGGGTAGGGAAGTGCTGCCCGATTTTCCGTAGAATTAAGAACCCTCTGCTTAGAATAATCTACAGAGTAGTCTAGACATTGATAGACATATCTGACTATTATAGGTTGATTCTCTACGCGCGACATATTCAACTTGGCAGGTGGATTTCGCCAAGAAGGTATGTGATTCTTCCTACACTCTTAAGCATGATATTTTAAAGTATATATATAGTACGGTAGACGACGTGTGTTAATCGAACGTAGCTTTACGCAATGTCTTTTGACTTAAGCCCGAATAATAAAGATCTTAAAAGTCTTTCAAAAGAATTATAAATCGCTTTTGAAAGAAGAAGAATATTTGTTTTTAAATGAAGCTTAAGAGTTATACTAGCTTTATGGGAAGTTAAGTATAACGACTTAAGAATGATAAAAGGAACATTTACTTATGTGTTTATAAAAGACTTATATTGATTGGAAAGTATAACAAAATGGTTTGATAAGTAGACATGATATGACGCTATGTGTGTTAGTGTCTTGTAACGCTTGTATAAGAGGTATTCTTGTTGTGCTTATGTTGTTTAACGATAAGTCGTTATGTTAGTATTATATCACTCACCTTGACATGATACCGGGGTTGTCGCCTCGACGCGGGTATTGCTCAGCAACAGTGTGACTATGATTCGAGAATACCTACGCGGTCCTGGGGGCCTACGCGAGCTACGAGAGTTCCGTGTTAGTGCGCGCCTTTGTGGTTACGCGTCTATGTGGCCATGCAGACTACGAGTCCAGATCGCCGAGGAATAGCTACCCTCGACGCGGGGATACCACGCGCCTACGTGAGTGGCTTATGCGGATCGCGAGTCGAGGATTAGGCATGCATAATGATACTATGTGCGATTGGCCTTGCTTCGATCATTCGCAGCCTAGACAAGACCTGTTACAGTTTACCTATTGTTGCTCTTGTTTATGATATGGCACTATGTGCGGTTACTTTGGTTGTTTCATACATATTTGTAAAAATTGGTTTTAAAATGATATAATTTCATTTAAGTACTTTACAGTTTCACATACTTGGTACTGTCAGATCGACCTCCTTCGGGGCCGTTCACGCCGCAGTAAGGCAAGCGGTGCTAGATCCGCATCCTTAGGATCTTTTGCGTTGGTGTCGTGAGCTCCATCTTCTCCGAGGCTCGACTTTTGGTATGATCTCCCGTTGTAGATAGTTTTGTCTGATCAGGTATGGCGGGGCCCTGTCCCGCCATAGTTGTTTACTTCCTTAGAGGTCTGTAGTCCTATTGTACAGTTGAGATGTAAACTGCCAGATTTTGATATATATATATATATGCCGAAAGGCGACTTTCTCAGATAAATTGTGTCTCAATTTACATTGTATCATGTCTTATTTTTATATTCACGATATTCTCGATGTATGACTACTGGGTGCGGGTAAGGCATCGATCCACGGACCCGAACGTCGTGACAAAAGTGGTATCGAGCGATTAATCCTCGGAAAGTGTCTACGCATCAGATCCAAGAGAGTCTTGATTATCGGTGTGTTGTGCACCACACCAATGATCGTGAGGCTATAGGATATTTAGGATTGGTTTCCATTCTTCTCACTCTAAGATCGTGCCTTGAGCCGTGTTATAAGTTGGACCCCTCTAACGTATTTCCTTTCTTTAACAGTTATGCCTCCACGTAAGGCAACCCGGGCCCAGAAGGGCAAGGCAACCGAGGGAGCTGCTAGTGGGACACCTAGAGTCACGAGGGCACGTGCCCGGGCCTATACCCGAGACGGCGAGTTCCACGACGCCGCCGACCGTGAGAGGTTTAGGGCGCGGCGGTGGCCGATGAGACCACAGTACACCTCCATCCCCACCGGAGCGAGCGAGATGGGTTCTGAGAGATGGCCCGCCATCGGACAGATCGTGGCGATACGGAGATAGGCGGATCAGCGATTCGATTCAGCGAATGTCTGCGGTCACCCGAGATCGCATGGGCCATGGCTACGGATTTTCGAGTTGTAGCCCGCCAGAGTTCTACGGTCGAGGCACGAGTATGATCCGCAGGAGTTCATCCGCTGCCATGAGAGGATCACGCGAGTGATCAAGGCTTCGAGACCGAAGTCCGCGTGATCTTCGGTTCACATAGGCGCGTGATACCGCGATCGATTGGTTTGATTCGTGGGAGTTATCCCGGGAGAGCACGCGTCCCGCCTACTGGGATGAGTTTTGAGGCTTTTCTCACTCACTTCTTGCCTCGCGGATGAGGAGGGCACGCAGGCTGCGTTTTGTTCTTGAGGCAGAGGCGTCTGCAGAGTACAACGTTGAGTTTGATTCGTTGGCTCGATATGTCCATGCGCTGCAGCGTATATGGAGGATGCGGTGCATCGCTACGCCACCGGGCTAGATGATTATATGGCCGAGTTCATGCGGGTGTGGCTCTTCACCGAGCATGGATATTACCCGCACGCAGCTCATGCACTGACGCGAGCGTAGAGCCGACGGTTGACAAACAAGAAGCAGAAGGCGCCAGACCAGGATCTTTTAGTAGCTATCGGGGTGGACTACCAAGCTAGCCTAGATTTGCACCACAGCCAGCTGTTGAGACCCAATTTTGACCCTCCCGTCCAGTCATTGACTATAAAATTAGACTAATTTTGTAAAATAATTTTTTATGATAAAATGCAGCGAATAAAACATTAATACAGACATAAATAAGCAATTTAATAATAGCACCGCATTTTGAGGAAAAGCTTTAAACAACTCTTAAATATCATGCTTGCGTTTAGCGTTTAAATAATTTAATCTAAACTCCTTTTAATAATTTAACTTCGCAATAATGCATAATAATAAGATTTTAAATAATAGCGCCGCATTCTAAAATATTAAGCATTAACTAAATAGCACACCCGCATTTATTATTATAATAATTTAAATTTAAACATAGGCTAATAGAACACCTAAATAATTTAATCACAATTAATTAATTAATTTATCACTAATTAACTAATTAAACTCCTAGAATTAATTAGCCTAAGGCCCAGTCCCCCTTCTACCGTCGTCCAGGCCCAACCCGACGCCCCTCGACCCGCAAGCCCAACGCCCAGCGTTATTTCCTCTCAGCCCATCTCCCCTAAGCCCTTATTTCCCTACTCTCCCTTACCAGCAGCCCTCCTCCATCGTCCCCTTCAACCCGACGAAACCCTAAACCTAGAACTAGAAACCAGCAAGGCACCAGCACATCCCGGATTTCTCGCCTGAGAATCCGGCTACTTTCCTTTACCCACGCACCCTGGCCAGCCTTCCTTACCCATGCAAACGAAGCCAACGATTTCTTACCATAACCAAATACCCTTCACAATCTTAGCCAATCAATACGAAATCTCGTCGAATCAAGCACCAAATATCGTCAAGAATCAGCCTTTGTCTACTTACCAACATTAGAACCCAACGAGGGCTATATAAGGCACATGCAAAGGCATCGATAGGAACCCGGAGCAATAGTTAAGAACCACCACAGTAGAGTTCAGTCA
Organism: Przewalskia tangutica; assembly: GCA_029844215.1. Taxonomy (NCBI): domain Eukaryota; kingdom Viridiplantae; phylum Streptophyta; class Magnoliopsida; order Solanales; family Solanaceae; genus Przewalskia; species Przewalskia tangutica. The sequence continues at coordinate 90,109,707 of CM056738.1, read as the reverse complement.
GGGGATAGCATCGATTCAGGATCAGTCGAACCCTTCTCTCAGTTCTAGCCAAAAATCAGCAGCGCTTTACCCCTTTTCATTCGTGACGCAAACCCAAAGCCGTCGACGGACCGACGACTTGATACGCTGCCGGTCATGTCGAGAAGGTAAACCCATTTTTCTCTCGAATTTCAATTTGTTACGTGAACTTATGTGTTTCGCTATGTACTTGACTAGTTGTTAATAGTGTTGTATAATGTTTAGCATGTCTTAGTATATATAAACAGATTCAATTATCAAAGTCATCGACACAAGTTTATAGTTAACATAGTAAGCAAAATATGTGGTTTAAGTATATGTCGAAAGGGGGCTGCGTTAGTGATTAGTCGACTACCTTCTTAGTCATTTTGTATCTTGTTCGCTTCACGGCCGCTAAGTGATACATGATTGGAAATTGTTTGGTATCATCCCCGGTATATTCAGTTTGTTTGGATATTATTTTGCCTTGTTGCACTAACTAAACTAGCCTATGCCATATCAAGCCATAATCACATTCTAGGTTTAACTTACAACCATGTTTCATATAATAAGCATGCATAAATATAGCCTAATGTTGAAACTGCACTTGAATGGAAAGGTCTAATAAATCATTTGAAGATGTCTCACTTAATAATAAAAGTGTCCTTAATTCAGTCCAGTGAAACCCATGCCCAAACCGCTACTGTGAGTATGTGTTATTTTGTCTCGCCTCGAATTTACCTATGTAAACTGATTATTTCTTATAAGCGGTTAAGCATATGGTCGGGTCTCATCGACTATGTTGTCACCGCCAAAGATCCTTATTTGCCTAACGATCTATTGAAATCGACCGCATTCTATATTCTCCATGAGATGTACAAACCTAACACACCTAGATTAAATGCATGTCTAGGAAAGAATAGGGAATATTGTTAACCGCCTATTTCCTGCTTTGCCTTACTGCTTATGCCCCGAGCCACCGTCGCCTCCCGATTCCTTCCTTTAAAATCGAAAATTCATTTCGGTTGCTCTTTGCCCTCTGCGTTATGCTGTCGCCCAACGACCGTATTGGATGCTTTCTTTACATTGTGTAATCGTTATGATTGATTAGAATATTCAAGTTAAATGAAACCCGACATTATTTGTTTGGGCCCATGAATTTCGCTTAAACCCATCTTGCTTGTTTCTTGTTATGTCGTCATGTACTAATCTTGGTTACTCGATACGTTAAAGCATAATCCTGCGAGCTTGATATGAATCATGTTTGCTAAATAATCATTTATCGTTAAGCCCATCCTACTTGCCGCTTTGTCGCTCATCGCCATCGCTAATTGCCATCGGAGGAAATAGCTTCAGGAACAGGGATTGCCAAAGCCACGCTCTTTCCTACTGGCCGCTCATTGCTCATCACATCGCCTATTGTTCACTTGTCTTCACTTGAAAACTAGTTATGCCCTTTCCTACGCTGCTTCTATCATTATTATTATTGTTGGGATTAAAGCCCATATAACGTATACCCGAATACAATTAGAATCGCTTCTCCGCTGCTTTTTACCGGTCGCCTCAATAATATCGATGTGCTTAGTTGCAAATTATGTGCTTACTCTTTACACTTTTAATATAATTTGGGTGTATACTAATCCTTTTCTTTTTCTTCTTTTACATGGAACACATTGGAGCAAAAATGGAGAGTCTCATAGCGAGACTCACCATGAGCTATTTCAAATGGCAATCCGCATCCGCGTTCGCATTCCCGCTTCAGAAACTCATAGAAAAACAAATAGGACGGAGGCATCCGCTCCAATCCCTTCACTCTCTTAACTTTCTTGTCTCATTTTATGCCTTTATTTGTTTATTGTAATTTTATTGTTTAATTTTGTAATTAATAGGAGAACTTCTAACAATTAGCCTTTGAACATATGAGATGGGAGGGTAATTTAAACTTAGAAACGCACTTCTTCTTTATTTTTAGGACTGTTATGCATTCTGCAAAAATGACCTAAATGATTTAACTTGCATCATAAAATCAACATTTGTTCCTTATTAAAATCCATAACAGATTTCTTCCTAAACTCTCAAGAATCGCCTTTAAGCACCTCTTATATAATATTGTACGCAGGTTAAGCAAGATTAATTTAGCTGACAGTATACATAACTAGTCCGTAAATAACCCTTGCATGAACACGTAATTAGTCTTTAAAGCACCCTCCTAGTATTCTTTAGCTTTTCTAGCCCCCCTTTTAGCACTTTTAATCACCCTTTGGCATTTAGCACCTTAGCACATTTTGTTCTTAACATTTTAGCACCTCCTAGCATTCTTTTGTACTTTAGCATATTAGCACTATTTTCAGCACTTTAGCATTTAGCACTTTTAAGCGCCTCTTAGCACCTTTAGCACCCTTCTAGCGTTTAATACCTTTTAGCAACCTTCAGTATTTTAAGCACTTTTAAACATTTAGCATTTGGCTCTTTTATTTATTTATAACACCTTTTGCCCTTTTTATACTTTAAGCACCTTTTAAACATTTTAACATTTTAGCATTTTTATTAGCGAGGAGCTTTATTTTGCATTTTTAAACATAATAATTACCCTAGGTTTGGCAGGACAACCGCAAGTTAGCGGATCTTAGAGGGTGCCTAACCCCTTCCCTCTAGATTAATAAAGAACCCTTACCCAGAATCTCATTAAGTTTGGCAGACCATTAAAATGGAGTTAGTGTTAACTTTAACCTAGTTGACATTTAGGTGTCCTAATTCACCCAAATTAATTAGGTGGCGACTCCGCGAACCCTTAGCATTTTAAAACCCTTAACCTTTTTATCTAAGCAGGAGCGAGTTTAGAAAAATAAAGTCGCGGTCGGAAAAGGGCGCGACAGAAATGGCGACTCCACTGGCGATTTTAGGTTCTTAACCACAACAGACCTAGGGTTATTATTTGGCATTACTTTTGCATTTAATTTTTTTTGTGCTGTATTTTGTTTTATTTTAATTGCTACATGCTTTACTGCTTTCCTTAAACTGGCATTCCGCTCATAATTCTTCCACTCTGAAAAATTCACACAAACACACACTATACGCGAGGCTACTGGGTGCATCAAAGAAAATTCTTTCTTCAAAATCCAAATTTAGGAGAGTTGGTAATATACGTGGAGTGCAGGCCTAACCGGGCCGCGTAGCCTTCTCACTCGAGTTGTCCGCCGAACTCAAGGCCTAGAAAAGCCAAATCTTAGAAACTTAAGATAGAGCTATACCAATTTTATTTTAGGCATGCGTCGATTTACCTTGTGTGGTCGCTCGACATCGACACCACAATTAGGAAGACACCAAACTTGTCGACGTTTCTCAACCCAACGCCAACCAAAGATATTATGCGTAGCATGGCAATGATGCACAAATCCAAGCCTAATCATGACATGCCGAAATTGGGAAAAGTGCACCGTCGTTTGGTCGCCATTTCCAACAAAGGCATTATAGTTGACGACTTGGACAAATCTATCACGGCCTCGCATACGTGACGTTTAGGCCTACCTCCGCATAAAGAGGTCCCCCTGCAGGTTAGGAAACGTTTGAATGTGCTATGTGCGATATATCTGTTACATACCTGCAAATTATGTGCTTTATGCTAACATCGTTTGTTGCATTTTTAGAAAGATTTATCATCTTCCCCCAAAGGTCGATTTGTATTTGACTAAGCAATGGCAGAGCATCAATATTTCACAAGATCAAAGGCACGGTCCCAAATGATACGACCGATTCGGGCATCTCGAGCGAACGAGCCTGAACTGTCTCGTTCCTATAGCAAAGCAGTGGTCTCGTAAGAGAAAGGCAAAGATAGATCCAATGAGCAGCTCGCACAATTACTACAAAGAAATAGCAACCCCGCGCAGTCAAATCAAAAGGCTCAAGAACCTCACTGTGGCACTCACACATCGCAAATAACCAAAATACCAAACCTCCAAATTATTACAAGATGCCGCTACTACATATCCCATTCAGCCAATATACAATGCATTCATATATTCCACACAAAACCGAATGCCTAACGTACTCCAGCTAAACACAAACCAAAGGCCACCACAAACCTATTTTCGCAATACATATGACAACCCCTTGCGATACCCACACGTGTATACGCCACCTAAAAGCCCGCCCACCAAACATCTTCGCACTCCCGCCTAAATACTACGTAAAGGCCAGCCAAAATATACACCCATTTAGCCGAGCCTTTGTCGCAGTTGTACGAGAGGTTGAGGTTTGCAGGGATACTCCAGCCAATTCCAAAGAATGTGCCCAATCCCAAGTCCAAAGCTCATAATGGGAACAAAAGTCGCGATACCATTCGGAGCCATCTGACACGATACGGGAAGGTGTTATACACTCGAGACAAAGTAAGAGAGCCGATCGGAGGAGTCATTCAGGTGGAGGATGCTTACCCCAATGAGTACAATGAACCCCAAAGGAAGAGAGGTATTCCCTGGCCAGAACCCGCTCCGCCTGAATCAGTCATTTATCCAAGCAGGCACCACGCAGAAGCCAAAATAAGGAGATACTGATAGCAGAGCACGAAGATCCAGCCAGCCATGATGCAGAGCAAGAAGGCGTATGGGTTGGATTTGCACTTTGTTCCGTCCGCCTAGAGCCCAGATAAGAAAGAGCAATTTAGTTTAGCAGAATAATTGAAGACTCATATTTAATGTTTCGCTTAAGTTTTTATGTTGGAACTACGTTTGACCTGATTCCCTTGACGGATACGTAGGCGGCCATATCGGCTTCGGTCCCACCTTTTAGAAAATCCCCATTTTCTCTTTCGCTTGTTGGAACTACGTTCGACCTGATTCCTCATGGCGGATACGTGGCGCCATATCGGCCTCGGTCCCACCTTTAGAATTTTACCCAATATTCGCTTGTAATGAACTACGCCATGACTGATTCCTGCGTGGGGATACGTAGCGGCCTAAATCACCTTGGCCACACCATTAGGAAACTTTCCGCCGCTCGAAAATAACGAGAATACACACAACGCATAAGCAATCTGCATTGAGACCCACTTTAGGCCAAACACCCTTTTCAAACGGGACAATACAGAAACTGCAGCGGGTTGCAAGTCCAAACAGGCCGTGCACGCGGATATCGAACAAGGCGGTCAAATACGAGAATCGACCCAAAACTCACAAATTTTCTTTGAGCGCAGTCTTTTCATATTAATGAGCGAGAATGCAATAGCTGAAGCAGAAAATACGGCGAAAAGTTTCTTCGCAGAAAGAAGCAGCAGAGGCAGAGGATATGACAAAAATCCAAAATTCAAAGTCCGCATCAAAAGCAGCAGCAGCAGAAAGGGGCATCAACAATCAACAATCAGAACTCTGAATTCTGTAACAAAGGCTAGCGCATCAGCGTGGGCATAAAGTCAAATTTGCAGAATTAACGCATCCGCTACACGACCCGGGCCGCGATCGTGCCCTACCCGGCACCTGCTCGGTATACATCGAGAGAATAGCGAACATACATGAAACTTATAAAATAAAATAACGACAGATTAAACCACGTGTTAGCCGATAAGGCTACCTTCCCGACACATATATATAGCAAGGCTTGCTCATTATTTTACAAGCGGACCCACAATATGTGACTACAGACCTTCTAAGATTTTTAACATAACAATCGTGGCGGGACGGGGCCCCGCCATACCCCGAATATACGTGAATCTACCACCGTGGAAACTGTATCAAGAGATAAGCCTCCGAGCAAATGGAGCTTTTTCCCAAAATCAACCGAGATCCTAAGAGCGAGGATCACCAACTGGTACCTAAAACCTGCGAGCATGAACGCACTTCGGAGGGTCGATAACAAAATTTAATATGGAACTAAATAAGGTACAACAATTAAAACATATTTGTATAAAAGCATGACAGGGGTAAGTGTAAAAGAAGTAAATACCTGAGCCTACCATGTCATTACCCCCTCGTGAACTTAATCGTACCTTATTATCTTTTCCCGTTTCTCAATAAAGGTTATAGTCACTTCCTTACGTACTTACTTCGGAAAAATCATCAAGTTCACTACCATATAACCTAGTCCGGCCCTTTACGGAGGGACACCTATCTTGCGACCCAACTCCGCGATAAAGTCACATAGTGCGCCACAAGGTATCTTGTCCGGCCCATCTCTGGGACGCGATAATGTCCTATAGTCTGCCCATAAAGGTATATTGTCCGACCCATCTCTGGGTCGATAATGTCCTATAGTCTGCCCGTAAAGGTATACTGCCCGGCCCATCTCTGGGTCGATAATGTCATATAGTGCGCGTAAGGTATCGCCGGCCCGTCTCGGGTCGATAATGTCATATAGTGCGCGTAAGGTATCTTGCCGGCCCGTCTCTCGGGTCGATAATGTCATATAGTGCGCGTAAAGGTATCTTGCGGCCCGTCTCGGGTCGATAATGTCATATAGTGCGCGTAAAGGTATCGCCGGCCCATCTCGGGTCGATAATGTCCTATAGTGCGCGTAAAGGTATCGCGGCCCATCTCGGGTCGATAATGTCATATAGTGCGCGTAAGGTATCGCCGACCCGTCTGCGGGTCGATAATGTCATATCAAACGGAAGTTAACCCAACGTACTCTCTACTCCTTTAGAAAACTCTTTTCAAACAAAACTTCGGATACTAACAACCGTAGTATCAAGTCATCTCTACCTTTCAGGACAAGTCACACTACCTTTTTAGAAATACAATTACAGCTTCAAATCAAGTGACTTCTTACTTAAAAACCTTAAGCAATTGGTATCTTTAAAACAATTTGCCCTTCTTTATTTCAAATCATTTCTTTGCTTACATTAGAGAAAACCATTCTCTTAACCTTCCATAAAGTTATTATAACCAACTTCCCATAAAGTCGTCATACTAACTTTATGCCTTAAACTAATTCATTCTTTTTATAACCAAGAGACTTATACTTTCAAATCAAATCATATAGCTTTCAAAATACTTCAAGTCTCTTAACTTTTAAGAAAACAAGTTTCAAAGTCTTAAAAACTTCATACGTAAACTCTTTTAAAATAAGTAACATATACTCAAGTGCGTTGTGAATAAGTTATACTTATTTATAACGATCTTATTCAAGTAGCCATGATCTAGAAAATGTAATACAATTTTGTCTTATCTTAGCTTCATGCGGATGGAGAATTCTACTTGTTTTAACATAATTAATTGTCATTACATTTTCCTTTATTAACGCTGCAATGGCTTGTTCGATACTTATTCTCATTCGTGCCGTAAATTAGCCAAGTCAACTCGACTCCAAATACTTCCTAACGACTCTTACCAACATCCCCCATAAGACTTGGTAAGGACTTAGGATTTCTTAGACGTAGCTTTTACATAGAGTAAATCAACATAATTACCTCTTAACTTCTAAGAGTAGACGGAATCATGAAATACTACTACATGTATATTTCATACATAGAATCATGCCAAAGGAAGGAAGAGGTTCACATACCTCGCGACGATTATCGACAAGTAGCAAAATGCTCCAAAGTACTTCAATCTTGATAGCAAATCCATCCTTCAAGTAGGATACACTATACTTAGTACTTCAACCTATAATGGTCACAATATGTCCATTAACCTCTCACTTCTAACGTAGAATTATTCTAAGTGCTAAGTCACTAATTCTACGGAAAATCTGACAAAGACCTCCTTTGTTTCTACTTACTTTGCCACCTTTTTCAAGGCCGAATACAATAACCAAACAGCCCCAATTGGCTCACCACAATCTATAAGGTAGTCCAATACAAATGAATAACAAACTATTACAAACTACAAGTACAAATTCGGCCACCTTACTTTCAACAATACCAATTCTTATCAAATTTCCATTTCAATCCAAGTTGTTAGCAATACATGATATCAAGTCGCAATCGACTATAACTACTATAATCTTCAAGTCAACAACATGCGACGATTCTAATAAGCGACCAAAATTGTAATCCAACTTAACATGACTTACATTACATTTAGGATTTTCAAGGCTACAATCAATCCATAATCCTTATAAACTTCAACACATATACTTCATGCTAGCAACAAGTAAATCTAACAACAATATAAATAATCTTGTAACACTTTCAAAGAACAAGATTATACCTCAACGAATCTTAATCCAATCTTCAACCAAGTCGCTCCTTAGTAACTTAGAGCCTCTTCAAGACACTTCAATCCTCTACTTGAGACCCTTAGAACCATACCAACAACTTTCCTTCAAACTTCCAATCCAAAACCTAGAAAGCCACTAGGTTTTCACTTTGCGACAATTACGAAAACTCTCTTTTTCCGGGAGTTTTCTATTGAGATATGCTTACAATACACATAGGAACCTTGGTTTAAAGTGGGAAGATTATTGGATAACAAACAATTTTTTTTCCTTCTTGTTGGACCCAGGCAGAGCTCTTGCTCTATGTTCTTCAATTTTTGTGTAAATTTGGCTAAGTATGGAACTAGTCTCACTACTAGTAGTATTATAAAGCACAAAGAAGGGTCAAGATGCAACCATTTGGGTGGCTAGGATAAGCTCTAATTAAATATCAAGACCTTGTGGTCCCTTTGACTTAGTCAAGATTGTCAAGCTACACTTGCAAGACTTGTTCATCCAAGACTTATGGTAAATGACCATTATGGGCATGCCTTAATTCGACCAAGGCATCACTAAGGGGGGGTGACACGTGTCGCCCTCCCATTCGTCACAACAAAACGTTTTTCGACAAACCTTATAATTCCGATAAATTTTTACAAGCCTCAAATCTTAACACTTGTGAGTTCTTACGTACGTCCTTAAAACATGTCCTGTAAAATACGGGGTGTAACAGCATCGCACCCAACAAAGGCATCGTGGCAATTCGTCAGTTGCGGCATTTAGCATGTCCGTGCGAGGACAACGTCTCAGTATTCATCTGGCGTATCAGGGACGACATCTCTACCCATAAAATTGCACTTCTCATATGTATTTATCATTTCGTTTAAACAGGTATACACTAACGTTCTCTCAAGCTTAGCTTGCAGGAGCATTCATTCTACAGGAGCAGCAGCAATACGTCCAGGCAACGACGTTATCAGCACAACAAGTCTACGCAACGACGCCAAAGATCAACACGCCCGTGCAACGGCGTTATCGGCCGACAACAAGTCTACGAATGACGCCAAAGAAGAACACGTCCCAGCAACAACGTTATCGGCAAAGAAGTCTACGCAGCGATGCGGAAGAACGCCCGTAACGACGGCGTTATCGGCCGCAAAGAAGTCTACGCAACGACGCCAGGCGAACACGCCCAGTAACGGCGTTATCGACAAAGAAGTCACGCAACGACGCCGAAGGCAACGTCCGTGCAACGGCGTTATCGGCCAAAGAAGTCTACGCAACGACGCCAGCGAACATCGCCCGTAACGACGGCGTTATCGGCCGCAACAAGTCTACGCAGCGACGCCAAAGAAGAACGCCCGTGCAACGGCGTTATCGGCCGACAAAGAAGTCTACGCAACGACGCCCGGCGAACACGCCCGTAACGACGGCGTTATCGGACAAAGAAGTCTACGCAACGACGCCAAGAAGAACGCCCGTGCAACGACGCGGCGGCACAAAGAAGTCTACGAACGACGCCAGAAGAACGCCCGTGCAACGACGCGTTATCAAGACAAGTCTACGCAACGACGCCAAAGCGGAACATCGCCCAGTAACGACGCGTTATCGGCCGAAGTCTACGCAACGACGCCAAGAAGAACGCCCAGTCAACGACGTTATCAAGACAAGTCTACGCAACGACACCGGCAAGAACCGCCCGATTAACGACGCGTGATCGGACAAAGAAGTCACGCAACGACGCCAAAGAAGAACGCCCGTGCAACGGCGTTATCGGCCGCAGCGAGTCTACGCAACGACGCCAAAGAAGAACACGTCCCAGTAACGACGTTATCGGACAAAGAAGTCACGAACGACGCCAAAGATCAACACGTCCAGTAATGACGTTATCGACAAAGAAGTCCAAAACGACGCCATCATCAAAGATATCGCATCTACGGGGGCGACTTTCTGCTCTCAAAATTGCATTTTTCATTCATGCTTTATTATTACGTCTTGATTATGCACCGACTCTTTCTTGAGCTTTAGTCTACAGGGGGCAATTGCAGCAAGGACAACGTATCCGCATTCACAAACGCAACACGTCCGTGCAAGGGCGAAATCACAGCATTTGCAGCATCGCATCAACACATCAGGCATCACATTTTGCAGGATAACCTTTTCTACTCACAGTTGCATTACTTTTAAAATTATACATCATCATTTTTTGCCTTAACAGTTATGCACTAACCGTTTGTTCAAGTCTTAGCATGCGGAGCGGGAGCCTGGCGTGGATTTTCTCTTACAGCGAACCAGGACAATTTGTTGGGGGGCCAACCTTCCCAATGAATGGCAGAAGCGGCCTCAAGCGTCGGTCCACTCGCTCCACATCACCATAGAACCCAGCACCATAAGCCATAGCGGTACACCCCAGGTTCAAGTCCGTTTATTTTATTTTATTCTTTACACCACAGCCCAGCGTCGTCATAACTCGACATTTGGGCGGCTTTAGTCGCGTTAGCGCGCCGTGTGTTTGACCATGGTAGTCGGTGTCGTCATAACTCGACACCGGGACATCTTTAGTCGCGTTAGCGCGCAGTGTTTCGACCATGGTAGCCCGGTGTCGCCATAACTCGACATCGACAGATTTTGATTTTTGCGTCGGCGCCTACCGCCTTGACATTTTTGCAATTCTGAAGATCGAGACAAAATTGGCTATGAGTCAACGTCTTTGTCCGAAGATTCTTCCATCATCTCCATACAAAGAGGGACAGCTGTTGACACCCAATTTTGACCCTCCCGTCCAGTCATTGACTATAAAATTAGACTAATTTTGTAAAATAATTTTTTATGATAAAATGCAGCGAATAAAACATTAATACAGACATAAATAAGCAATTTAATAATAGCACCGCATTTTGAGGAAAAGCTTTAAACAACTCTTAAATATCATGCTTGCGTTTAGCGTTTAAATAATTTAATCTAAACTCCTTTTAATAATTTAACTTCGCAATAATGCATAATAATAAGATTTTAAATAATAGCGCCGCATTCTAAAATATTAAGCATTAACTAAATAGCACACCCGCATTTATTATTATAATAATTTAAATTTAAACTTAGGCTAATAGAACACCTAAATAATTTAATCACAATTAATTAATTAATTTATCACTAATTAACTAATTAAACTCCTAGAATTAATTAGCCTAAGGCCCAGTCCCCCTTCTACCGTCGTCCAGGCCCAACCCGACGCCCCTCGACCCGCAAGCCCAACGCCCAGCGTTATTTCCCTCAGCCCATCTCCCCTAAGCCCTTATTTCCCTACTCTCCCTTACCAGCAGCCCTCTTCCATCGTCCCCTTCAACCCAACGAAACCCTAAACCTAGAACTAGAAACCAGCAAGGCACCAGCACATCCCGGATTTCTCGCCTGAGAATCCGGCTACTTTCCTTTACCCACGCACCCTGGCCAGCCTTCCTTACCCATGCAAACGAAGCCAACGATTTCTTACCATAACCAAATACCCTTCACAATCTTAGCCAATCAATACGAAATCTCGTCGAATCAAGCACCAAATATCGTCAAGAATCAGCCTTTGTCTACTTACCAACATTAGAACCCAACGAGGGCTATATAAGGCACATGCAAAGGCATCGATAGGGAACGGGGGGAGCAATAGTTAAGAACCACCACAGTAGAGTTGATCGGGGATAGCATCGATTCGGATCGATCGAACCTTCTCTCGCTTCTAGCCAAAAATCAGCGCTTTACCCCTTTTCATTCGTGACGCAAACCCAAAGTCCGAAATGACCGACGACTTGATACGCTGCCCGGTCATGTCAGGAGAAGGTAAACCCATTTTTTCAGTGAGAATTTAAATTTGTTACGTGAACTTATGTGTTTCGCTATCATATGTACTTGACTAGTTGTTAATAGTGTTGTATAATGTTTAGATGTCTTAGTATATATAAGCAGATTCAATTATCAAAGTCATTGACACAAGTTTATAGTTAACATAGTAAGCAAAATATGTGGTTTAAGTATATGTCGAAAGGGGGCTGCGTTAGTGATTAGTCGACTACCTTCTTAGTCATTTTGTATCTTGTTCTGCTCATGAAGCCGCTAAGTGATACATGATTGGCAATTGTTTGGTATCATCCCCGGTATATTCAGTTTGTTTGGATATTATTTTGCCTTGTTGCACTAACTGAACTAGCCTATGCCATATCAAGCCATAATCACATTCTAGGTTTAACTTACAACCATGTTTCATATAATAAGCATGCATAAATATAGCCTAATGTTGAAACTGCACTTGAATGGAAAGGTCTAATAAATCATTTGAAGATGTCTCACTTAATAATAAAAGTGTCCTTAATTCTGGTCCAGTGAAACCCATGCCCAAACTGCTTACTAGGAGTATGTGTTATTTTGTCTTGGCCTCTGAATTTACCTATGTAAACCTGATTATTTCTTATAAACGGTTAAGCATATGGCTGGGTCTCAGTCTGACTATGTTGTCACTGTCCAGCATCCTTATTTGCCTAATGCATCTATTGAAATTGACCGCATTCTATATTCTCCATGAGATGTACAAGCCTAACACACCTAGATTAAATGCATGTCTAGGAAAGAATAGGGAATATTGTCAAATCTGCCTATTTCCCCTGTTTTGCCTTACTGTTTGCTATGCCCCTGAGCCACTGCCTGCCTCCTGATTCCTTCCCTTTAAAATCTGAAAATTCATTTCGGTTGCTTTTTGCCTCTGCATTGTCATGCCGCCCAATGACCGTATTGGACTGTTTTCTTTCTGTTGTGTACTGTTATGATTGATTAGAATATTCAAGTTAAATGAAACCCGACATTATTTGTTTGGGCCCATGGTCTGTTTAAACCCATCTTGCTTGTTTCTTGTTATGCTGGCCATGTACTAATCTTCGTTACTCGATTACGTTAAAGCATAATCCTGCGAGCTTGATATGAATCATGTTTGCTAAATAATCATTTATTGGTTAAGCCCATCCTACTTTGCGCTTTGTTGTTCATCGCTTCGCTTACATGTTTCTTGGAGGAAATAGCTTGAGCAGGGATTGCCAAAGCCACCGCCCTTTCCTACTACGCTTTGCTCATCGCTTCGCTATTGTTCACTTGTCTTCACTTGAAAACTAGTTATGTCATGCCCTTTCCTATCCGCTTCTATCCTTATTATTATTGTTGGGATTAAAGCCCATATAACGTATACCACGAATACAATTAGAATCGCTCTCGTCGTTTTCTTGTTGCCTCAATAATATCGATGTGCTTAGTTGCAAATTATGTGCTTACTCTTTACACTTTTAATATAATTTGAGTGTATACTAATCCTTTTCTTTTTCTTCTTTTACATGGAACACATTGGAGCAAAAATGGAGAGTCTCATAGCGAGACTCACCATGAGCTATTTCAAATGGTAATCCGCATCCGCGTTCGCATTCCCGCTTCAGAAACTCCTAGAAAACAAATAGGACGGAGGCATCCGCTCCAATCCCTTCACTCTCTTAACTTTCTTGTCTCATTTTATGCCTTTATTTGTTTATTGTAATTTTATTGTTTAATTTTGTAATTTATAGGAGAACTTCTAACAATTAGCCTTTGAACATATGAGATGGGAGGGTAATTTAAACTTAGAAACGCACTTCTTCTTTATTTTTTAGGACTGTTATGCATTCTGCAAAAATGACCTAAATGATTTAACTTGCATCATAAAATCAACATTTGTTCCTTATTAAAATCCATAACAGATTTCTTCCTAAACTCTCAAGAATCGCCTTTAAGCACCTCTTATATAATATTATGCGTGAGTTAAGCAAGATTAATTTAGCTGACAGTATACATAACTAGTCCGTAAATAACCCTTGCATGAATACGTAATTAGTCTTTAAAGCACCCTCCTAGCATTCTTTAGCATTTCTAGCCCCCCTTTTAGCACTTTTAATCACCCTTTGGCATTTAGCACCTTAGCACATTTTGTTCTTAACATTTTAGCACCTCCTAGCATTCTTTTGTACTTTAGCATATTAGCACTATTTTCAGCACTTTAGCATTTAGCACTTTTAAGCGCCTCTTAGCACCTTTAGCACCCTTCTAGCGTTTAATACCTTTTAGCAACCTTTAGTATTTTAAGCACTTTTAAACATTTAGCATTTGACTCTTTTATTTATTTATAACACCTTTTGCCCTTTTTATACTTTAAGCACCTTTTAAACATTTTAACATTTTAGCATTTTTATTAAGCAGGAGGAGCTTTTATTTTGCATTTTTAAACATAATAATTACCCTAGGTTTGGCAGGACAACCGCAAGTTAGCGGATCTTAGAGGGTGCCTAACCCCTTCCCTCTAGATTAATAAAGAACCCTTACCCAGAATCTCATTAAGTTTGGCAGACCATTAAAATGGAGTTAGTGTTAACTTTAACCTAGTTGACATTTAGGTGTCCTAATTCACCCAAATTAATTAGGTGGCGACTCCGCGAACCCTTAGCATTTTAAAACCCTTAACCTTTTTATCTAAGCAGGAGCGAGTTTAGAAAAATAAAGTCGCGGTCGGAAAAGGGCGCGACACCAGCTCAGAGCACTCCTACACCGTCCGCAAAGACAACAGGATATTCGAGGCGCACTGTGGCCCCGTGACTTCACGCCCGAGTAGCAGATGTGTTACGATCGGACCACCCTCCAATGTGGCCGATGCGGTAGATCCCATTACGGGAATTGTGGTACCGCCTCAGAGTTTGTTACGATTCGCGGCCGCCAGGTCACTGCGAAAGCATGTCCACCGGCGCGAGGCAGAGGTGGGGTCACCACGTGCTCTTTCGTCGGGTCTTCATCTCCCATGGTTACTCGCCCGAGGCAAGGTACTCATGGGCCGCAGGTCGCGGCAGGTCGTGGCGGGTCCCGATTCTAGCGGTCCTCGTAACCGTATTTATGCCTTGTCCAAACGGCAGATCGTGAGGCCTCACCGATGTCGCCACAGTACCTTATCGGTTTCGGATTTGATGTGTATGCCTTGATAGATCCGGTTCTACTGCCTATATATCTCCCCTTATTGCTAGTAGGATAGGGATAGAGCCTGAGTCCATAGACCCTTTCGAGGTAGCTACGCCAGTGGGTGATTCGGTGGTAGCTCGGCGGATATATAGGGCTTGTCCAGTGACCATATACAGTCGTCAGACCCTAGCCGACTTGATAGAGTTGGATATGACTGATTTCGACATGATCATGGGTATGGATTGGCTAGCTTCTTGCTACGCCAATGTAGACTGCAGGGAGAGAGTAGTACGGTTCCAGTTTCCTGAGGAGCCGGTTGTTGAGTGGGAGGGGAACACTGTATCGCCGAGGGGTAGGTTTATTTCCTACCTCAAGGCTAGGAAGATGGTGCAGAAGGGGTATATCTACCATCTCATTCGGGTGTTCGATACTGAGGCTGCGGTACCAGATTTTCAGTCAGTTCCTGTAGTCAGAGAGTTCCCAGACGTGTTTCCAGATGACCTCCCGGGTATCCCTCCTGAGAGGGAGATAGAGTTTTGTATCGATGTGCTGCCAGACACTCGGCCTATTTCCATTCCGCCATACAGAATGGCACCTGCCGAGTTGAGAGAGTTGAAGGACCAGCTGAGAGATTTGCTGGAGAAGGGCTTCATCAGGCCTAGTGTTTCTCCCTGGGGAGCGCCGGTATTGTTCGTGAAGAAGAAGGACGGGACGCTGCGCATGTGTGTTGATTACAGCGGTGAACAGGTGACCATTAAACAGATACCCTCCCGGGATTGATGATTTGTTCGACTGATTGCGAGTGCGAGATGTTTCTCAAGATTGATCTGCGATCGCTATCATCAGTGCGTGTTAGAGAGCGGATGTCCACAGATTTGCATTCCGGACCCGGTACGGGCATTATGAGTTCAGGGTCATGTCTTTTGGGTTGACCCATGCTCCGGCGGTATTCATGGATTTGATGAACCGAGTGTTCAAACCATTTTGGACACGTTCGTGATAGTGTTCATTGATGATATCTTGGTTTATTCTCGCCAGAGCGAGAGCACGCGAGCATTTGAGGCGTCTTTGTGAGTTCTCCAGACCAGCGATTATACGCCAAGTTTTCCAAATGTGAGTTTTGGTTGGCTTCGTGGCTTTTCTTGGGCATATTGTGGGCTAATGGCATTCGGGTGGATCTGGCCAAGATCGAAGCGATCGAGTTGGCCTGACCTACTACTCCGATAGAGGTGCGATTTCGGGCCTTGCAGTTACTATCGGCGTTCGTGGAGAAGTTTGCTTCTATCTGCACCATTGACTAGGCCGACTCGGAAAGCGGCTAAGTTTGATGGGCGACGCGTGTGGCGGGGTTTCCGATTCTTGAAGGAGATCGACGGCCGCCCGTTCTTACTCTTCCATGTGGTCCGACGGCTATGTCGTGTATTGTGATCGTCGGGCATCGGGTTGGGATGTGTGTTGACGCAGCAGGGCAAGGTTATAGCGCATTTATCCCGCGTCGGCGGCTTAAGAAGCATGAGGAACTACCCCACCCATAATTTGGAGTCGGCGGCGGTGATTCACGCCAAGATCCGAGGCACTATTTGTATGGGGTTCATGTGGATATTTATACAGACCACAAGAGCCTCCAGATATCTTCACCGAGGAGTGAACTTACGGCGAGCGGTGGTTAGAGTGCTCAAGGATTACGATGTCGACATCCCGTACCACCGGGGAAGGCCAATGTTGTGGCGTATGCCGCCAGTCGTAGGTCGATGGGTAGCCTATCGGATGTGCGGCGAGAGAGGAGGGCATGGTTCGTGATTTGCATCGCTTAGCGAGCCTTGGTGTCCGCTTGATTGATTACGATAGCGGTGGCACGAGTTTGAGAGGTTGCCGAGTCTTCCATCGCCGAGAGGTGAAGAGGCAACGATTTGAGGATCCGATTTTGACACGTACCATAATCGGCCGCCGTGAGGAAAGGGTCCTTTGCAGGTAGCTTTGATGGGGTGCTAAGGTTTGAGGCAGGTTGTGTGTTCCGGATATTGCAGGACTTCGGCAGTTAGGGAAGCACACGGTAGCGGCGTTACTCTATCCATCCGTGGTCGACCAAGATGTACCACGACCTTAGATCCGTATTGGTGGGATGGCTTGAAGAGGACGTTGCGAGTTTGTAGCTCGATGCCGTGTTGTCGCAGTGAAGGTAGAGCACCGAGTGCGGTGGTTTGTTGCGACGATTGAGATCCCGACACAGAGTGAGAGGTGATCAACATGGACTTTATCACAGGATTACCTCGCACTCGGAGGAGACATGATTCTATATGGGTTATTGTCGACGGTCGCGAAATCAGCCCACTTTCTTCCCGTCAGGACGACTTTTTCGGCTGAGGATTATGCCATACTTTACATCCGAGAGATCGTCAGACTTGATGGAGTCCCTATTTCGATCATATCGCACGTGGAGCCCGGTTCGGCTAACTTCGAGGTCTTTCGGAAGGGTTTAGGGACGCAGTGAGCTCGAGTCGCATTCCATCCACGCATGCAGACGGACAGCAGAGCGCACTATCCGGACTCGAGGATATTGCGAGCTTGTGTTATCGACTTGTTGGGAGAATCATTTGCCTCTAGTTGAGTTTGCGTATAATAGCTACCACTCCAGATTCGGATGGCGCCTTATGAGGCCTTGTATGGGAGGAAGTGCAGATCGCCGATAGGCTGGTTTGACGTGGCGAGAGTGCGATTAGTGGGACGGTTGGTGCAGTGACGATGGATAAGGTGAAACTTATCCGGGAGCGATTCTTGGCGGCTCGAGTCGACAAAAAGTCATACGCAGATCATCGCCGTCGGCATCCGGAGTTCGAGGTTGATGATTGGGTTTTCTGAAGGTGTTACCCATGAAGGTGTGATGAGATTCGGGAAGAAGGAAACTCGGCCGAGGTACATTGGGCCGTTTAGTTGTCCGCAGGGTAGGCAAGGTTGCTATGAGTTGGATCTGCCGTCCGATCTGGAGGCAGTGCATCCGGTGTTTCATGTTTCTATGCTGAGGAGATGTATCGGGGATCCATCTAGAGTACACCCGATTGACGATGTCCAGGTGACCGAGGGGTTATCGTATGAGGAGATTCCCATAGCGATAATCGATCGTCAGGTTAGGCGTCTGCGGACGGGGCGTGGCTTCACAAAGTCTTGTGGCGGAACGAGCTCGAGGAGAGATGACGTGGGAAGGCGAGAGGAGACATGAGGCAGAAGTATCCTCACTTATTCCCCACACCTCCAGGTAACTCACTTTCCTACTTGTTGATTTAATTTACTTATTGCCTAAGTGTTGTTTTGTGGCGGTGTGTGACATTTGCTAACTGTTTATGTTATGAAGAACCTTATCGTTATCTGTCTTGGGAAGGAACATTCGGGACGAATGTTTCTAAGGAGGGGAGAATGTTATACCCCGTATTTCCAGAGTATGTACGTAAGGGCATACGTACAAAAAGTTTAGCCTTAAAGATTAGGCATAGGACGTTTTTTTGGGCACAACTCACAAAACGAATGGTTTTCCGACGAAACGTTTTACAAAACTTGCGACGGGAAAATTTCGGCTATGTCATTTATAATTTTTGCGGATTTTTCTGAGAGATGGAACATTTTTGGGCCAACGAGAGGGTGACACTTGTCACCTCATCGACAACAGGGGCTAAGGCCTTGGACGATTGGCCTTGTTTTGGGGCTTAAAACATGGGCCATTGTTTGTGGAGTGATTTGAGGAGTAGGTTAGGGGGCACTTGGGCAAATCTTGGCCCTCCACTTGCCCCCCACTTGGCTTGATCATGGCCATTGGTTTCCCTATAAATACCCCCCCCCCCCTTTGAAGACTTCTTCATCACAAATCTCCAAGTCTAAAAATCCTCCTTCCCTCTTGTGAGCTTCTCGTCCCCAGCCTCACTCCCTCTAGTGAGCTGGCCGAAACACCCCTCTCCCCTCTAGCCTAGTGGCTTTGGCGAGCCCCCTTGGTAGAAGGTTGTCTTCCAAGTGTAGTCACTATTCCAAAATACCCTAGCCCCCAAATCCCTTTTAGTATTTAAGTAGAAGTTGTTGGAAACTTCTAAGGGTTTCTTGGAGCTATCAGAGCGTGCAAACTAGGAGCTAAACCTTGCTCAGGATCGACATTTAACTTGGATAATTTTGGGCTTATCGAGGTAAATATCTTGTCCTTCTATTGTAATTGGATATTACATATAAGAATAGTTAAGACTTGAGTATAAGATATAGAAGGATATTAAAGAATAGAAGTGAACTGTAATCACAGTAGAAGGGTAAAACAGAAGAAGAATTGAACTGTACTTACATAGGACGGTATTTACAGTAGACTTGTATAGCTTACCGGGTAGGGAAGTGCTGCCCGATTTTCCGTAGAATTAAGAACCCTCTGCTTAGAATAATCTACAGAGTAGTCTAGACATTGATAGACATATCTGACTATTATAGGTTGATTCTCTGTAGCGACATATTCAACTTGGCAGGTGGATTTCGCCAAGAAGGTATGTGATTCTTCCTACACTCTTAAGCATGATATTTTAAAGTATATATATAGTACGGTAGACGTACGTGTGTTAACTGAACGTAGCTTTACGGCAATGTCTTTTGACTTAAGCCTGAATAATAAAGATCTTAAAAAGTCTTTCAAAAGAATTATAAATCAGTTTTGAAAGAAGAAGAATATTTGTTTTTAAAACAAGAAGATTAAGAGTTATACTAGCTTTATGGGAAGTTAAGTATAACGACTTAAGAATGATAAAAGGAACAGTTTACTTATGTGTTTATAAAAGACTTATATTGATTTCTGGAAAGTATAACAAAATGGTTTGATAAGTAGACATGATATGATGCTACGTGTGTTAGTGTCTTGTAACGTTTGTATAAGAGGGTATTCTTGTTGTGCTTATGTTGTTTAACGATAAGCTGTTATGTTAGTATTATATCACTCACCTCTTGACATGATACCGGGTTGTCGCCTCCACGCGGTATTGCTCGAGCGATTGTGACTATGATTCGAGAATACCTACGCGGGTCCCGGGGCCTATGCGAGCTACGAGAGTTCCGAGTTAGTGCGCGCCTTTGTGGTCACGCGGTCTATGTGGCTACGCGACTACGAGTCGGGGCGATTTCGAGGAGTAGCTACCCTCGATGCGGGGATACCCACGCGGGCTACGTGAGTGGCCATGCGGATCGCGAGTCCGTGATTAGGCATGCGTAATGATACTGGGCGATTGGCCTTGCTTCGATCATTCGCAACCTAGACAAGACCTGTTACAGTTTACCTATTGTTGCTCTTGTTTATGATGTGGCACTATGTTCGGTTACTTTGGTTGTTTCATCCATATTTGTAAAAATTGGTTTTAAAATGATATAATTTCATTTAAGTACTTTACAGTTTCACATACTGTACTGTTGATCGACCTCCTTGAAATGCGTTCACGCCGCGGTGGCAAGCAGTGCTAGATCCGCATCCTTAGGATCTTTGCGTTGGTGTCGTGAGCTCCATCTTCTCCGAGGCTCGACTTTGGGTATGATCTCCTGTTGTAGATAGTTTTATGGTCAGACGTATGGCGGGGCCCGTCGCCATAGTTGTTTACTTCCTTAGAAGTCAGAGTCTATTAGACATTGGGATGTAAACCGCATTTTGATATATATATATATGCCGAAAGCGACTTTCTCGAATAAATTGTGTCTCAATTTACATTGTTTCATGTCTTATTTTTATATTCCGCGATATTCTCGATGTATGACTACTGGGTGCGGGTAAGGCACGATCCACGCCCGAACGGTCAGGATACGTGACATGGCGTCCCGCCACGCTTGTTATTCTTAGAGTGCAGTCATGTCTTGTGGATTGGGTTGTAAAGAAAAAATGTCTTTATTATGTATATTTTACGGAAGGTGGCCTTATCGGCTAGCCTGTTGATTTTAATGTCTAAGTATTTTTTTGAGTTGTGTATGTTCTGCTGCTATTCTCTGATGTATACCTGAAAGGGGTGCCCAGGTAGGGCACCAGACGCGGGCCCGGGGTTGGGTCGTGATAAGTTTTTCAACCTCCACATTGGATAGATGACATGATACGATCACTGGTAAGGATTGATTCTCACCTAGATATTGATAGTGCAAATGATATGGCAGAGCCTTCAACTCTAGTTCTGGAGCTTGTTCTGTGGACGACACTGGTCTCTCTGGCATGGTTCCTAGCTCCTCGTATTTTCTCTTATAGCAGGGCTCATGGGAATCCAACCAATTTGCATGCTTCCTCCATTTTGTGTTATTACCATTATCCTCCTTCCATAGTATCATCACCGTTGCAAGATCATCCGCACTCCTGAACCCATTTTCCGAAACTGCTTCATCAACCACATCAATAGCATAACATTTATCAATTTCCCTTGGGTAAGTTGCTGCCCAGAATACATTGAAAATCACTTCTTCTCCCTGAACACGAAGTCTCAGCTCATCTTTCTGAACATCAATGAGTGTTTGTCATGTGGATAAGAATGACCTGCCAAGGATAATGGGCATTTCTTCATCTTCTTTTATGTCTAGGATGATGAAATCAGCGGGGAAAATGAACTTGTCCACTTTAACCAACACATCCTCGATGATTCCTCTAGGGTGGACAATGGAGCGATCGGCTAGCTGTAAGGTGATGGTTGTAGGTCTTGCTTCCCCCACTCCAAGTTTGTAGAACACCGAATAGGGCATCAAATTTATACTTGCCCCCAAATCACATAGAGTCTGCTGACATTCAAGCTTCCCTATAGTGCAAGGGGTGGTGAAGCTTCCCGGATCTTTCAACTTCTGAGGTAACTTTCTCTGTAGGATGACACTGCATTCCTCAGTCAACACCACAGTTTCATACTCCTCCAACCTCCTCTTTTTACAGAGGATCTCCTTCATGAACTTTACATAACTCGGCATTTGTTCTAAGGCTTCAGCAAATGGAATGTTGATGTGCAGTTTTTTAAAGACCTCCAGAAACTTAGAAAACTGCTTGTCAAGAGAATTCTTTCTAAGTTTCTGAGGATATGGTATCTTTACATGCGGTATATCAATGACTGCTGGCTCCCTCACCTCACTGGGTTCACCCTTTTTTTCTGGACATATTGGGGATGAACCTGTCTCCATTTGTTTGTCACTCGTCACATCAATTGCTTGGCACTGATATTGTGGGTCTGTACGAGTATTGCTAGGGCGGTTTCCTTGCATACCGTTTCTCAGCTTGCTAGCTAGTTGTCCCAGTTGCATCTCTAGATTCCTGATTGATAATCTTGTTTCCTCCATGAACTGATTCTGGGCGTTTGAGATTGCCCAAAGAGCTGCTCTCATGTCATCTAGCCTTCCTGATGGAGCCTGATTCTGTGATGGATAAGTTAGTCCTTGAGGATTCTGGCACACGGTGAGCCTGAATAAGGTTTCCTGCAGCTCATTTCGCACCTCTTGCGGAGCCTGCGGTCTAAGTTGTTGTGGTGGACAAAAGTCATAGTCCTACAACCCCTGATAGTGATAGTCCATGTACATGTACTTGACCTTACCTGCAAGATTACACAAACAACAAAATGTGATAAAAAGATGCTCTCCGAACAAGTTAGAAACTTGTTCTAGGAGCGACCAAATTAGAAATTAAAAATAGATGGTTCGATATTAGAAGTACGCCAGTCCCCGGCAACGGCGCCAAAAACTTGTTAGCGATATTTTGAATGCTCACGCAAGCGCACGCATCGTTGACAAGTAATATAGTCTGATAAGACCGAATATCGTCCTCAGAGACTGGTTTCTAATTACCGTTCATCTATTTTATGTTATCTATTTGGCAATCGATATTTGAGTTGGGTTTTTGTTTAACTACTAAAATAGTTGCAAGAATTACTGAACTATTTAAGTTGTAATTGATGCGCGATTTATGCACACACTAAACGCAAGTGCACGTATCGTTACAAGTAATATAGTCTAGGTAAGACCGAATATCGTCCTCAGGGACTGGTTTTCAAGTACCGATTATCTATGCTTTAGTTTCTATTTGGTTAACGTTAATTTAGTTGGAATTCTAAACTAATAATGCAGGAAATAAACTAATTATAAAAATACTTTGATTTAAATCAGTTATGATGGAGAATTAGGGCTTCGAGATCATCAACTATCCACTCTATTCAATCCTTAATACAATTAGATCGACTTCTTCTTCTACGTTAAGATAAAGAAGTTAACTAGGCCGTTTTATACTCCTGTTAAGGTAATATAAACACTCAACCCCAATGGAGAACCCTTCTACCTTTCGGTGACAAGATTGACTACAAAGGAGGATTAAGAGCAATAACCTATTAAGCTACACAAGTATCGGGGTACTTTCGTCCACGATTTAAACCTATGTTTATTCAACTATAGCATATTCACAATCTCCCCTTTTGGATTTCGATTAGAACTCATATAAGTGATGATAACTAGTGATCAATTAATTATCAAGCAATCAAAGCAATTATTGAATAAATCTTAAATAAGTGAAGAAGAAACCAAACTAATATATTAATTCATGAATAAGAGTTTCAAGAGAATCACAAGGAAATTCCTAACAAAGTAATTAGCTCCTAGCCATAGTCACGCTAAGAACTAATATAATCTCCATACATGAACTGAAATAAACAAAGCAACAAGAAAGAAAAGAAAAATACTCAAGAACAAGTCTCCAAGCCTTCTAGCATCCAAGGATTGTGTTGTGGAATATTTACAAGATGGAATGGAATGAAATGGAATTTGGTAGAGTGTGGGATGGAGTATGTATTGAAGGATGGGTGGATGGATTCTTCTAATGATGTAGAGACTATTTATAACCCAAGAATCCTTTAGGTAAAGGGTTAGGGATTATATAGGTAGGAAAGGTTATGGAATCTTTTTAGGTAAAGAGTTTAGGAAAAGTTATGGAAAAGGGTTAAGGAATATGTAGGTAGGAAAAGTTATCCCTTTTGGACCCTGAAAACATGTCAAATTCGGCCCAGAACTTCAGAAATCCCGCGTCGGCGCCGCGGCCCTGCAATCCGGCGCCACGGCGCCTGAAAATCAGAGAGCTTTGGACGGCTTCAGTGGTCGGCGCTGCTGCCAGGCGCCGCGGCGCCGGTGACAGCATTCTTCCGGATTTTTCGTTTCTTCATCCTTTGTTCGTCCGGTCTTCGTCTGATTTCTTCTATATTTCCCGAAACCTCTTAGGCTTCATGGAGTTGAGTGATTATATGTCCTAACCGGAATATAAGACAATTTAGTTAACCGCTATCTTAACGTAGAAGAAGAATTCATTCTAGTTGCATTAAAGATTAAATAGAGTGGATAGTCGAGGATTTTGGAAGTCCTAATTCATTCATAACTGATTACTGATCGGTGTATTTTATATACACCTTTTGAGTCATTTTTAGTTAGTATTTTACTCATTTCATTTATGTTTAGTATAGTATTAGGGTTGTTTTCCTTTCTTTTGTGTCACAGCGGTCAGAAATGGAGAAATGACAAAAAGAAGATGAAATGAGCATAAATGAGATGGAATTGCACACTAAAAGGGCCAGAACTCTTCTATATTTCTATGATAGGATTTACCACATAGGAGGATTAAGAACAATAACATATAATGCTACACAAGTATCGGGGTACTGTCGTTCGCGATTTTAACCTATGTTTAGTCAATTACAGCATATTCAAATCTCTCATCTCGGTTCTTGATTCGAAATCATATATATTATGATAATTAATGATCAATTAATTATCAAACATTCATATCAATTATTGACTAAATCTTAATCAAGTGAGGAAGAAATCAAACTACTGCATTAATTCATGAATAGAAGTTTCAAGTGATTCATAAAGAAAGCCCTAATAAAGTGTTTAGCTCCTAGCCGTAGTCACGCTAAGAACTAACACAAAATCCATACATAAACTGAATTAAAAAGGAAAGAAAAGAAATTACTGCGAACTAAGTCTCCAATTGTAGCCTTCAATCCGAGTCTTGTGATGTGTTTTGTGATAGAATGAACTCCCCTCATAGCATTAATCCCTATGGCTTAAATATGTTCCAAATTTCGTGCCCTATGGACCAATCTGCCCTTAGCCAATTCTTCTTGGGCGAGATTTTTCGACCGCACCGCGATTCGCATAATGGCATCGCGGTCAGAAACTCTGCACCTTCTCGGAAATATGGCATCGCAGATTCTGCGTAGTGGCATCGCGATTCTCGTAGTAACGCTGCGGTCTTTGAAAGTCCTGTGGCTTCTCAGTAAATATGGCACCGCGGTTCTGAAAATCCTTCGTCCTGATTTGCCAACTTTTGTCCTTTTTGCCTCGGGAGCACCTTTTCTGCCCAATTCTCACTCCTTTTCGTCATTTTTCCTTTTGGAACCGCCGTGA
This sequence comes from Przewalskia tangutica, assembly GCA_029844215.1. Lineage (NCBI taxonomy): Eukaryota > Viridiplantae > Streptophyta > Magnoliopsida > Solanales > Solanaceae > Przewalskia > Przewalskia tangutica. The sequence goes on along the minus strand of CM056738.1, from coordinate 90,084,180 downwards.
CTCAAAATAAAGAAAAACAAACCTAGTACTATACTAAACATAACAAAAACCAGTAAAATACAAACTAGAAATGACTCAAAAGGCGTATACAAAATACGCCTAACAACTACTGATCGGTGTATTTTATATACACATTTTGAGTCATTTTTAGTTAGTATTTTACTCATTTCATTTATGTTTAGTATAGTATTAGGGTTGTTTTCCTTTCTTTTGTGTCACAAATGATCGAAATGGAGAAATGGCGAAATGAGATGAAATGAGCATAAATGAGATGGAATTGCACACTAAAAGGGCCAAGAAATGAAGCCTAAGTTCCGGAAATATAGAAGAAATCGACAAGACCGACGAACAAAGGACGAAGAAACGAAAAATCCGGAAGAATGTCGTCACCAATCATGGCGCTGGCGGCGCGCGCGCCGCCACAGATGTTCGAAAATTAGTTTATTTCCTGCATTATTAGTTTAGAATTTCAATTCAATTAACGTTAACCAAATAGAAACTAAAGCATAGATAATCGATTGAAAACCAAACGAGGCGATATTCGGTCTTACCTAGACTATATTACTTGTCACGACACGTGCACTTGCGTTTAGTGTGTGCATAAATCGCGCATCAGCTACCGGTGCTAGCCCCGTAGTAATGTGGACGACCTCCACTGTTTCTCCATGTTTTGTTGATAATTCGGGCCAAACTATGCTCACGATGACGGCAAAAATAATCGTAAAAATAACGAGAAAATCGAGGCGGCAAATGGGGTTCCGATGGTAACAACGGCGGCAGTGGATCCCACACCAATAGCAGTGGACCACCACCACCGGTATCGGCCAGCGGCCCCTGGCACGAACCGATGGCATCGGCTAACCCAACGACCGCGGTCGATGGCGATGCGATCAGCAATAATTTTTTCAGCCCAACAGCGGTCGGCTAGCTTTCATCGAGCACAGACGGTGGCGATGGCCCAACAACCACTGGTCTAGTGGCAGTACAGTCCAACAGAATATGGGCCAACAACAACAGTAACTTTTTCGGCCCAACAGCCACTGGCCCAGCAGTGCCGGTCCAGCAGCTTCATATCGACACCCATCTGGGCCAGGGAAGCAAGCTGGTGTGCTTGGGCCCCCGGTTGCTCAGGCTCATTACATAGCAGGCCCCACATCAACCGACATTGAGGCTGTCATGCACACATTTGGTTTGACGCAACCGGACCCAAATTGGTACATGGACACAGGCGTCACTACCCACATGACATCCGACTAAGGTACTCTCTCGTCTTAATCCAATTTGAGCAGTAATAGTGGTATAATTGTTGGTAATGGTAATTCGATTCCAATTCGTGGTTATGGTCATAAAACTTTGTCTCCTCCCCATCCATCACTTGTCTTGAAAAATACACTTCCTGCGCCAAAATTGATTAAAAATTTGGTGTCTGTCCGTAAATTCACAACTGATAATTGGGTCTCTGTTAATTTTGATCCTTTGGGTTTTTTGTGAGGAATTTCAAGACGAGGAACCCTTTCATGAGGTGTGACAGTAGAGATGATCTTTATCCTATCACACCATGTCTCGGTTCCTCGCGTCAAGCTATGTCTTCCACTTTTGCAGCTCTTGCTCCTTCCTTGTGGCATGCTCGTCTAGGTCATACGAGGCCGTCTATTTTGTCTGTCTTAGATAAAAATAAACTTATTTCTTGTAAGGGTACACATAGTACTCCGAAGTGTCAATCTTGTTCCTTAGAAAAAAATGTTAAGTTGTCATTTATGGATTCTAATTCTACTACTTCAATGTCATTTGATATTATTCATAGCGATTTATGGATATCTCTTTTCTTAGTTCATTGGGTCATCGTTACTATGTTCTATTTTTAAATAATTATTCTAAATTTTTATAGACATTTCCAATAGAAAAGAAATCTCAAGTTTTTTCTATCTTCCAAAAATTTAGAGCTTTCATTAAGACCCAATTCGAACGAGAAATAAAAAATATTCAATGTGATAATGACAAAGAGTATGACAATGAGGAGTTTCGGGAATTTTGTGCTAAAATGGAATCAATTTTCATTTTTCTTGTCCTCATACGTCTTCATAAAATGGGAAAGCCGAACACAAAATTCGTATCATTAATAATATTATTCGAACATTCTTGGTTCATGCTTCCGTACTCTCGTATTTTTGGCATCATGCTCTACAAATGACTATTGATATCTTTAACATTCTTCCTTTCAAAAGTTTGACATATTCGTCCCCTCTTTAAATTTTACATAATAAAACTCCTTCGTATTCACATATTAGGGTCTTTGGGTGCTTGTGTTATCCTTTTTTTCCATCCACCACAATTAACAAACTTCAGGCCTGTTCTACTCCTTATGTATTTTTGGGTTATCCGTCAAATCACCGTGGTTATAAATGTTTTGATTTGTCATCTAATCGAATCATTATTAGTCGTCATGTTATTTTTTATGAGTTCCAATTCCATTTGCTAAGGTAGAAAGTATCGTGCCTAGTTCGTATAATTTTTTGAATGATGGTTTATCCCCGTATATTATTCACCATTTTTCAAATTTATCCCGCGCCCCGACTCTGCCAGTGGGCCCGCTGGTCTCTCAGTACCGTCGACACTGGGTCCAGAAACTGGGTAATCCTCCCAGCCCAGTTTTGGTCCCACTTCGGCTTTCTGTTCGCCCAACCGCACTAGTCCGTTTTGATTCAGGCGGCATGCCCACCTGCCGTTCAGTCGAAATTCCCAAAATTCACTCAATCCTGACCTGAGTCATGGACCAGTCACCCGAGCCCAACGGGGTATTTTTAAACCAAAAAGACATTTTAATTTCAATTCTAATAGTCTTAAATCACCTTTACCCCGTAATCATGTGTTTGCTTTAAATTACCCAAATTAAAAAATTACTATGACTGATGAATATAATGCTCTTATTGATAATAATACATGAGAGTTGGTGCCCCGTCCATCTAGTGTTAATATTATTCGGTCTATATGGATTTTTGTTCATAAGGATAATTCTGTCGATTCATTTGCAAGGCATAAGGCTCGTCTTGTAGGTGATGGTAAGACTCAACAAGTTGGCATTGATTATGGTGAAACATTTATCCTGGTGGTCAAGTCGGATACCATTCGCAGACTTGGCTCTTTCGAAAGCATGACTCATTCATCAGCTAGACGTGTAGAATGCTTTCCTACATGGTGATCTCAAGGAGACAGTATATATGCATCAGCCCTTGGGGTTTAGGGATACTCGATATCATCATCATGTTTGTTTGCTGAAGAAGTCCTTGTATGGGCTTAATCACTCCATGGGCGTGGTATAAGAGGTTTGCTGACTATGTTTCGACTATTGAGTTCTCTCACAGCAGGCCTGATAATTCATTATTCATATATCGTCGGAGTTCTTCCATGGCTTATATATTATTATATGTGAATGATATTATTTTGTCTGTCTCTTCTGAATTCTGATGCATTACGTCAGTCTATTATGACAATGCTCAGTTCTGAGTTTGCCATGAAAGACTTGGGCCCATTGAGTTATTTTTTAGGAATTGTTGTCACTAGTCATGCAGGTGGACTGTTCTTATCACAGAGGAAGTATGCAACTGAGATCATTGAGAGGGTTGGGATGTCATCCTATAAGTCTATTTCCGCTTCAGTTGGTACTAAATCCAAGTTAGGTGTTGCAGCTGGCTCCCCCGACCCGTTATCGTAGTCTTGCAGGGGGTCTTCATTATCTTACGTTTACGCGATCTAATATTACATATGTCGTACAGCAGGTGTGTTTGTTTATGCATGACCCCGTGATTGAACATATGAATGCGCTGAAATGCATTCTTAGGTACATTCAGGGAACACTTGATTATGACTTGCATTTGTATCCTTCGTCGACGTCTACGCTTGTCTCTTATACAGATGCTGATTGGGGTGGTTGTCCGGATACCAAGCGATCTACATCTCGCTATTGTATGTTTCTTGGAAATAACTTGGTCGCATGGTCTGCCAAACGTCAATCCACGCTTTCACGTTCGAATGCAGAGGCCGAGTATCGAGGGGCAGCCAATGTGGTCTCTGAGTCATGTTGGTTACGTAATCTTCTTTTAGAGCTCCATTGTCCTATTCGGAAAGCTACCTTGGTGTATTGTGATAATATTAGTGTCATCTACCCTTCTGGTAATCCAGTTCAGCACCAGCGCACTAAACATAAAGAGATGGACATTCACTTTGTTCGAGAAAAGGTAGCTCGAGGACATGTACGCGTCTGTCATGTCCCTTCCAGATATCAAATTGCAGACATCTTTACAAAGGGTCTTCCCTCGGTCCTTTTTGAAGATTTTAGAGCGATTTCGTCTGAAGGCGTCATCGCTATGAATGGGAGGGTGTTAAATATACATACAATATACACATGATATACATTTATATTGTATGTATATTTAGTAGATGAAGCAGAGCCAAGTGCCCAAGCAGTCCCATCCCAGCAGCATCGTCTAGTGATGGGCCAGCCCAATGGGCATCACGGCCATAAGTCTATTCTTGTATATATTTGGTATATATTAGAATTAGTCTTGTACCTTAATTAGTATTGTAATATTATTATAATTGTATAGTTAGTCTCCATATAGAATAGGGATTTAGATGTAAAATATGAATATGATTTTTCTATTGTAACTTGTATATATATGTCTTTCGTCAATAAGAATAATCAAAGAATTATTTCACTTTTTTCCCTTAATTTTGTTGTACTCGATCTTTTGTGTGATTATATACAAGGACGCTACTACCATAAGATTAAACTATATATAAAAAACACTCTTGTCCGACCTTCACTTGATCATCAGCTAGCCCCAAAACCCTAACCATTTTTCTGGATTTCTTTTTAAGAAAATAAAAATTGGAGATGGACAAATGCTGAATTTATTTATGACTTGCTAATATAAACTGAGCCGATGGTCTATCAGAAACAGTCTCTCTGCGTACACTTTATTCTCCGGAGACCCACTTGCAAGATTAAACAAGGTATATATGTTATTATTTTTGTTTGTTGTAATATATATTCGTGTACATCCAGAGTGACAGATAAAAGAGTGAAGCTTTTACATTGCAGCTGCCGTGAACTGGGAGAAATGGGTCCATATATATATATATTCCTTACAAGTCCCTTTTTGTATATTAAAGTTTTTTTTTATATCCAGCTTTTTGGCTTACGTCAGATTATTTTTGGAGATAGTAATTTCAATCTCTCATTACTGTAAATCACAGAATGTGCCTGAATGACCAGGGTTTGAGAACAGATCAACTGCTATCACCTATCAGGTTCTACCCATAAGAGAGCAAATTGCTCCATCAGGTTTTGAACTCACATTAAAGACTTCCAACTGGATTTTAAGTTTCCCTCTTTTAACATCGACCCTATGACGGGGGACAAGCTTCTTTTTTTTTTCTATAAGGACACGATCCGGGTCAGCCGCTTCTTTCATCATCTCCTCCTTCTCTTCCTACTGTTCCAAATCTTCCGTTTTTTTTTTCTAAAAAATTGGTTTTAGTCCACTAATTTTGACTCGTCCTCTTCCATCTCCTAATCCTCTGTCTTTTTTTTTTTGTCACAAAATTTGGTTATAGTCTACTAATTTTGACTCGTCTCTTCCATCTCCTTACTTGTGTATTGTTCTTTCTTTCTTTAAGTACAACTTTTTAGTTATTTTTTCCGGAAATGGATGATCATCAATATGGTATGATGGATCTAACGCAGTACATGAACGGAAGGCCTCTATTTGCTTCCATTCCTCCACATATGACATCAGATTTGTTGTGTGGCCACCAACATTTCGAGATGGTAATGGCTAATACTACTACTGTGCCACAACATGATAATTGTCTTCCTCATCATCAGGAGTTTCTTCACGATTCTAGTACCATGGCAGCTGCCACTAACAGAACCAGTGTCAGTATTGGTGGTGGTGGGTGCACGTTAAGCGCGTTGGAGATGGATGGTGGTGGGAGGGGTGCACAAGGAGGCGACGGCGGAAATGGGCGGTGGCCGAGGCAAGAGACGCTTACACTTCTTGAAGTTAGATCAAGACTTGATTCTAGGTTCAAGGAAGCTAATCAGAAAGGTCCCCTTTGGGATGAAGTCTCTATGTATACTCCTCTCAAATTATATACTTAACCTAATTAACCCTTATTTCTCTATCTATCTGTTTTAACTCTAACAATCTCATCTAAAAATTTAAAATTGTTAAAGTGCACATTTTGAATTATTAATTGTATTGTGTCTAACAACTATTATAAGCACACATATTTCGACTGAATTATTTAATTGTATTATATCTCAGACTATTATAAGCAACCTCCTGAATTAATTGGTTACTATTTTTGTGTAAGAAAATGACAGTTCAGTTGGATAATCAGGTGTTGTTTGCATCTTTATTTCGTCACTTGTGCTATTTCATTACCTAGTATTTCAAGACACTTTTTTACTTCCTTTTTAGCTAGAAAAACGGCAGGAAATATGTTGCTTCCATCAATATCACTTGAAGTTGTTGCACCATTTGGCCATTTATAATTAAACTAGGGTTCCTTTCCTACTTCATCTTCATCTATTTCATTTTATAATAATACTTTTTCTCTTCTAATCTGTTTTAGAAAAGGAACAAAACCTTCTTATATTTGTAAACCCTTAAATTTTAAATTTCTTATTTTACCCTTAATGACATGCTCTTATAATAACATTGGTTAGTTTGGTTCGGTTTCTTTTCCATTTTTTTTTTTGCCTTAAAAACTAAAGCCAGATGAAAACAAATTTCGTCATTTTTTTACAATTGAAACCAAACCAAAAAGATTGTCGCTTTACTTTTTGATTTTACGGTTTTACATGAACACCTTTAAGTATGTGCAGACAGTTTTCTTTCTATCTAAATTAAATTTTATGTCCAATTAAACACCAGGATGAATTATTAAGTACCTTAATGCTCTATAATCATGCTAATTTATTCTTATTTTATTGTACAATCATAGGATTATGTCCGAGGAATATGGATATCAAAGGAGTGGAAAAAAGTGCAGGGAGAAATTTGAGAACTTGTACAAATATTACAAGAAGACTAAAGAAGGAAAGGCTGGAAGACAAGATGGAAAACATTATAGATACTTTAGACAGTTTGAAGCTCTCTATGGTAAAACAAGAAACACAATCTCAGAAATCAACCATGTCAATAACACCTTTCATCATTACAATGAAGAACCTCATCATAACCAAGGTCCTAAGCTCTCCGACAGTCTTATTAGTTCCTCTGATTCTTATGCTACTAATTCGTCTGATGATAGTAATATGGAAAATGATTCAAAAGAAAAGAGGAAGAATAAGAGAAGAGGGAGAAGGAGTTGGAAAACTAAGATAATAGACTTTGTGGATATACAAATGAGCAAATTAATGGAGAAACAAGAAATTTGGTTGGAGAAAATGATGAAGAAAATTGAAGATAAGGAACAAGAGAGGATATTAAGGGAAGAAGAATGGAGAAAAAAAGAGCAAAGATTTTGGGCTAGTGAGAGAGCATGGATTGAAGCACGCGACGCTGCTTTAATCGATGCGTTGCATAAGCTTGGGGTCAATCTACCACTCTGGAGCCAATTGAGCTACGCTCACGCGGGTAATGCATTGCATAAGCTAAATGGAGAAGAAGTGAAGAGTACTACTACTAATTATAATCTCAATGAGAAAAATGGTTCAATGTTTATTTGCAACAAGAAACAAAGAGACATGAGCTCACTATGTTATTATAATTTCCAGAAGAATGAAGAAGGGAGATCACATTGTGAAACATCAAGACATGTACCAAATGTTTATGAAAATATTGATGATGGCCTATTTTGGCTAGGTACTTAAATGGAAGATGTTGAGGCCTTATAATAGTTTTGACATTAAAGTAAGTGGTTTAATTTTGACTATGGTATTTTTATTTTATTGAGGATGCTAGCTAACTTTTTTGTGGAATTTAGAGGGATTGAAGTTAACTGATCCTAGGATATTAGAACTGGATCAATTTATATTTTATTTATTTTGAGATTTCTTTCTCCATATGTTGGTTCTGATGTGCGTAATTTTCTCTTTAATTTGTTGGTCTCCTTCTGGCTTCTACTTGGATTTGCTAATCATATATTTACTCATCAAAATCCTTGTTTATATATTAATGTCTTATTTATTTCTTTTCATTTGCTATAACTTGAACATGCTGGAAGAATTTGGTATTTTTCCTTAATTATATTGTTCCTTTTTTTGTAAGAGGTGATTTTGGTAACGAATTTATCCCTAATATATAGTTCTGAAATACATGTCGTATGATTTTAGAATTTCAAGGTTTGGCCAAAGGTGATTTCTCCATAGAATTACACCGCTTAATCATAATAAGTTGATATGGCTTGATGTAAATATGAGGGGCAATATATTTTTTCCATGCCCTTCATTTTAAAAAAAAATCCAACTAGCTGCAAGCCTCGTAAGCAGGGTCGTCTTTGGACCAGTGCGAGGTGTGCAATCGCACAGGGCCCCTCAAAAATGAAAAAAATTAGAGCTCTTTTTTCACTTCTTATTAAGTAGTATTAATAATTTATCAGAAAGATCCATAATTCATGGGTTTTAAAGACAATTGGGCGACTCTACTACGAATTGTAATACGACTTCAAAATGTTTGAAACGGTCCTTCCGCTAAGAGTCCGAAAATGGGGTTGCCATATGTAAGGTCAGAGATGAAACTATTATAAACATGGTCAGATTTTCCAATTTGGATAATGAGGTGAAAACTAGACAGGTACCAGTACTTTAATTTGTTTTCTCAGGTACTTGTCAAATCAATGACATCATCACCATGCATAAAATTTCTTGTTTTTTTATATAATTTCACATTTGTATGGAGTGTTAATTAATAACTTGTTTGGACGAGGGTAAATTGTCTTAAAAATTTTAGAAAACATTGGAATTGAAGACAAAATATTTCATGAATCAAGAAACAAATAGAGAATAAAGTTTCAAAACTGATTGATCAGTTTATTTTATTTTTTATTCTTGTGAGTGAGGAAGCTTCTTTAATTTTACTCTCCATTAATATTGTGGCAGACTGCTGGCCACAAGAAGACTCAGAAACACTCAGTAGTTCAGTACCACTATACACTGAGAATTGAGAAACTCTGCCCATAATAGTTTCCCTCGCTATTCATCTTGGTGTTTTTCTTGAGAGCAAAAAGGCGAAATTCCATCTTGGTGTTTTTCTAAAAATAAAACTTGTGTTTCTCGTGTCAGGCTTTATTATTTAATTATATCCATCGTCAATATAAATAATTTTAATATTATCAAATTATTTTTCATTTATTATAATATATAACATATCTTGTATCACGATCTAAAATCTCATATTTAAGAAAATTTACTATATATATATATATATTCTATGAACAACTTGATGGTGTAAAAAAATATTTACAAGAATAATGCATAAAACATAAGTTACTTCTTGAAAAGGGAGAAGTAGTACTTACAGGTAAATTCTGATTTCGATTCTTATGAAAGTAAGTATAATATTTAACATACCTAACTTGCTACTAGTTAAATGTGTGTTTTTGGTCTTTATGTAAAAAATATGTTATATTTGAAATATTCTTAAAAGTATGTTATTCTTAAATATAGAGGGACGATATAACGTAATATATGAATGATTAAATTGCGGAACAGATAATAATTCTAAAAAAATTGTAAATATTTATAAGTAATTAGTCGGATCAGAAGTGTTCATTTAAAGTAATTAAAGTCAAATGTGTTTAATAAAATATTATAAGAACTAAAATTAAAATTTACTAGTAAGTAAGGGACTAAAATATTATTAACCCATACTTTTGTTGTTATAAATAGTGAAGTTGGTGATGCTTGCTTGCCTAAACTCTGGCAATGAACATAGAACGGTCTCTTTCTTTAAAACAGTTTAAGTTTTATGCATTGTTTGGTAAAAAAAATTACTCCATATTATATAAAAGATAATTATATTATAATTTTATTCAATATATATTTATTGGCAACCTATAATAAATTGTAAGTAATCTACTATAACAAGCTAAACGGCATTTGATGTTGTAAGAATCTATCACACTATGTGTGCGTATAATTTAAATCTCTCTTGACTTATGAGTTTACCTGATATTCACCGACAAAGGATTTTTTTACAAAATCATATCATATTTACCTGTTGTAGCAAGTAATTTACCTAATTTTTAAGATCACAAATAACCTGATAGAGTAAGAAATTAGTGTTTCTTTAATCAATAAAGATTTCGCAGTTTAGTATTAATAAGCCACTTATGCACATATGTAAGGCAATTCACACAAATGCCCCTATTTTAGGGTGGTCTTTTTTGCCCCTCAAATTGTTGTTCATAAAGTTTTGTCCTTCGCCTAAAATATGAACGAAAATATTTCTGAGGTTCTGGGTTCGAACCCAGCAAAATCAAAAATAAAATCGTAAGGCAAAAGTTCAGAGCAAACTATGCCTATTCGAGCAAGTTATGCCATAAAACATAATTTTGCCTTGCGATTTTTTTTTTATTGAACTGGGGTTCGAACCTAGAACTACAGAAGTTATGTCTTTAAGACATAACTTTTGCGAAATTTTTGCCTTGTGATTTTTTTTTTTATTGAGCTGAGATTAGAACCTGAAACTAAGGTTTTATAGACGCGCGAATAAGGATATTTTGACCTACAAATTTTCATTAAATGAGAAGTACCACCAATTTGAGGGGCAAAAATTTAAGAACAGCTATATGTAGGAAATCCGCGCAAATAATGCATATGTAACTGTAAGGGACCAGCTTCGATCCTGGGAAATTGGCAGATTTTACCAAGATGGGCTGCAGTTTGCATAACTTTGGGCTTTTCCTATAGCCCATCTTGGTAAAATCTGATCATCACGTTGGTGAAGCTGCTTGTTTTACCTCTTTCGAACTAGTTTGGAATTGGGGGGGATTATGCAAGACCAAACATTAAGGAGATTAGAAAAGCTCGACTAATCTTGAATTCTAATGAATATCCTCCCTTGGAATACATATAAGTTCCTTCACATAATTTTTTTCATTGAGGATAGCTACAACTTGATGTTCTTCCCCAAGATGTGGATCATTTGTGAAGCTTGAATGCGAACTTATGATATACTACAAATTTGTGGAAAAATAGGTTTGCACTTTGCCACTTTGAACATTGCTGTTCAGGGAAAAGGTTTTCCAAGATACATCATGTATGAAGTAACAGAAATAAATGCAATACACAATTGAAAGCCATGGATGCATAAAATGGCGCTACTTTCTTACTAACAATCAAACTAATCTGCCTTTATAGTTTGTATGTTAGTTGTAGAGCTATTATTTCAAACAAGAATTATTTGAAAATGGAGCAACATTAAGCACAGGACATGCAAAACTGAAGTTTAATAGTAGTATATGATGAAACCCCTACAAAGGGGGCATACATCCGATAACATAATCTAGATTAACATGATAAAAAAAGACCCCTAAAATGTCAAAGCCAGCGTTTCTCAAATATTTAGATGAGATGTTCACACACTTCAATAATTTTAGTATTCCTTTTTTATTCTTGAACAGTTTATGAGGTTGGAGAAATGTGAAGACAAAGCTTAGGCTCACTTAGATTACATATATACTCAAAAGCAAAACAAGCCTAAGCCCCGAAGAGGGTGATAGCCACTCTGATATTTTAACTATAGATTGAGCTACAAAACCTGTCTACATACATGTACAATTTTAGATATGAAAATTATACCAGCAAAGTATTTTAATTTTATCATAAGATGTACCATTAGTCTATTAAGTGTGTTCTATATGTGAGCTATAAATGAGTAGTGAACCTTAATTACTCTTTCCTATGTCTTCACTAGTCAGGATATTCATTATAAGAATTTAAAATAATAAAAAATTTAATATATTAAAAGTGAAGAAGATTCAGCAACTATTGAACATACAAAAAGAATAAGATAAGTTTGAAAAATTATTCAACAGGAAAACAGAAGAGTTGGTCCGGTAATTACTCTTTTCTATGCGGCAGAGTGCCGATATATTAAGAAAATTCAAAATATATATAATAAAAAATATCAGAAGCCAAGAAGATTCGACATATATATATCCGAGTATCTAAAGAGAATAATAAATAGGGAAGAAACTAATATATAAGAAGAGTTTGGATGAGGATAGTGCAAATTTCTAGAATATTGCATGTATCTCTTCTGGAGTTTTAGCTGCGGCCAACATTGAGGCCATCTGAGATTTTTATAAAAGAATTGGGTATGTTCCTTTGATTGGAATGGCGTATGTGGTGTCTGAGGAGGTTCCCGTAAAAAAATTGGTTTATTATCATCTAACCATTGCTGGACATTTGGTGGTGCGAGGTTCTTTGATATTTTAAAGTTGTCCCACCATCAAATTTTAAATCTTCTTCGGATGACTGATATTTTGTCATCTGAATAGTCTACAAACCATGTGAATACCCATGGTAGATGGAATTTTGTGTGAAAAAGGTGCAAAGGTATAAAAAAAAATTCTTCCTCTGAGGGTGTGAATTGGGATCTGAAGAGGCTAAAAGATATAATGATTTCGGATTTTTGTATATTCAGGGTAGATCCGAATTGTTCCCACCATGAATTCCACCAAGTGGGGAATTGTGAAGCATCACATGAGGTATCAAAATGAAAAAGCCAAGTATGGCTTAATTTGGAATTTTGAATAAAAAAGGAATTGAACCAAGCTTGTTGGTAATCCCAGTAATTAAAAGGAATGTCAAAAAATGGCTCATTTTTGTGGGAGTTTGGAAAATTTATGAGTTTTGATAAGTCATTCCCCCAATGAATGAGAGCAATTACTCGGAGTATTTTGCATATCGAATAAGAGGGATCTGGATTATTATTGAAAAAATTAACTTTTGTTATTGTTGATCCTGTTACGTCAAGGATAGCCTGGTAAAAGTATGGAGTTTTTAAATTATCCCATGATTTATAAAACCATTTTGATCCAAAATAATTTTGTAGTGCCAACAAAGGGTCTTTATCAAAGTATCATTTTTCAAGAGTTACAGTGTTTTGAAAAAATAATTTTATGAAAAATTCAGGAGCGGGTTTTTTGGGTACTTGTGGTGTCATAAGCTGGTTTTTGGAAAATTGTTTTTGAGAAAGGTTTTTTGAAGATTCTTCTTTCTCTATTTTTGTAGTAATTCTAGAGGGTTTTTCCTCTAGTTTTTTCTCGGCCATTTTCTTTTTCGGAATTTGCAGTTGCCTTAGTGCCTGTTGTAATTCTGGTGATTTTGCAAGGAGTTGAAAAAGATTTTCAGCGGTTAATTCTTGCGCGGTATTTGCTGGCTTTTTCTGCACAGATTCTGTGCTGCTGGAATTTTCTCGTTCTTCTATCATAACCGCATCATACCAGGACATTGGTTTTTCTGGGGATTTTTCTTTTTCTTCTTTCACTGGCTTGAAATTGGTATTTTGGGTTTTTTTGGAGCCATGAAATTTTCTTCTTGCTGATGGGGTGTAGTAGCCGGGGTATTTATTGAGGGAAGGGTTTCTTCCTGTCTCTTTTGGAGTAAGAATCCACATAGAAAAGAGTAATTACCGGACCATCAGCAATTTGCACCATCCTCATCCAAACAGAGCTCTTCGACTGATGAGGAAGAACCTGAAATTGAAAATGAAAATATTCCTATTTTCGGCAACAGTGGATTCTAGATGCTGCCAAAAATACAAAAAATCCCGGAGGAATAATTGACGAAAATTCTCGACAAATATCAGTGCCCAAATAGTGAATGCAGAATTCGAGATGAAGACAAAAATATCGAGGTCATGCATGACGTCATTCTGCACTCGGATGAATAGTTTAATTAATTAAATATTGTTGTAATAGTAAATTCCCACTTTGTAATTCTCTTATAAAAAGAGAATCTCCCTTAGTTTGATAAGTTTTTTCTTCCCTTAGTTTAGAATTCTCTTCCTTCTCTCTAGAAGTTGAAGATCTTCCAAGTTCATCCCCTTAGTAGATTAGTTACTTAAATATTCCCAAATATTCCAAGTTCATAAGACCTCGGGGAGTCTATGAACATAAATTCCCAAATATACCTTACCCGAAAAATATCAAAGTGATATGATTCAGTTCACTTACTGATTCATAACAGATAAACATCAATACACCGTTCGGAATTAAACTCCTTGTAAGTACTTTAAAATTTTGAATAAAAACGATTATGGATGGCACTGTCTCCTATATCTTTTAAATATTCATGTTCTATAAATCCTTGCATTTAAGTTCACATTTTTAATTATTTAAAATTCTTGCAACATGGTTGGTTCTACCACCTACTGCAATTAAATTTCTCTCTTTAAATTATTTATACATACATCTATGGTTGGCACATCCAACTACTTTAAATTCCTGCAGAACCTTACAATTATGATTTTCTTTATGAGGAACATTAGCTAAGTAAGTTACTATCTATTTACTTGCCGTATTATTTAATTATCTCTATATTATTCAATCTCTTATATATCAGTTCCTTCCCTATTTATTGTTGGTCCTGTGCATAGACTGGACTCAATCGAACTTAACAGGGAATCTCCGAAGTTTGTGAATCTTGCATCTCTTAAGATAACAATGATTGAAGTGTTTAATCCTTCTTTAGTAGGGGGTTTTATCCCTACTTGGACTAAACCAATGTGTATGTATTTATAATTTCTTTCTCTATATTTTTTCAAGGAATTTTGAGAAAGTAATTGAATTGTTTCAAAGTGTTTTGTTAATTGGATATCTCTTTCTTCCGTTTTAATTGTGAAATCTGTTTTGAAGAATTGATATTTGGATTTTTTGTAAATTTGATCTCTATTTACTTTTGGAATTCCAGTTCCTTGGTTTTATACTTAATTTCTAATCTAGAATTGTTAGCAGCTGCTAGGATTCCATATACATGGATCCATTTCTCGATAGAACTACTTCTTATGATTTTGGATCATCTTCTTCCATGGATGCAAAGAAGATAATAAATTTCGAAGAAATCGTTATATTGGTTTTTGAATAGTAGATTGATAATTAATTATACCAAGAGTAAATAGAGATTACTTTTACAAATTCCTAAAGTATACATGGATCCGTTTTTAGACAGAACTACTTCTTATAATTTTGGATCATCTTCTTCTTTTGATTCAAAGAAGATAATAAATTCCGAAGAAATCGTTATACAAGATTTTGAAAAATCAATAGATAATTGGAAAATATCAAAAGTAAATAAAGATCAAATTTACAAAAATTCCAAATATCAATTCTTCAAAACAGATTTCACAATTAAAACGGAAGAAAGATATATCCAATTAATAAACCCCTTTGAAACAATTCAATTACTTTCTCAAAATTCCTTGAAAAAATATAGAGAAAGAAATTATAAATACATACACATTGGTTTAGTCCAAGTAGGGATAAAACCCCTTACTAAAGAAGGATTAAACACTTCAATCCTTGCTATCTTAAGAGATGCAAGATTCACAAACTTCGAAGATTCCCTGTTAAGTTCGGTTGAGTCCAGTCTATGCACAGGACCAACAATAAATAGGGAAGGAACTGATATATAAGGGATTGAATAGTATAGAGATAATTAAATAATACGGCAAGTAAATAGAGAGTAACTTACTTAGCTAAGGTTCCTCATAAAGGAAACCATAATTGTAAGGTTCTGCTGGAATTTAAAGGAATTTAAAGTAGGTGGTTGTGCCAACCATAGATGCAGGTATAAATAATTTAAAGACATGAATTTAATTGCAGTAGGTGGTAGAACCAACCATGTTGCAAGAATTTTAAATAATTAAAAACGTGAATTTAAATGCAAGAATTTAAAGAACATGAATATTTAAAAGATATATGAGGCAGTGCCATCCATAATCGTTTTTATTCAAAACTTTAAAGTACTTACAAGGAGTTTAATTCCGAACGGTGTATTTGAGATTTAACTGATATGAATCAGTGAGTGAACTGAATCATATCAATTGAATAATTTTCGGGTAAGGTATATTTGGGAATATTGATCTTCAATGACTCCCCGAGGTCATATGAAGAAGGTATTTGAGGAATTTAAGTAACTAATCTACTAAAGGGATAAACTGAAAGATCTTCAAACTTCTAGAGAGAAGGAAGAGAATTCTAAATTAAGGGAAGAAAAAACTTATCAGACTAAGGGAGATGAGTTCTCTTTTTATAAGAGAATTACAAAGTGGGAATTTACTATTACAACAATATTAATTAATTAAACTATTCATCCAAGTGCAGAATGACGTCATGCATGAGCTCGGTATTTTTGTCTTCATCTCGAATTCTACTTTCACTATTTGGGCACTGAGATTTGTCGGGAATTTTCGTCAATTATTCCTCCGGGATTTTCGATATTTTTGACAGCATCTAGAATTCACTATTGCCAAAAATAGGAATATTTTCATTTTCAATTCCGGGTTCTTCCTCATCAGTCGAAGAGCTCTGTTTGGATGAGGATGGTGCAAATTTCTGGAATATTGCATGTATCTCTTCTGGAGTTTTAGCTGCGGCCAGCATTGAGGCCATCTGGGATTTTTGTGAAAGGAACTGGGTATGTTCCTTTGATTGGAATGACGCATGTTGTGTCTGGGGAGGTGCCTGTAAAGGAATTGGTTTATTATCATCTAACCATTGCTGGACATTTGATGGTGCGAGGCTCTTTGGTATTTTAAAGCTGTCCCACCATCGAATTTTAAATCTTCTTCGGATGACTGGTATTTTTTCATCTGAATAGGTTACAAACCATGTGAATACCCATGGTAGATGGAATTTTGTGTGAAAAAGATGTAAAGGTATAAATCTTTTTTCTTCCTCTGAGGGTGTGAATTGGGATCTGAAGAGGCTCAAAGATATAATGATTTCGGGTTTTGTATATTCAAGGTAGATCCGAATTATTCCCACCATGAATTCCAACAAGTGGGGAATTGTGAAGCATCACATGAGGTATCAGAATGAAAAAAGCCAAGTATGGCTTAATTTGGAATTTTGAATAAAAAAGGAATTGAACCAAGCTTGTTGGTAATCCTAGTAATTAAAAGGAATGTCCAAAAATGGCTCATTTTTGTTGGAGTTTGGGAAATTTATGAGTTTTGATAAGTCATCCCCATGAATGGGAGCAATTACTCGGAGTATTTTGCAGATCGAATAAGAGGGATCTGAATTGTTATTGAAAAAATTAATTTTTGTTGTTGTTGATCCTGTTACGTCAAGGATAGCCTAGTAAAAGTAGGGAGTTTTTAAATTATCCCATGATTTATAAAACTATTTTGATCCCAAATAATTTTGTAGTGCCAAAAAAGGGTCTTTATCAAAGTATCATTTTTTCAAGAGTTACAATGTTTTGAAAAATGATTTTATGAAAAATTCAGGAGCGGGTTTTTTGGGTAATTGTGGTGTCATAAGCTGGTTTTTGGAAAATTGTTTTTGAGAAAGGTTTTTAAAAAATTCATCTTTCTCAATTTTGATATTTAAAAATTCATTTTGAGAAAGGTTTTTTGAAGATTCTTCTTTCTCGATTTTTGTAGTAATTCTAGAGGTTTTTCCTCTAGTGTTTTCTCGGCCATTTCCTTTTTCGAAATTTGCAGTTGTCTTAGTGTCTGTTGTAATTCTGGTGATTTTGCAAGGAGCTGAAAAACAATTCAGCGGTTAATTCTTGCTGGCTTTTTCTGCACAGATACTGTGCTACTGGAATTTTCTCGCTCTTCTATCATAACCGCATCATACCAGGACATTGATTTTTCTGGGGATTTTTCTTTTTCTTCTTTCACTGGCTTGGAATTGGTATTTTGGGGTTTTTTTAGAGCCATGAAATTTTCTTTTTGCTGATGGGGTGTAGTAGCCGGAGTATTTATTGAGGGAAGGGTTTCTTCTTGTCTCTTTTGGAGTAAGGATCCACATACTGTCTGTATACATTATTGTCCACATTCACGCATATATCTCCTTGATATTTTGTGATTATAGGCTATACACCTATTATTCGGGCAATGGTAGAACATTTTGTGGCTTGTCAGGGGTTTGGAAATAATCACGGACTAGGATTCCTGGAAAAAATTCTTTAAAGATTAATTTGAAGAAAATTAATTTTAATGCAGTGTTTTGAAAATATGCATAATTTGGAAATTCATTTTGAATAAGGAATTTGTAACCAGTATTTAATAATTGGTTTGAAATATCGTTTTTCAATTGTTGCAAATAATATTGCCTTTCATTATGTACTGAGCATGTTTTTATGAGATTTAGATCTTTTGTTTTTGGTGTTGTTATAAACTGGAATTTTAATTTTTTGTTTTTAAAATTAAAAGATATTGATTTGTTTTTTACTTCATAAGGAGTGATCAGGTTCATAAATGGTGTCCCTAGTATTACGGTATTGTGAATTTCTTCAGCCAGGACAAATGATGTTGTTATTGAAGTTTCATCATTTATAATTGATGTCTTGGTTTTATACTTAATTTCTAATTTAGAATTGTTAGCAGCTGCTAATGAATCATGTGTCTCTTTTACAAATTTTCCGGTATTATACCAGTTTTTATACAGTTTAAGTCTGCTCCTGTGTCAAAGAGGGCAACAGTTGTTATTCTGAAATTATCTGAAAATTTTAGTGTTATTTTTATTAAGTATTTCTTCGTTGTTATTTGTCTTAATATCGTTAGAAAATCTTCTGGGATCTCTTCTAGATTTTCCATTTGGTTATCATTTATGGGATTTTCTGAATCGGATCTTTCCGAGTCGTCATCCTTCGGAAAGGAGTTTTGTGTTGCTCTATTTGAAAGTATAATTTTAATTAGTTCTGAATCTTTTTGTTGTTTTTCTTTTAATTCTTTTACTTCTAATTTTACTTGAATTACTTGTTTTTGTAATTCTTGAATTGTTATTTCTTTAATTTTCTTACCTTTTTCCAGGATTTTTGTTAAATCGTATTTTCTGGAGGTACTTGGTAATACAATATTTTTAATCTCTTTCTTTTCTGGGGTAAAGATTTTAAGGAGTTTATTCAAATATTCTTTTTGGTGCTGGGTATCTATGTGTTTAATCATATCTATCATAAATTTTTGATCTTTGATTAACACACATATTCGTTTTTCTTTAGCCTTTTCAGATTTTTCTATTGAACTACTCGTGGGTAATTCGCCTACTTGGAGGGGTTTATTGTCTTCTGATGAAAGAGAGAAATAGTCAGAGTTTGACTGATCTGCTTCCGAATAAGAGGAATAAGTAGTAGTTTAGAGATTTTCTTAGTAGTATCTTTGTCGAGATTTAATTCTTGTAGCTTTTTATTCATTTTACTGTATTTTGATGTATGTCTTTTCTTATTACATTTGTAACAAGTTAGATTTTTGTATTTGGAATTGTAATTCTTTTTTGTATTTCTATTATTTTTATAAGGATTCTCATAATAATCATTATAGATTTTAACAGAATCCTTCGCAGCTTTTGAAATTTTTCATGGTAACTGGTTCGAATTGTTTGCAAAATGTTCCTAATTTACATTTTGTTCTTTTCAATTCTTTTTTAAGGTGTTTTTGTAATTTTAGATCTTGACAGATTTTTAATCCTTCTGTTGAGTTATACAGAATTACTAATTCTCCGTATGTAAACTCATCGTAAGGGATTATTTGTTTTCTACAATTTTTTTTAATTTTATTCCTAACCTTTTTTCCCAAGAGGGTTGGTAATCCGGCTAAGAATTTTTCTTTCCAGAATGGTTGTCTAGAATCTTCTCTAATCATTATTCTAGTTAAGAAGATATTTTTATACCATTGGAAATCACTTAATTTTTTACATTTTAAATTTGAAAGTAATTCGGCATTCTTATTTTTAAGATGTGTAGAATCACCTATGAAATTCAAAGATATTGTTAGTATCAATGTTGATACTGCATCTTGTATAGGTTCTCCTATGTCGCTTAATATTGGTACTCCTTCTTCATCGATTTTATGGCATTTAAGATATTTTCTTTTTGTTGGTCAGTTAGGTAAATGATCCCACCATCCTTTTAATTGACCTGAGAATCCTGCGATTAGCAGTTCTGCAGAGGTCTTATCGAAGACTTCTTTTTGTGTTTGAGAGGCATTTGGTGCCATTGTCATTTATTGGAGGAAGCTGGGGATATTGTATTCAGTCATTCCATCGAGGTTCCAATCATAAATTGAAGCGGCATTGTAACGGGATTGAGCTAGGGGTTTAATTATTCCTAGATCTGGAGCAGGGATTATTTGTAACCCTGAGGCTATTTGTATTTCTTGTACGGGTTGTTGTTCCCAATTCATATTATTAATGAGGGTTTTTTTGAATTGTTATAGGATATCACTGTTATCGGATTAATGTGTTAACATGGTTACACTATTCTTGATAGTGGGGTCTATTGTTTTAAGAAAGGGGTATCTAATGGAGTTTTGAGAGGAATATATCCCAAACCACTTGAAAAAGGAATATTAATTCTATTATCTTGAACAAATTCATAGAATTTTTCTTGTATTTAGGAAATTTCTAAAGAACCAATTTATTTTTTCTGAATTATGTTTTTCATAGAATTCTTTTTGTAGAAGTTTTTTATCTACTTGAAATTCCTTTTCTAGAACTTTAATTTCATTTGCTAAGTCATTGTGGGTTATTGAAGAATATGTTGGACTTGTCGGTTCCTGGTCTTCCATCTTTTCTCTAACCACGGGATTTATATATACTGGTCTGGGTATTTGATTTGTGTAATCTACGTTTGTCAGATTTGGTAGATCTGATGTAGAATACCTAGACTTTATTTTGACTGGTGTATTTATTATTGAAGGGATTTGTGAGACTCTTCCTAAATCTAGGGTCTCTTCGGAACTTGTATCTTCGTATCTATTACTCATAGATCTTCTTAAAAATGAGAGACTGACTCTACCATCTTGGTATTGAGTTATTTCTCTAAGATTGGTATTTGATTGCTCAGATTCTAAGGGTTCAGGTTTAACTACACCTTCCAGGATCCATTTTTCTGGTAGGATAATATCTTTCCATCTAATAGGTCGCGGTACTACCGTGTTAGATTTGGAAAGGTCTGTTTGTAAAAGGAGGGTTTCACTTTTCTTACTATGATATCTGACTTTTGTGGCAAAAGCAGAAGTCATAGCTTTATAGTGAATTCTAAAATTAATGCTACAAGAATAGATCCTTCAAGCATCTGGTAATTGTGTGTCTTAATCTGTAAGACAAGGAATTTTTGGATATTTTTATCGTTCAAAGAAACAGAAAAGTTTGGGTAACAATCAAAAGAGATTGGTCATGTGCAGAGACTGGACTCAACCGAACTTAACAGGGAATCTTCGAAGTTTGTGAATCTTGCATCTCTTAAGATAGCAAGGATTGAAGTGTTTAATCCTTCTTTAGTAGGGGTTTTTATCCCTACTTGGACTAAATCAATGTGTATGTATTTATAATTTCTTTCTCTATGTTTTTTCAAGGAATTTTGAGAAAGTAATTGAATTGTTTCAAAGGGTTTTGTTAATTTTGGATATCTCTTTCTTCCGTTTTAATTGTGCAATTTGTTTTGAAGAATTGATATTTGAAATTTTTGTAAATTTGATCTCTATTTACTTTTGGTATTTCCCAATTATCTATTGATTTTTCAAAATCTTGTATAATGATTTCTTCGGATTTTATTATCTTCTTTGAATCAAAAGAAGGAGATGATCCAAAATTATAAGAAGTAGTTCTGTCTAGAAACGGATTCATGTATACTTTAGGATTTTGTAAAAGTAATCTCTATTTACTTTTGGTATAATTAATTATCAATCTACTATTCAAAAATCTATATAACGATTTCTTCGGAATTTATTATCTTCTTTGCATCCATGGAAGAAGATGATCCAAAATCATAAGAAGTAGTTCTATCGAGAAATGGATCCATGTATATGGAATCCTAGTTCGGAAACTCTTACCTTCCTACAACCCCAACCGAACAGTATACCAATGGGTTCTTATCAGCCCTACACACGGGAACTTACCGTGACCCTGCGGTCTGATCGTTCGGAACTTCGGGATTTAACTAACTCAGAAGGCACAGCCGTACCAAGTTTATCGGGGAAACGGAACAGGGATTTCACCTGATCTGGAACTTATATTTCTCTGTAGAATTTACCCTTTATGGCTTTGATACCAAGTTAGACCGAGAATCTAAAGGGGACAATAAATAGGGAAGGAACTGATATATAAGAAATTGAATAATATAGAGATAATTAAATAATACGGCAAGTAAATAGAGAGTAATTTACTTAGCTAAGGTTCCTCATAAAGGAAACCATAATTGTAAGGTTCTGCAAGATTTTAAAAGAATTTAATTGCAGGAATTTAAAGAAATTTAAAGTAGGTGGCTGTGTCAACCATAGATGCAGGTATAAATGAATTAAAGACATAAATATAATTGCAGTAGGTGGTAGAACCAACCATGTTGCAAGAATTTAAATAATTAAAAACGTGAATTTAAATGCAAGAATTTAAAGAACATGAATATTTAAAAGATATAGGAGGCAGTGCCATCCATAATCGTTTTTATTCAAAACTTTTAAAATACTTACAAGGAGTTTAATTTCGAACGGTGTATTGATGTTTATCTGTTATGAATCAGTAAGTGAATTGAATCATATCAATTTGATATTTTTCGGGTAAGGTATATTTGAGAATTTATGTTCATAGACTCCCCGAGGTCTTATGAACTTGGAATATTTGGGAATATTTAAGTAACTAATCTACTAAGGGGATGAACTTGGAAGATCTTCAACTTCTAGAGAGAAGAAAGAGAATTCTAAACTAAGGGAAGAAAAAACTTATCAAACTAAGGGAGAGGGGTTCTCTTTTTATAAGAGAATTACAAAATGGTAATTTACTATTACAACAATATTTAATTAATTAAACTATTCATCCGAGTGCAGAATGACGTCATGCATGACCTCGGTATTTTTGTCTTCATCTCGAATTCTGTTTTCACTATTTGGGCACTGAGATTTGTCGGGAATTTTCGTCAATTATTCCTCCGAAATTTTCGATATTTTTGGCAGCATCTAGAATCCACTGTTACCGAAAATAGGAATATTTTCATTTTCAATTCCGGATTCTTCCTCATCAGTCGAAGAGCTCTGTTTGGATGAGGATGATGCAAATTTCTAGAATATTGCATGTATCTCTTCTGGGGTTTTAGCTGCGGCCAGCATTGAGGCTATCTGGAATTTTTGTGAAAGGAACCGGATATGTTCATTTGATTGGAATGGCGCCTTGGTGTCTGAGGAGGTGCCTGTAAAGGAATTGATTTATCATCATCTAACCATTGCTGGACATTTGGTGGTGCAAGGTTCTTTGGTATTTTAAAGTTGTCCCACCATCGAATTTTAAATCTTCTTCGGATGACTGGTATTTTGTCATCTGAATAGTCTACAAACCATGTGAATATATATGTGTGTGTAATTATGTTATGATGATATTTTTTTATAAGATAAATTTGAGAATTATTCAACCCGAAAGCAGAAGAGTTGGTCTATAGTGAACTCTCGATATTTTGCCTATTTTGTGCGTGTACCAATTGAAATATTTTGAGAAATTGATAATGAACTAAGGGTGTGTTCGATATGGAGGTTTCTCATATTCGTTTGGTCAAAAAAATTAGAAAATATTTTCTTTAGGAAAACAAATTCCTCAAAAATGAAAAAAAATGACTTCTCTGATGAAAATACGGAAAAGAAGTCTCCAAGTGACATTCAACCAACTACCTCACCACCCGACCACTCTATGCACCCTCCCCTCCCCATCCTATCCCGCACCCCCACCCCCACCCCCACAAAAAAACTTTTTAAATATATATTTTTCTACACCACTCCCGTGCTGCAAACCCCTACCCCCTCCTCCCCCCAAATAATTTTAATTCTTTTATGATTTTCTACACGTTAGTATATTCATACACTAGTTAGAGCATTGCTTTGCAACATTCATAAATTCAGTAAGAGCAAGGTAAATCACAGCAAAAATGAAGATTAGCATACTATAACAAGACTTCACAATCGAATATCAATAATCATTCAACTACAACTCAATTTAACTAGTTGGAGTTGGCTATATGAATCATCTGCATTGATTTTTCTCCATTCAGGTCCATAATTCTAGGACCATCAGCTTGAACATCATCAAGCAGGAACTTACAATGAGAGTACATCCCAAATTAACTAAAACCTCACCATCCAAAAGACACAGAATACACCATTAAAAATACAATAATTGCACAAACAACCAATTGGCAAAGGAATTTTCCATCAGAAAGAATTCCAACCATTTTGCAGCTCTCTAATCGGTGACAGCCTGAATCCATAGCTCATAGAGGTAAGGTGATACTGTAGCCTTTCTTAGGGCAAATTCTTAGGTTGCAGTTCGAATGGAAATGCAGCTCCATGATTTTGGTTTCAACAGAAACAGTTGCTGAAATGGAGGCGCAGTTGCTCAGCAGAGGCGAGCAGGGATTTCAGCTTTATGGGTTCTGGATTTTAGAACGACGACTTCAAGTGCATTATTAGGTTCTAAAATTCAATGTGTACATTAATGAATTTCTCATCACAAATACACTGTTTGAGTAAAAGTTATCGGGTTCCGTCGAGTTGTATCTGGGCTTCTACCTCCGTCCATGTTGCTCAAGACAAAAAAAGGACAGCCCGGTCAGGTGAAGAGCCGGACCTTTGGGTCTATTGTATGCAGTCTTACCTCACATTTCTGAGACTGTTTCCACGGCTTGAACTCATGACCCCCTGGTCACATGGCAGTAACTTTACCAGTTGCTCAAGACAACATAAGATAAAAAAGATTCAACCAAAATTGGATGATGTTTATGCCAAAAACTATAAGATTTTCATCTCATTATCATTTGAAGGAAAGCCTAGAAGACGCTTAACAACGAAGATGCATAAGCAGTACACGTAAATTGTACTGAACCTGGATACCTTGGAATTAACATACCCCTGCAACTCCTTTTACTCCAAACAAAGCAATCAGGCATCCAATTCCTGCGAATTGAAACAGCAGTATCAAATATAAGTCAAGGAATCACTACTAATCCAATCAATCAAGCAAGCAAGCATAGTACTCATGCAAAGTAAAAATACTGAAGTACAATATCAACTATGATAGCATGCATAATAAAGCAAGTTGGCAAGTACTAGGCATAATAAAAGGAACTATTGATCCCCAGAAATTCAGTTTTCAACTTAGGCCACAGAAGTTGAACAACCATTTAGAGAACTCAACCAATATCTTAACCAATAAACACCAAAAACTGGATCAGAAGATAAAAACAAAGAGACTTAAAGTAAGGGAGCTAACTATTTGAACCTCTATTCAGACACTTAGAGAATCATATTCAAACTTAAGTAGAGTTAAGACAGAATATCAACATCATCCATGAATACCTACATATATCCTAATAGAAACAGATATTCCGTATACTAAACTGTACGCGAGGTATGCTGACATGAAAAATCTGTCTTCATTCAATAGCATCTAGTGAAACAACTCAACCATCTAAAACAAGCTTATTTATGACGAATACAATGTACATCAAACACCAAAGGTCACAAAAAATCCAACACAAACTATATGACGCTGCTTTCACTGACTTGAATCAACACAACAGTTATCACCAGCACAAAAGATGTTATACTTAATAGTTAATACAATACAAACTAAATCAGACCGGTCTCTAGGAGTTGAATCTACACAACCTCCCCATTTATTTTATAGATCAGACATGTCAAAGAAAAAACTTATGGTTACCATTGAGAGCCAGAGCCACATACCAGTTTTATACCATCCCTAAGCATCAAATTTTGAGAACTTTCTGATAGACAGTTCTTGTGGACTATAGAATTATGAATACCGCTTTCGTTCGATGAATTATTCATGTAAACAGCTCCTTTGAACATCCACTTGTCACTCTCTTCATCATAAGAATCTTCAAAAAACTGACCACACAAGAAACATATACACTGACATTCATCAGCAGGAACCATAACCTCAATACACTCTGATAGTTTGCTAGAACCTTCTGTTGGTCCTGCAAATATACCACAGTGTGGGAGGCTACTGGTTCCAGTGATCCATTCCCCAGAATTTAAATACCACCTCCTTTCACTATTCAACAGTTTCCCATCTGAATTCCTTAACGCGTGCCATTCCAAGTGTCTATCAAGTCGGACTTGGAGCTTAAGTCGAAGACCACATATGCCACATTGATGTGGAAAGTCATCATGAAGTTCGCTGATGACACCAGGATTGGACTCCCGAATTACACCTGGTTTAAATGCAACTTCTCTCTCTTCTTTGGTGGACTGAGGTAAGGCAACAGGGATTTTAGCAGCAGGTTTAGAGAGAGACAGCTCATCATTTGGAGTTGAGAAAGCGGGTGAGGAAACTGGAACGAGTACACCAGGAGTTGAACTGATGCTTGCAGGTGGAGGACTCTGGAACCGAGTTTGTGGAGGTGTCTGCGGAGGAGTTGAAGTTAGAGACTCCTCCTTTGATGCAGATATCAATCCCTTTGCCACCAATGAACTCAGAAGATTTGCAACAGGATTAGAAGCAGCATTTAACACATTTGGAGCCTGCAATGATGCACTACCTACCAGAGTTGGAGCAGGACCGGGTGGCAGTTGTGGTAGTTCTCCATTTCTCTGGGAATAATTTGGGGGATTTGAAGCATTACTGTCCGATTGTGGAGATGGGGCAGCGGCTTGGGATGACAGAGGCCCCTTATCACGAGAATTCAGTGGTGTGCCGACACTAGATCCACTACCAAGTACTCCACTCTTCATAACAGCAGCCAACAAACTACTCATACTCGTTTGTCCTGAGGATTCAGAACCAGGAAGAATGGAAGGCATAGTGCCAGAAGGATCAGCAAAACCAGAAATCTGAGTAACTACTGATTTCTGGGTGTGACTGGAAGATTCAGACTCGGGGCTTTCTTGCTGGATGTTCTTAGGAAACGGGACATAATGCCCTTCTTGAAGAGATGACATCAAGGATGATGGATTATATTTTGGAGTCTGTGATATCTGTGAACTAACCAAATGAGCACTCTGAGATGTCATTGGTCGAGAATCCTGGGAGACTTGGTTACGGGGATCTAGATTTGACCTTCTTGAAGTTTGAGACATTCTTGGACCTTCATGAGATGCAGTCTGCGTCTGATACTCTTTAGTGAGATTGTTAACTACTTGATCAACATTGCAAGTTGAGACTGATGGAGATGTAGGAAGCTGACGTATCGGTGGCTCTAAAGATGGAGGTGCAGCTCCCTGAGTTTCTCGTGGTTGCTTTATGGTTCCCCTTGATCCATTTGCAGTCTTTGCTATTCCAAAACTTGGTAGATGACTCGAACCTTTCTGTGACTGGAAAGATTTCCCAACTATGGAGTTTGTAGCTGTTGACAACCCACTGAAAGATGTTAGATAACCTCTAGGATGATCTGGAGTACTTCTAACAGAAGCCGAATGCCTAGCTCCATCTGACCACATTGATGACATTTGATTCCCTGAAGATGCTTGGCCTTTGTCTTCTCTCGAAAGAGAGTCAGCTGAGGCTTCACTGTCAGCCTTTAACCCAAATATGATTTGGGGTCTCGGATGTTGATTATCTAAGCCCTGCATATTCATGCAAATAACAAGATAAATTGTCTAAACTAGCACAGAGAGGCTGTCTATTCACATTGCAGAAACACCAGACCAAAAGAACATGAGAAAAAACATGGAGGAGGTTCATTTAAAAAGTCGGTCAAAACATTCAATTGTCAAATTAATAAAAACTTCTCCACAATCTAATTAAAGCATGATTATAACAAAGGTTGCTAATTTTCTCTGGAGAACTACTTAAGTATTCATCCTCAGTTCACCCTAGGGGTGAGAAGAAAGCTGATAGATATCAGATAATAAGTAGATTGGTCTGGTAGACAGGTATACAAAAGGTTCTTTGAGATCTCAATAGAGAGAGAAGAGAGAGGGGGGGACAAGGATCAGAAAGATGGGATTGAAGTTCTCTTTTTGTGTCTGACAACTAGTAGTCTTTCCTCAAAATCGAAGCTCATTTCTAGGAGGATGAGAAGTAGTTGGCTGGTATAATGCGAAAGTTACACAAGTGAACATTTTGAATTGGATGTAAAAACTAGTAGATTAGATATTGCTGAAAAATATTGAGGATATAATCAGCAATTTTTTTAGGAAGGGATATTCTATCCGGAACAAAATCTACAAGGTAGTTTTCTTTTTCTTTTGGAGGAGGGTGAGGGGAAGAGTCAAGTAAACAATTACACTTACAGATTTATATGAATCTTCGGATGCCCGTTGATCTTTACCTGCACTACTGATATCATCCCACATATACTCCTCTTCATCAGAACTCTGCCAGCTCCGATCAATCAAAGTACTACTTTGATTGGCAATGGAGTGTTTCGGTTGTGGATATGCATCAGAGTTTGCAGTATTCTGCGATAGACTTTGGAATCCATGTTTAACGTCCAAGCCACTTCTTTGACTTAATATTTTACCATTCGCAGAATTGTACCAAGATTTATCAAATCTCTCTTCCTTAAACTTTTCACCTGTTATTCGTAATCCGAAGCCAGAACCCCTTGACAAATCAGAACCATATTCAGGATCTCCATATGCTGCACTTATAGTTTTCTCGCAGATTCGCTCATTCAACTGCTCTTTCTGAACACACTGCATACATTGCAATATCAACTGGCTTAGACCAATAGAAAAGGCATGCATGCATATGTTAAAAACACATATACACCACACACCTTAGTAGAATTATCAATCCAAGATCTTCCAGAACCTACATCGGCTGCTCTCTCTGGTTTCTGTACGTCTCCTAGAGTGATGTCATCAGCTGATCCTTTTGCCTTAATCATAATAAACCACAATAATAAGGATAACTGAGGAGGACAGATATGCTTAAGAAAACCCTCAGAGCATCATATTATAAACATGCCAAATACTAATACTGCTTGAACCAGTTGACATGACAGGTTGGCAAAACATCATCACAATGGTACACCATCAACGAGGAATCCAGTATTGAGACCATGAGTTTTTACCATCTAGACTCTATTACACAAGCAGTCAATAGTTCACTTACCTAACAATTCATCCCTAACTCCGAGATAAAATTAGAACTACAGGCACAATCATAAGTGATCCATGAACATAAATGCTTAAAACCTTCATCAAGTAGAAGCCTATTAAACAGCTCAGCAAGGACTTGGAGGCTCCTTGCTTTGTTTTGAGGAAGTTACTGAAAACCAATTCATGGAAAACTTTACTTATTAAATATATATCCCCTATATAACCAGTTAACAATTTCCTTTCCTAAAGAATGAAGTGGACAATGCTCATTCTGTAGGAATATAAAGAACTGACGTAGAAAAATGTAAGTAACAATTTCCTATTTTGAAATGAATAGCCTACGAGAAAGTAATCATCTTCAGAGAAACATAACACTGTGACCAAAGACCTCTAAATGAAAAAAATAGAGGTAAAGTGACAACAAAAGAGGTAGAGGGGTTAAAGTGGAATTTTCTTGGATTTGTAAAACATTTTGGTTTGCGCAAAATTTTCGTTTCTGAAGAGCTTTTCTGTTTGTTTTCAGAAAACAAAATCTTTTTTCTTTTCGGGTAAGTGTTTCAAAACAAAATGTGATTGTAAAAACAAACAGCATTTGCAAACTTTTCAAACCAAGCATAGAAGAACACTAACTCTTGTTGGTTGCTGTAGGCACTGCCTTGCCTCCAAATACTTGGGATTTACATGAATACTATTTGCAGTCTGTTGAGCCTTTGAATCGTCTCTACGCATTCCTGATGAAGAGCCATTGATGCCAGTTGTAAATCCAAGCTCCTTCTCAATTAGTTGAAGTTGCTGAGGAGGGAATACTTTTCTCCAGGTTACAAAAAGACGCTGCATCCCAGAGTGTACAGAAGGTTCAACCTGTCTATAAGCCTTGCAGAAAACCTAAAAACATAAAAAAGAAAACCAATAATGACCAAAAACTTAACAGCCTATTACCCTCTCAAACAAAAACTTAACAGCCTATTATGCACCAAATAGCATGCTTTCCAAAATACACGTATTTACTTCTATAAGAGATGACAGAATGGGTTTTCACCATGTTCTACATCTTCATCCATGCAAATGTGTGTTACATCATATGGGAAATGTCAAAAACCAGAAAGCGGACAAGAATATGCAACAAAGCCTTTCTCACGAAAAGAGGCAAGACATGAGAAACTACAAAATTAAGAGAGAAAAAGCAGGATCTTAATGAACTACATATAGATCAAATTCTGACCTCAGGCAGCCTGGTAGCAAAATGCTTAATATAATCCCTCCCGATGTTCTTCACAATACTGTCCAAAAGATAGAGAGATGGCAGTTTGTGCTCACTAGGAATCTGTAAATGATATTCAGGGTAGATTAGTATGAGCTTGCCATATCCATAGACAATCAGGTGATACAGAGTAAACGCAAAGGGAGAGAGCACGAAAGCAAATTCTCTAAATGATGACAAAAACAAACAGCAAGATAGACAGCAAAATAAGTCAAAGTAGTGCAGAGAAGATTGTCACACCCCTTCAATGCGAGGTCCCAGAAGTCACACTAAAATGATGGATGCAAAGGAGTTAGCGAACATTCATACATGTTTATATAATCAGCATACAGAAACTGAGCAGTAACCTGGCTGAAGAATCACCATACACTATTTAAAATATCACACTGGTTGTCCAAAAGTAGCAAGATACATCTTCTACTATTCGGAAAGATGGAAATGGAGACTTCCTCATGTTAACATGGGAAACAACTGAATTCTTTACTACTACAACCAGAAGAACAACAACTACACCTCGATCCTGAACTAACTAAATCTGCATGGTAAACCAGTTTTGCCTGCATCGTCCTTTATTTTGCCTTTGCAAGTTAATGTCGCAAGGAGAATAACCATTAGATGATCAAAGAATCTAAGACTTTTGATGAACAATATAGTGAGATACCTGTCTATTGAAACTTGTCATGAAGCAACTGCGACTTCTTTCAGACATAATTGTGGACCATAAATATGGAAATAAAAATAAAAGATGAGAGAGTCCTATTTTTATGCTAAGTTAGAGGACTTGAGACACCATCTAGAGATTGGAAGAAGAGTTTTCACGACCACATCAGCAAGGGTTATGGGGAAAACAAGGTTAGAGTAGATAGGGGCTGAGTGTGCCTTTAATCTTATCATTCTAATCTAGAGAAAGAGGGAAATTTAAAAATTAGATATAGTCCAGCAACAAGTGAACCAGTGAATAGTGATGAGTTGGAGGTATTTTCTAGGTCGTGAGTCATATCAGAAAAAATACAAAAGTATTGTGAGATAGCATGATTTGAAAATGTAACAGAAATAATGACCCTCTTTGTTGAGATGTTTAGCAGGTTAGGCAGCTCTAAGGTTTTTTGTATTCGGTGAAAAGATGGGCGAAACTTTACCCCAAGTGAAATTAAGGTTCTGAAATCTCAATAAAACATGTACTCAAAGAAGATTTTCCGCGGCGAGACATTGATTTGAAGGAATTTATGGTCATCATACAATATGGTCCTAATAAAATTCATCCGTCTCAGTTTGGTAGCACTAGAATTTCTCAGAATCAGTGGTATCACTAGAATTTATTGAAGGTGCATGATAGGGTCTATGAAGTATAACTCCAACATAAGTTAATTTGATGCGAAAGAATTCCTAAATTGTACCATAAGGCAGCTGGAATTTAGAGGCCTATTTACCCTTTAAAACCCAAAGAGACAAGATCAAGAATTAACTTGTTTCAAAGATAAATGGGCCCATGAAATTGCATAATTGAAAAAAGTAAAATTATTTCAGACAATATGCCTTTAACATGGAGATCATTTTAAACTCTTTTGAAGAAATAATAAATGAAAATGAACACATCCTACATACAGCTTGCATAGATGTTAAGAGTGTAAACTGGCCTCGATGATGCTCTAAATAGCTGAATTATTTTATAGTGTTTCCAACAAATTCAATTACAGGACAAGTGTAACAAGAACTGCTTCATGATTATGCGACTGGAGTGTTCCTTTCACTGTTCGAAGTATAGCAAGACTGAACATTGCCGTTTCAAGATCAATAGAGTTGAAAGGACCTTGATTTGTCTAAATACCAAGCAGTGATGAATAGTACTTGGAATTCAGTAGCTGAGATAGCTTTTGAGCCAAGTCTGGATGAAAACTCTAAATTGGATCCACAAGCGCTTACACAATTGATCACTGAAAATAACCACAGTTAAGAAATTTGTCTGTGCTCATCACTCAACGATCGAAAACACCGCGAAAAAATCGTGACTGACCACTGATATCATAAGCATTACCATCACAATCACCATACAGAATAAACCATATATTATAGTAAACGGCAAAATTGCTTCCACAATCCAGACAATTTTCCTTCACTAAACGACATAATTGTTACAATTGTGCACTTTACTTTTCGCTATGCACTCGCATTTACAATGAGACAGCTACACTAATCTAAATAATGAAAGCGCGTTTACCTGATTAAAAAACTAATCCAGATAATTCATTGTCATATTGTCTACTAATACAATCAAAGAACACTAATTGAAGTCAACTAACATAGTAAAAGACATAATTGCTTCCACAACCAATTTTCTTTCACTAAACAACATATTTGTTACTATTTGCCTATGCACTCACATTTACAACGAGGCCGGCTACACTAATCTAAATAATATATCATCACATTATCTACTAATACAATCAAAGTAACACTAATTGAACTCAATCAACATTCACATAACACTTAAAACCAAAAAAATCACCTCGAGAATGTTCCCGCAGATAACATCAGCAATCGCCTTCGCATCACGCAAATTATCACCAGCAATAATAGTCAAGTTCGTGATTATCGGCTTCGAATTAATAGTAAGCTCAGCTAATGCTCTCTTATATTCACTAATAAGTTCCTGTTGTTGTTGTTGGTAGGGTCCACGTAGTGAATCACTGATCTCCGAATCTCGCCAGCTGTCAATAGCCCGAAGCCTCGAGGCAACTGAGCCCGAGCCCGAATTTGCGGCCCGAATATCGGTTCGAATTGTGTCTTCGGTTAATCTAGTCTTCTTTATACCTGATTGTAAACTTGATCTATCGAGTGATCTACGAGAACTCTTCATTTCCATGACGTGGACAATTAAGCTAACCCTAATTGCAAATAATTTTACATTGATTACATCAAAAATTGGCGAATTAGAAAACATATAAAAGAAATTAACATACACTAGTTTTTAACATTATTTAGATGTTAGAATTACAAGGAATAGAACCTCAATGAGATGAATTAGGAATATTAAAATGAAGAAATTTGAGAGTTCGAAGCTCGATCGGCGATTTAGAAACCGAGCACCGGAGAGAATTGGGTATCGGGTTGGGTCGGGGTTAAGCCGTTAAGTGTTGAATGGAGGGGATATGGTGTGGATTGATTTGGCAAGAGAAACGGTACTAGTAGTAGTAGCTCCTTTATACACTACACAAGTGAAGAGACCTGTTTTCCAAATTGAGAAATTGGGCAATTGTAACCGAACTTATGTTTCATTTCGTACAACTTATTAAAAAGAGTTTATATGAGAAACTTTTTTAAATAAAGTTTTTTCAAGTAAATCTTTTATCAAAAAGTTATTTGATGTTTGGTTGACAATTAAAAAAATTTGTACAAAAATTTAGGTGGTGTTTGGTCAAACTTATAGAAGTTCTTTGGCCAAACATACTCTTTTCAGAAGTAAAAACACTTTTTTCAGAAGCCAAAAAGTGTTTTTAGATGGGAAGAGAAGCAGAATCTGGAGAAGTCTTTTCTGCTCATTCATTGAATTTTTTTTGGACTCATTTACCATTTTCTTTTCACAAAATTCATTTTAATCTCATATAATATCCTCATATAAAATAGAAATTTGGGAATAGAGATAGGGTGGGGGTAGGGGGTAGGGCGGGGTAAGAAAAAAATTCATTTTTTTTATAAAAGTAACAAAAAATATGAAATAGAAATTTGAGGATGGATAGGGCAATGGGGTGGAGGTGGGGATGAGGGTAGGACGGGGGTAAGTCAAAATTCATATTTTTTAATAATTTTTTATAAAAGTAACAAAAAATATGAAATAGAAATTTGAAGATGGGGTACAAAGCGAGGTAGGGGTGAGGCAAGGGTAGGCGGGGTGAGGGGTAAGAAAAAAATTCATATTTTTTAATATTTTTTTTATAAAAGTAACAAAAAATATGAAATAAAAATTTGAGGATGGGGTAAGGCAATGGGGTGGGGGTAGGGGTTGAGTAGGGCGGGGGTAAGAAAAAAATTCATATTTTCAATCAATTTTTATAAAGTAACAAAAAATATGAAATAGAAATTTGAGGATGGGGTAGGGCAATGTGGTTGGGGTAGGGCGGGGGGAGAAAACAATTCATATTTTTTATAAAAGTAAAAAATATATGACATAGAAATTTGAGGATGGGGTGGGGTAGGTGTGGATAGGGCGGGGTAGGTTTGAACATATTTGAGTCATTGACTATCATATTATCGTTACATTTTTATGTACAATATAATATTATTTTTTGATTAAATGTTGCAACTAAATAATTTTAAAAAAATTATTAAATCGTAAAGATATACTAATTTTTAGAAACATATGATAGAAAAGAATATTTTAAATAGTTTTAAATCTATTAAAAAGAATATTCTAGTAAATTTGCATAAATGTTGGTCAAACAGGAAACTGTTTCTGTTTCTCAGAAGCACTTCTATAATTTTTGGCCAAACACTCTAACTGATTCTCCAGAAACAGTTTATGCAGAACTACTTCTGAGAAACAGAAACACCTTTTCAGAAGCTTGGTCAAACAGACCATTAATAAGTCATTTTACCTCTACTCCAAAAGGTCAAAATTTTAGGCTTTTGGAATAAGTGTTTATTTTTTTTAAAAAATCAACCAAACACACACTTAGGGTGCGTTTGGTTCGGAATAAACAGGAAAGGGAAAGGGAACGGATGAATAGAATTCCCTTTGTTGTTGTTTGTTTGGCCTTATTTTTTCATTCCTTTTACCTTTTTTCCACTTTCATTCTCTTTCTCGATTCCCACCCATGTAGGGTGCAAAAGTGGTTAAAGGACGACGGACGGACCGAGGACCGAATAAGAATTGTCGGACCGAACTTCTGGCCCGGCCTGTGTTCGGCCCGGTCATTTTCGGTCCCGGTCTGCTGACCGAATGGACCGAATTTGCCTCACCCCCACCCCACCAACCCCCGCACTCAGCCCCACACACCACTCCCACCCCACCAAAGAAGCCCTCACACTCCTCACACCGGACGTATTGACATATCAAATATAGGTTGTAAATTGATCAAACTTTATACGGTCATAACTTTGCGCCGGACGTCCGCTTTACCTTAAACAAAAATGATTTCGCAGATTTTTCGATACGGGGTGGCCAAACTGCATATGCGCTTTGATTCCTCCGATTTCTCCAAAACGCCCATCTTTCCTCAATTTCACTTTTCCCCAAATCGTTACGCTTTTTCCCTTTTCAAATCTAAATATTTCGCGATGTACAATTGATTTCAACGTAAAATTGCGTGGCAATCAAGGCCCGAGAATGTCAATTTCAGTATTGTAAATTCAATTTAAAAAAATAATTAATTATATATATATATATATATATATATATATATATATATATATATATATATATATATATATATATTAGGAATTTAGAAAATTATAAATTATATATGTTATATATATTAGGAATTATATATATTATATATTTGAAATTAGGAATTATATATATTAGGAATTTAGAAAATTATAAATTATATATATTATATATATTAGGAATATATATTATAAAAAAAAAAATTAGTCCGGACTGATCAACTCGACCGATCGACTGACTAAACCGAATTCTCAAATCACAGGGACCGAATTTTGTGCAGCCCTACCCCTAGGTATTTGGATTCTCTTTCCTCAACCCCTAACCCCGAACCACTCGTACCACTCCGGAGCCCCGATCCCGAACTCCGGACCTCGGACCACCCAGAACCAAACATGTAGGAACAATCATGTAATTCATTTCCTTTTCATTTCATTCTCTTACTGGATTTCATTCCGTTTATCATGTGCGAACTAAACGCACCCTTACTATTATTAGTACGACTCTGTGAATTTGGATCCACTTTACTTGTGGTTTACTTTCTCGTGCTTGTTAAAAATATATTGTTCAAAATAATTATTATTTAAAAAAAAATAAGATATTCTTTTTCGGTTTATTTTTATTTATTCATTATATTAAAAATAATTTTTTACTTCTACTTGTCACTTTTAGTATATCAAAAGAATATAATTTTTTTTCCAGTTTTACTCATAGTATTAATTACTCATTTCAAATTTATTAAAATTATGCACTAATTAATATGAGTATCGTGATAAATTATAATTCATTTATTATTTCTTAAAACTTGTGCAAAGTCAATACAAAACAAGTAAAAGTGAACAGGTGGAGTAAAAGATTTGATAAATTATATAATCAAGTACTACAAAAATTACAAGGTAGGATAAAGGTTTTCGTAGTAAATATTACAAGTTTGATGTTGTAATCATAGTTAATGGAAAATGCATATATCTCAAGAGATTCCATTTTCAAATAGATAACTCAATACTATGTCAAATCTTAGAATCATAGGGCGGTGAATTCCTTCCACAGCCTTGTACACCACTTCTCTCCTTGTCTAACTGCCTAGATTGAATTCCTTTAGGAATAACTAAATTATTAGTCAAAGGTCTATTGAAAACTACTTAATAGAGGGAAATTCATATTTCATCCTCATGTTCGATAAGTAGTTTCCACTAGACCTTTCGCCAATAGTTTAGTTGATCCCGGAGAAATTCAATCTGGGCAACTAGAAAAGAAGATGCCTTATACACATGCAGGGGCGGAGCCATCATGGAGATAGGGGGCCCGGGCTTCCTCTCAAATTTAAAATTTTCGTAGTATACTACTAGTAATATTCATGATATTATAATAAAATCTTCAATTTTTTATCCGATCAAAATAGGCTCTTCTAGTCCGGACTTCCTCTAGTTCGGAATCCTGGTTTCGCCCCTGTACACATGTGAGACAGGAAGTTTATATTTAATAAGATTTGTACATCCTCTTATTCTTTTTTTCTGTGAACTAGAGATTTTCATTCACGTTAGCCAACATCGATCACAAAAGCTGAGTTTATCGGAATTATGTTCCGGTGTTGTTCTGAACTTACAGTAGATCATTACAAAAACTAATTGTTCTTTCAAAATAAGTTCCTTTCCATGTGTGCCCAAAAACATCTATCGGCATACACCATAGGAACTAGTAGTAGTTGCATCTCTATTGACTCATCCACCTTCACCCATTCCTTGATAAAAGCATCAGGCAGTTGGTTCAGCTCCCTGAACACATGCTGAATCTGCGGGTTCCCCAGCCTTGTCATCATATACCTGCATTCAAAAAGTAAAACATCATAAGTTTTGTGGCCCTGTTGAATCATCTGTACTACCTCTTTAGAGTCACACTCCGAGGTTCTGGGTTCGAACCTTGATCAGGCAAAAATTAAAAAGAATTTCGCAAGGATGAAGTTATGCAGACAATTTATGCCTATTCGGATGAAAGTATGCCTATTCAACAAAGGGTTCTCATAAGACAAATTTTACTCCAAATTAGGCCTTAAGGTAAATTTCAGGACATATAGGCCTAATTTTGCTACAAACGTCTGCCTTGTGATTTTTTTTAAATTTTGTCTGAGCAGGGATTCGAACCCTGAACCTATGAATTGTTAGACAAAGGACAAAAATTAAAGATTTCAAATTTGAGGGATAAAAATTAAAGAACATCCTTTGAAGGCCATTCCGCACAAAAAAATGATAGATATTGGATTGTATTATCTATTATCTATAGGTCCATCAGAAATTAGCCCATTATAGTTGGGCCTAGAATAATAGGCCCATAATTGAAAGCAATAACACCCCCACAAAACCCTGCATCAGAGAAGTGCTTCTCTGTTCAGCCTTTTCTTGTATTGGTGAATGGTGAGTTAATTTGAACTTGTTATCATGGTCAAATATGTGCTATAAAATTAGCTTGTTTTTCGATTTTTGTAGGTAAACATGATGAAATTTAAAACCCCACAAAAAGGAAGAATTAGAAGGGAGCTTGAAAAGCGTGCTCCCAAACTGGTGAGTTTGTGCATACCAAAGGAATATTAAGTTTTTTCAGTTTGATTGGATTTTTGAATTGTTTTTATATTTTTGGGCAGGTTGAAACTGGGAAGAAAACATTGATACTACATGGTACAAAAACAAGTCAAGTATTGAATGATGTGATGACTGAAATTTATCACTTGAAGAGGGATAATTCTATTAAATATACTCGAAAGAATGATAATGTTAGACCATTTGAAAGTGGGGGCGAGACTTCTTTGGAGTTTTTCTCACTTAAGACTGATTGCAGTCTTTTTGTGGTAAGTAGATTGACCCTTTTTCTTAAGCCGGGTGTCTACGGTTAAGATTTGCGTATACTCTATTCTCATGTTGTTGTTGTTGAAATACAGGAAGATGAAACTGAAGTGTAATACTGAGAATTTGTTATGTCTTTATGAAAACCTCCCCCTAACCTAGGCAAAAGAAAAAAGTGCTTATTCAGGTTAAGCCTCGGGCTTCTAGAAGATAAAGAACGACTAAGCTATGTAAGAAGAATGGTGGGCGACATTTGTTGCCAAAGTCCTTTTAGCTACTTGTAGCACTACTGAAGATTCTGCTTTTGATCTCAACTGTTTGATTATTTAAGATAGAGAAGATCTTTAGTGTTACTAGTTGCTAGATCTGCAGATTTATGGCTTAATGGTAAAACCACATTCCAGTACCATATATCTTGATGTGATTTTAATCTGTGATTAACAGTTGTCTTCTGGTATCCTATTGAATTGGTTAAGGTGTTTCTTTACAGCGTGGGGTAGAATACATCTAGAACTAGAGCATCTATAATTTTTTATATATTTTTCTGATGGAGTACCATCTAAATTTATATTGTGTGGCTTTTGAGCACCCTAACTGAAAATTCATTTTGCGGTCAATAGGCACTCCAGATATTTATAGCTGATCTGTGCCTTCCTGATAATAATTGGTCGGAAACTGTTACTAATCAATTGCATTATGAAATAAAGAGTCATTTAGTACGGAGTAATACTTTATCACGATTGTACTCATTTAATCAAACAAGTTCTATGCTTTGATGAGTAATTCTTGGTCAAGGCCAACGTTTGACACTCAACGATAGGAATTTCTAGTTTACTGCTTAACCATCCATTGCTTATGGTTTCCACTTGATGTGATGTCTCGGGTTCTACGTAACATAGTTCAAAGTCGTTCTAGTCTGGTTAAAGCATCTATTACATTATTATTTTTAATAGTAGATTTCAACTCTTCATGTAGATGAGGAGCAACACCTAGTGTTACTTTAGATACTCAGAGTGAGATGAGTATTTTTCAACTCTAGTTACACCATGTTGAAAATCTTGATTTGAGCAATAGGCCATCTTTGTATAAACAGTTCACCTTTCTAGCTTATCCCTTTATCAGGAGTAATTTTCTGTCTTTTATGTTCATGACATTTTTCGTTGCTTCACGTCTATTATTCTCTGCACCCACTTACAATCTTTGCTCATTTTGCAGTATGGTTCTCACTCCAAGAAGCGCCCTAACAATCTTGTTATTGGGCGAACATATGATCACCACATTTACGATCTTGTAGAGGTAGGAGTAGAAGAGTTCAAAAGCATGAAGTCTTTCAAATATGATAAGAATTTGGCTCCTAAAATTGGGTCAAAACCCTTTTTCACCTTTATTGGAGAAGGATTCGAGACCAATGAAGAGTTGAAACATTTAAAAGAAGTTTTGCTCGATCTATTCCATGGCGAGGTTTGTTTCCTTTTTACAATAACTTTTTCGCTTTGCTTCTTTTGAATTGGAAGGAGTACCATTAATGTTTGTGGGGTTCAATAATGCAGGTTGTGAACAACTTGAACCTTGCTGGATTAGATCGTGTATATGTATGTGTAGCTGTGTCGCCAAATCGGGTTTTCTTTACACATTGTGCGTTGCGTCTTAAAAAATCTGGCACAGTTGTTCCAAGAATAGAGTTAGTGGAGGTTGGACCGTCCATGGACTTAGTAACTCGGCGACATCGTCTCCCTGATGGCAGTTTAAGGAAAGAATCTATGAAAACTTCTCTTGAAAAAGCAAAGAAGAAGGTTTGATTGGCTTAGTTACATTTTCAAATCTTTTTCGGACTAAAATGAGTTTGAGATAATGACGTTACTGTCGGTCATTTTCAGGAGAAAAATGTTGTCAAAGATGCTATTCAAGGAAAACTTGGGAAGATTTACATTCCTGATCAGAAGGTAAGAAGATATTTCCTGGTTGATTTTTTAAAAAAATAAAATTTGATGCCTCTGTTTACCAGTGTAAAATTATTCCTTTCTGTAGGTTGGAAGTGTGGCTCTGCCTCACAAAGCTAAAGGAGTTAAAAGGGAGCGTCGAGAGGCTAAATTGAAACATGGAACAACAGAGCAACCCGAGGAAAAGAAACAAAAGCTGGATTCTGAGTGATTTTTATTCGACCCTTCTGCAGTGTGATGTTTAGGGGGTTCTATTCTGCTGGGTCAAATCAATTTTGTTCTCTCTGCCTTTGCTTGTATGCTTTAGGCACAACACAAATTTGGATCTAACCTCAATGAATGATCACAGCAGGTTTCGGATCTACTATGTTCGGAGTAGTCTAATCCCAGCTTTCTGTGAACCAGGGTGGTGATTGTTGTCAAAAATATCATCTTGGAGCTTTCTAATCCCAACAAATTTTGATTTTTCTTATGTTTGATGAAACCCATTACATGAATTTTCCTTCATTTGGTATATTTTGTCTCGTGTTTCTAGTTATTTGGAAGCATCAGTACTGGAAATATTCCGATATAGTTATTTAGTTCTATTTATTTGGAGGGTCATTCTGAAACTGAAAATCCCTGCGTGCAGCATTGAGTTCAACCATTCAAAGTCTGAAATTTAGAAGTATTTTTGTTCTATTGTTTACTCCTACTTGAGATTATAGGTGTCAACCGGGTCGATCCGGTTGATTGGTATCGGATTGAACCGGTTACCTGTCCGTTCCCTTACCGAATTTCCGGTAGGCCCGTGCGGTTCCGGGTCAATCCAGTCGGATCGGTCCGGATTTTTTTTTATTCCGAAAATGTAAATTAAATATTTAATATAATATAGTTTTATATTTTATATTTTAAAGTTAAACTTTGTATTTTATAGTTTATAACTTTATACTATATATTATAGTTATACTTTTATTAATTTATTAAATTAGAAGACATAAGTTAACAACTAAAAAAATAATAAAATAAAAACTAATGATAAGATGTAAACTTTCGATCTTTCATTATTTATAACTCTAAAAAGAGTATATAATGAAGTAATAATAATTTTATTTATATATTATGCATCCTTTTAACAAGTTATTCATAATTTATAGGTTGATTGAATTGTTGTTGCTCAATAGCCTTTAAATTTGGAGTATTAATTTCAGTCCCGCTTCCGCCGCAACTCGTGCTCCCGCTTTTCAAAATATTGTCAATTTCTTCATCTTTCGGAGAGTCTACGCATCATTGATTTCTTCTCTCTGATCCAATCCCTTAAGCAGACCAAGATTTCTAATGTGGTTCCACTCAATGAGTAACATGTGTCTCCTATTTGGTCTCGTGCTTCAGAAGGCACTGTTGAGATAGACACATTAAGAACATCCCGTGTCATAGCTGCAAGTACCGAAAATTGTCTTTTGTTATCCTGCCGCCATTGTAAAGGTTGAAAGTTCTTCGACTCCGTTGGCTTTTGTAAATAAAATTGCATCTCATCACAATTTCGACTTGTAGTTGTTTGTGCTGTTGTAAAAGTGCTCAAAATATCTAAAGATTCATTATCATCGTCTTCATTGAATCCTGCAGATGTAGACACAGAAGCAGAATTAGAAGGAAGATTAGTAGCAGAGTTGTTGTTATGAAATAATGTAGCATAATATTCATATAATTTAATTAAATTACTATCAAGTTTACTTATGCAATCAATTGAGTTTCTGTTGTACCTACTTCTGTATAAGTATATAAACTAAATATTAAATTATGACAATCTACTTTTTTAATAGAAGTATTTAAGACTGCACCAATACAATAAATATCGGGAATAGGAAAAAAATTAAACTTTTCAAACATAACTATAACTGCAGCTTTATATTTTATATTTGATTTTAAACCCCAAAATAAATATGAAATTTCAGCTATATGAGCTAAACCATTACAAACTGTTGGGTAATAAGATCCTGAAAATTCAACAGTAGCAGTGTAAAATTTACGTAAAAAATTTAAAAGTTCAGAAATTGATTTTCAATGTTCGTCGGCTAACATATGAATCACGTTCTTACAATGAGCATTTGAAACATATGTTATTGAGTCTTTATACTTGTAACATTCTTTTAAAAATAAATAAGTATAATTCCACCGTGTAACAACCTCACCTGACATGTATTTTGGTCTCAAATTAAATTGTTTACATTTTTCTTTAAATTCTATTATTCTATTTTTTCTATTATTACCCTGAATAACTCCAACAATTCTTCGGACAAGAGATAATTCAGTTGCAAATAAATTAAGATCACTTTGAAGTTTGAACAATTAAATTATAAATATGACAAGCGCAACGAACATGAAATACATCAGGAAGTGGCGGTTCTAATTCCGCTTTTAAAAGATTTATAGCAGCAGTATTATTAGACGCATTATCGAATGATATACAAAGTACTTTTTTTATAAAGATTCATACTTATTGCAACAACACAAATGGTTTCGCTTATATATTTTTCAATATGACTTTGATCCTCGTCATACGGAAAACCAATAATACATTTTTCCATTTTAAAATTTCATCAAATCCAATGACAAGTAATTGTTAAATAATCATTACCGTTTACAGCATGCCCAATGTCTGAAGTAAAACTAACTAGGCATGAAATGTTAGCAACAAATGTTGCAAATAAATAACATAATCAGTATAAATTCTAAAAATATCGGCTCTACAAGTAGTACGAGGAACACCTTTAAACAAAGGATTATATACTCTTTGAATATATGTAATTAAATATGAAGAAAAAATAAAGAAAAAGGTAAACAACCTCCGACAATTATTTTTGCTAATTCAATGTGATCCTTCTTTGGATCGTATTTAACAACCCCCGTTAATGGATTAAGTTGTTGTTGACCTGGTTCTAAATCAGAGACAGAAAATCAGTGTGTCGGATGATCTTTCAGTAAATTCCTACCTATAGTGCCCGTCCCCCGTCACCACCCCTCTCTTATGTTTATAAGTTCTCCCACAAATATTACATATAACTCTATCAGTGTCCTCAATTCTATCATAAAAGTTTCACAATTACTCCTTTTTCTCCTACTCGATACTTTTGGTAAAAGAGGTCTACCAGTAGTAGTACTAACATTGACAAAAGGCACACTAGTAGGTGTAGGAGTTTCAGTTTCAACAGTATTATTTATATCAACATTATCATATTCATTATCTTCTATTCCAAAATCTTCTTGCATTTGATCATAATCTATATTTTGATTAGATGATGAAGTAGAACCTAAAATAGATTTACCCATTCTGTTTAGCCTATTCATTATAAAATATTTAATTTAAATAATCAACAAATAAATATGACAATTTAATAAAATATTAGAGAATGAAACGAGTGGTACCAAACTTCGAATTCAGAATTCAATTGAAAGTCGAAACTCGAAGTCTTGCGTCTTGCTACTTTGAAAACTAATAATAATAATAATAATAATAATAATAACTTGAGAATTGATAATAGAGAGAATTAAGAGAGTATGAGAATTGAGAAAATTGTAGAAATAATTGTGTGATTTAAAAATGAGAAGAATATAGAATACTTATAGATTTTTTAAAGGGTAAAAATGTAATTAATAAATAATAATAAGGCCAAACGGTCCACTGACCGCCCCCCCCCTACCCCCCAACGATAATGTTACCGTTGCCAACAACCCTTTTTATATTTATTTTTTTTGGCGTTACCGGTCCGGATTAACCGGTAACGTTACCAGTTTTCGTTACCGGCTCCAACCGGTACGGACCTTACCGGATTTTACCTTAACCCGTGCGGGTTGGGGACCAAACCAACCCCCAACCCATTGAAGCTTACCGGTCTGGACCAGACCAGGTTCGTTATCGTACAAGAATATTCACCTGTTGTCCATCGACTACGCCTTTCGGCCTGATCTTAGGCCCTGACTCACCCTCCGTGGACGAACCTTGCGGAGGAACCCTTAGGTTTTCGGGGCATTGAATT
Organism: Przewalskia tangutica; assembly: GCA_029844215.1. Classification (NCBI taxonomy): domain Eukaryota; kingdom Viridiplantae; phylum Streptophyta; class Magnoliopsida; order Solanales; family Solanaceae; genus Przewalskia; species Przewalskia tangutica. The sequence goes on along the minus strand of CM056738.1, from coordinate 90,039,509 downwards.
CTCACCAATGTTTGCGTTACTCAAGCCGACATTCTCGCGGTCCGATTACCGGTTAATCCAGACCGGTAGACACCTTTATTTGAGATGAATCAACATCCGAACAGAATGGTAGCTATGCTTAGGCACTTTTTTCCTTATCTTCTTCAAACTAAAAAGAACTTTTATCCTGAAAAATCAGTCCTGATCTGACAAAATCTCATTAGTCATTACAGAGACAATACTAGGGAGTAGCAAACGCCTACCTACATAGACTATCAGATCATAGTTTGACAGATTATGTGCTTACTTTTTCTTCGTCAAACATGATTTTGCGTTTGATAATTATAATACAATTGATTAGTCTGTCCGAACTCTTTCTCCAGGCCTGTGGGATAATATATATGTATACACGCCATACATGTATTACGTATATATGTATCTTCATTCATATAATCACTTTACTTGCAACAATACCACGCTGAAAATGTAATATAGATCAAAAGCATCTAATATCATTGGTTATTCAGTCACTCACAACATGCTGGATCAGAATCTCTTCACAATAGAATCTTTTAGTGGAGTTAAAAGTCGAACATTATTCTGTCTGCAACCAAAACCATGTATGCATAGTTACAAGCCATGTACAATTGCGAGAAGGAAAACTCTTCCCCAAGTTGTATGTGTTCCCTTTTCTATTCTTTTTGAGTAGGAAGCAATCAAAACAGAGGAAAGCCACATATGAAACAAACTTACACACCTTAAAGCGCACACTAACATGTGTGTGATTTATGTGAGAATTTCTACAACCCAAATTTCGGTTATAATGCTTTTACATACAGTTATACAACATTAATTCTGGGCAGAGATTACAAAAATTGACATTGAACAAAACCACTTAGCCTTCAAGAGGAAATGGACATGCCCCGTGCAAAGGATCTTCTGTAAGGCAGTGGCTGCTGCTTGAACTTGCGAAGAAAACTTAGTATTCTCCACAGGCAATCTGAATTAATAGACACAAGCCTGCAAAACATACAGATGTATCCATCAGACTTCACCACTCTATACACGGGCAGAAACTCGCCTAGAAGTATTGTCATAAAACATTTGCCATCGAACTGCAAGAAAGCAAAGGGCTGCACCCATTTTATTGAAAATTTACTCCAATATCACTCAAGCTGCAGCTTGATAGTGGATCATTGGCACCTACCTATCTAGGTTTGTGTTGGGCCTCTAAACAGAATACTAGCCTGCTATGATGTCATGGCTAGTCTAAAGTAATGCCTTCTCAAATCCACTGAACAGTTCAGATGCTCCGGCAGTTTCCAAAGCATCCACCAAAAAACAAGAAAGTGTCGTGGAGAGAGGTTATTCCAAATATTTTACCACTGTTGGCACCAGTCACCTAGTGTTAACTTACCTAGATGTGACATACCAAGGGCAATAGCTTTAAAATTCAGTATAGCGAGGAAACAGATTTGGAGACAGACAAACCTGACATAATCCAAAACGTTCTTCCTCCCAGAAACATGGCCAGTAACAATTGCAAAATATGTGCAGAAATCATACAGTTACCACACGTATTCATGCGTGCAACTGCATGTCCGTGTGACCTGGTTGAGGTAGAGGAGATCTAATTTGGCGGTCTCAGCATATCCATGATAGTGGAAAAGGAGGGGCGTTTCCACGGCTCACTACAACATTATCAAAAGTAACTTTAAGATAACACATTAAAACAATCATGAAACTAAATAGCTTGAGGTTGGAGACGAGTAAAAGAAGCACACTTAGCCCAGCAGGCCTCAATAATAGTCGCCACTTGAGGATTCAAGTCACGTGGAATTTCAAGCCTCTTCCTGTTAAAGCCGACAGCTGCTATAACCTACAAAGTCAGATTCATTACAGCACATTCTATGCCATGTACAATATCAAAAAAAAAAAAAAGGAAACAGTTCAATAATCATGAGGCTCGACAGATGGTCTTCTTATCTGATCTTTCAAAAATCAAACTTGTAGCAGAAGCTAGAATGTACTATATCAAAGAGACAGTTTCAACAATCGTGAGCATGATATCGTGTCGTCTCATTTGGTCTTTCCATAAATCAAATTTGTAGCAAAATGCCAGAATGTATAAGTTCAAGTACTAATGCATACGCACAACGAGAAAAATAAAGTCTGAAAAACAAATAGCAGAATGGTCAAAAGGTTGTTGCCATTAGATATCCACAAAACAAAATTTTAGTGCCCCTCTTATATTTTGATTGCAGTTAAATTGCGGTAATTAAAACAAATAAATAATTCAGAAAAGTGATAGGACACCCATACCCATTCATTTGGTTTCCCCAGATTTATTGGTTTGACTATATAAATCATCCATACCGGTTCTGCTCTATTAAGGCCCATTTCTTTTTTGTGATGAGGTATTAAGGTCTATTTCATAAATACTAATTGTCTATTAAGACAAATTAGGGATTCCTTTAGAATTAAAAGTTCTTTAAAGCAAACACTTCTACATGAACATAGGAGTCTCTAACCCGATTAAGAAAACTCCTCACAAACATTGGACACAGCACAAGTGTTACAACTAAGCCTTAACAGTTAACTCCAACTAGCTAATGTACCTTATATGGATCTTTTGATTCTAATATGTTTATTCTTGCATAAGCTCGGATTGATCTTTGAGACAACTTTTCTTCAGTGTGCTTATGCCCTTTTATCACCTTCAACCTGCATATTGCAGCACCTACAGACTGGTGCATATGGAGGTCTACAAGAACATGACGAAACTGTCTTTTTACTTTAATATACTCTTTAAAGGCTTTTGATATTCATAATTCATTTGTTGATAACTTCCTACATAACTATGTTTTTGCTTTAATAACTCTTTACACATTTCATTCAACAAGCATGACTTTCCTAGTCGAACTCCTAAGCCTCTAAATCCACCAAAGGCTTCTCTTATTACTTTCTTAATGCAACTTGTCATTTACTTCCTCAGAATATCTATATTAGCTTCTAACTCCCATTCACCTTCCTTCTATGGCCTCTAGTCCCATGGGATCTCTTGGACCAAGGGTATCCTGCAATCCATATCTTCCCAAATTTTCGTTTTAGTTTTCTCGTCTTCTATTTGTAGTGCATAGAAACTCATGATGTTGAGTGCATACCTTTCCTACAATAAAATTAATGAGACTATCATATCGCTAATTTTATTTACTTCTACAACTTTATTTTGAATCCTAATACTGCAATGAGTCCCACCCCCTTCCCAGTTATATTTATCCCACAATACCACAAATTATAAGTGTTGTGATTACATACAAAAAGAGAAAAAGAAAAGTGAACCCTGGCCATCTATAAAAGTATCTATGAACTGTAACAGGGTTTCAGCATCCTCAACTACATCCATTTTACACCAGGAAGAGACCATAAAATACAATCAGATTTACCTTTCCAAGTTGAGCTCTTTTTGTCCCTAACATCTTCTATTCCTCTCCTTCCAGCTATTCCATATGCTAGCAGAGCAAATTCTATTTTTTTCCCCATCAATAAGTCTATTCCAACTACCTATTTGAATCTTACTCTCTTGAATTAGCTTCTTTGTCCCCATCCTCTAACATGGGACAAGCTTTTCCTATCACCACATCCATGTGTCAATGTGGTCGGAACCTTGCTTATATTTGCTCTCACCTAAGGGGGAGATCTGATGAAACCCCTAGCTCATGCTGATATAGCACGTGTTAGGATAGGCATGCATTAACAAATTTAGTACACTGCTTTTATGCTGGTCATCAACTTAACTGCAACTTTCCTAGTTCTCTACATAAATATTATCTTGACAAACTGTATACATAAGTTATACAAATTATGAACTATTAGATGACTACACAATAAGTAAAATAAAACCTACACAGAAATGGGAAGTCGTATCCCTGGAACTCTTCCATTCAATGGCCCATGAATGCCTAGCTTTCTACATTAGCTACATGAAGAAGAGAAGTAGATGACGTAAAGCAACTAGAAATGACTCTTCCTGGAAGGGCTCATCCCAACTTGTGGTGTTCTAGTTCCTGGGAGAACCATATGAGACCGACTCATTTTCACATCCCAAGAGATAGCTTTAGGTCTATATTAGCTCTTCACCTCCAGAATGATTTGTTTAAATCACCATTTATACCTAAAATTTTCTTAACATAAAAATACTTCAAACTAACAAATGCAAACCTGTGGTGCGTTCAAATTACTCCATGGTTGTTGTAGTGTTGCCAGCTCCCACAAAATGACACCAAAGCTGTATACATCAGATTTCTCATTTGATGGTTCATCACGAATAACTTCAGGCGCCATCCATTCCGGCTGTCACAATAGGCACCAAATCATTCTTTTTCCTCATTTAATCATATCAATAAACAAGCCAAAGACCAACATAATATAAAGGCACCAGAGTTGAATCAAGAATTTACAGTTCCGGCAGCAGTCTTTGAAGAAAGGAATGTATTCTCTTTGAAACGAGAAAGACCAAAATCACAGACCTGATGAAGACATTAGACAAGTGAGAACATTTAGTACCTTATACTGATAAAAGAAAGAAGAGCTTCAAATAAATATCCATATTCTGGCCAAAGTCAAGAGTAAATTATAATGTTAAACTTGCAATATTTTTCTCATCATTAAGCATCGATCGGAACTAAAAGTAGAGGTAACATAAGAGATAGCCACACTATATTATGCAAACTGCTGAGCTATGAAGAGCAGAGCCTTCTTAAAAATCACGGACATTCAAAAAGCCTCCTCTTTCTTCAAGCAAATTCTCAATCAGGTCTTAAGAACTTTTTGAATTTTGAATCTCTCTTCTCTCTCCTCTACTCTCCTTTCTCCACTTTAACGGTAACAACACCACCAGCACCTCACCCAGCCACCCCCCACCCCCTCCTCACCCACCTCTATTTCCGAAGGTAAGACAACGTTGCTCCGACCACTCACCGGCGGGCACCGTTCCGACTACCCACCGGCGTCGACGAAAAAAATCAATTTATTTTATGCTTTTGTGCTTTTTGTTCTTTTCTTGTTATTATTATTGTTCTTGTGTCCTTTTCTCCTTGATCTACCAGTACAACCATGTGTCACCCCGCGGGCTTCCTCTTCAATGGTCTTGACTATAAGACCAGCACGGTTTCGTCTTCCCCGAAGCGGAACCCACGTCTAAATTAGTGTATACATATGCACTTACAAGAATTCAAGATCGGGGACATCTGCTAGAGCTCGCAATTGAATCAAAGGAAGACTTCCTTGAAACCACCTTTCCTTCGTTCACTCCTGTACTCCCATCGACCGTGAACAGTTTCGCCTGTAAACAGGCACGTAGCTCAGACCACCCACCGGCGGTGGCGACGGTGTTCGATATATTTTTTTGTTTTTTTGTGAAACTCCGGCGAGTGAACAGTATCGTGAACAGTGTTCGTGAACAGTATTCATGAACTGTAATTTCGCCGATTACAGGTTTGATTCAACTGGAGTTGGTACCTTGCCTGTATCTATTCTTTGTCCTTAACCTTCCTAATAAATTTTGTCATTTCTTGTCCTTAGTTATAGCATTCTTGGCGTAGTGGTTCTACTTGCCTTTAGATTCTTGTTAACTTGTGCTTGAACCTTGATCCCTTCCTGTTTTATCCCTTCCTGTTTTAGGGTAAACGTTTGAGTAGTTTATTATTTTATATTTGCTTTACTGGTTTTGGTAACTGATGGTGGACTAGGGTCATGTTCTCAGTCGAGGACAGGGGCGAGGGTTAGGGAGGGTAAGTGGGGTAAGAGAGAGGCTAGACTTAGAATAGGGTCTTGGAACTTTAACGGGAAAGTCCATAGAGCTAGTTAAGATTCTTAAGAAGAGGAGGATTAATATAGCATGTGTTCAGGAGACCAAGTGGGTAGGACCTAAGGCTAAGGATGTAGACAGATATAAGTTATGGTTCTCGGGTAGGTCGCAGTATAGGAATGGGGTAGGCATTTTGGTAGACAACGAGCTAAGGGAGCAGGTAGTAGATGTGAAGAGGGTCAATGACCGGATGATGACGATTAAGTTGGTAATTGGAGGGTGCACTATAAACATTATTAGTGCTTATGCCCCGCAGGCGGGCTTGGACGAAGAGGAGAAGAGACGTTTTTGGGAGAATTTGGACGAAATGGTGGGAGACAAACCACCCACTGAAAGTTATTTGTATGGGGGATTTCAATGGTCATATCGGGTCACTTCCGGGGGGTTATGACGACGTGCATGGAGGATTTGGAATCGGGGACAGAAACGGGGGAGAAGTCTCCCTTTTGGAGTTCGCTAGAGCTAGTGGGATGGTGATAGCCAACTCGAGGTTCCTGAGAAGGAGGAACACTTGGTGATTTTCCGTAGTTCGCTGGCTAAGACTCAAATAGACCTCTTGCTCCTTAGGAAGGTTGACAAAGGTCTTTGTAAATACTGCAAGGTTATTCCGAAGGAAGATCTTACAACCCGACCTAAGCTTTTGGTGATGGATTTGGAGATCAAGCTGGAGAAGAAGAAGAGGGTGGTGGATGACAGGTTAAGAATCAAATGAGGGAGTTTGACCATGGCTAGTGCAAATGAGATGGGGGAGAGGTTGATGGCCAGTGGGGCTTGGGAGAGTAGTGGAGATGCGACTGGTATGTGGGACAAGACCGCCAATTGCATTCGGGAGATAGTTAGAGAAGTGTTAGGGGTCTCACGGGGTAACAGTGGTGAGCGTCGAGGGGAATGGTGGTGGAATGATAGAGTCCAAGAGAAGGTGAAAGCAAAGAAATTGGCGTATGTGAGATTAGTAGAAATCAAGGATGAAGTGGAGAAGTGGACGAATAGGGAACTATATAAGATAGCGAGGAAGGAAGCAAAACAAGCGGTTATGGTGGCGAGAACAACCGTTTTTGAATGCATGTATGTGGAATTAGAGGGAAAAAGCGGGGATAAGAAGTTGTACAGACTAGCCAAGGCAAGGGAAAGAAGGGCCCGTGATTTGGATCACGTGAGGTGCATCAAGGATGAGGATGTAAAGTACTGGTGGAGGAAGTGCATATTAGGCGGAGGTGGCAGTTGTACTTCCATAAACTCTTGAACGAAAAAAGGAGATGGAGACATTGTGTTGGGAGATCTGGAGCATTCTGGTAGGTACCGGGATTTTGGGTACTGTAGAAATATTAAGGTTGAGGAGGTTAAGGGTGTTATTCGCGGGATGCGCAAGGGACGAGTGACCGGGCCTGATGAGATCCCAGTTGAATTTTGAAAGAGCGCAGACACGCAGTGCTCGTTGGTCGATCGAGTTTTTAACGTCATTTTTAAGACGATAAGAATGCCCGAAGAATGGAGGTGGAGTACAATGATTCCCTTGTACAAAAACAAAAGTGATATCCAGAATTGCAACAACTATAGGAGTATCAAAGATATGTATGATGGAGCCAAGACTAGGGTACGGTCAGTAGAAGGAGACTCGGAGCACTTCGGCTCTTAACCCATTCCTATTTGCATTGGTCATGGATGGACTGACGCGACAAATCCAAGGGCAGGTACCATGGTGTATGTTATTCGCAGATGACATAGTCCTGATTGACGAGACTCGCAGTGGAGTAAACGCCAAAGTTTGGAGACAGACTCTGGAGTCTAAAGGGTTCAAGTTTAGTAGGACCAAGACAGAATATTTGGAGTGCAAGTTCAGTAACGGGAGCGATCCTGAGACAGGCGTAGAGGTGAGGCTTGGTACTCAGGTCATTCCGAAGAAAGAAAGCTTCAAATACCTAGGGTCTATTATCCAAGGAAATGGAGAGATTGATGACGATGTCACACATCGTATTGGGGCAGGGTGGATGAAATAGAGGCTCGCATCTGGAGTTTTGTGTGACAAAAAGGTGCCAACTAAACTTAAAGGCAAGTTCTACAGGGCGGTGGTTAGACCGGGCAGAGTGTTGGTCAGTCAAGACTTCGCACATACAAAAGATGAGAGTTGCGGAGATGATGATGCTGAGATGGATGTGTGGGCATACAAGGAGAGATAGGATTAGGAATGATGATATCCAGGATAAAGTGGGAGTGGCCTCGGTGGAGGATAAGATGCGGGAAGCGAGGTTGAAGTGATTCAGACATGTGCAGAGGAGAGACACAGATGCCCCAGTGCGGAGGTGTGAGAGGTTGGCTATGGACGGGTTCAGAAGGGGTAGAGGTAGGCCAAAGAAGTATTGGGGAGAGGTGATTAGATGAGATATGACGTTGGTGCAACTTACTGAGGACATGACCTTAGATAGGGGGTTGTGAAGGACACGGATTAGGGTAGAAGGGTAGTAGGTAGTTGAGCGTAGTCATCTTTACGCTTATGATAGTGTAATATTACTGTAGGTTCGGTTAGTTGTCACACTTATAGGCGCATTATTGTTCTATAGTACTCTGTAGTTTGATTCCTGATGCTATGTGATCTTTAGTGTAATTTATTTATTTTATTTATTTATTTAATTTATTTATCTACTTATTTATTTATTTATTTAATTTATTTATCTTATTTAGTGGTGTTAGCTACTGCTTCCTGTTAGCTACTGCTACTTGTTGTTAGAATGCATTACCGTTGCGTATTTGATTTTTACTATCTGCATGTCCATAATGCGTTGATTTCTCGTATGCGGTTGATTGTTTCTCATACTTTGTTTTGCTTTTCCTGATTATGTTTTATCTTGAGCCGAGGGACTCCCGGAAACAATCGCTCTACCTACCAAGGTGGAGGTGAGGTCTGTGTACATTCTACCCCACATTGTGAGATTTTCACTGGGTATGTTGTTGTCTTGAGAACTTTTGAGTTTTTTAAATCTTTTTTGATTGGGTTTGAAAAGTCAAATTGAATGATCAAGAAATTAATCTTTTCCCTCGATGGTCCAAGTTGATTAGAAGGAAGAGGACCAGACACATATTTCGAGAGTAAGAGGAGACACGCCTACCCTAATATTTCTGGTTAAGAAAGAAACTAATTGACCAAGAGGTTGGAAAAAAAGGACAAGATATGTTATGGAAAAACATGAGAAGAAAATTTGAATGACAAACTAAACTAGAAATAGATTCCTCCTCATATTGACTCCTAAATTTCTTGAAACATGCTGGATCCATGGCAGTTGAAAAACCACTCTATAGATGGTATATGTCTAGAAGATCGCAAAGAAAGATTACAGACCAAAGTTCCTCCAAAATATATTCCCTCTTGTTGGAAATTAACCCATTTCATGGAATGCAATGTTAACTCTCCATCATCTGAGAAATCTATAAATACTTGCAGGTCCACCACTTGCTTTATGTTCTTTAGATAGAAAGATTCTGAAACTATGATCTATATGTCTCTCTCTTGACCCCTGGGAAAAGGTCCGAGGAAGTTGGCATTGAGGACGTCTCTCAAATGGGAAAAAATGCACTCTCCAGGATGATGTTTTCTTCAGATTTGACTACTCTGACAGCCAAGTCTTTTTTTTATAAGGACTCTGACAGCCAAGTCTGAGAATATATCAATCGTGAAAAAAGGGATTGAACCTTTATGCTTGCTAAACAAGTTCTTACTCTCACCTTCACTGTATATTTTTTGTCCACTAGCAGATTTGGAGATTTTAAATCTCGGTGCACAATTGGAGGATTGCGTTTGTGAAGATAATTCATCCCATTTGCCTGCATGGGATCATAGTAAGAGATTAGCCCCAATTGAAAAAATAAAATGAAAAAGAGGAGGGAGTAAGACACATTTATCCACACCACATCGTAAGCCATACACAACCGACGCCTTTCATCCAACACCTCTCTAGCACCAGGTTTATGAAGAAGTCTATATAAGCTACCCCTGAAATACATGATAACATGGGAATCGGTCAGCTAATTGGGAAAAGCATAACACTTTCTCTGATAATCTGAAGGGGGAATAGGCTAAGACCTAGATAAATATTCTGTGACTATGGACAAATTTGGTCGCTGAATGACAGCACCCATAAAAAGTACAATATTTGGATGTCGCAACCGCTTCATAATTGCAACCTAGGACAACCAAAGAAAAAAAGAATTAGAAGAGTGTAGAAGGAAAAATAAATAATAAAACTGATGTCTGCTGATCGTCGATCTCCATGAATCCTGGTCCCTTGTTCTTCCTAATTTCTAGTTGGAAGTTGGGGGAGAAGGCACAGACTTACCTCCCTCAAAAATTCCTTGAATCGCTCAGCATGAAAATCTTGTTCCATGAGAATCTTCACGGCAACGTCCTAAATGATACAAACTTCCATGATATGCAATCACGAAGGAATGAAACCAGCAGGCTTCACATGGTTATATCTCCAATAGACATAAAAAAAAAATCTACCCCTCCTCCCTAAGATATAAAGGATAAAATCTGGAAAAAGAAACAGAGCGAGTATTATTTGAGAGGGAGCTTCAGAGCTACCTTGTTTAAAGTTTAAACCACAACAAGATATGGTCCCCAAAAAAAAAAGGTATAATAGAAATGAGTTGAGATAATTTTTTCCAGATATAAGATTGCCATAAACTGAGATCTAAATGGACAAGTATCTTACAGAGCCATTCCAGTCAGCACGGTGAACAATACCAAAAGACCCTGAAAATAGACAAACTGTGTTAGCTAAATAAATTATGGTACTATAGAATCCCAATATAATGTGCCCCCCTCAAACATCCCAACGAAACTAATATTTAACCAAGCAACCACAGAGCTCGCAGTATTCAAATGGCTAAAAACCAGCAGACACAGATTACCTTCCCCAATTTTCTCCCTCAGAACCAGATCATTCCATGGGATATTGAACTCTTCTACATCAAGACCAAGTTCTTCACTTGGGGTACCAGAAACGACATGACCTCCTCCAGCAAGAAATCTAGTATCTTTTACTGTATCTGCTCTTGGGTGAGATAATACCATCAGTGGTTGAGCATCTTCCTGTATTGGAGGGACATGCTTCAGAAGAACCAGGTCCATGTTCATTGGCTTTAACATAGTTGGAGGATTATACATTTTAGAAAGTTCATATTCTTTATCTCGTCCCTTTTTCCATGCATTTAATGGAGGCAGAGGTAACCGAGAAATTTCATCACAATTACTTGAACTAGGGATTGCATTGTTTCTATCCATGCAACTTCTTGCACCTCCATCAGCTGCAGCTCCTGCGCCAAATACTAATCATTATGAATCCCTGAAACAGGATTTGATGGATCTAGTATTCACTAACAAAACTGAAGTGATTGTCCATAAGCAAAATAGTAATATTCTATTTGCACAAGTTAAAGAAAGAATTCATACACTTCCTTTATACTTACTTTCCTAATTAAAGTCAAGGCACAAGGTAGAGGCACTACTGTTATTAATTTGTCTTTGCATATTATAAGTTTAGGTCGTCCCGAAAAAGAAAAGAAGAAGGGATTATTGCGATCCAAAAAGAGCGAAGTATATAAATATACATGTATATATGCTGATGAATTTCCGAAGGTTGATCGAAATTCTCTACAAACAAAATTCAACACTCACTAGATAGGACTTGTGGAGGTGGGAAGCAAGGAGAGATGGAGATTTTCTAATTAAAGTCATACTACCATAAGCTTTTGGCGAGGAACGATGGGCTTCTGGCATGTATTAGTTTGGATTCCTAGCACACCTAAAAACGTATGCTTCGCTTGGTTGGTAGAAAGGGAGCAGACTGACAGCTGAAATTTGAGGAAGAAGAGGATCATATATGATAGCCAGTGCTTTATGTGCAGATGTTCAAGCGAAAATGTGGATCATCTTTTGTTGTATTGTCAGGTGGATGCACGATTATGGGTTGTCTAGAACTAGCTCGGGATGCAATTGACCATGCCAAGTTCACTGAAGAAGCTGCTCCTTTAGAACAAAAGAGAGGAAATAGGGCATAGGATGTTGGACAGAATTACCTGGTACCTGTTGCTAGTGGGAGGTGGCAGGTAACACAGTTATCAAAAAAAAAATAGGGCATAGGATGTTGCCCCTACCCATCATGTGGGTCTCGTGAAAAAGGGAAAATAGGCGAGCTTTTGAGGGAATAGAAAATGACTTTGCACATTTAAGGAATAGCCTTTTATTCTTAGCTAGATTTTGGTGCACCCATGAGGTCCCTATTTGTACATAAAATAGGAGTCATTTGTAGACAACCAAATTTGTGTAGGCTTTCTACTTCTGGGTATACTACTTGTATAGGGAGTTTCCCCAAATGAATAAAATCATTCACCTTTTCAAAAATAGATATACAAGTACCAATATAAAAGAACAATTCAATCTTTAAAAAAAACATCAAATGTCAACATCTTACATTGATATATGAAGTTAGTATCCAGCCTTATAATCAAAAGTACATATATATTATGTGTGTGTGTGCGCGAATACACATACAAATAATCAATCTTCCAAAAAATCAAATATTAACATCTAACATCATAAGTGGAGCTATATCAAGCCTTTTAATCACATCATCTAAACCAGAGAATAAAGCTGGAAAAAAATGAAGAACATAGAGCAAGAAGATGGGCTGTCGAAATTAAGCTATGGTCTAGATTGAAGGCATTCCGGTACCAGATAAGTGGCCAAGCTTGGCATTCTAAAACACATATATATCTTGCTTCACACTTTGCTGATTACTCACTCACAGCTGAAGATGTACTGGCAGATAAAGAAAAGAAGCAACAGTAGGATGTGAGGGAGCAAGGATGCCAGCAGAAGCGTCTACGTTGGGTTCAACTCAAATTCGCTATCGCCAGAAATAAACATGTATCTCAGGGAAAAAACAAAGGTTGCTAGCCTATTTGACTATGAACAATGTTCAAGTGCCATTTCTATAAGAGGAGTTCAGCACAATCTTGAGAAATCGCATGGGAAGTGTCTTGGTTTTGATGAGAGAGAAAAGATCTGTGTTATGAGTTATGACCCATTACAGATCCAAATAGAAAGGCATGTACTTTACTAAAAAGAAACGCCACAAAAATTCGTCCAGGGAACAATATTGAAAAAAAAACAGGATATTCTTCAATACTGTGTTATGCCATTTAAAGAGTAGAATAAATGCATGGAAGCACTGTGGAACTCTGGATTGCCGATGAAATCATGCATTCAATTATGTTTTAGGTCATTACAGCGTTTGAATAAAGTTATAAGCAAGCTGAAATTATACTCCATTCAAGTAAGACAAGTAACTACGTATACTGACAAAGTTTTCAGGAGATTCTAAAGAGTTTGACAGATTATCATAATCCCAAACACTTTTGATCCAAAATGAAAGGAAACTTGGGACAAGGATGCTAGACTGAAGCAATTCTAAATTTGTGTATGAACCTGAAAATATCTCAACATATCATGGCAAAGGCCAAATAAAATGTCGGGAAAGGATAACTCAGAAACAAACAAAATAAACACCAAAATGCATGTTGTTTAAGCAGTTAAGAGTTAGATAATCACCAGCTGAACAATCATCAAACAGTAGGTTAAGTGATTGACAATCCAAGAAATACTGTTTGGCCAGTGACCTGAAATCAATTGTAGGTTCAACTTGTCTGTATCTCGGAAAGCGCAAAGGTGAAGAAATTGAGATGGAAGATAGACCATTGAGCAAGGAATCCGGTACGCATAAAACTCCTGGCATACCGATCAAATCAACCAGGTACTCCCTGTATGGTCAAGAGTTACATGTCAATACTAGTACTCCTTCCTAATATGAGGCTAACCCAATAGCATACAAATGTTTAGCATATTTAAGACTATATACATATATATATATATATTGTGGGACTACACTGGGTATGTTGTATATATCTATGACTATCATGTAAACTGAATCCAGCAGAAAAGTTCAACAGATGAAGATAATAGATACTCCCTCTGTCCCAATCTATGTGATACACTTTCCTTTTTAGTTCGTCCCAAAAAGAATGATGCATTTCATTATGTTGCAACAATTTAACTTCTGTTCCAACAATTTAACTTTAACATTTACCTTTTACGCTTAGCGAGATGATTTATAACCACACAAATATCTTTGACTTATTTTAGACCACAAAATTCAAAAGTCTTCCTCTACTTCTTAAACTTCGTGCCGAGTCAAACCATATCACAAATTGGGGAGTATCTAATTACTCCCTCCGTCCCAATATTTACATGATGCAGTTTGACTAGGCACGGAGTTTAAGAAATAAAGGAAGATTTTTTGAATCTTGTAGTCTAAAACAAATCAAAAGATATTTGTGTGGTTATAGATCATCTCGTTAAGCGTAAAAGTTAAATTGTTGCCAAATAAGGAAATGTGTCATTCTTTTTGGGACCGACTAAAAAGGAAAGTATGTCATATAAATTGGGACAAAGGGAGTACTTCCAACTTAAAGTAGCTCCTGTCATTCACTACACCGTTTATATGACATACTTTGGAAATCTGATTCTACTTTCTTCTAGTCCTTTGGTTCTTCTTCTATGCATTTGGAGCTGAGCGGAAGAAGAGAATGATCTTCTTTGCATTATAATTTGGAATCCAAGTGATTAAGACTATATGAGAAATTAAGGTACATTTCCTATCTCGTCAACAGTGGATCAGTTTTTTCAAGTTTTTTTTTTACAGGTTTGATTCACCTGGAGTTGGTACCTCCAGGTGCCCGTATTTATTCTTTGCCCTTGTCCTTGGAGTTAAATTTTGTCTGCTTCTCTGTATTAAATCTTGACATTATATTCTTGTCCTTTATTTTATCATTCTGGTATATAGTATAGCCTGACTTACCTCTAGATTTTGGCTAACTTGTGTGTTAGTGTTAACCTTTGATTAGTTTTTTACTCTAGTGGCTTTGGTGAATGATAGTAGACTAGGGTCATGTTCTCGGTCGGGAACAGGGGCGAGGGTTTGGGGGTTAAGTGGGTAAGGGAGATGCTAGGCTGAGAATATGGTCCTGGAACATTGGGACTTTAACGGGAAAGTCCATAGAGCTAGTTAAGATTCTTAAAAAGATGAGGATTAATATAGTCTGTGTCTAGGAGACCAAATGTATAGGACCTAAGGCTAAAGATGTGGACGGGTATAAGTTATGGTTCTCGGGTAGGTCGAGGTATAGGAATGGGGTAGACATTTTAGTAGACAGTGAGCTAAGGGATCATGTGGTAGAAGTTAGAAGGGTCAACAGGATGATGGCAATTAAGTTGGTAGTTGAAGGATCCACTATGAACATTATTAGTGCTTACGCGCCGCAGGCGGGCTTGGACGAAGAGGAGAAGATGCGCGTTTGGGAGGATTTGGACGAAGTGATGAGAGGTATATCACCCACTGAGAAGTTATTTGTCGAAGGAAATTTTAATGAACATATCGGGTCACTTACCGGGGATATGACGACGTGCATGGAGGCTTTGGCCTCGGGGACAGGAACGAGGGAGGCATCTCACTTTTGGGATTCGCTAAAGCTTTTGGGATGGTGATAGCCAATTCGAGGTTCCTGAAGAAGGATGAGCACTTGGTGACTTTCTGTAGTTCGGTGGCTAAGACTCAGACAGACTTTTTGCTCCATAGAAAGGTTGATAACTGTCTTTGTAAAGAATGCAAGGTTATTCCGAGGGAGTGTCTTACAACCCGACATAAGCTTATGGTGATGGATTTGGAGATCAAGATAGAGAAGAAAAGGAGGGTTGTGGATGACAAGCTCAGAAACAAATAGGGGAGTTTGACCATGGCTAGTGCACAGGAGATGGGGAGAGGTTGATGGCCAGGGGGCTTGTGGGAGTAGTGGGGATGTGACCGGTATGTGGGATAGGACGGCCAGTTGCATTCGGGAGATAACTAGAGAAGTGCTAGGGGGTAGCCGTGGTGGGCATCGAGAGAACTGGTGGTGGAATGGTAAAGCTCAAGAGAAGGTGGAAGCAACGAAAGTGGTGTATGCGAAATTGGTAGAAAGCAGGGATGAGGTGGAGAAGTGGACAAATAGGAAATTATATAAGATGACGAGGAATGAGGCAAAGCTAGCAGTTACGACGGCGAAGACGGCGACTTTTGAACGTCTGTATGTGAAATTAGAGGGAAAAGGTAGGGATAAGAAGTTGTACAGACTAGTCAAGGCGAGTGAGAGGAGGACCCGTGACTTGGATCACATGAGGTGCATCAAGAATGAGGATGACAAAGTACTGATGGAGGACGCGCTTATTAGACAAAGGTGACAGACAAAGGTGACAAAGTACTGGTGCAGGGTTGATGAAATGGAGGCTTGCTTCTGGAGTCTTGTGCGATAAAAAAGTGTCACCAAAACGTAAAGGCAAATTCTATAGGGTGGTGGTTAGACCGACTATATTGTATGGGGCAGAGTGTTGGCCAGTCAAGACTTTGCACCATCCAAAGATGAAAGTTGTGGAGATAAGGATGATGAGATGGATGTGTGGGCATATAAGGAGGAGAGGGGTATGATTAGAAATGATGATATACGGGACAGAGCGAAAGTGACCTCGGTGAAGGATAAGATGCAGGAAGCGAGATTGAGATGGTTCGGGCATGTGCAAAGGAGAGACACAAATGCCCTAGTGCGGAGGTATGAGAGGTTGGCTATGGATGGGTTCAAGAGGGATAGAGGTAAGCCGAAAAAGTATCAGAGAGAGGTGATTAGAAGGGGTATGACGCAGGTGCAACTTACTGAGGACATGACCTTAAATAGGGGGGTCTGGAGGACACGGATTAAGGTAAAAAGGTAGTAGGTAGTTGAGCGTAGTCTTACTTACGTTTACATACTGGTAGTTGTAGTGTTATTATTGTAGACCTGCTTAGCCTATCATACTGGTAGGCGCAATATTGTTTTATAGTCCCTGTCATTTGATTCATGTTGTTGTGTGTACTTTGTTTATCTTATTTACCTGCGTTAGTTACTGCTTCTTTTTTTTCCAGAATATTTTATCATGGCTTATTCGTTTTTGTTACCATCATTGTTATACTGCTTTAAATTTATTGTCCGGGTCTAACCGTTTCTCTTGATTTGTTTGTGTTTATGTTTTGTCTTGAGCCGAGGGTCTTTCGAAAACATCGCTCTACCTACCAAGGTAGAGGTAAGGTCTGTGTACACTCTACCCTCCCCAGACCCCACATTGTGGGATTTCACTGGGTATGTTGTTGTTGTAATTTCAATCTCTGCATATTAGTAATACCACAACAACAACAAAATAACCAATAGTAATGAACTACCATTCCACTCAAATATCTTAATTCCAAAATCTCTAAGAATGGTGCAGCAGGTACTAAGAGAAGCAAACTTCTGCTAGGTTTATTTAGTTCATAACTAAAAGTAGCGACTGAATCTTTAAAGATATGTTTTATCACATCGGAAAGGTCACATATTACCATAAGAAATTTTGCCCATAGTCATACATATATTATACTAGTTATAAAATCACGTGATGTGCACGGGCCCAAACATAAGTAAAAAAACTGAAATTGATAGATGATTTTTTATGAATTTTGGATTGATAGTATAAAATAAAGGTTATTTTATTATAAAAGTAGTGATTCTTAAATCTATTAGCTAATGTCTACAGGTAATTGGTTCTCCTGCATCTACTATTGATTTAGTTAAACCTTTGAAAAACACATTTTTACTGTAGTATTAGTTCCAGCTATTTTGAATACATTGACTCAAAATCGATATATATAAGTACTCTTCATTTTGTAAGAAGAAACTAATTTAGACAATGCGATTAGAAAGAATGAAATTACTCTATACACATTTTACAAAATAATAAAGTATTTTTGTATTATTACTAATCAATTATAAAAATGGATCATTAATCGTTGGAAAACATTCAAGTGATAGTATAATACTCATGTTAGTTCCTTCTTTAAAACATCAAACATAGAAATATTCACTCAAAACTATTTCTTATATCTTTTCTCTATATGTCTACGGAATACTTGTGAATTATCAACTTATAAACAGTAAATGATTAAACGGATATGAGAATAAAGGACGGGCAATGCAAAAAGTAGAGCCCCAAATTTTGTCAATCAAATCGTGATAATGCATTCACTTAAATATAAGTGTGGCTATCAAAGAAGCCAAATAGGTCAATCAATAAATGGAAAGTAAAATGGGCCCCACAACTTCAGAAATAGCTGCACATGTTTCCACTTAGTCTGAATATATAAAAAACCCTTTTTGTCCATAAGGGAGAAGGTACACACAACACTATAGCATTTGGTATAACATAACTAAAGGGCAGAAATATCAAAATGCCGAAAATGACCTCATTGCTTGTAACCAGATACACAGGAAATGTCAAGGCTGCTCTCTTGATGAAACAGACATGTAAGAGAAAAATGTGTAAGCACATGAAATGCAGAGGGAACTAAAGAGGTGTCAATGTGAAAGGCTAATGGGACCCATAAGTACAGTGGGAGTCCAAAATAAAGGGTAGAAACTCAAAGGGTATTTCTGTCAATTCATTGGACGACCCGAAGCTGCTCTCGTTAGCGGCTTATATATAAGTAGTAATATATTGAACTGCTTGTTTTGACAGGTGTATCATATTTTGAACTTCTTGTTCTTCACCAGCTTTACGTAATTGAAGAAAGCATAAATCAGTAGTGTTAGGAAAAATGGAAGTTGAGCATAGCATAAATAAAATACCAGGTAAAAGAATTTTAACCAATATAGTCAAAAGGCAGAAAGATACAATGATATCAGCAGATGCATAATAGCAGTAGGAAAGTAAATGTGGATCATTTCATACAATATACATGAGGGGTAATAGTTTTCCAAACAGAAGCGCAGCATCAAATACCATCTGTTAAGGCTTCAACACACCATCCCCAAAACTATACTTGTCTAGCACAAAGGTATACAAAAGGCGAATTGAGTATTCTTTTATTTTCTATCCTGGTAAGATTTTTTTTCAAATGAACTAAAGATTATAATATACAACATATCTAATCTGAACTTTTACCTGTCAACTTCTAATTGAACTAGACATGAGGAAGCATCGGAGCTATTACAATATTTACATCCCTTGGCAATTCGACATGGTAAATCAATGATGTCAGCTAGCACCTGTAATGATCACATTGAAGTTAATGATAAAACATCAACCTTGTACAGGACATCCAAGCAAAGACACTATGGATTGCAAACAATATTCACTCTAAGCGCACAAGAAATCAATAATATATACACTATCAGTAAGGTTTCTATTTAGTGATAAATACACCATTAGTCTGATTTTTATCCTTAGATTCCTTTAGAAATTATATCTACTGACTTATACAGCACCAACTAAATAGGTACTTACTTTAAAAAGCAAAGCTCGATGCCTGCAAAGCCCAACAGACAGGCTACCAATGGGAAGCACGATAGTTCCTAGACAATTCTTCAGGTTATCACTGCATTCCTTCGACATGGAAACCAAGTCATCTTCTCCAGTAGGAGCTGCACCCCTTTATAGAGAGGACAAAGCTAATTACAAAAAGACAGACAAAAAAGGCGGGTCTGTTGGAGCTTCTAAGAAAAAGCTTTTAGTACTCACCCCATATGATCGCAAACCAGCTTGGCAAGCTGATCAACAGCTTCTTTTGTGGTGGTGCAACTAGGGGATATGCTAAGAATTCTATTCTGCAGTTCCTTCAAGCTGGGATCATTACACCGATCGATTAAAATCACTTCAACAGATGGTGCTTTAGAGGGATCAACTGCCTTCAATGATTCAATCAATGGAATACGGCCACTTTCTTGCAGAACTGAGCAGACAGTCCAAACATATGGATCCATCCCATAAATCCAATAAAATCCATCAGGGACTTTGTCAAAGTACGACAAGCATCCATTTATCTAGCATAAAATTAAGAGAGAGCAAAAACAATGACTTTAGGAATGATGACCTGGAAAATCTGGAGACTGTCTCAATTGAGAATGAGAAGAGATTTATAAGAACATAAATGAGAAAATCACAATAGAAAGCCAATGTCTAGTCAATGTGTGAGTATGACTACATACAAAAAATCATCAAGGTAATATGAAGTAGCTCCCATTCCCACAAAACATGAAACTAATATAAGAATATGTGATCAACCTTCTTTTTTTATCGTATCATTTTCTAGGGTCTTGCAGAAACAAGGAAGGGGATTTGTTAGTGCCGAGATCACATTTTGACTATAAGAAAGGCTTAAAACTTTTGAGGTAGTGTAAACAGCTCAGCCTCATTGTATTTGGCAACAAAGAAGAAGAAATAGATACATAAAGAAGAAAGATGTGATCTAGATTGGCACTTTTCAAAAGTTTGATTCCCTCCATTCGCCTACACAAGAGGCAAGAGCCCATCAGTGGTCCTTCCCACTTCGCTCCTTTAGTGACTTGAATCCCCATCAGTGGTCCTTCCCACTTCGCTCCTTTAGTGACTTGAATCCCCAACCTTAGAGTTGGGGGTCGATTACAACTAGGCCATCCTTCCCTTGTCACAAACACTCAATTATTTTCAACCTCCAGATTTATTTATTTGACATTTAAGAGTTTTGACACATAGTAGAAAAACAAAGATGCTGTGACTAGAATTATTAAGTTTTCTTGAAATTGGGAAAGGAAGTTAAAGAAATGGACATTAGGCCTAACCCCACCCGAAAAGTTAGTTTATGCATTAAGAATTATCTAAAACCATATAAAGAGAATACAATCTATACTCTCAACCATATGGAACTCTAAGACACCCACAGTTCTGCCCGCACTCTCAACCAATATGGAACTAACATTCAATCGCATAGCCAGAGTTGGACATGTGGACCGTGGATAATGTAACTACGGGTCCACCATTGGGTTACTCTACACAAGGGATGGGTCTGTCAACTGAGAATTTAAGGAAGAGCAGGATTACATGTGTTAGTTGGTGCTTCATGTGTAAAAGTTCGGGCAAGACGTGAATCACCTTCTTTCACAACGCCGGATAGCTCTCCCTTATGATGGAAAATATTGTGTTGGCTTGGTCTTCAATGGGTGATGTCGGGCAATGTCAAAGAAGCATTGTTTAGCTGGACCTTTAGAAGACGGAAGAGAAGACGAAAGGTATGGACTGTTGCTCACTAGCTCTTTTGTCGACTGTATGAACAGAGAAATAGGAGAGCTTTCAATAGACTAGAGAAGGATTTTGTACACTTAAGGAATAGTCCTTATCCCTTATTTCATGCACCCACGAGGTCCTTGTAGGTGTAGAAGATCAAGTGTCATTCATAGAATGTTATATATTTACATATTTTTGTAACGGTTCTACTTTTTGGTATACTTCTTGTATACTGGTATTTTTGCCCATTATTAATAAATTCTATTACTTGATAAAAAAAGAGGATGGTCTGGTTGTAATACCATGAATATACCTTGGGTCTTAACTCAACCCAAAAGTTAGTTTATGATGTGAAAATTGTCCAAAACCATATAAAGAGACTATAATATAAAATACTCGACCAACGTGGGACTCTAACAAAGGATCCAGCAATCACGATATATAATAATTGTGTGAGTGTATTGGCATTTGAAAAGCACGTTCATTGCCCGCTTAATCACCTATTTTATGGCATGGAGACATTTGTAGTCTAAACCAAATCCTAAACTGAGTTATATTATTGTCTTGCATAGATGCTAAGGACTTTAAAAAGAGTTCTAAAGGTCCTGGATAACTCCACTTAATGTCAAAAGAATTTAGGTTGGATGATCAATTTCTTTCACATAATATTAGAACCAACATTTGGAACACCAATCCTAGCACCCATATGACCATATTAAAGTTCATTTGTAAACCAAAAAAATTAGATCATGTGTGGGATGATATAGTCATTTGTTGTTTTACGTGATTATAAAGGTCTTGACTATTTCACCCATTACATTAAAGTTTTGGGTTGGAAACTCAGTCTATCACAATCCACAACTTAATCAGCCAAGACATTTGTAACAGATGTGGATCCAGGATTGAACTTTATAAGTTCGAGTTCAAAATTCTATCATAATTCAATAAATTTATAAAGATCTTGACCATTTTACCTATTACCTTAAAGTGTTGGGTTAGAAACTTAGAGTCTCTCACAATCCACTGGTTAATCAGCTTACGACATTTGTAATGAGATTTCGATCCAAGATTGAACTTTATGCGTTCAAACTCAAAATTTTATCATAATTCAATAAATTTATTTACACCTCCGCAAGGTAGGTGTAAGGTCTGCGTATACACTATCCTCCCCTATCCTCCCCAGACCCCACTCGTGGGATTATACTGGGTTTGTTATTGTTGTTGTTGAAGTCTATTATTTGTATTTTATTGAATGCACTTTTCAAACATACACATAGTTTGAGCTAAAACTAATGGGTTAAGAGGAACCTGTTAGCTTCTACACTACATCCACCCCTGTTTGTAATTTCGACCAATTCCCCTTTCTTTTGGGAAATTGGTAAATTTAAAAATCAATTACTAATTAATTCGTCTTATTTCTCTCTTTTACCAATATGAAATGGTCAAAGGATTCCTAAATATACCTACTCCGTCTATGTTGCTCGAACTCTCAAAATATCAACCACTGCGTATCGTATTCTCCAAAAGTAGTGCATTTTTTAAGAATCCGGCACGGCTGCGGCATCGAAAGTGAAGAGTCCGCGCAACTTAGTCCGTCCATTTTTACTTGTCCGTGTTTGAGTTGGCACATACTTTAAGGAGCAACAAATAAAATGACAATTTTACTATAAAAAAAAGGGCAGTCCAGTGCACTAAGTTCCTGCTATGCGAGGGATCCGGGGAAGGGCTGGACCACAAGGGTCTATTGTACGCAGTCTTAACTCACATTTCTTCAAGAGTCTGTTTCCACGGCTTGAACTCATGACCTCCCTAATTAAGTAATATAAATCATCTAAATAAATTGAAATCAAAGACATACTTTAAAAGTCGTGCAACCACTAACAATTTCTTAAAGCTTCCAACCTAATAATTACTCTCTTCGTCCCAATTTAAGTATCTTAGTTTGACTTGACACGGAGTTTATGAAACAAATGAAAACTTTTAAATCTTATGGTCTTAAATTAAAGATATGTGGAGCTTTTTAAATACTGTGGTCTTAAACTTGTCTTGAAATTGAAAAACTTACTAAATATAAAAAGTCACTCTTTTTTGGGACAAACCAAAAAGGAAAGTAAGACACTTAAATTGGGAGGGAGAGTAATAATAAGGCTAAAATAGGCAGGAAATGATGAATGGACAAGTAAAAATGGACGGGAGGAATACAAATTTCAAGCAATAAACGTCTTACCCACAGTCGATGTGACATTGTTTCAGCTGATACAGAACAATCCGAACCTCGAGATGCCAACACGTCATCAGTCACAGTATTCAAAAAGTTCGGATTATCAGCACACGTTGCTTCCGACGAAAGCCGTATCGCCAACGCTAACTGCAATTGATAACTCTCCTCCGTTTGCTGCGCCCAACTCCTCGCCGCCGCCGCCGCCGATCCACAACCTTCATATTTATGCCCTAACGACGTCTCCACGTAGTTCTCTCCGGAAATCGAGCTATCAGCAAAGCTACCTTCACTTGATTGCCTTTGCGACCCGATCGAACCGGGTAGCTGTAGTGACCCGACCCGGTTACTTTGTGTTTGCATCATGCGGTGATCAATTAAGTCCCAATCGAATACCTTATCATCAGGAATTTGATTCAATAAAGTATAATTCAATCTTCCACCAGACATTATATAAAATATCCAATTTACATAAGAACCCTAGCAACTGTCATTACACTGTAGCAAAACACTAGATTTTCCCACACGAAGAAGAGAAGGGAAATGGATGTATTTGTAATATTCTGGGAATTTTTGTGGTGTAAATAAATATTAAAGCAAAATTGCTGGCTTTTTTTAATTAATTATAAGCAAGTGCAGTTTTTCACCTAAAAACACTTCTCTCTCTAGATTTTCTCACACTAAGAAAGAGGAGGGGAAAATGGTTGTATTTTATTTGTAATATTCTGGAAAATATTATGGGTTTAAATAATTACTCAGACAATTTACGTGATATAGTTTGACATGTACGGATATATTTGTAATATTCTGGGAATTTGTATGGGTGTAAATAACTACTCTTTGTGTTTGTCAAGAGTCTCACATAGGGTATGTGTCACGCCCCGAATCTCGGGCCCGCGACTGGTACCCTATCTGGGCATTCATCTACCCGTACAACACAGGTAACTTGCGGAAGCTAAATAACACTCTCTTTTTTTCTTAAACAAAGGCAAATCCGGTAAGACTATCATGATATATATAACACCCGAATGGGTCTACAACCGTACAACAATGTAAATACAACTCACGTCAGTCCAGCTCACATATGAATACAAACCTCTAAGATTTTGGACAGTAAACTATGACGGGACAAGGCCCCGCCGTACTCATAATTGTACAAGACTATAATACAACTCCGTACCAAATGACAAGACTCCGAAATAGTGGAGATCATAAGCTCGCGGATCACCCAACTGAGTACCTAATACCTGCGGGCATGACGCGAAGAAGTCGATCTAACAAGTACTAAGTATGGAACGGAAAATAAAGTACAGTATTAAAATAATAACTGGCCAAGAAATGACAGGGACAAGTAAAATAATCAAATACCAGATCCAATCGTGTCAGGTAAAATAAAAGTCAATCGTACCTTGCATCACTGTACCATTGTACCACTGTACTACTGTATAAAATGTATCACTTTCAAGATATACAAGTCATGTCAAAATCAAGGACACCTGCCCTCAAAATCATTATGCAATTCTAACCATGGGTCTTAAACCCGCAATATAAAAGCATGCCCGTGGAATTTCTCCATCACTATCAGCATGTAACAAGTGTAATATTTAACAATCATCAGAGAATCATGTCATACCATTTCAAAATATGAAAGTCATGTCAGGGTCATCCGCCCTCAAAATCATTATGCAAACCTACTCATGGGATTATTTCACCCGAATGGAACTCGAACCCGCATGAATCTTGTAGACCCGCAATGAGTATATATCTATACCTGCATCATGGAGAGCTAGTCCATGGAATAATATCATGAGACTTTTTCACCTGCATGAGTCCTTGGACCCGCATGAACATATATACCTGCTCGCATTATGGATCGCAAGTCTATAGAATAATGTAGTAATGTTGTCGGCCCCCTAGTGAGGGACGCGGTGATGTGGTAATATAACACTTGCACGAATGTCTATATGAATAACCATATGCAAGTAAATCATCTTTGACTCTCATTTAAACAAGTAGAATGAACTATCATTTTAGCAAACAAAGACAATACCATGCCTTTCATTTAAACTAAGACGATTATCATGCCTTCCTTTTAAACAAACCAAGATAATTACCATGCCTTCTTTTCAACAAATCAAGACAATTAACATGTCTTCCTTTTAACCAACCAATACAATTATCATGCCTTCCTTTTAAACAAACCAAGACACTAACACCCGTAGTATCAAGACAATTCCATTTTTAACAATCAAGTTACTACACATTTTAAACTCAAGTAAGTTATACTTTTCGAATCAAGTCAAGTATAAGTAATTTATAACTTTCAATTAGACAACCCAAGATATTATCAAGAGAATAGATAGAACAAATTCTATTTAGAAACTCAAGTACTATTAATGAAATAGATAGAACTACTTCCTAAAAACTCTTATCAACATCTCCCATAAGACTTGGTAAGGACTTTTAGGAACCATTCAGACTTGCATTAACACGGAAATCACAACATGAATACCCTTAACTTCTAAGAGTAGAATAACTTCCTTTTTTTATAAAACCCAAAGATACTAGCACTGCTAGCATCAAGACACCTACACTTTTAAATCAAGTATCTTACACTTTTTAAACCAAGTGACTCTACGCCTTTTAAAATCAAGACAAATATACTTTTAAAATCGAGTTACTTATACCTTTCAAACCAAGTAACCTATACTTTTTAATTCAAGACAAGTATATTTTTCCAATCAAATTACTACACCTTTAGATTTTCAATTCAAGGTTTGAAATCAAGTAACTTCTACTTTCAAATCTCAAGTAACCCACACCTTTAAATCAAGTTACTTCTCTTTAAATCAAGTCATTTATCCTCTTTTAAATCAATCAAGTAAATCACTCCTTTGACTTCCCATAAAGCCGTTATAACTAACTTCTCATAAAGCCATTAT
Organism: Przewalskia tangutica; assembly: GCA_029844215.1. Taxonomy (NCBI): domain Eukaryota; kingdom Viridiplantae; phylum Streptophyta; class Magnoliopsida; order Solanales; family Solanaceae; genus Przewalskia; species Przewalskia tangutica. The sequence continues at coordinate 90,013,311 of CM056738.1, read as the reverse complement.
AACAAACTTTAGGTTTTGGAAAACTAAGACACTTGTATCCGTTAAAATTAAGTTACTACACTTTTAAACTCAAGTACTATTTAAGAGGTTAAGAACAACTTCCTTTTTAAGATTCTAAGTACTTTTAACGAAATAGGAACTACTTCCTTTTGAAAACTCAAGTACTATAAGTAGAACCACTTTCACTTTTAAAGCCCAAGGTACTATAAGGGAAATAGATATAAAAATCTCCATTTTATAAACTCAAATACTATCAAGATAATGGATTTTAACAACTTCCATTTTGGAAACTCCAAATTTTTGTCAAAGAAGTATATGGACCAACTTCTAGTCTAGAAAATCCAAAGTACTATCAAAGAAGTATATCACTAAGGATTAGGTTCCGATAGAACTCTATAAAGGTCAAGTCAAGTATACTTTTAACACCAAGGCAAATATACTTCAAGAAACAAGTAATGTATACTCCAATAACAAGGCAAGTATACTTCAAGAAACAAGTAATGTATACTCCAATAACATTCATGCCGATAGAAGGAAGGAGTTCACATACCTCGTTGACGACTAATCAAACGACAAGTAGCAATACGCTATAATGTACTTCAACCTTATTGGATATTCCTCAAGCCAAGTAGACTATGCTACACGTAGTACTTCAACCTAAAATGACAATAGCACTTCTATCAACTTCAAGCTACTATTATAAGACTTATAACAATTAATGGCCCTCTTATTCTACGGAAATTTGGGCAGCACTTCCTTTATTTCTACGTACTTTTCCACCTTTTCCAAGGCCCGAATTTATCAACCAACAAGCCATATTTAAGGCACAACCAACAGTTAATCAAAGGGGATTACACGCCTAACTTGACGTGTAAAATCTGCCCCACAATCTATACAAAACAGTCCATAATAAACCAACATTAAGGGTACAATGTGAAGCCTTTAACACCCTTATTCCTTAAGACTTTCACTAGTCATTTTACCACATTACTCACGCATGTTAGGGGCTGATTTTCCAGCATAACAACACCCCAAAACAGTCCATAAAAACGACACAACGACGTCTAACAGTTTTAGGCAGTTTTCAGCCAACAACAACTATACCAATTCGATAACTCTTTCCTTAATTCATTTTATTCCAATTCAAGTTCCAACACTTCTATATATGACATACCAACTTATTAACAACCATATTACCTCATTTTAACATGCGACAAGTGTGGATAACAACAACAATATAACCAACGAAACCAATAACACAAAATTGCCTCAAATAGGCCAACAACATATCTATCTCATACACATCTTATTTCCCATTTCTTCCTTAACACAAATTCATCCCTTAAACATAACAATAAGTAATATCCAATTACTTTAATTTAAGAAGAACTATTACCTCATTTTAGTGTCAAAAATCGCCCAAAACATCCCCTACTATATTGGTCCGCAATTTTCGTTTCACTCCACTTCTTCAACTTCCAATCACATATATGTGACCCCTATGAACTTATACACAACTTCACTTTGTATTTCACTTCCAAAAAGTCGACGTAACCTTAGGATTTCACACCCTCATTCTCGGCCAACAACATGTTCTTGGGGTTTAAGGGATTATCTTGGCTTAGCACTCCATTAGGGATCTTAGTCTTGAGTTTGAGGATTTATCATGAAGGATTGAAGAATTTTTGTCATCCAAAAATGCCCTTGGCCGAGAGCTCTCAAAGGGACACAATATATTTGTGTGAAATTTGGCTAAGTGTAGAACAAGTCTTGCAAGCCCTCTCTAATATATAGATGTATATCCAAGTAGCAATACAAGTGAAGTGGGACCCACATGACCCACTTGTCCACTTGTCTCTAAAATATCTAGTCCAAGTCTTCCAAAATATCCAAGTCAAATAATCAAGCCAAGACAAGGGGGTGCCACGTGTCACCATCCAATTCGTCAAAAAATATTTCATCTCCAAAATATCAATATTTGGCCAAAATATCTCAAAATCTTGTAGGCCCCACAAAATCGTAAATTTTTTCCGTGGGCCCCACATGACCAAATTCGGAACTTAAAATCCAAAATTCTAATATAACATATAAGTCCCAAATATCAAATTTGAGAACCAAATTCCAATTAATAAACATTTTCCTTCACAGATTTTCGATATTTTTCCTTAAGAAAAAGTAATTATTCTTTATTTCAAAATTCAAATCTCAATTTCTCACGCACGTTCTCATCTCATTGCCTTGGAAATACGGGGTGTAACAGTATGAAATGAGAACATGAATTTCTTAAATTACTTGAATAATCCTCACCTTATAAGCTGATTTTTGAGGTTGAGTTAGACTCAAGATCCATTTTTTACAGTTAATTTACGTGATATAGTTTGACTAGACACCTTATTTAAAAAGAAATGAAAATATTTGAAATTTATAATCTAAACAAGTCATAGATATAAGATACGTGTGCCATTGTATTATTAGAGGTAAAAGATAAAAGGAGAATTTTAAAGTTATTTTTTTTATAAATATAGAAATATATCATTCACTTAGGACAAATTAAAATAAAAAATATATCACATAAATTGAAACAAAACAAATATTAAAGTAGAATTGATGGCCTTTTTTTAATTAATTAAAGCAAGTGCATTTTTCTGCTAAAAACACTTCTCTCTATATTTTCTCACACTAAGAAAAGGGAAGAGAAAATTGATGTATTTGTAATATTCTGGGAAATTTTATGGGTGTAAATAACTACTCCTATAATTTGATTTGATTAGGTATGAAGTTTAAAAAAATGAAATTTTTTGAAATTTGAGATCTAAAATAAATCATAAATATTTGTATGACTGTAAATTATTTTATTAAAGATAAAAAGTAAAATTTTAAATTAAATTATATTTAAATATATAAATATATCATTTTTTTCGAGACAGATTAAAATGAAAGATATATTAACTAAATTGAGACGAAGGGAGTATTAAAACAGAATTGCTGGCCTTTTTTTAATTAATTAAAGCAAGAACAGTTTTTCAGCTAAAAACACTTATCTCTGATGGTAGTGTTGAGAAATCGGTACTATTATCTTCAGGACTAGTCTGCCGTAAGCCGGGAACCTGAATATAAAAAAAAAGGAAGGGGGAATGGATGTATTTGTAATATTCTGGGAATTTTTATGGGTGTAAATAACTATTAAAGAAATATTGTTGGTTTTACATGAATTAATTATAGCAGGTGGGGGCTGTTTGGTCATGAGGCGGAAAGATGCAAGAGAATTATGTGTGTGAATCCGCGACGGTTTCTGGCTACCGACTTTTACTTTGTTTTTTCCTCATCTAGGGAGATGAACTTAAACCATGACTTTTAGCCTCTAAGTTCAATTAAAAACAAATGCAGGCTCTACGTCATTTAATTGCGGTGTTAGTTTGTTCAGGTAATATTACGCTCATCATCCGAAGCCCCAGATTAGTTGGTCTTGGGCGTAGGATTCTCAGGTGGTGTGAAATGGCCACAAGTTCAAATCTCGCAGAATATCCGACTGCCTTCGTCTCTGGGAAATGCATACCGACTTGGTTGTGCGGCGAATCGATCGACGGAGTTTGCAGACTATTACGTCAGTCCGTTGTTTACCCAGTGCGCACCTTCGGATAACGACTGCGAGTTTCACGTTAAACAAATGTAATATTACACGCACCTAATTAATTCTACATAATGATATTTATTAAAGTTTAGATAAATAAAAAACATCACTGATATTTGTACGTGTACTTATTATTTAAGTATGAGATTTTAATTTTACTAAAGATTCTTCTTTCTCTTAAATAATTCTTTTTACTATATAGAAACTCACTTTACCAAAAGAAGAAAAAAAAATATGATTCTTCTTGGTGAATTTCAATGTGGGCCATATAATCAAACACTAAGGATAGACATATTTAATTTTATTTGGTATGTGTTTTTTTCCTCAAAGAAATTAATTTACTCGCCAATTTTAATCACTAAGTTGTATGTTGAAACGAACTGCTAATGAACTTGTTGAAATGTGTATAATTAATTAATTAGACATTCATAATGATTTGTCGAGATTTGAAGCCAAAAAGAATCGACTCACTTATCCAATGAAAATGATTTTATTTCCTTGTCTACCTTTTTCACTTATTTATGTTGAAACAATAATTATAAGAACATAAGCTAGTGATTTTAATAGTGTAATCATAAGAGTTAAAATATTAAACCTTTGATGTTATTCATAAGTTTTAATATTATTAAGAAGTTTATTCAATAATTTCTGCAAAAATGACATTTTAATACCACTATATCCACTATCATTGGCAATTATTGCCAATGTTGTCACCACCGTCACCATTATCAACTATTGGCATCATCGTCGATCGTCATTATCAATCAATAACCGATTACAATCAACACTTTCTTCCATCACCATAGTCAATTGTCATCATCACTAACCATCAATTACAATCATCACCATCACCAACCATTACCAGAACAGTCAGTACCAATCACTACTGATAATCAACACCATCAACCACGATTATGTATTACCAACAATTGCTATCAGTCACAATGGCATTACTTTCACTATCATTCATCACCGCTAATTACTATTGTAAGTCACAATCTCCACTAATTACTATTCACAACCATCACAATCAGACAACATCACTACCAACCACGATCCACGACCGACAATCACAACCATTACTATTATTTGTTGTCGTTACCAACCACCAACATCACTACCAACCACCATCATCTGCCAACAACCACAACCTTAAACCAACCACGATCCATTATCGACAATCACAACCACTATTATGATGTTGATATCCTTTATCATTCGGGTAAGACTAATATTTCATATTCTCTTCTTTATGTCATTAATTATGCAATGTTTTAGTTCAAGAATAATGAACCTAAGTTAATAGGATTTATAAGAAGAGATGAATGAAACTACACTAGAAACTTAAGATGTATGCTAACATTAAGATGTATCTGAACACATCTAAATATGAAGATTTGAACACTAAATAATTAAAATTGTTTTTTTTTCTCTCTATTTGAATATATAAATCTGGTCTTTATTTAAAAAAAATACATATATAATGTAATACCATATCAATAAAATATATTTAAAAATAATATGGCGGTTAGTGGTGATGATGGCTAATAGTGGTAGTGGTTGTCGGACGAGGATGTTAGTTGGTAGTGATGTTGGTAGATAGTGGTGGTTGGTGGCCGTGATGGCTAATAGTGGTGGTTGTGATTGTCGATTGAGGTGGTGGGCTGGTGGCGGTTGGTAGTGATGTTGATTGATGGGGTAGTTGTGGTGGTTGACATTAGTGATTAGCTATGCTAGTTGGTATGACTGATAAATACAGTGGATGGTAATAATGGTGGTATGACTGATAGATGTTATTGATGATACATAATTGTGGCTAATAGTGGTGATTATCGGTAGTGATTAGTGATTATTACTGTAATAGTAGTTGGTGGTTATGATTGTAAATGATGAAGATAATTGGCGATTGTGGTAGTTGTACTTGATGGTGGTAATTGTGGGTGGTAGATGATGGTAATAGATAATGATGGTGGTAATTGTGGGTGGTAGATGATGGTAATAGATAATGATGGTGGAGCGTGACAACAATGGTTGATAATGGTAGCGACTGTAGTGGTTGACGGTGAAAGTAGCTAAAATATTGTTGAGATGTCATCTTTGTAGAAATCTTTGAATGAATAATATCTTAGGACTTGTTTGTCTGCACTTAATGAAAGCCATAATTTTAGTCATTTAGATCTCAGTCATTAAGTACATTTATTTTTAAGGTTCGAATCTTAATTATTCATATTTAGATAATTAGGTGCATTTATTTTTCTCTATATATTTTACACTTAATAGATCTTAATATATTTGTATTGTTAAGACCTATAACAAAGTCCTAATATCATTAAAAAGTCGGTTAAAAATTTTCTACAAAAATGACATCTCAGCACCACTCCATCCCCTGTAACCAATGACCGCCGCCACTATTGTTAATTATTGTCATCACCGTCATCCATCAATATCAACTATCACCACCTACCATCCATAATCAATATCATTCGATACAATTACGGTTGCTACCAATCAACTTAGTCAATTATCACAATCCCTAGCCTTCATTTACAATCATAACCACCACCAATCACTACAAATAATCACCACCATCATCCACCAATATATATCACCAAACATCTCTATCAATTGAACCACCATTACTATCACTATCATCCACTATATTATGATTATCATCAATCACTACTGCCAACCACCATCTCCACTAACTACTATTTACAACCATCACCTTTAATCAACATCACTACCAACTACAATCTCCACTAACTACTATCTAAAACCATCACCTTCGATCAACATCACTACCAACCACGACCCATGACGGGCAATCACACGTGGAATGTTAGTAATACCGCCACCAATCACCATATTATATTTTTTAAAAATATTTTATTAATATAGTATTGGATTAATTCATATTTTATATGAATTTTATGTTTATAATTTTTAGATAAGTTTTATACCTTTAGATGTTAAGAGAAAACAATCAATTAAAATTTACTTTAGCGCTGGTTTCTCTCTCTTAGGCGATTCTGTCGGCGCATTGTAGTGTAACGTGCGCTGCTACCGGAATGGCTCGAGGGTGGCCAAGAAAGGACGCTCCGGCGACCAAATTGGCTATGGGAAAACAACACAAAGGTCAGATACTCACAAAGGGCAATGCTATTGGATCGGGAACCATGGTTAGGGCTGGTATTAGCCCTAAACCTATGGAACAATCACGATTGCAGGAAGCTTGGCCACTACTGACAAAGGCAAACTCTACTGAGGCCACTCCAATCGGTGCGATAGGTGGTAAAAATCAAGTCGCCAAAGAGAAGCAGGATAGCACTCGGATGCAAGTGACGAGCACACCAACTAGGTCTGATGTCAGGCAAAAATCTTTAGCACAAATTGCTGTGCCATTGAACAGTGCAAATTTGATGATGGTTAATCCGGGTGCGGTGATGGAGGCTATTGTTTCGGTGCAGAAGGAACATGAACTAGTTCCAGCAAAAGCAGCGCAGAAAATCCAGAAACCGGAACTACCACAACAGGGCAAGAAAGACCCACTAGCCAGCGGCACTGTTGGCCCACTTCCCTGACCCAAGCTGCGATTGCCTCTGCCGGCTGCCACCCTGACGCCACAGATTGTGACCCCGTTTTCCACCCATTGTTCCAATTTGGAGTGGAATTAACCGAACTTGATGGAGAGTAGGAATTTTGTGAGGAGGCCGCCATCATAGCGGAAGTTTCTCCAGTTGTGTGATTTTAGCCAACCCTGCCTCTTAAAGGGTGAGCATAATAAAATGAGGGAAGAGGGAAGATGACTCTTTTGACGAAGAAGAGTCCCAACACTATTATAGGCCTCATATAGGCCGTCAATCATCTGAACAACAAGACGATCATTGTGACAGACGCACCAACGTTCTTGAGTTGATCCGCCAATTCTTTCAGCCTCCATAGTGACATGGGAGAATTCCTGCTCAAGAGTGACGACACGAAAATGTTTGTTATCTTGAAATATATCACACACCCTATTCCAAGTATCCATCGTCGTGGCGTTGGGTTCAATAATCGTCTGCAAAAGGTTCCGTAGAGATAGTGGAATATATACACCGGAATACGATAGCATCAAGAATCGTCCATAATCCAGGGTCATCATTGGCGGTAGACACTTTCTCCTTGCCTGTATCCGCGGGGATGATGTGGTGAAAGATTTGATGCGAGCATGCGTGAACTTTAAATAATTATGTCCACGTCGCGATTGGATGTTTTCCATCTCAAGAACGATAGTGATGTATTCTTGATGTTGGAGACAATAAGGGTAGGATAAAACGTGTTCTTTGAGGTAGACATAATGAAAGAACAAAAGGAGAATTAGGGATGAGAAAGTGAATTTGGGAAGATAGAAATTTTTTAGAAGAAAAATAAAGTGTCGGAATCGCGGATTCCGAGGGTGCTACGCGGCGGAAGTGTAGTTGGGGGAAGGAATTTTGTCCTAGACTTCTGACACAATGAAAGAAATAATATCTTGATTATTTTCATTAATGAAGATGTCTATATATACAATATACAATCTCTAAATATGGAAAATCTTATTCCTACTATAATACTAATATGAGTAATATCCTAATTACACTTGTACAAGGATTTACAAAATAAGGTAAGGAACCTAACTACACTAGAGTTTGTTGTTACGTTTGTTTGCAGAAAATAAATTGGCTGCACGAGGTATGAATCTCAAATATGTAGACCTAAGATCAGAAATGGGGAGAGAATCGTTGAGCTGGATAAGAAAGAGATCGAGAAAGAAAATGCTAAAGTGAGGCATGCTCTTATCTTGTATGTGGTAGGTGATTCACCCTCCATTGAGTTTTGTGGAAAGGTTTATTGCAGCTCATTGGAATTTTGCTTCTAAAACCTAGAATTTATTATCACAACGATGGTTATTTTGTGGTTAAAAATTCATTAGCATGGAGGATAGAGATGTGGTTTTGTTGTATGGTCCTTACACAATCAATTGTTAAGTCGTGGTCGCCCAGCTTTGATTTTGATGCTGAAGTGCTCTATGGGTCCAATTGGCCAATCTCCCATTGAATTGTTGGGGTATGGACTCCTTGAGCAGGATATGGAGTGGGCCAGGTGTTCCCCCTGTATGCAGATTCGTGTACCACCCAAGTTGACATGATTTTATATGCTCGTTTGCTAGTGGAGATGGACGTTACAAAAACACTACCACTATCAAGGTGCAGGATCCTGACGGGGAAGTGTTTGTACAACATATTGATTATGACTGGATTCCTGAGTACTGCACAACCTGTCTCCAGATTGGGCATATATGTAAACCCAAGGAGAAAGTTGCACAACCAGCTCTGCCGCCACCGGTTAAACCTATAAGCCGAATCAGACTGAGAAGGAATGGAAGGGAAAATATGTTCCAGCAACTAAGGTAAATGATCCTAAGATAGTAACCAGACCAAATGAAGTGGTCACCCACAATGAAAAGCAGCAGATGCTTGTACAGCCTACTACTCCTGCAAATGACCAGAATGACAAATGGGAAATTGCTAGGGGAAAGACAACAGCTAAGGCTACTCCTCCTATAAAGGATAGTGTGAATATGGTGAATGGTTTTAGTTCCTTGGTTGAGTAACCATGGGCTAGTGGTGTACAAAAGGGGGAAAAGGGGCAGTGTAGTAATGTGATGGATACAGGGTGGGGTGGGGGGTGGGGGGGACCCAACCTAGATCTTTTTCTCCATGAAGATCACGTTCTGTGATTTTAGAGGGTTGAATAAGGTGTATAAGCAGAAAAAAGTGAAGAAATTTATCAGTGAAAATAATATTGGGCTCATTGCTATTTTTGAATGTAGAGTAAAGGAGCATAATGCTAGTAGTATCATTAAGAAGATTATTAATAATTGGAGTTGGTGTGCTAACTACTCCTATAGTAATAAGGATAGAGTGTGGATGTTGTGGGATTCTAATAGTCTGGATTTTGTTCTCTCATGTATGACTGCTCAAACCATTCATGGTGAGATCAGAATCCAAGCTTGAATACAAGCTTTGATGTTACTGCTATATATGGCCTCCATACTGTGGATGATAGAAAAACTTTATGGGTTGAACTTAGAAGGTTGAGTAACTTTGTGCCATGGTTGCCCATTGGAGATTACAACGCTGTTACTGAGGCTGAAGATAGAATGTTTGGTAATCTGGTGCATGATGCAGAAGTTAGGGATTTCAATGAATTTATAACTGATACTAATATGGGTGACCTGAAAGCTGTTGGTAGATGGTATACCTAGTCTAATGGGCATATATGCAGTAGAATTGATAGAGGCTTAGTTAATCCTGACTGGTGATGTGCCTAGAAATTACGGCACATTTGATACCGCTTTCATGGATTATTGTTGTTCTTATTGCATTTGTAGTAGTCTTTTCGTTATTTTGGTTTTTGTAGGATTTTTACATGGGAACACCAAGAATGAGGAAATGTGCTGAAACATAGTAAAAAATGCTGAAAAATGGAAGAAGTGTTGAGAAGGGCACTTATGCGGATCGCAGAATGGTAGTTATGCCGCAGAAACAAACTGTGAAAGAAGAATTCCGAAGCCCCGAAGTGCGACCCAAACTGCGGTCCGCACTTTCGTTCTGCGAACCACTGCTTCAACTCGAGTTCAACTCAAATTGCAAAGACTCATGACGCTTTTGCGGGTCGCAGTTCAGTTATGCGGACCCCACTTCTAGCCGCAGTTCAAGACAATCCAAGTAAGGAACCACTCTGCTAACCCTAGGTCTAGAGATGGCAATGGATCTCGGACCCGATCCGGATCCGGTGGATCCAGATCCGTTTTATAGGATATGGATATTCAAAGTTTGGACCCGACGGATCCGGATCGGACCCGGATCCGTTTATGATGGATCGGATCTGGATCTTGTCTTTGAGATCCGTATCCGGTCCAGATCCGACCCGTGAATCCGTTTTTTATTAAATTAATTATACATTTATTATTTATACATCATGACACCGAATCCTTTGTAATCTTAATTTTATTTTATATTCAAAGGGCCGAAGGCCATTTTTTTTTAATTGAGACACGTTTTGCGTGTTATTCTTTAATCATTATATTAATCATTTATGTGGTACTTATGTAGTAGCTTAGGTATTGAGAGGATTGTTTCTCACTACACCAATAGCCAATAGGCATAACAATTGTCAACAATGTCATTTAGTCCTAATTTACGGATGCATTCCCATGATTCCATTAAATTAAATTTGACTCTTTTTCTAGAAAATTTGGACTGATTAGAAGGTATAACTTAATAATCAGTCACTTTGATTTGGATCCAGATCCGATCCGTGGATCCGGTGGATTTGGATTTGGATATGATTTTATGGACCCTATGGATCTGGATACATGTATGTAAAACGGATATGGATCTGGATCTAGTAGGATCTGGTCCAGATCCTACCCATTGCCATCCCTACCTAAGTCCGTTCTGCGGACCGCAAACCTGTTCTGTGAAATTAGGGATGTCAATTGGGCGGGGAGGGTGCGGGTACCCCACATCCGTACCCGCCAGAAAATTTTATACCCGTCACCTGTGGCGGGTACATTTCCAACATCCATATTCTCCTCGGCGGGTATATTCCTAAATCCACACCCGCTCCACCACCCAAGTGGATATCCGCCAGTCATATTTTGTAATCAATTCATTTGTAGGGTTTATGAGCTGCTAAAATTATGTGTCAAATTATTTGCGCTTTAGATAAATATAAAGTTGTACAAATAAAATTATAGTTTGCGGGTATAAGGCAGACGAGTGGATTTGGGGTGGGCGGTTGGATGCGGGGCGGGGCAGGCGACCTACCCATATCCGCCTACTACCAGCCAAAGTTATACCCATACCCGCCCCACACCAACTGGGGCAGGTGCAGTGCGGAATCCGCAAAATTGTACCCACCTGCCATCCCTAGCAATCACAGAGTGGTCAGCCAGTCAGGCGGTGACATTTTAATAATATCGTGTAGTCCAAAAATTGGGTCCCTATATATAGTACCTAGGGTTTTGTGATGGGATAAATGATTTGATACCTAGATTTCAACATATCATACTCATTTTTGAATATTCCTTGTCCCATTTATTCCCGCTATTCATCTTTTAGTTAATCATTCCAAGAAAAGATTCTTAATCCATTGTGTAAAGACAAGTATTGTTCATTATTAATCATTGTAAGCATCCTTTTATATTCATTATGTCTACATTTATTATTGTGTTGTGTATTTATTACTTGCAATGAGTGGCTAGACTTAGGTTGATGTTGTGATAAAATAATGGAATGTGTTAGTTGGGGTATTTGATAAATAATGAAAAAGGTGTATTTATGTGGGATTCAACTACCCCTCATATTTAATGTTAAATGATTGGTTGCAAACATCTCTTTTTTGCCTATTGTCTCTAGTCAAACTTGAGAAAAAGGAGATTAAAGTCTAGGAAAGGGGTATGTTGATTAGGATTTGGGGCTTTAAATCTCATTTAATGATTCTCAACTTTAGTTAGAAGAGAATCAACTAAGGGTACATAATGGGTGTTCATAAATGTCACACTTTAGAACTTGAGAAAGCCTAAAGTGAAATTAGGTGAATTCCCACCTAGACACAAGTCCCCATTACCCATACCACACTAATACACTTAAGCTTAAACCCAACGCCACATCCGTGAATTGAGTCACAACCCTAACATTCCAATTACTTGATAATTTAAACATTATTTAAGTTGATAATTTGAAGTAGATAAAACCAATCAACTAACAAACAACCTGGTTATCATAGAAGTAAAGTAATTAGTAAAGTCCTAATGCATGCACGAATAGACTAGTTTCTCATCGTATTCCTTGTGGGATTCGACCCCAACCTATGTTGGGTTACTATATTTGACAATGGCCGTGTTATACCGTTAAAGGTATAATTTGGGTGAGATGAACTGGTTTCTTTCAATGTCTCAGACCGAAATGTTAGTCCAGGACCATGGCTGCTCAGACCACTCACCGCTAAGCATACACTTTGAATTAACCACCAGGTACGGGCCTACTAGACCATTCAGATTTTTAAATTGTCTGGCTACTCACTCAGAGTTTCTGAATATTATGAATATATGGAGGGTGTTTGGCACAAGCTCAAGTTAGTCAAGAAAAATATGAAAGATCTGAATAGTAAGGAATTCAGGAATGTGGCAGGAAGAATTGATCAATGTAGACAGAACCTTGCTCAAACTCAAATCAGTTTGAGAGATCATGAACTCACCTCTGAAATATACAATGTGGAGAGGGAACAGAAAAAAGAGTTGGAGAAATGGATACTCATTGAAGAAAGCATAGTGAAGCAGAAATCTAGAGCAAGTGGTTGCAGTTGGGAGATTCCAATACTGCTTATTTCTTTGCAAATGTTAAGAGCAGACAAGCCCAAAATAGTATCAAATACTTGGTCAATTCTAGAGGTGATACTCTACAACAACCACAACACATTGATGATGAAATTCCGAGGTTTTACACTGAACTCTTGGGGTCTGCAACTGATCAAATTTCAGCAGTAGATCCAACTATTATGAAGCAAGGAAATGTGTTGAATAGAGAGCATCAACTATCCTTAATCGCCCCCGTCACAAAGGAAGAGGTGTACCAAGCTCTAGCAATTATTGATGATCAAAAAGCCCCGGGTTGTGATGGATTTAATGCTCATTTTTTCAAAAGGGCCTGGACCATAATTGGGGATGAAGTTACAAATGCTGTATTGAATCTCTTTGATACAGGAGATACGTGCAAATCCATCAATGTTACCACTATCACTCTTATACCCAAAGTACCTAATCCATCCAGTATTTCTGAGTTTAGACCGATATCTTGTTTCACTATGCTATATAAACTCATTACCGAAATACTTACTAAGAGAATGCAAGGGGTGATGGATTGTTTGGTGGACCCTAGTCAGTCTGCATTTGTCCCAGGTGGGGTAATCACTGACAATATAATCCTTAGTTATGAATTGACTAAGGGGTATGGTAGGAAGGGAGTCACATCTAGATATATGCTTAAAATTCATATGAGGAAAGCCTATGACTCCATTGAATGGCTGTTTATGGAGCAAGTTCTGGAGTATTTGAAATTTCCTGGCTGTGTTGTGCAGTGGTTGATGACGTGTATCAAAATTGTATCCTATTCTGTGATAGTAAATGGCATGCCAACACCTCCATTTCAGGCTAAGAAAGGGTTACGGCAAGGGACCCATTGTACCCTTTTCTTTTTGTATTAGCCATGGAGTACTTCACAAGGATACTAAAGGGGCTTCATAAGCAGAAAGCTTTCAAGTTCCATCCGAGATGTAAGAAGCTACAAATCATACAACTTGGTTTTGCTGATGACTTGTTATTGTTTTGCAAAGGTGAGCTCAAATCTGCCCAAATGATATTTCAGTGCTTCCAACAGTTCTCAATGGCCTCTGGGCTGGTGGCAAATGTGGAGAAAAGCTCTATATACTTTGGTGGTGTGCTTGAGGCTGAACAACAGTCCATTATTGAGGCATTGGGTTTCACTAAAGGAGAGTTGCCATTTAGGTACTTGGGTGTATCCCTTAGTACAAAAAAATCTCTGTTTTACAGTGCAAGCCTTTATTGGATAAGATGCTGAGTAGAATAAAGTCTTGGACTACTAGATATTTATCATATGCAGGCAGATTTCAACTTCTGAAATCTGTTCTCTTCTCTATACAAGTCTTCTGGTCCCAAGTGTTTATATTGCCCAAGAAAGTGATTCAGATGGTGAAATCTACTTGTCAATGCTTCCTCCGGACAGGAGATGTCAATACGTTCAAAAGGGCACTGATTGCATGTGATACACATGTTTGCCTCAGGCTGCCGGTGGCCTAAACATACTGGGGATTTATAATTGGAATCAAGCAGCCATTGGGAAGCTCTTATGGAATATTTGCAGCAAGAAAGACAACTTATGGGGAAATGGATCCATACATATTATGTTGAGGGCAAGGCAGTTTGGGATACAACGGTGAAACAAGCATCTTGGATGGTCCGGAAAATATTCAAGACTGCACTCATGTTTGAAAAGGTTGGATACAATGAAGGTGACATTACCAGGATGAGATCCTACTCTACTAAGGAAGTATATGTAGCTATCAGGGGAATATTTCCAAAAGTAGCATGGAGAAGACTTTTGTGTAATAATGCAAGGGCCCCAAAATGGTGCTTCATATTGTATTTAGGACTGCATAAGCGACTGCAAACCAAGAAGAGAATTACTTGCTGTGCTAACATTGAAGATGCATTATGCCCTTTGTGTTCTGTGGATGTAGAAGACATTGATCATCTTTTATTCAAGTGCCAATACTCAGGCCAGATCTGGCACAAGTTATTACAGGGGCAAGGTGTTAATAGAGGAGTGATGGATTGGCAAAATGAAGTTGACTGGGCTATAAACAGTGCTAGAGGTAAGAAACCATGGGCTGAAATTTACAGAATGATTCTAGCATGCTGCGTATATCATATTTGGGAGAAGAGGAATGCAAGATCTTTTAAGAGGCAAAGCAGACCACCAGAGCAAATCACCAGGAAGATTGTTCAAGAGGTTCATTGTCGAGCACTAGTAAAGAAGATGTTGGGTTTTGATATTGGTGAATGGGAAATGATGGGATGAAAATTAAAGGGAGTAAAATGCTCTTTTGTCCCACATCGAAAAAAGAGAAGGAAAGAGAGATGTATATATTACATTACACTTTCTCTAGTTGCTAAAAGGGTTGAGAGGGCAAGGACCCCTCGCGCTGCCGTCGTCGCTCGGTTCGGCTTCGTCTTCGGATTTGGATTTGTCAAAAGATTGATTGATAATCTTTTTGGACAAACGTTTCTTTAATTAATTTAATTAATTATTTATTTAATTAAAAACAAATCCAAACGGATCGACCCGCGACCGACCCGTCCGGCTCTCCCTTTCTTTTTCGAATTTCCCTCCAAATATTAGGTGACTATTCTGAATGGTTGCAAACATTCGTAATCGATTTCGAACCTATAAATTCTTGATTATTTCAAGAATTTATTCATTCATTTTTAATTGATTCATTTTCATTCTGAATCAAAGTCTTCAAGTCGAAAATATTTTTTCATTCTGTGTGATATACTGCCGTTGAGTGGTTCGCTGCTACCGGAATTTGGAGTACTACTATTCTGGTAAGATAATCGTTCTATCATGGGAGACGATATTCCGTTAACCTCGAGTACTGTGATGGGAATAATTTCCTTAAGGACACACTTTGAACTAAGTGGGTTCGATTATATTCTGATTTTTTTTCAAAACAGATTCTGTTTTCATTTATTGTTTCATGATCAATTTACTGTTAAACAATGTTTATATCGTGTTATCTGTTTAACTAAGTGATTAACAGATTTTGTTGAAACATTATTTAGCCAGATACAGATTATTATACCAACAATCTTAAGAAAATTATGTTTATTTTATTTTAATCTGTATCCTGGTTTGGAGATTAAAACCTGTGTGGTTTTCTACTCCGTATGAGATTTCATATTCTAACTTGAAGACATAAAAACTTCGTTGGAATATTAAAGTCCAGAAAAAGTGTTTTCCAAAAGAGAAAAAAAAAGTGTTTTTTCAGGAAAAAAAGAAGAAGGTGTTTTTCTTGTATGTTGTTTGGAGACTAAAATCTTCGGATTTTCTACTCCGGTTGAGATTAAAGTTTTCATAACTTTCTACTCATTTGGATACTTGATTTGAAGATATAAAAACTTCATCAAGTATACAACATACAATCTACTGCACTCCGTTTCTATCAATTTTGATTCGGTTTGAAGAAATAAAATCTTCACCGTTGTGTATTATATTTGTTGCTATTAAAATTGGTTCGGTTTGAAGAAATAAAATCTTTACCGTTGTGTATAATATTTGTTGCAACGATTTGAAGAACATAAAAACTCCATCGTTCTGTTTAAGGAGATTAAAACTTGTGTAGTTTTCTACTCCATATGAATATTAGTATTCTGACTCGAAGATATAAAAGCTTCATTGGAATACTAAAGTTTCATAACTATACTGCGATTTGAAGAAATAAAATCTTCATCGTTCAAATTACGACTTGAAGAAATAAAATCTTCATCGTTTGAGTTTCACAATTATACTCCGATTTGAAGAAATAAAATCTTCATCGTTTGAGTCTGTGATTTAATTGCTATTCTGGTTTTATTAAGTAAAACAGTTTGTCGATTTGACAGTGACAAACAAATAATGACAATTGATATGAATGATCCGTAATGCAATCTTTGTCGAGTGTAATATGGTTGGAAACCCAAAAGAGTGGTGGCTTGATTACGGCGCCACTCGACGTATTTCTTATTGCAAAGAAGCATTTGCAACCTATGCTCATTGGACCAGAAGAGGTCTTGTTTATGGGAAATCTGCAGCGACGAGTTGAAGGATATGAGAAGATACTTACGAAGATGACTTAGCAAGTCGACTCAACAATGTTCAGACGCGTTCCAACAATTCGGAAGAATTTAGTTTCAGCCGGACTACTAGTCAAAAACGGGTTTAAGTGCGTGTTGGTTAGTGAGAAAATTGTAATAAGTAAGAATGATATGTTCATAGGAAAGAGCTACCTCACTGAGGGCCTTTTCAAACTCAATGTAATGGTTGTTGACAGTATTAATGAAAATTCACCGTGCTTACTTATCGAGTCAAATGATTTATGGCATGTTCGTTTAGGACATGTCAATTACAAAACCTTGCGAAAATTGATCAATTTAGAAGTATTGCCTAAATTCGAGTGTAACAAATCAAAATGTGAAATTTGTGTTGAATCTAAGTTTGTTAAACATCTATATAAGTCTATTGATAGGAATTCAAATACTTTAGACTTAATTCACACAGATATATGTGATATGAAGTCAATACCATCTCGTGGTGGGAAAAAATATTTTATAACTTTCATTGACGATTGCACTCGATACTGTTATGTGTATTTGCTTAATAGTAAAGATGAAGCAATTAATGCATTTAAGCAATACAAGAACGAAGTGGAAAATCAATTGAATAAAAAGATCAAAATGATTAGAAGTGATAGGGGTGGAGAGTACGAATCTCCTTTTGCAGAGACATGTTTGGTATATGGAATTATTCATCAAACTACTGCCCCTTACACACCACAATCAAATGGAATTGCGGAAAGGAAAAACCGAACATTAAAGAAAATGATGAATGTCTTACTAATTAGTTAGGTTCTGCAGAGCTTGTGGGGAAGCTATCCTTACTAATCGAATACTCGATAAGTACCCACAAAGAAACACAATCTATTCCATATGATCTATGGAAAGGAAGAAAACCCAACTTGAAATATTTCAAAGTGTAGGGGTGTTTAGCGAAGGTCCAAGTTCCTTTGCCCAAAAGGGTAAAAATCGGACAAAAAACTGTGGATTGTGTTTTTATTGGCTATGCTACAAACAGCAAAGCTTGTCGGTTTTTGGTTCATAAATCGGACAATCCCGAAATTCATGTTAATACGGTAATTGAATCAGATAATGCTGAATTCTTTGAAAACATCTATCCGTATAAAACTGAATGTGAGTCGTCAAGTGAAAGATCTAAACGACCGCGGGAAGAATCAAAGGAAAGTATACCAAGCAAAGAGGATCTAAGGCGTAGCAAACGTCAAAAGACATCTACTTCATTTGGACCAAACTTTGTAACATTCTTGCTTGAAAATGAGCCTCAAACATTTAAAGCAGCAATGTCATCTTCTGATTCAACATTTTGGAAAGAAGCAGTCAATAGTGAGATTGAATCAATTTTAAACAACCATACATGAGAATTAGTTGATCTTCCTCCTGGAAATAAACCTTTAGGATCAAAATGGATCTTTAAAAGAAAAATGAAAGCTGATGACACTATTGACAAATACAAGGCAAGACTTGTGGTCAAAGGTTATAGACAAAAAGAAGGTCTTGATTACTTTGACACATACTCGCCGGTGACAAGAATAACATCTATTCGGATGTTAGTGGCACCGACGGCCATATATGGTCTTGAAATCCATCAAATGGATGTCAAGACATCTTTCTTAAATGGAGAATTGGAGGAAGAAATTTACATGGAACAACCTGAGGGTTTTGTGGTTCCTGGTAAAGAAAGGAAAGTGTGTAGACTTGTTAAGTCACTTTATGGACTTAAACAAGCACCCAAACAATGGCATGCGAAATTTAACTAAACAATGTTGGCAAATGGATTTAAGATTAATGAGTGTGACAAATGTGTTTACATTAAAAATACTCCAAATCATGAAGTCATTGTTTGTTTGTATGTTGATGACATGTTGATAATGAGTAAAGATATTGTCGATGTAAATGCTACAAAGCGTATGCTCGCTAGCAAATTTGACATGAAAGACTTAGGGGTTGCTGATTTGATCTTAGGAATTAGGATCCATAAAACTCCACAAGGTCTAGCATTATCACGATACATTATATTGAAAAAGTACTTGACAAGTTCAAGTATTTAAATTTCAATGTTGCAAAGACTCCAATTGATGTAAGTTTTGCACTTCAAAGAATGAAGGTGAAAGTGACTCACATTGGACTTTGACGAAGTTTTAGGAAGTCGATGTACATTATGAATTGTACCGACCGGATATAGCATGTGCTATAAGCAAACCGAGTCGATTCACGAGTAATCTCAATCAAACTCATTGGATGACAATGAAACGAGTCTTGGGATATTTACAACACACCCAAACTATGCTTTGCATTATAATAAATATCCCGCATGATCTTGAGGATATAGTGATGCAAATTGGATCACGGATCGTTTGAAGTTAAATCCACGAGTGGATATGTTTTCACCGTTGGCGGATGAGCGATGTCTTGGAAATCATCAAAGCAGCATACGTCGCCGCTCTACAATGAAATCGAATTTATAGCTTTAGACAAGGTGAAGAAATTGAATGGCTCGAATTTCTTAGAAGATATTCCATTCAGCCCAAACCTTTGGCTCTTATATGTATACATTGTGATCAAGCAACAATAGGTAGAGGCGAGGCGTAATGTATAACGGAAAATCTCGTCACATACGACGGAAACACAATACCGTTAGACAACTCCTCTCTAGTGGCGTTATCACAATTGATTATGTAAAGTCAAGAGATAACGTGGCGGATCCGCTTACAAAAGGCTTATCTAGAGAAGGAGTTGGTAGATCATCAATGGGAATGGGGTTAAGGCCAAGGACAAGTCATCATGGCGGTAACTCTACCTAGCAGACTGGAGATCCCAAAAGCTAGGTTCATGTCACGCCCCGACTTTTCCTAAGTCTTTACTTAGGGCGGGATGACACCTGGACAATTATTTTCCACCAGGAGCACCATTTAATTTTCTTTATTTAGAAATTTAAACTTATATTCAAATACGGAGCGATTAATAAAAATAACAATAAAGAAATCTGTTTATGACTTTATAAGAAAAACATAACGCGAGCCCATGCTCGTGCAAATATTGTTTCTACATAGACATACTGACAAAGATTATTCTAAGTTTGGAAGGGAGACCATTCCACACGGACATTTCCCGAGACATTGGAACTGACATTCTGAACCTGACGAGTACCAAGCCCGGAACAATGGACTTGGTATGACAAGAGGCTGTGGGACGATCGCTAGCCTTGGCGTGGAGCCTTTCCTCTATCACGCTTTCCTGAAACATGTTAAATAAAGAGTCAGCCCTACCATCTGGGGCTGAGTGAGAACCTTACTCTGCAATTCAAAGTAAACTACAATATTCCAAGTGCAATCACATTATAACGTAATAAGCATATTGCAAAAACATATCAGGTTACAACATTTTTAAATATGCAACAACTCCTCATAGGAAATTCTCGGTTTAACTAACACTTCATTTTATCTCGTATTATACGTTAAGACATTCCCCTGCATTTCCACATGTTTATTACATTTATATATTTGTGAACGCGTATTCACTTTTCATATTTATATATATAGGTGAACATGTATTCATCTTTCATTTTTGTTGCGGCGTGCAACCCGATCCATTATGTTTATGTATTTGTGAACGTGTATTCACTTTACGTTTTGTTGCGGCGTGCAACCCGATCCATTATATTTACGTATTTGTGAATACGTATTCACTTTACGTTTTGTTGCGGCGTGCAACCCGATCCATTATGTTTACGTATTTGTGAACGTGTATTCACTTTACGTTTTGTTGCGGCGTGCAACCCGATCCATTATATTTACGTATTTGTGAACATATATTCACTTTACGTTTTGTTGCGGCATGCAACCCGATCCATTATGTTTACGTATTTGTGAACGCGTATTTACTTTACGTTTTGTTGCGGCGTGCAACCCGATCCATTATATATTTATATATTTATGTGAACACGTATTCACTTTTCATATTTTTCAGAAGATCAAATAAATACTATTCTCTTTTCTAACATTCTGTCATTCATACTTGTAACGATTATAACTTTTTAACCATAACTCCAACTAAGGTGTTTCTCAAGCGGAAACTAAGGTAAGACGGGGATCTTTCACTGTACCAAATTTCATTTAAAACTACTTTGGGTAACTAACACAAATTTATCCTCAAAACAGCCACATGAAATTTGTTTCGGCATAATTTTTATTAAACAGCACCCAATCTTATAATAGTCATAACTCCTAATCTGTAAATCCGTTCAATCCCCATAAATTCTCAAAAAGACGAGAACAGAGAGCTACACGTCTCCATGTGAACCATTCTTTCATATTATGTACCATTTGGTACAGTTTTACACTTTTATTCGCTGCCCTTCCTGGATATCGATAGATCCGAGGCAGAAACTTTAAACAGCGATAACTCTCAATCCGTAAGTCGGATAGACCCCCGTAAGGTCTCAAAATGTCCACAACAAAGAGATCTAGAACTTTCATTTAGCAACAATTTTCATATTCCCCACAGATTAGTACAGTTTTACGTTTCAACGTCCTGCCCTTCTGGATTCCGACGAATCCGAGGCAGCAACTTCAAACTACAATAACTCTCAACTCGTAAGTCCGTTTTAATAAATCTTTATATATATCTGTCCGTAACAGAGAGATTTACAACCATGTAAATTTTCATATAATTCTAATAAGTAAAACTCAATAAAAACAGTCCGTAATTATGCCTTCCCGAATTTCGACCAAATCTAATGCAGGAACTTTGAACTATGATAACTTTCAAACCGTATGTCCATTTTAACTCATTTTTGGTTCTATATGATCATATTAGAGAGGTGTACAATTCTTCCGAATTTCATCAAATTCTAACAATTATAACTCAGTGAGAACAGTAGGTAAAGTTCATGACGCAACTAGTTATCTAAACCATCAAAAGTTCAATATTTCTTTTCAACACTCAATTCTTATTCCAACATGTATTGAACTAAAAATAAAGGATGTTACCAAGAATTTCTGAGTGAGAAAACTCACCTTGTAAGTGTGAAAAAGATTGTGGTTCGGTTGCTACAAGTGGTCCTTGCTCCTTAGTGTTCCCTAATTTTATTGTTCTCCTTCCTCCCTTGATATTTTCTTGATTTTTTTCTTTCTTGTTCCCTTGTTTTTTTCTGATTTTCTAACCTTTATGTTATGTCCTTTGTTTGTGTGTAAATACAATGTATAAATGAAGGAGTTTTCTATAACCTATGGGAGGTGAAAAAACAAAAGATTGAAGGGAAATTAAAAGGGGAGGAAGGAGTGGGAGTGTGGGGCGTGCACTTTGCACTTTGATGCATGCATTTTTTTTCTTTTGTTGATTTTGTGTTCTTATTTTCAGTTTAACTATCTAGTTCTCCAACTTTAACACTAACTCTATCCCATGCAATTTATTCTTTGTTTTCTTATATATATATATATATATATATATATATATATTTTTATTAACCCAACCACAACTATATATTTTTTTTTTCCGGATTTCACAGTTCAAGGAGATCAAACAAAGTTGTGACTGACGGTTCAACATTGTCAAATAACTCAACCCATTCTCGGATGAAGGCAATGTTCAGAAATAAGGATAAGACTTTATGACTTGTTAATGAGTTAATAAAGCATTAAAGTTTTTTAATGGTTAGCTAAATCTGGCGATGTATGACCAGATAATGTGGCTATAGGACCACATGTTTAGAAATCACCTATGTGAGTGTTAAGTGTAAGCCTCTTTAAAGGGGAATGACAGTAAAGGCCCATTCTCTATGCACTCATGAGACCAGACGGTGTTCATGGCTGAAACGAACACAACCGTGAGAACCATAAACGGTTGAGGGTTGATTGTGTGTCTTATGTTGTCTAGGTATACAACAAAGTTCGACGGTTCAAAGATATCAAATCTACCGATTGATCGAGTATATCCGATATAAGTTCACTACGGAAAGTTCAAAGGGAAACCTACTTATCCAGATGCATTCAATTCTCGCTTGTATATCACACTCGTCCGTACATTCTTTTATCTTATAACCATTCTCCATTCATGTGGGGGATTGTTGGGTTTTGATATTGGTGAATGAGAAATGATGAGATGAAAATTAAAGGGAATAAAATACTCTTTTGTCCCACATCGAAAAAAGAGAAGGAAAGAGAGGTGTATATATTACATTACACCTTCTCTAGTTGCTAAAAGGGTTGAGAGGGCAAGGACCCCTCGCGCCGCCGTCGTCGCTCGCTCGGCTCGGCTTCGACTTCGGATTTGGATTTGAATTTGAATTTGGATTTGTCAAAAGATTGATTGATAATCTTTTTGGACAAACGTTTCTTTAATTAATTTAATTAATTAATTATTTAATTAAAAACAAATCCAAACGGATCGACCCGCGACCGACCCGACCCGTCCGGCTCTCCCTTTTTTTTTTTTTTGAATTTTCCTCCAAATATTAGGTGACTATTCTGAATGGTTGCAAACATTCAGAATCAGTACCTCCAAACCTATAAATTCTTGATTATTCCAAGAATTTATTCATTCATTTTTAATTGATTCATTTTCATTCTGAATCAAAGTCTTCAAGTCGAAAATATTTTTTCATTCTGTGTGATATACTGCCGTTGAGTGGTTCGCTGCTACCGGAATTTTGGAGTACTACTATTCTGGTAAGATAATTGTTCTATCCTGGGAGACGATATTCCGTTAACCTCGAGTACTGTGAGAGGAATAATTTCCTTAAGGACACACTTTGAACTAAGTGGCTCGATTATATTCTGATTTTTTTTTCAAAACAGATTCTGTTTTCATTTATTGTTTCATGATCAATTTACTGTTAAACAATGTTTATATCGTGTTATCTGTTTTATTAAGTGATTAACAGATTTTGTTGAAACATTATTTAGCCAGATACAGATTATTATACCAACAGAAGAAGCTAGCAGCTATAACTTCTTAATAGAAGTTTGTTTATTTGTTTGCAAGTTTGGAGCTTCTCTCCAAACTGCACGATTTTGTTTTGAGATTGTACAGATTCACTTTTGGTAATACAATTCGACAGTTACCAAAAAAGAAAACAATCAATTTTAATTATATACAGTTTAGATCTTAAATACAATATCTTAATATTCAAATATATATTCATCTTCAGACGTCTTAATGGTAATACACATCTTAATATTCAAATATGTATTCAGATTTAAACGTCTTATAATTTATTTGCCCTAGTGATGGATGTTTTAACGCGCCAAATTCAAAAAGAGATGTCACGGTGTGTTATTAGCATATGACATAGTTTTGATC
Source organism: Przewalskia tangutica (assembly GCA_029844215.1). Lineage (NCBI taxonomy): Eukaryota > Viridiplantae > Streptophyta > Magnoliopsida > Solanales > Solanaceae > Przewalskia > Przewalskia tangutica. Next base: position 89,988,883 of record CM056738.1, on the reverse strand, counting down.
GATGTGATTCACAACGAATTTAACGGGGGGTTTGGAAACAGGCATGGAATCTAAAGGGTTCCGGTTGAGCAGGACTAAGACATAATACTTGGAGTGCAAGTTCAGTGTAACATCGCATGAGGATGACGTGGAAGTGCTAGCAACCAACCCTTCTATATCATCTTCTATACCACATCCTCCTCATCTATGTTGTTTCTGCGGCTAGTATTGAAAGACTTAGAAATAGAATGTTTAGTGGTACCACTACTAATCAAGTTAGCGAGTTTGATGTTTTTATTTTGTAGGGTGTTGTACCGTATCAAACAGTTCTTAATGAAGAAGGACGTGAAGACTTGCTTAAATACTGGAGGAAAAATGAGAAGACTTTTCCAACACTAGCAAAGATGACCCAGGATGTGTTGAACATTCAAGCGTCATAAACAACGTCTAAAAGAGTTTTTTATGCCGGAAGATTTCAAATAGAGACACTCATTAGCGGGAGACAATTTGGAGATTGCAGTTTTATTCAAAGATTGGATACGAGCGGAGCGTAGAAAGTGCGGTCAACCAGAAATCAACGAAAAAGACGATTTAAACTACAACGAGATCTTGTCCGACGGAACTGGAAGCGACGTCGACCAATTTGACCAATAAATTTCAATTCCAACCGAATGAATAACAAGACATTGTGAAGAAATTAGAAAATGTGTTTTTAACTATGTAATATTTTTAATTATAATTTTACTATGTGATTTGCAACTTTTGAACAACACCACAAAGTTGCAATTTTGAAATTGTATTACAAAAAAATCATATTTCTATTAAATAATATAAGAGGCACAAAAAGCAGGCTTGAGATATTTTTATTACAATATCTTGTTCAATTTTTGAGGTATATATATATATATATATTATTCTTTAAAATTAAGTGCCAAAAAAATTGGAAATCCCGATACCGACCCCGCCCCGCTAAGACCGGTCCCCTTTTCCGACGGGATGGGACATCGGCGGATCCCGCCCGCCCTTGATTCCATGGAGGACCGGTCCCGCTCTTCCTGGTCCGCTGGTCCCGCCCTTCCCGACCGGCCCACTGGCTACCTTTAAGTCTTGATACCAATGAATGGGTTTTTAATTTCTCTTGTCCCCCCCCCCCCCCCCCCATTTAATTAAGTTATGTAAATGAAGGAAATTTCTCCTTATTCTTAAGGAGATCTCTTTAGATCTATCATAATAATGATGTTTGACAGTATCACCTATATGGTAAGCATGGTGACGTGTTTATCGATTGGAAAAAAATTGAATGTTTACGCAGAAAGAGTTGAATCCGATTCAAAGAATGTGGCTCAAACATCTCAAAGACTATAATATTGATGTCCTTTTATCATCCGGATAAGGCTAATATTTCAGTTTCTCTTCTTTATTTCATTATTTAGTGCACACTTGTTTTGGATTTTCAAGAATAATGGATCTAAGCTAATGGGATTTGTGAGAAATTAAGGAGGAAATTATAACTAAATCTTACTAAAAAAACTCATTGAGTCAAAATTATATATTGCACACCATCACACATTTTCATTTAGTCAATTTACATATTTCTACTTGAGGGTTTTTATTTTTAAATATTAAAAATCATTAATTTTCATAAATGATTTAGATATCTAGACTCGTTGTTTCAAGAGAATGGAATGATATATGAAGATGTTACTCGTATGATTAAAAGCGGATGGTTGAAAAGAAGAAGTGCTACCAAAGTATCATGTGGTAGAAGGATGCCTACCAAAGTGAAAATTAAGTTCTATAGTACAACTATAAGACAAGAAATGTTATATGATAGTGAATGTTGGACAACATATCCACAATTTGAGTGTTGCACAAATGCAAATTTTTAAGATGGATGTGCGGTTATACAAATTAGATAAGATTAGAAATGACCACATTTTCCAGGAGGTGCAAGTAACACACATTGAGGATAAAATGCGTGTCGCGCCCGTTTTTGACCTCGGGGTCTGAACGGTATCCGCAACGTTGCTCTTTGGCGCGGTTCCCTGGATGGAGCAATAATGCTGATTTTAAGGAGTCGCCACCTAATTATTATAGTGAATTAAGACACTTATTAAATAGCATAAAAACGCTATAAATGATCTCCATTTAAAGGTCTGCGAAATTAATGAGATTCTGGATCAGGATTCTTTATTATCCTAAAGGGAAGTGGTTAGACATTCTTAAAGATCCGCTAACTTGCGGTTATCCGTTCAAACCTAGGTTAATTATGTATTGACTTTTATTCTACCTATTCTAAGCATTTTTACATAATTTACAATTAAAATAAAATGCAATACAGAATAATAAAAACTAAAATTAAAGGTGACATAAGATAAAACCCCGGGACATCTTTTAGCCCTTTTTAGGCCTTCTGCACAAGATGATCTCCGGGTAACTGCATAAACACTTAGTAAAAGTGTTAGTAATAGAATAAACAATTTTAAAAGCAATAACAAGAATTAATAAGTAAAGCCAAAATAAATCCGTCTTTGTACAGGTAAGGCCTTGGAAATCAGACGGAGATTCCTTCATCGGCCAAAAGTGTAGTATCATGTTCAAGTCAGTCAGTACCAATATTGTAGTATTTATCCTAAATCAGTTTAATAAAATGAAGGGTAAAATCGTCCAAAAATCGATCTTGGAACGAATAAGCGATGTGAGCGGTAGAAGCCATAGCGAAGAAAGCGATGAACAACGATAGTCCACGAAACAATGGAAATCAGCAAACAGCAACGAAAATGGCCCAGAATATCAGTAGCAAAATGGCCAGAAGTCAGTCCAAAATCAGTAGCAAACATGGCCTAAAATCAGTAGCAAAAATAGCCGAAAATCAGTCCAAAAATCAGTCCAGAACATGGCTAAAATCAGCCAACAAAACATAGCAAAAATCAGTCAAGAGCATGGCTAAAATCAGCCCAACAAATAACCAAAAATTAGTAGCAACAACGACTGAAAATCAGTCCATTAAAATGGCGAAAATCAGTAGCGAAAAATGGCTGAAAATCAATCCAGCAAATAGCGAAAATCGTAAAGACAACGATGGCGAAAACGATCGTGGCGTGGCTAGAATCAACCGACAAAAATGGCGAGAATCAGCCAACAAACATGGTAAAAATCAGCTAACAAACATGGCGAAAAATCAGTGGTGGTAGCTCATTGTGGTTGTCGGCGAAGGGGTGTGGATGACGGGAAACGAGGGTGTGGGCGACGGGGTGATGTTAATGGCAGCGGGGGAGGGGTGTTGCTGGTGTTGTATGTGTGGTGTTGTGTGTGTGCGTGCGCGCAGTGATGGTCTGTGATGGTAAGGTGAAGAGGAGAGGGAGAGGCGGTGGCGACGGGAGAGGGAGCTAGGGAGGCTGAGAGAGTGAGGGATGAGGGAGTTAGGTTTAAGAAAAATGAGAGAGGGGTAGACGGATGGGCTGACTTAGGGTTTTCAAAATGAGAGTGGAGGTGAGGGCGGCTGAGTGGGAAAGGAGAGAGGTGCGGCTGCCCAGGGTTTTAAAATGGGGGGGGTAGGGTTTTATTTATAGTGTGGGATTTAGGTTTAGGGTATTGGGTTTTGGGTATTGGAGGGAAAAGATGAAAGGTGTATTGGGCCTCAATTTGGGCTTCAGTTTTTGGCGGATTGGACTGGTCCAGATTGTGCCTTGGACAAGGACTGGTTTGATGAAATGCAAAACGGGTTAATTAAAGAAAAATTATTTAAAGATGCAAAATTATAAAAATGCAAATAATGACGCAATAATAATAAAATATAATATTTAGCAAATATTTAATGCCTAATTAAAAGTAAAGACGGGATGTCAATTAATTATTTAAAGAGATACAAAATTAATAAAAATAAAATGATCGCGCAACAATAATAACATAATATTTAAAAATGTTTAATACCTAATTAAAGTAAAAACATGATGTCAATTTACAAAAAATAAAACAACATAGAATGTTAGGTAAAAAATATACAAAAATGTCAAAAATGGTGATAAAAATGCGGTGTCCTAAAATGCTTAAAATTGCAAGAAATGACTAAAATATGGGTCAAAATTGGGTGTCAACAGTTGTCTCTCTTTGACCGAAGACGATGAAAGAGTTTTCGGACAAAGACGTTGACTTGTAGCCAATTTTGTTCCCATCGTCAGAATTAAAACAAGGATCAAGAAAAGAATGGACAAAAGCCGACACTGGGTCGTCGTGATGCTAAGATAAAAGACAAAGCTGATGCAGATTTAAAATTTGTCCCAGTGTCGAATTATGAGAACACTGAATTGCTGCAATGCTAGAAAATAAAAGCAGGCAGACGCAAAATTCAAAATTTATCTCAGTGTCGAAGTATGATTGACACTGGGTTGCATGTGATGTGGTGCTGAAAAAGACATGGTGTTTGTAGATGTTGATGAAGTGATGTGATGATCGATAAATGCCTTGTATAGGGAGATCAGATGACGCGCCTTGTGTGGCGTTGTCGTCTTGTATGGACGAAATGCAAATGGCGCCTTGTATGGCGTTGTCGTCTTGTATGGACGAAATGCAAAAGATTGCCTTGTGTGGCGTTATCGTCTTGTATGGACGAAATGAAAATAGCCTTGTTAAAGGCGTTTCGTGTATATGACGAAATGCAAAAGTTGTCTTGTATGGGCGTTGTCGTCTTGTATGGACGAAATGCAAATAACGCCTTGTGTGGGTGTTATCGTCTTGTATGGACGAAATGCAAATGACGTCTTGTATGGGCGTTGTCGTCTTGTATGGACGAAATGCAAAAGTTGCCTTGTATGGGCGTTATCATCTTGTATGGACGAAATCTGAGATAGCGCCTTGTATGGCGTTAATAAATCTTGTATGGACGAAATACAAATGAAGCCTTGTGTGGGCGTTATCGTCTTGTATGGACGAAATGCAAATGTTGCCTTGTATGGGCGTTGTCGTCTTGTATGGACGAAATGCAAATGACGCCTTGTATGGGTGTTGTAAATGCTGTATGGACGAAATGCAAATAGCCTTGTATGGCGTTGTAAATGTATGGGGAAATGCAAAGGCGTTATCGTCTTGTATGGGCGAAATGCAAATGACGCCTTATTAAGCGTTTTAAATGTATGGACGAAATGCAAAGTTGTCTTGTATGGCGTTAATGCTTGTATGGACGAAATGCAAATAACGCCATGTAGGTGTTATCGTCTTGTATGGACGAAATGCAAATGACGTCTTGTATGGGCGTTGTCGTCTTGTATGGACGAAATGCAAAAGTTGCCTTGTATGGGCGTTATCATCTTGTATGGACGAAATACAGATGACGCCTTGTATGGGCGTTGTCATCTTGTATGGACGAAATGCAAATGAAGCCTTGTGTGGGCGTTATCGTCTTGTATGGACGAAATGCAAATGTTGCCTTGTATGGGCGTTGTCGTCTTGTATGGACGAAATGCAAATGACGCCTTGTATGGGCGTTGTCGTCTTGTATGGACGAAATGCAAATGACGCCTTGTATGGGCGTTGTCGTCTTGTATGGACGAAATACAAATGACGTCTTGTATGGACGAAATGCAAATGATGCCTTGTATGGGCGTTGTCGTCTTGTATGGACGAAATGCAAATGTTGCCTTGTATGGGCGTTGTCGTCTTGTATGGACGAAATGCAAATGACGTCTTGTGTGGGCGTTACCGTCTTGTATGGACGGAATGCAACTGACGCCTTGTGTGGGCGTTATCGTCTTGTATGGACGAAACATGCAAATGTTGCCTTGTATGAGCGTTGTCGTCTTGTATGGACGAAATGCAAATGACGCCTTGTATGGGCGTTGTCGTCTTGTATGGACGAAATGCAAATGACGCCTTGTGTGGGCGTTGTCGTCTTGTATGGACGAAATGCAAATGACGCCTTGTGTGGGCGTTGTCGTCTTGTATGGACGAAATATGGATGAAGTCGTTGCATAGGCTTACATGAAATGACGTCGTTGCATAGACGCGATACAGATGCTCGTCGTTGCATAGACGAAACATAGATGAAGTCGTTGCATAGGCTTGCAATGAAATGATGTCATTTTATGGACTTACATGCTTTGTGACTCGCCCGGGCTGAGATAACGTCATTGCATAGACGTTGTGCGTTTGTAATCCGCATGGGCTTATTGTTGCCCTCCCGCCTTTGTTGATATGAAGATTCTGCTTCAGAAAACTTGTAAATTTTAGGAAAGGGGTGATTGATTCGCGTCCACTTTGTAGCTTTAGCTCTTGCTGCTTGCATGCTCAGACTTAAGCAAAGGTTAGTGCATAACTGTTAAGGCAAAAATGATAACGCCTGAATTTATAAGCAATGTAATTGTATGAGTAGAAACGTTATCCTGTAAAACGCGATGGCGGTTGTATTGATGTGATGATGCAAATGCTGAGATTTCGTCCTTGCACGGACGTGTTGAATGTTGTTACTGCTTTGAATCTGCGAGTCGCGTCACGATCTGCATGCGGACTTCTTGAATCTGCGAATCCGCGATTCGATTGCTTTTGGAATCCTTATTACAATCTCTTCATGGTGCATTTCCCAAAATTATCCCAGTTTTCGTTATGCGGGGCGCATGGGCGAGACTTGACTCTGGCGGAAATTGCTCATATCTCTTTTCAGAATAATCAAACGCATTTTGTCGCACGCGGGCCAATGAGAAGATTTCTAATGGTGTGACCAAAGCCGACTTAGGCCGCATACGTATCCTCATGAGGGAATCAGGTCAAGACGTAGTTCATGATGCAAAGAATGAGGATTTTTATGGGTTTTCAAACAATGTGGACCGAAGCCAATGTGGCTGCCTACGTATCCCGCTGAGGGAATCAGGTCAAGACGTAGTTCGTGATGCAAAGAATAAAGATTTTTATGGGTTTTCAAACAATGTGAATGAAGCGATGTGGCGCCACGTATCCTATTTGAGGAATCAGGTCAAGACGTAGTTCATGATGCAAAAAATAAGAATTTTTATATATGCATTTTTTTTTTGAAAAGTTGAAAGACAGCATCAAGTTCTGACTTCAGTTGATACCAACAATTAGTATTGTGCTTAGGAATCCCGTTATTTACTTTCGATCCTAACAGAGGCGACTTCTGGGTAATTCCTATAGTTTCAAATGGTACCTCAGACACCTAAGTATCGACACACTTGCTTGCAGCCAAGGTTTCGAACTACACGTAATCTCGCGTTTCAAATGCCCTCACTGAAAGAAAGTCACATTTCTCACATATATTCCAGTATTTTGAATTTTGGACATTTAGAGAAGTACACTCACACTAAAAAAGATGTTCAATGCGTGCAATTGTGATACCATAGGCTTGGCCGTCATGTAAGTATCCACTAATGTGAGAACCCTCAGTATAAGATCATGTAGGGCTTGTCACGGGCTTGTAATGTAGGTTTAGGGAAAGAGATGAATATCATTTGGGTAAAAAGTGACTAATCCTTCCTCGAGCGTTGGACTATGTCCGTGCTTGATATTTGTGTGCTTTAATGCTGATCTGTTTTTTTTTCCAATTTTTCTGTATTGACTTCTTTTGAATCTTTCGTTTGAAGCCCGCTTTTTCCAAAATTATTCTCGCATTTTTTTTGTCGGGGCTTTTGATTTCTTCTTTTTGTGAAGTCGCCCTCTGTGTTTTTCTTTTCCCTTTTGGGACTTTGACAATTTTTGTCTTTGCAACCTTCGACGCCGAACTTTGTCAGCCACTTGCACATTTCCAAAGCGCTCAAGGAGGTCGGGCCAAGAGAGGGATAGTGCGTACGCACTCAGAAAGGGTATAAGTGTAATATGCGGTTGTCAAAAGAATAGGCTTTAGGCTCAAAAGGGGTGTACTACGGATAATGTTATTTGGTAGGCTGAAAAAGCTCAAACAGGTCAAAGAAAGCCTACGACCATTTCCTACACCGAGTGTTACTCAGGATTTTGCCTCAACAAACATTCAGGCCAAGTTCTAGATCACAATGCAATGCAATTGAACTTATTCTAAAACTCACCACACAATGCACATGAAACGATGAGGTTGGTTTTGTTCTTATCTTAAAAGCATGCAAGAATGTCATTACAGGTGTGCGTGAAAGGTACCAACAGAATCTACGGTTTATCACGAAGTCAACCCATGATGATTATTACTCAGACTTTCTATGCACACTCCTAACTGTGTTGGTATCAATCAAATCAAACAATGATACTTAAAAGAGCTTTCTTTTTTATTTTTGTTTTTTTGTTTTTTTTTTTGTTTTTTGTTTTTTTTATGCTTTTTGGATAAAATTTTGTATTTTTTTTTTTGGATAAATGGTACCGAACCCGAATAGGGCTACCTACGTATCTCATCTTTGACGAGAATCAGATGTGCGTAGTTCGTTCAGATATGTTATAAAACGTATGAGTATGAAAAAAATGCAAAAGTAAAAGCTATACAAAACAAATGATTGTTCACTATAAGACTAATGCAAAGTAAGAGAATGTAATGAAAAAATGAATGGTTGTGATAGAATGAATGAAATGCATGAATGTATGTGATAAAATGATTGAAATGCAATAATGAATGTCCGTGATTGGATAAATGCAATGAATGGGTGAACCAAATATGTTTTTTTTGTGTGGTGGTGGTGTCGAACCCAAGATGAGTTGCCTACGTATCACACCGTATGGTGAGAATCAGACACGCGTAGTTCGAGATGATTATGTTGTAAAATGCATGATAAAGAATTATGTAATCAATACTAGACATATCAATTGAATTTGCAAATACATATAAAGATACAAAATAAGGACCCAGAGCAATGTTTTGTTGAATTTGGTATAAGCTGAATTCTTTCCGTCAACATAACTCAACTCATTCTTGGGATGATTTTTTTTATTTTTATTTTTATTTTCTTCCGGCCGCCCTCGACTATTTGCGAGGACAGTCTTCCTGCAAAAATATGACAAATGGGTGAGACCGTGAGAGTAGACAAGCCACAAAATAGTAAAATGTAAGGGCGTGACAAAATAGTCAAAGACTCCCCTGCTTGGTTCGACCGGACTGGTGGTTGATGCTCCAAATCGTGTTGTTCAAGAGCGATTTACGCAGTAGAAGTCCTGATTGCAATGTGACAACAAAAAGTGCAAAAATGCAAATGCTTGTGACCGGAATTATAAGCATGATATGTACAGGGGTTAAAAGGGTAATTATTGCATTAAATAATATGTACAGAATTGCTAGCGACAACAATAGTAAACAAAAAAAAAAATGCAAATCAAGTGCGCGCCCTAATATGCATGAGACCTCTCTTATGCCAGAGTTCGGCCTAAACGCCAGATATGCGAGATTATGATAAATAGATCAATGAGTTAAAGCGCAATGTTTTCTTTGAAATGACGACCAAATGACGGTGCACTTTTCCCAATTTCGGTGTATCATGACCAGGCTTGGATCCGTCTATCATTGTCACGCTACACATAGTATGCTAACGGGTCGTTGGGTTATGAAACCCGTCGACAAGTTTGGTGGATTTCTAATTGTGGCGTTAATACCAAGGATTAACCCGCCTAAGATTTATGCATGCATGACTTAATATAAAAGGGTGGTATAGCTCTATCCTAAGTTTCTAAGATTTGGCTTACTAGACGCAAGGTTCCCGAGCGGACAACTCGAGTGAGAAGGCTACGCGGCCACCGGTTAGACCGGACACTCCACGTATATAACCAACTCTCCTAAATTTGGGTTTTGAAGAAAGAATTTTGCTGATGCACCCAGCGCACCTCGCATGTAGTGTGTGATAGTGTGGATTTTTCAGAGTGGAAGAAATATGAGCGGAATGCCAGTTTAAGGAAAGCAACTAGCAATTAAAACAGTTAAGCATACGAGATTTAAAGCAAGCAATTTTAAGGCAAATAAAAATAAAGCCAAGCAATAATAAACCTAGGTTTGCTATGGTCAAGAACCTGATTATCCCCAGTGGAGTCGCCATTCTGTCACGCCCGTTTTTGACCTCGGGGTCTGAACGGTATCCGCAACGTTGCTCTTTGGCGCGGTTCCCTGGATGGAGCAATAATGCTGATTTTAAGGAGTCGCCACCTAATTATTATAGTGAATTAGGACACTTATTAAATAGCATAAAAATGCTATAAATGATCTCCATTTAAAGGTCTGCGAAATTAATGAGATTCTGGATCAGGATTCTTTATTATCCTAAAGGGAAGGGGTTAGACATTCTTTAAGATCCGCTAACTTGCGGTTATCCGTCTTTGTACAGGGAAGACCTTGGAAATCAGATGGAGATTCCTTCATCGGCCAAAAATGTAGTATCATGTTCAAGTCAGTCAGTACCAATATTGTAGTATTTATCCTAAATCAGTTTAATAAAATGAAGGGTAAAATCGTCCAAAAATCGATCTTGGGACGAATAAGCGATGTGAGCGGTAGAAGCCATAGAAAGCGATGAACAACGATAGTCCAAAAGCGATGGAAATCGACAAAGCAACAACGAAAATGGCCCAAAATATCAGTAGCAAAATGGCCAGAAGTCAGTCCAAAATCAGTAGCAAACATGGCCTAAAATCAGTAGCAAAAATAGCCGAAAATCAGTCCAAAAATCAGTCCAGAACATGGCTAAAATCAGCCAACAAAACATATCAAAAATCAGTCAAGAGCATGGCTAAAATCAGCCCAACAAATAACCAAAAATTAGTAGCAACAACGACTGAAAATCAGTCCATTAAAATGGCGAAAATCAGTAGCGAAAAATGGCTGAAAATCAATCCAGCAAATAGCGAAAATCAGTCCAGCAACAATGGCCGAAAACCAGTCCGGCAACGTGGCTAGAATCAACCGACAAAAATGGCGAGAATCAGCCAACAAACATGGTAAAAATCAGCTAACAAACATGGCGAAAAATCAGTGGTGGTAGCTCATTGTGGTTGTCGGCGAAGGGGTGTGGATGACGGGAAACGAGGGTGTGGGCGACGGGGTGATGTTAATGGCAGCGGGGGAGGGGTGTTGCTGGTGTTGTATGTGTGGTGCTGTGTGTGTGCGTGCGCGCAGTGATGGTCGGCGATGGTAAGGTGAAGAGGAGAGGGAGAGGCGGCGGCGACGGGAGAGGGAGCTAGGGCGGCTGAGAGAGTGAGGGATGAGGGAGTTAGGTTTATGAAAAATGAGAGAGAGGTAGACGGATGGGCTGACTTAGGGTTTTCAAAATGAGAGTGGAGGTGAGGCGGTGAGAGGAAAGGAGAGTGCGCGCGCGGGGTTTTAAAATGGGGCGGAGGGTAAGGTTTTATTTATAGTGTGGAATTTAGGTTTAGGGTTTTGGGTATTGAGTTTTGGGTATTGGGTATTGGATATTGGAGGAAAAAAATGAAAGGTGTATTGGGCCTCAGTTTGGGCTTGATTTTTGGCCAGTTAGGTGGTCAGTTATTGCCTTGGACATGGATGGTTTGATGAAATGCAAAGCGGGTTAATTAAAGAAAAATTATTTAAAGATGCAAAATTATAAAAATGCAAATCTTGTATAATAATAATAAAATACAATATTTAGCAAATATTTAATGCCTAATTAAAAGTAAAGACGGGATGTCAATTAATTATTTAAAGAGATACAAAATTAGTAAAAATAAAATGATCGCGCAACAATAACAACATAATATTTAAAAATGTTTAATACCTAATTAAAGTAAAAACATGATGTCAATTTACAAAAAATAAAACAACATAGAATGTTAGGTAAAAAATAGACAAAAATGTCAAAAATGGTGATGAAAATGCGGTGTCCTAAAATGCTTAAAATTGCAAGAAATGACTAAAAGATGAGTCAAAATTGAGTGTCAACAATGCGAGAATATCTCTTTAGATGGTTTGAGCATGTTATGCATCGACCTACAGATGCACTGGTCCTAAGGCACAAAATTATGGTAATTAAAGGTGTTAAAAAATAACGGGGTAAAACCTAAATCACATGAAAGGAATTGGTCTCGAAAGACCTACAAATACTTGGTATCATTGCAGACTTATTTAAAGATACGGCACAATAAAAAAAAATCATATAGGAGATAGCTACTAAATGAGGATAGATTTTAGATCTGCTAGAGAGCTTCTATTATTATTTATAAACTTATTTTCACTTTTATTTTATTTAGCATGATTATATGATATTAGCTTAATGTTCATATAATTGATTCCAACTTATTTGGGACGGAGCGTGTGACACCATCACGGAGGGCGAGTCTTTGAATAAGGAGTGCACATTACCCCTTAGGCATGATCTCTGATATAAGAGAAGAAATTTAGGGACCTTATAAGAATGAGTTCAGAATCAACTGTTGAGATATTTTTTGGATTAAAATGCAAAGGGCAAATATATGCGGGCCTAGGCCCAAAACGGATAATATTTTAACAGTCGGACCAAGTCCATTACCGAAGGTATAAAAGCAAAACATTTTCTCGATTACGATGGTGGAAAAAATCTCAACGAGGATGTTGAGATCCGCAATAGGGTGTATGTGACGTCCATGACAGAGGGTAAGCCTCTAAAGAAGAGGATCTTTAGGTGCATATTACATCTTAGACGAATCTCACGTCAGAATGAGAGAAGAATAGAATCAATTATTAAGAAATGGATTAAAATTTAATGGACAAACCTTTAGGGACCTAGATCCAAAACTAACAATACCTTAACGGTTTGAACGAGGACCCTTACAAAGTGTTGTTGTTGGGGAAAAGAATTGAGTAAATTTATACTTTCGCTTTTGGTGGGAAGTCAGAATCCTTGGTGTATTTTCTTGTCTCATATGCTACCCTTTTTGTAGAAACAGATTCAACAAGTAGGTCTCTTATAAAACCCAGCAACTATCGAGTCGGGTAACGGTTCGGAAAGTGCAATCCAGATTCGCGAATGGCGCGTGTTGTCACGCACGGAGACCCAAAAAGGGAGGGAACTCCAAAAGTTACAAGGTGGGAAAAGTTGCCATTAAAACACAAGAGACTCTGTATCTATCCATATATTCTTCTCCCATTACACATCAATACACTCTTCTTATTTCGAAGACGTGGTCGAACATTAATGAAGAGGAAGATCACTGCAGGGTAGAAGCTTCGAACAGGTAAAACTGTAAGTCAAATAGTATTTCGAATTCGAACTAATAAAGTTCAAATTTTTGAATCCCTCATAGCATTAATGGATCGACTTACCTCATATCTGTGACTGATCGAGTAAGATGACTTGGATACCACTATATATTTTAATATGAGTAATTACTAATAACATTTTAGTCCTCTGTGTACTATTTTAATATTGATTAATGTTTATCGATCCTGCTTGATGATTAACGAGCAATTTGTTGTCAAATTGAAGTTGTAACTTGTAACGTTATGATCTATCTACTACTTTGATATTGATTAGTGCTTATCGATTCTGCTTGTTGATTAATGTGCAATTTGTTGTCAAATTGAACTTGTAACTTATAACGTTATGCTCCATGTACTATTTTAATATTGATTAATGTTCATCTAGTTGCTCTTGCTATCTAACCCGCCACTTTATTATATGATCTTTTATTGTATTGACTTCAAAAAGTCAAAATTTTAACGTTTCTGATTGATGATTAATTTGCAATTTGTTGTCAAATTGAAGTTGTAACTTATAATGTTCACATATATGACCGTAATGGATGTGTTATTATTCATGATTGTGTGTAGTTTCTTTCACAATTGTTAGTCCTGAAAAAGCAGTGCTATCGCCTATTTATGTGCTTATGATTTAAATTTGAAGCTTCTTCTGGGTGAGTAGTTGATAATTCTGGTGGACGTACGTTTGCACGTCGTATATCAATATGTTGTGTGTGTAGTGGCAGTCAGCAGATCCAACTACTGGTTGAATTTATTTCTTTTGACTCGAACTATATATATATATATATAAAATTAAGAATATTAGTATCTGAGGGGAGTCGAGGATTGTAGGTAGCTAAGTGTTGTTGCCACATTTATTTTGTATCTTGCAATTTTGCTTTCTTTTTTCTTACTCATATGTCAATTAATTTTCTTTTGAGCTGAGGTCTATCGGAAACAACCTCTCTACCTCACAAAGATAGGGTAAGATCTGCATACATCCTACACTCTCCAGACCGCACTTGTGGTATCACACTAGATTTGTTGTTGTTGTAGTAGTATCTGTTTGCAGTAACCACTTTAGAACCGACTAATTGTAAATGCTGAATCTGCTTATGTGTTTGTGCAGGTTGAGAATTTGTCATCAAAATTGCTGAAATTGTATGTAGGATTTTCTCAGCTTCACAAAGTTACAAGGTAAAAAGTCACTTTTTTCAGTTAATTCATGTAGCTTGATTTTCACGAGATTTCAATATGTTAAGATACATTTTATTTGTTTTATCTTGAAATATTTCAAATAATTACCCTTTCCGGGTCTGTATTTGCTTGTTTGTGATTTGTGGGGATGGGTAGCACAATTTCCGAGAGAGAGCCGGTGAGTTTTGAGAGTAAGTTTGTAAAATTGTGAATTTAGAAATTAAGAGTTGACTTTAGTCAAATCCGAGCCTTAGAAACCTTTTCTGTAAATTCTGAGTGCGTGAGCGTGTCCGGAGTGTGTTTTATGATAGGAGTGCATATTTGGTTGGTGTTATTTGACTCCCGAATGATTTTTGAGTGTTGGTCTGATGCTACTGTCTGATTTCCTTCTTTGCGATCGCGAGGGAGGGAGCGCGAGCCTTGATGAAGTCAGGCTCTCGCGACCATGGGGTATGCGTCGCGGAAGCGTGGACACGCCCCGGGAGGATGACAGAGTAGCGGTGCTTTGCGATCGCGTGATCTTGCTCGCGATCGCGATGAGTCAAGCGGGGTTGGGTTAGCCTTCGCGGTCGCGAGCGGGGTCTCGCGATGAAGGCACTATTGCGATATTTAATGCCCTAAACGAGATTGTTGAACTCATTTCCACTTTTCAGCTTTCTAAACTCAACTTGTGTGGTATTCAAGGAGAAAAATCAAAATTCTTCATCTAGGTAATCCTTAATCTTCCATTCTAGTTAATTCTATTAGTATACTTCATGATTTTAAGCTCAGATCTAGGTTTGGGAAAAGGAAAATTGTTTATGTTTGAGAATAAGATCTTAAATGAGAAATTAGAGGTTAATTAGTGGACTTTGTTATGAGTGTTGATTATTAATGATGTTAATGACTAGTGGGTGTGGACTAATTGGCTAATTGTATGATTAAATCCTTTTTGGGATTTGAGGAAAATTCTAAGGTTTGGAAATTGAGGGTTTTACTTTATTTTGAAATTGAGGACCCAATTGGGGTCCGTTATTAAATTAACTTGGTATTATGACTATTTAGAGTGTATGGGTAGAATTTGGATAGAAAAATTCATATTTTGATAATGTGGGCCCGAGGTTCATTTATAAACTAGCTTGGGGATTATGGTTATTGACTAGACCGCGTGACTTCTTCGACTCTATTCAGGCAAGTTGATACTTTCTAGACTCTAGTATAACATATTTATGTTGGTATGCTTATAATGAACTAAGGGTTGTAATGGAGATTTGGGGGTCCTGTATTAGTGAGGTGACGAGCACTAATATGAGCATCGAGTGAACTTAATTGGGTAATTGATAAACTAGAAAGACGTATGTGAAGAAGTTTATGTGTTTAGCCTTCGGGCCACGAAGTGCGGTGAAAGAGTCCACTTAGGTTGGTACGACTTTTATTTACTTGGATTTGAAGCCATTCGATATGATATTATGATTTGACTTGTCATGCATTCGTCACTCCACATCTCGTCTGAACACTTGAACGGAAACTGATAGATTATAATTAAACTGATTATGTTGATTGCATGGTGTACGCATATCCATATCATTCATACATTTTATCATTGGTATTGATTATTGTTATATTGTTGAGAAACGACTTGAAAATTCGGATTTAAGGATATGGTACATGATTACGAGAGTGATGATTGTTGATGATGCCACTTTAGCCACAGAGCGGGTATCCGATGGGACATTCCGGATGGGTATATGACCTCATGAATCCCCATGGGTCACGTGAAGCAAATACTATAGCAACGTGTATATACCAGATACATATGACCATTGCACACATATATATCATCTGCATTGCATTCATCCTTATTCTGATATGTATTTGATGATGCGTGTACTCGATGTTGATTCTGATAGACTACTTGATATTGTAATTTGATATAAGAACTATGGACACTTGAGACTTGTACTATTGTGAGGTTAATAGGACTAGACTCCTGATTACGGGGCTAAGGCTTTATCTTGTATGACTTGAGATTGAGTGAGAACTTGTACATAATTGAATCGTAAATTTATTGTTAGGTTGATTAACTGATTATATTATGCCTAAAGGGACTAACCAGTAGAGAGGTATCGAAAAGTATCAATCATCGCCATCGTTATAGCTAGGATCGGTCGACGATGCTGCTGAGTACATGTGTTTTTCGTACTCACTCTACGCTTGCTGCACTCTATGTGTAGGACGGAGTAGGTGATCGTGCTTAGTTCGAGGCGACCCTTTTGGGA
Source organism: Przewalskia tangutica (assembly GCA_029844215.1). Taxonomy (NCBI): domain Eukaryota; kingdom Viridiplantae; phylum Streptophyta; class Magnoliopsida; order Solanales; family Solanaceae; genus Przewalskia; species Przewalskia tangutica. The sequence continues at coordinate 89,972,335 of CM056738.1, read as the reverse complement.
CTTCAAGGTGAGCCGCTAATGTGTTCCCGACACTAGAGCTCTCATCTATCTTTTTCTTATGTCATTTACATTTGAATTATTATTTCTATTCCTAGATGTGTACTCATGACCACCAGATCTCTATTTGGTGATTTCTTCAGACTTTGTACTTTGTATTTCTATATAAAGACCTGATAATTACTTCTCTTCTATTTCTTTATTTTTCACATTTTATTCCAAATTTTCGCATGTTGTATGAGTAGAGTTCGCCTACGGGTTAGGGTAGATGCCCTCACGACACAATGAGATTTTGGGTCGTGACATATTAGCAGATGCATTCACACATTTACTTTTGAGTATTACTTCATACTATGTGTAGCAAAGAACATCAAAATATTTACAACTTTGTTCAGTTTAGGCTATTACTTAACACAATATGGTGTTGTAGCTATCTGAAGAAAGACATTGGGCTTTGTTAGTTTGTTATACAGGCAAATATATATGATCTGATTTTTCTACTGTATGGATTACCATTCAAGGGTGTCAAGTTAGTTTTTTTCCTCGACTTGAAAGAGATAAAGGAGACATAAATATACAGAATCCAATCGAACTAAAAAATGCGAATAAACTGATGGAAAGATTCAATAAATTCTTGCTAATTTAAAGAAACTCCATAACTTTTACCTACAAAAAATTATTTATTATCTGATCATTTACAAGTTAATGAGATACCTATCTTCTTTTTACCATCTGGTCTAGAACTGCATGGTATTGAGTGTTAGCCTGTTGAGCATGAGTACCTGGGGCTTCATTTGTTTTTCCTTTAGCCCTATTTAATAATTTGCTGGCTGGAAAGTGAAACCTTGCCAACAGCGGTCGAGGTGCTCGTGTCTGCCGTTCAAATCCTCGCACACAAACAAACCCTGGAAAATTACAATATCTATTCATCAGAAAAGCAAAAAGGTTTTGCAGCAGGGGAAGTCAATTCTTCGTGTTAGCTTCCGAACTGATTACTGCTCTTTTGTCATAGCTAAATTTTACTATATTGTCCAAAAGCTTGTGGAAGGTAATCATGAAACTGGTCGACGTGATTCTATCTAATGTCAAATACCCCATTCTTTGGGAGCCAAAATTGGGTTTCATTGATTTTATGCTGTTTCTTATACACGACAAGTTATTAAATTGATACATGGTATTAAGTGATATTAACAATACTTTATTAAAAATATCCGCTTAATGACAAAAAATTAACTTGTATATACATATGTAATTATTAAAATTGGTGCATGTTTTACTATTATTTTATGCTTTTAGTACTTACCTCAGACCCCTTCTTATAACACATGTTAATGCCCTTTTCAAATAAATCTTACAGCTGTGTGTGTGTACCGTACCTCATGTTCATGTTCCTGCTTCATATAATACCAAAGAAAAAAGGAGTCCTAGGAATGCTTGTTGTCCAAAGGATACACTTTAAATTGAAAAGATTATGTTGAAAAAACAATTCTTGTTCATAGAGTGTAAAAAGGAGTCCTAGGAATGCTTGTTGTCCAAAGGATCACACTTTAAATTGAAAATATAATGTTGAAAAAAAGATTCTTGTACATAGAGTGTAAAGAAGACATTTTTGCATTAAAATCAATCATCACATGAATTAGACAAATAATAGAACAACATAAGTCTTTTCATTTCAAATTTTGACAATGGACATGTTAAATTTAAAAACACGACTGTGATCCATTTTATCTGTGTTTAACAGTATGGCATCTGAACATAAAGCTAATTACACGTGTCATTTTCAGGGCTTTACTTTGTTGAAATGGATAAGAAGCTAAACCTAGCTTATCACTGCTAAAAACAGAAGGATTTTCCATTTACGTACCTCTCCAGAAGCATTGTTGGATACTTTCTGTGTTTAGGCCTGATGAACACGACAGATTTCAATGTTATTTTACTACCAAAACTTTCTAAATGAGGTTTCATCAGTTTAGTGGTACTTTCACCTTTGAATATCGAGGCTACTGAGGTTCCAAAGTAGACAGTCCGCCGTGGGAGATTCCACAGCCAATCCCTTGGGACGTTGATTGGGTTAAGGCTGGAGTCATGGTCTGCGAACATCTGAAAGAAAAACTCTCGGTGAAAACCTCAATATTTGATGCGAAAGCTAGTCTTTGATGTGTGAAACCTTAAATGAGCTCAAAGTTGGTTATATTCACCTCATTGACCTGAAAGTATGTACCATTGAGTGGAAAGCTTCCTCTCGTAGCTGTTCGACATGGTATCTATTGACAAGAATAACGATTAACCAAACTGTGTTATCTTTTTGGCCATTTACTCGTATGGAATGACCACTGTTATAGACTCTGATTTTCTTACCAGAAGAGTTCCTCTTACTGTTTGAGAATGTGCTTCACGTATGCTGTTGCATGAGGAACACGTCTCATTTTCACATAGTTTGCCAGATTCTTGAGAGTTGCACTGAGTTTCTGGAGGTTGCATAGAGTTTGCTGTTTCACCTGATTTGAATTTGATACAAGCAATAAAATCAGACAGTGCTGAAATGGGAATACGAAAGTTAATTGATATTACCTACAATTTAAGCTAACCCATGAGATCTGTACCCTCTATTTACCAACGTGATAGCTATGTCAATAGTTCCTTAAGCATGACTTAGCTAATTCATCTATTCCATGTTACAAGAAATAGTACAGGAAGCCTTCCAAAACAATTTCTTCCATATATAGTATTACAGTTCTTGTGATCCTACCCGGTGTCCAAATAGCAAGAAGATAGGAAGAAGGATCATCTGGTTCTCTTTTATCCAACTGCAAAATGAAAAATGTAATTATTTAGAGGATTAGTTTCTATATCTGCTTGGCTGCTGGTTATATGTTGGACATAAAACTAATGTGGTATCACTAACCCCTTCTAAAAGAGGATGAGAATCTGGAAGTTCATAGCTGTAGGAGGAAAAACAATTGATAGTTAGTACATAAAGTTCTTAAACATTGTATTACCTTGAAAAAAACAGTCTATCTTTGTCTGTTGTTCATGTTTTTTTTTGGCAGAAATGATTCTATTTTTAAGATGTAGAATCAGGATTTTTACTTACACTTGATGTTCAGTTCTGAGCCGGCTAACATTCTTAAGTTTAGGCGTGGGAATTGACGCAGCTGCTGAAGTTAAGGCTACTAAGGCATTCGACATTTCTACCTGTTGAAGCTCCATATTCTTTTCCACATACTTCTTTACATTTTGAGTGAACTCTGCCATATTCAATTCAATCATAGGAATTTCATTAGGATCTTCAAAGCACATGTCCTCTATGTCAATTTCTGGTGCTTGTATTTGCTCTTGCTCAGGTGTGGCAGGAACTTCAACAATGGGCTCTGGTGTTGCTGGCACTTCAATAATAGGAGCTGAGTTGATCAATTTCTGATGCTCCACTGGTTGTTGATTACCCGGAGGTAATGGCAGAGGCAGGTGAGTGAAGTTCTCCCTTGGATTGTTGTTAGAGGTTTTGTTTTCTGTTGCGCACACAATGCTTTTCTCTTCCGGAGCGGGAAGGGCAAGCCTTGCACTGAATGAGGCATTTTTATTAGGTCCAGTTTATGAAATACAATGTATCTGCATGTTTAAACAGATAAAATAGCCATTCAAGTCTTATAGTCTCAGTTAATGTGCTTGCAGTATGGATATCACCAATAAGCTGGTTAATTCAAGAAGCTATCTCAGAAATGGGTGCATCTAAAGTTTTTAACATGAGATTGCTTTGTCAGTGACTGAGTATTTTCTAGAATGCATAATGGTTGTATTTTATATATTGGTGGGTTAAGTTGAAACAGACAAGTGGTACACTGCCACATTGTAAATTTTTCATACCTAAAACATAGTAGGCAGAAGACAGAAAAGTGGTACACTGCCATATGTGTTTGAGTAGAATAGTTTATGTACTAGAAATAAGACAGTTGGACAAACAAGACAGAAGTTTTTTAGCTGCAGAAAGTATAAATAGTAATAGGCTAACCTTGCAAATGCACTTGCGAAGTGTCTGCATTCTCCTCTCAATGGACATGCATTGCAATTGGGTTTGCTTTTTGTACAGAAGACCTAAATGAGTTGCAAGAGTGGTTGGCTTTAGCCTTTGATTACAGACATCTACTAGTTTAGGAGATATCATCTAATAGTATTGACATACCTTTCCAAAGGTGATCATATGGTAATGTAGCTCATATCTGTAATTAAGAACTTAAATTAATGATGCATTACTGATTGGAAGAAAGCGAAAATAATTTCTAAACTATCTTAGTGTAAGTGCACATGCATTTCTACATAACTCCCTCTGACCAAACTCAATCAACTATGCTACTATTTTCTTCACTTTATTAAAGTAGACAATACTTTTATCATTTGATATTACCAAAAGAATGTCATTGGACTACTTACTCTTAATTACAACTCAGAGCTCGATATCTGTGTATATATATATATATATATATAATAAGGGCAGCCCGGTGCACTAATATATATATATAGTTTAAGGGATGCTACTTACAGTGTTCTTTGATCAAGCTTGCAGAGACGTGGCCATAGGTACTGTTGAATTGACTCTAGTATTGGGTACCTGTAGGAATCATAGAGTTAGCCTTGCACTATGTATGCAATTAGAGATTTTTAGTGTCAGCAATACTCACAGTTCCAGAAGATGCAACTGTAGTGACTCAGGCAACGGCTGCAGGGGCACCCAACCTAGTCTAACAGCTATACGCCCTACATTCACGTCAACCTTGTAACAGACAGAAATTAGTGTGATTGAATGGCTATTTCTCATATATTTAACTCTTCCAAAATTGGTTCTAGGTGTGTCTTACAGGGAAAGCAAGGTGGTGAAGTGTTAAAAGTCTCACACACTCCACGCTCTTCAGACCCAAGCCCCTTATGCTCAATAGATACTCTCTGAAATCATACATTTGAAATCTGTTATAGTTTGTAGATGACTAGAATCTTACACAAGAAAGATTATTTGGAATATTTGTTGGCTTACTTTGCTTTGTCTGGTGGAACATCTCTCAGCCATTCAAGATCAATGCTTCCATGTTCACTAACAATGCGGTCAAGAAAAGCCTGCAATAGCAAGTTTATTTTTTTTCCTTAGAGCAATCTCGGAGATTTCAGGCAAAATAAATACTGTAGATGTATATGTTCTATAGTATGCAAGGGAAGGTTGTGTACAATAGACCCAACATGGTTCGGCCCTTCGGCGGATCCCATGCATAGCAGGAGCTTAGTCCAATGGGTTGTCTTGCATATGTTCTCTTGTCCTCAGATATTGCAAAAAGATTATGCAATGCAATAATCATGTGTGTACCTTGATTCTTTCTGCCAACTTGTTGTTCATTCCTCGTTCTTTAATTGTGTGGGCTATCTCATTGACATTTGCACACCTCACTGCTTCATAGTCCAGTGAGTCCATTGTGTTTGTTGTCCTTTCTCTTTTCTTGCCGTTGGCCTGGGCCTGTAACCGTAAGCTGTCCCAATCAATGTTCTCTTTCTGCTTCCCAGGCCGTCCATTTTTTGCTTTAGAAGGATTGTCATTTACACTGTCTACTTTGCTACAAACATGATTACTGTCATTTTTCAAGTTTGACTCCTCGACTCTTTGCTCAGACTTACATGAATCAAAAACTATGTTGGCCCTTTCTGTGACATCTACAATGGTTTCTGAAAAGGTTTGGGCTTCTGGAACTTGCTGGACATTGCAATTGCTATCTTCAGTTTGAAATTGTAGTTCAACATTGACTTCTGCATCATTAACCGTCTCTATGTCCAACTTATTTTGAGGGTTCGATACGTACAGTGCTGGATCTGCAGATTCTGCAGACAATCCACTTTGTTTCGGGGAACTAAGTTCCTTGCCAAGGAACGGAAAGTTTTCACCTTCTTGTAAATGTTCAGTGCACCTGGTTCCTCGTGCTCCTGAGGTTCCTGCCATCTGTAATAGCTTCAAAAAAGAAGTGGAGCTGCAAAAGTTGCTCGAGTCAGTTCTTTCTGAAGCTTGAATAACTGCAGAGTTCTCCGAAGAAACTACAGAACTCGGAGAAGAAGGCAAATCATTCAATTCTTTTCGATCTCCGAAACCCATAACTGTTGATTCATGATACAGATCTGAGCCTTCTCTAGAAGAATCTGATTGCATAATTACAGAACATTCTGCTGACTTTATGCATTGTGTACTATTTTCACTTGATTCAGAGCCATCGGCAGCTGCTTTTTCTTCATTTGAATCTGTATTATAGACTCCTGAAGAATCCTGACAATGGGTTGACTGATTTGGTTGATCTTCATACCATCTGATAGAAACATTGGGATCTGTTGCACACTCTTCGGGTTCTTCAATTATAATACCTGTGTTTCCTTCATGCTGCTGCGTACTGTCAGTCTTCAGAGGAAAGTGAGCAGCGAGTGACATGAATGCAGAACTGTAAAGAGGACAAAGTGATTTTAGGGACAAAAGTGGACTAAGTACTATGTTGGCACTCCATCTTTGAATGTTCAAGAATTCGCTGGAAGACGGGAAAAAATCCAAAACTGTAGAAGTTTATAGTTTCAGCTAACCTAGAAAGGTGATCCGAAACATTCTGCGTAAGAAATACCCCAACCACGGAATCCACAACAGATCCCTTCCAAGGTGAGAAGCGCCTGTCTCCTGACTCACCCAGAAAAAGAAAAAGATGAATAATGTTTATGGTTATTACAATAGAGTAAAACGGGTTACTGACATCTTTTTTTCTTTTAATATGGCATGTTTTAAATCCTAAAGTATTCCTACGGAAAAATAATAGTAAGGGTATGTGGAATCTTGTTGTACAGGATCAACATTTAGTTGATGCCTCACTTTTCAATTGTTTCTATTACCACATGGTGAGTCACAGATTGAAGATATTAGCATAGCCATCTTATCTTTATTTAAACTAGCAATATTTTCTTCTAGCTATGTTTCTAGTCAAGGAATCTAGCTGGCAGTTTGACTTAGCCACTAGGAAGGTTGAAGACTTTGCACAATTACCTTGGACAAGACGCATTCGTGCAATAAATGAGTTTGCTCTACCACTAAACACTCTACGTTCTTCCTCCCACCATTTTGCCTTGTCTTCATCTGTTCCATCAATGCCTTCACTGTTTATATCTTGCAGCAAAAGCTTCCATACTCTATCAGTCTCATCGTCAACATCAACTTTTGGCCGTGGTTTTCGTTTTCTAGCTAACGAACTTCCAAAAGGGACAACACTTCCATCTCCTTGATAAAGAACAAGGGCACTCTCCCCTTGAAACTTGGCATTGTAGGTGATGATTCCATGTTGACCTTGATTCTGGCTGCTTTCTCTATTTAAATCAAGATGCCGCAAGTGTTCTGCAATTTCATCAATTGGAGACATGCCTCTCCATGTTAAAGCTGGCAGAGAACCTGCAGTCAATGTTGTTAGCAAGTAAATAGTTATGATGTAATTGATAGTTGTAAGTATATGCCTTTCAGTACCCCTAGCGCTTATTGTGAATTGTTGATGAGTATACATGTCAGAAGCTGCCGAGTTGACAAGGATGCTTGTCTTTGACTTCTTTTTTTTCTTCATTGCTTCTTGGGTGTCCACAATTGGAGCTCCCATGCATGCATTGGATAGATATGAATTTTTATATCTTTCTCCAAATCCATGTTTTGTTGCTTCTTTGGATGTAGAAGTTGGGAACTGTCTATAAATTTCATGCAGAGGTGCTAAGTCATGCACTTGAGTTTTGCCGTTTGATCTCCTCTTCTTTAACCTCTCTGCTTCCACAAATGCTGGCATAACATTGGAATTCCACATTCTGTTATTGGCTATAGTGGTTGCAGAGTTGTTGCTAGGGTAACCACTGATATTGCACTGAGATGAAGGCATGTAGTTAATTTCACCAGTAAAAGCCTTAATGTACGATGTTGTTGAGCTGTGTCCCTTTTCTGCTCTCTTTTTCTGGTAAATAGAAGGAAAATGCATCCCTATATTACTATAAAAGCCAGGTTGGTTTGCTGGAAGGATTGCTTGATAGGCCTGCATAGAATTGAAATACGCTCCTCTGGCATTTATGCTGTGGAGTTGTGCTTCATCAGTTCTATATGGATGCTGTCTTTTCAAGCCTTTCCCATGTGGCAAGCAATCACTGCTGCTGCAGTTGGAAAAATTCGGGCTCTGTGGTGTCATTTGTTGTATGCTTGCCTGTTTATTATGAGTTAAATCTGAACAAATGAATCTACTGTTTCCAACCATGACTTTATCATGATTCCAGCCAACCTTGTCCGGGATTGGAGGACCAGGGTATTGCATTCCAGGCTGTGATAAGTAATTTATCGCCTCCTGGTTCAGGGGGCTGGAGATGTTATAAGTTTTGTCCACTTCTGTCTCGTCATTTGTGGCTTCTTTACCTTGTCCAAGCTGTGCAGACTGTGCACTTGACCGGGAATTATTCGCATGCAAATCCAAAGTTGAGGGAATGTATGATGAGTTCTCATCACTTGCTTGACTTTCGAATTCAAAATTCAACGATTTCCTGCAGGATTTTCTAGGAAGAGAAACATCTGCCGGATCAGTTGTTCCACTGCTTTCCTCTTCAGAGGATTTTTCCGTGCTCTTGTTAACTTGATTTCTTCTGACGTACTTCCTTTGTGCTGTTGGGGTGTTTTGGGAACTAGGAGGCTTTCCTTCGTGACAAATTGTGTTGTTTACCTCTTCTGCGGAAGTGGCTGCGGGTCTGCCAATTGTTCCACTGCTTCCCTCTTCAGAGAGTTTTTCCATGCTCTTGTTAACTTGATTTCTTCTAACATACTTCCTTTTTGCTGTTGGGGTTTCTTCGGAACTAGGAGGCTTTCCTTCATGACAAATTGTATTGTTTACCTCTTCCGCAGAAGTGGCTGCAGGTCCGCCAACCTTGTTTTTCCGGACATACTTCCTCTTTTCTGTTTTTGGCTCCTCTGAACCAGGCTGCTTTTCGGTTCTTGGTTTAGGAGTCCTTTTAGGCTTGCCTTCTCTAACCACTTTAGGCCTGTGCTTTCTTCTTCTTGGTTTCTGCTCTGGTGTATTATTCAGTTGAGTATCCTGTTTGCCTAACTTGTCAGGCTTATGATACTCCTGCAATTCTGATTGATCCAAGATCAGATCTGACTGTTGTTTACTCTGTTGGAGTTCATTTGCTTCAGCTCTCCTTATTGTATCCTCATTTGACTGTATAACTCTTGCTACTGTTGTCACATTAATGTCTACGTTTGATGCATTAGATGCCTGCTCCTTACTCTTGATAACATCTGGTGTTACTGGTTCGAACTGGAACGGGATGTTGCTGCTCAAGGTTGCATCCATCATTGTTGGTGGTGAATTCAAGTTGAAAGGGAAGCAGGAAAAAGTAGAGCTTTCATCTGCATGATGAATCCTCTTATGTCATATTAGTTAATCAAGGAAATAATCCAGTATTGAAGCAACAAATTTCTTAAGATTTTGACATGTCTGCTAAACCATGTTATTGTTTGGCACTTGATGTAATTGTTTTTCGTGGAAATGAAACTGAAACAAAATATGTTGAAGCATGTGCTACACGTCAAATATGTAATTACTTGTAGATAACAATAGGATAACTTGACTTGGAATAAGACTCTAACAGAAGAGCACTCAATCAGAGAAAACACAGTATTACAGATCTTATATGTAACCTTTTGTTTCCATGTTCTAGGATACATTACAACTCAACCCAAGCTACTTCGTGCATGCTGTGCAATCAAAGTGTTCCTCCAAATTGTTAAGATGTATGTTCCAAATTACCAAATAATGTATACTAAACTTGTTATATTTCATTCTCAAACATTTTTCAGGTCTTACAATGCACGAACACACTGTTGTGTTAATGAGGCAGGTAAAAGACACTCTTGGCATTTACAAAGAATGCAGATTGTTGTAATGTGAAGATCATCTACTTCATTTGTCTACCTGCATTCTGAGAATTGATGAGCGGTTTGAAAGAACTCTTTACACAATAAGATGTTTCATCTGCTGGTGTGGTGCTACCAGCATGTGCCATCGCCAAAAGATCTCCAAAAGACATATTGCCCCACATGTCTATATTATCACTAGATAAGTTATTATACATGTTTATACCACCTCCATACATTTCGGACTTTGTTCCTACTGCTGCTTGCGAGGTGGTGAAGCACTGGTCTACTGTAACTGAACTTGTTGAACCATGGTTTGGAGCCGCGTTCTGAGCTTCGGTCATGGGGCCAGCAGCATATGTCATTGCTTCTTGTTCTCTTTGCAAATCTGACCAATCAACATGAGCTTGCTGGTTTTCCTGACTGTTACTGCAAATTGGTGGCGATTTCGCAAAACCTGGCTTCCCTGGAGTTGCTGGAATCCATGAACTGCCTTGGCCTATATCCATTCTGCAGATCTGGAAACTGGTAAAAATCCAATCTTTTCTCCCTTTTTTTTATTTTCTTCAATTTGGCATCATGAATTTCTTATTAGATAAAGAGGCAGGACTTAGAGAGGGTTATTAATTCTACAGTACCAATTTTGTTTTACTTTATCCTGCAAAAAAAACAACAATCAAAGATGAAATGAACCAGATTAAAAAATAAAAAAGGAAATTGCAGGAACAAGAGAAACAGAATATCATAAACTATACAAAACCAGAATTTAATAGAACTTGCACTCAAATTTGTGAATTTACATCATTTTTAGCACAGATCCCCAAAGACAATTAAAACTGGTCCTGCCATGGAGGCAGTATGTGCAAGAAGACCAAACCAGAATGTAGATTCTACAACAAAATAATAAATCTTATTTTTTGTGTCAAATTCAAGAAATGAGTAGCAAAATTAGGTCTTGATCAGTGAAATTTACAGCAAACCGACAGAACAATAAAGTCTGGACATACAAACCTTAAAAATCACATTTTTTCCTGCAATTTGATAATGTCCAAATTTAGAAAAAAATATGTATATATCACTGGTCAACAAGTTTAATTAATTTCTTAAGCTCAGTGAATTTTACTCACCTGAAAAATGGATCTTTGAAGGAGATCTCATGGAAGTAGAGATTTAACTGTGGGTGAGAGAAAATAGGAAAGAAGCTAAACAGATACTCTCACAAGGCTTTATTCATAGACCGGAATAAAGCTCATTGAACCGATAACTTTTTATCTCGGTAAACTGTTATAAAACAAAACATTTATTTATTTTTAGTCTTCTTTTATTTGTACTATGTGTAAATAAATAACCCTCTGCCAGTAACATTTATAAGTAAGGGGTTTAAAGTTAAAAGTACAACTGTAGTCAAACGATTAAAGCGCCGTGAACTGTCAAACTGAGGCTTCACCACGTGCCAGGAAACATGTTTCTATGCTAGTCGTATTATTAAAGCTAGCCGTTAGGTGAGTGGCAGTTATAACTGTCATCAGAATTCAGAATTTAAAATTTATGCAGTAATAATATATTCAGTAAAATTTAATATGCATAAGCTTTACTCTTATATTAGAAGATAGAGAGACTGTTTTCAGTAAACTTTCGACAGAATTTAAAATTTATAAATTTTTATAATTATTTTAAATTAAGATATAATAATATAATAAAATATTTAGCAAATTTCTTATACACGTACAAAATCTACTCAAAAGTTATTGTATGACTATTTGGCATGTAGTGGATAAAAATTATTTGTATAGTGTGTTTATATTAAATTAGATGCATAATATATATTTGTATATGTATTATTATCACTTAATCATAATTAATTGATATATATTTTTAATATATTAATACGCGATCGATCTAAAGAACCACTTCCAGATACAATTCTGCTCTCCCTTCGTATTATCATGAGATTGTTGTCTTGTACAAATAAAAAATTATCATATATAGTTATAATAAATAAGTGTTACTAATAGTTAAGAAAGTGAGTTATAACTGCTGTATGAATGTTAAGCATGTATGTATGTTACAAGTTACATCGTTAAGAGTGGTTGAAAGGTTTGAAAGAGAACGCTGTTTTGGGGGGATTAAAATACTATTTCGGATGAATGGGGAATTACGTCGCTCTTTGATCTGCTCAATAAGGCTTAGGAGCTCTCTTTTTTATGGCAGAGATCTCTCCATACCAAGAAAGTGAATCACAATGGATCGAAGCTCCTTATATTCTGAGTTGGTTAGTTTGACTTCTTCTCTTCTCACTACTTACTATCCTTGCCAACAATGGGTTGTGTTGTCCTTTAAAGAATAGCTATAGCCCAAGGGTTAAAGTTGATCCATCCCACGAACAATTAATTTCTTAGGGCATTCTTGCTCATATTTGTTTTGTGATTGCAGTTATTTCTTTTCTATATTCCAAATTTGTCACGAACGAATTTCTGGTAGGAAGTGATGGCTAAAACTATTTTTCGAATTATTAAATTAGAAATAGGAATTGTGATTTTAATATCGAAGGCATTTCTTGAAGAACTTAATTAAAGTTGAGGTATTTGATCATGTTTTTAGGAAAATATAAATGTTTTTAAATAGTAGCAGAATCTGTTTTTTAAAAAATAAAAAGGTAGTTTTCATAGTACTTTTGTCAATATTAACAGCAATTTCTGCTTACCAAAGTTCCAAAAGTACTATGGAAACTACCTTTTTATTTTAAATAATTTGCTAAATTTGGTGCTGAGATTCTATAAAACATAATTAGATGATGATGGGAGTTGTAATCTAAATGTATTGCTTTTGTTACAAAATACAAATACAATTGTGAAATTGCCTATTACTTTTGTAGACAACCGACTGTCCCGTTCTCTTGGTAGTTTGGTGGCATCTAGTCATAGTATTTTAATGTTTCATTTCTACGGAGTTAAGTTGAAAATTATGAAAATGATAGTAGAATTATTATTGTTATTCTAATTGGACGCGACAGTCTTCTTAGTTACACAACAATCAAAAAGTGATATCTTGTCTTATATGATAAATTAAGTTGAGACGAAAGTCTTGAACAACTTATATATATTATTTTATAATTTTTTTATGATAACTTTTTTAGGCTATTTATGCGAAGTACAAAAAACATATATAACGTTGATAAGACATGCTTTTTATGCGAAGAACACGAAACGTATATAACATTGATAAAAAAATAAATGTCACACTTTTTATGTGAAGGATTTTCGTATCCTTAATAAGAAAGTAAATATTTCGTGAGAAAATATGTATGGGTAAGAGAAGGAAGTTTCTCTCGCACATATATTATTTGTTCTAACAGTAGAATTAATTTACAAAACTTGCCACAATTCCAATTTGCATATGAGGATTTTATGCTACGAAAAAGTTAATAGTGGGCCATTCATATGAGTACAGGCAACCGTTTCTCTAGGTAGTTTGATGACCACTAGTGATTGTATTTTATTGGTTCATATATTTAAAATTATGTTGAAAACGACAGTACAATCATTGTTATTATTATTGTTGTTATTGTTGTCGTAACTGTCACGTCAACTTTTTTGGTTATACTGTAACCAAAAAGTGACATCTTGTTTTATAGTATGTTGGTCAATTTTCTAAAATTATTCTATCTGTCTCAATTTATGTGGTACATTATGTTTTAAGAGTCAAACAAGAAATTTTTGATAGTGACCTATTCGTATACCCTTTAAGTATTTTAAATTATTAATTATTATGATTTATAATATTTTTTTATGTATTTAGAACCTACGTATGTAGATATTTATCAATTTGATTATGTAGGTTCCAATAATCTATGTGTACCCTCCTTATTGTTTTATTTTGTTGTAACCAAGAACTCTCTGGATAATAATTATCTTCATTTATTATTTGTACTTAGGGTTCGTTGGCCAAGCTTTTGAAAAAGTGTTTCTCTTTCTTTTATGCAGAAATTGTTTCTGAAGAATCAGTTAGGGTGTTTGGTCTATAATTATAGAAGTGCTTCTGAGAAACAGAAACAATTTCCTGTTTGATAAATATTTATGCAAATTTACTTGAATATTATTTTTAATAGATTTAAAATATTCTTTTCTATCACGTGTTTCTAAAAATTAGTATATCTTTATAATTTAATAATTTTTTAAAATTATTTACTTGCAACATTTAATCAAAAAATAATATTATATTGTACATAAGAAATGTAATGACAATATGATAGTCAATGACTCAAATATGTCCAAACATACCCCGCCCTACCTCCACCCCATACTCAAATTTCTATGTCATATTATTTTTTACTTTTATAAAAAATATGATTTTTTCACCCCTTACCCCGCCCCTTACTTGCCTACTGACCACACTCAGTTGCCTTACTCTATCCTCAAATTTCTATTTTATATTTTTTGTTACTTTTATAAAAAATGATTGAAAATATGAAATTTTTTTCTTCCCCCCTCCTCCCCCCCCCACCCCATTTTTCCACACTATTATCAAATTTCTATTTCATATTTTTTGTTACTTTTAAAAAAAAAATATTAAAAAATATGAATTTTTTTCTTACTCTCTACCCTACCCACTCCACCCCGTGGCCTTACCCATCCTCAAATTTCTATTTCATATTTTGTTACTTTATAAAAAAATGTTAAAAAATATGAATATTTTTCTTACCCTACCCCACCCCTTTGCATTTGCCTATCAATCCTCAAATTTCTATTTAATATTTTTTGTTACTTTTATAAGAAAAATGAATTTTTCTTACCCACTCATACTAGCCCCACCCGTTCTCTCTAAATCCTCAAATTTCTATTTCATATTTTTTGTTATTTTTATTAAAAAAAAATATGAATTTTTTTCTTACCTCCGCCCTACCCATCTTATATTTTTATTCCCAAATTTCTATTTTATATGGAGATATTATATGAGATTAAAAGCAATTTTGTGAAAAGAAACTAGTAAATGAGTCCAAAAAAAAAAATCAATGAAAGAGCAAAAATGGTTTCTCCAGAAGCATCAAATTGGTGTTTCTGCTTTTCTTCCCATCTAAAAACACTTTTTGGCTTTTGCAAAAAATATTTCTATTTTTGGAAAAAGAATATTTGACTAAAAAAATGTTTCCGAAAAATAAAAACACTTTCAGAAGTTTGGCTAAACATTAACTTACTCTGGAATTGATTTTCAAGGCTTACCACAATTGCATTTTGCATGAGATCGGATTTTATGCAAAGAAAATGTCAATAGTGGGCCATTGGTAAGAGTATAGGCAACCGGTTCTCTTGGTAGTTTGGTGGCAACTAGTGATATTGTTTTAGTGGTTTATTCGTTCAAAATTCACTTGAAAATGATAGTACAATCATTGTTATTGTTGTTGTAGTCAACTTTTTTAATTGCACCACATTCAAAAGAACAAAAAATTGATCTTGGGCCTAATTCAACACCCAAAGATAACTTTTAGAATGAAGATTGTTCAAATTCATATAAGAAGTTCATGTTTTCATTCCATTTTCGATGTGGACAATGACGGATCTTGCACAAAATATTAAGGGGGCCGGTGGCGGTAACTACTAACAAAAATATTATAACTGAAATTTATAAGAACAAAATTTAATTTATCAAAGATTCAAAATAACATCAACACAACAAAAATATAATATATAAAAGGAAAGACGTACCTAGAATTAAAGTGTTGCCCTTCGTTTTTTTAAAGATTTGAAATCATTAATAATTGAATCAAAGCTAAAACTTTCATCTATCTCCTTTTTAATATAAATCATCATATTATCAGCAAGAAATTCATCTTCCATCTTAATACGCAATATTGTCTTCATTATCTTTATTGCTGAAAATAAATTATTGCTTTTGTTACAAATACAATTGTGAAATTGCCTATTACTTTTGTAGACAACCGACTGTCCCGTTCTCTTGGTAGTTTGGTGGCATCTAGTCATAGTATTTTAATGTTTCATTTCTACAAAGTTAAGTTGAAAATTATGAAAATGATAGTAGAATTATTATTGTTATTCTAATTGGACGCGACAGTCTTCTTAGTTACACAACAATCAAAAAGTGATATCTTGTCTTATATGATAAATTAAGTTGAGACGAAAGTCTTGAACAACTTATATATATTATTTTATAATTTTTTTATGATAACTTTTTTAGGCTATTTATGCGAAGGACAAAAAACATATATAACGTTGATAAGACATGCTTTTTATGCGAAGAACAAGAAACGTATATAACATTGATAAAAAATAAATGTCACACTTTTTATGTGAAGGATTTTCGTATCCTTAATAAGAAAGTAAATATTTCGTGAGAAAATATGTATGGGTAAGAGAAGGAAGTTTCTCTCGCACATATATTATTTGTTCTAACAGTAGAATTAATTTACAAAACTTGCCACAATTCCAATTTGCATATGAGGATTTTATGCTACGAAAAAGTTAATAGTGGGCCATTCATATGAGTACAGGCAACCGTTTCTCTAGGTAGTTTGATGACCACTAGTGATTGTATTTTATTGGTTCATAAATTTAAAATTATGTTGAAAACGACAGTACAATCATTGTTATTATTATTGTTGTTATTGTTATCGTAACTGTCACGTCAACTTTTTTGGTTATACTGTAACCAAAAAGTGACATCTTTTGTTGTGACGAAGGAATTCTTACTCTTTCGAGTCTTGCAGCAGATGCGGGTAAAGCGATGGCGCAAACCACGGTAATGTAAAGCCACAAAAAGTGACATCTTGTTTTATAGTCTGTTGGTCAATTTTCTAAAATTATTCTATCTGTCTCAATTTATGTGGTACATTATTTTTTAAGAGTCAAACAAGAAATTTTTGATAGTGACCTATTCGTATACCCTTTAAGTATTTTAAATTATTAATTATTATGATTTATAATATTTTTTTATGTATTTAGAACCTACGTATGTAGATATTTATCAATTTGATTATGTAGGTTCCAATAATCTATGTGTACCCTCCTTATTGTTTTATTTTGTTGTAACCAAGAACTCTCTCGATAATAATTATCTTCATTTATTATTTGTGCTTAGGGTTCGTTGGCCAAGCTTTTGAAAAAGTGTTTCTGTTTCTTTTATGCAGAAACTGTTTCTGGAGAATCAGTTAGGGTGTTTGGTCTATAATTATAGAAGTGCTTCTGAGAAACAGAAACAATTTCCTGTTTGATAAATATTTATGCAAATTTACTTGAATATTATTTTTAATAGATTTAAAATATTCTTTTCTATCACGTGTTTCTAAAAATTAGTATATCTTTATAATTTAATAATTTTTTAAAATTATTTACTTGCAACATTTAATCAAAAAATAATATTATATTGTACATAAGAAATGTAATGACAATATGATAGTCAATGACTCAAATATGTCCAAACATACCCCGCCCTACCTCCACCCCATACTCAAATTTCTATGTCATATTATTTTTTACTTTTATAAAAAATATGATTTTTTTTACCCCTTACCCCGCCCCCCTTACCCTGCCCTACCCCAACCCCACTCCATTGCCTTACTCTATCCTCAAATTTCTATTTTATATTTTTTGTTACTTTTATAAAAAATGATTGAAAATATGAAATTTTTTTCTTACCCCCTACTCCCCACCCCACCCCATTTTTCCACACTATTATCAAATTTCTATTTCATATTTTTTGTTACTTTTAAAAAAAAATATTAAAAAATATGAATTTTTTTCTTACTCCCTACCCTCCACTCCACCCCGTTGCCCTACCCATCCTCAAATTTCTATTTCATATTTTGTTACTTTATAAAAAAAATGTTAAAAAATATGAATATTTTTCTTACCCCTACCCCACCCCACCCCATTGCCCTATCAATCCTCAAATTTCTATTTAATATTTTTTGTTACTTTTATAAGAAAAATGAATTTTTTCTTACCCCCTCCCGCCCTAGCCCCACCCCATTGCTCTACTCATCCTCAAATTTCTATTTCATATTTTTTGTTATTTTTATTAAAAAAAAATATGAATTTTTTTCTTACCTCCGCCCTACCCATCTTATATTTTTATTCCCAAATTTCTATTTTATATGGAGATATTATATGAGATTAAAAGCAATTTTGTGAAAAGAAACTAGTAAATGAGTCCAAAAAAAAAATTCAATGAAAGAGCAAAAATGGTTTCTCCAGAAGCATCAAATTGGTGTTTCTGCTTTTCTTCCCATCTAAAAACACTTTTTGGCTTTTGCAAAAAATATTTCTATTTTTGGAAAAAGAATATTTGACTAAAAAAATGTTTCCGAAAAATAAAAATACTTCCAGAAGTTTGGCTAAACATTAACTTACTCTGGAATTGATTTTCAAGGCTTACCACAATTGCATTTTGCATGAGATCGGATTTTATGCAAAGAAAATGTCAATAGTGGGCCATTGGTAAGAGTATAGGCAACCGGTTCTCTTGGTAGTTTGGTGGCAACTAGTGATATTGTTTTAGTGGTTTATTCGTTCAAAATTCACTTGAAAATGATAGTACAATCATTGTTATTGTTGTTGTAGTCAACTTTTTTAATTGCACCACATTCAAAAGAACAAAAAATTGATCTTGGGCCTAATTCAACACCCAAAGATAACTTTTAGAATGAAGATTGTTCAAATTCATATAAGAAGTTCATGTTTTCATTCCATTTTCGATGTGGACAATGACGGATCTTGCACAAAATATTAAGGGGGCCGGTGGCGGTAACTACTAACAAAAATATTATAACTGAAATTTATAAGAACAAAATTTAATTTATCAAAGATTCAAAATAACATCAACACAACAAAAATATAATATATAAAAGGAAAGACGTACCTAGAATTAAAGTGTTGCCCTTCGTTTTTTTAAAGATTTGAAATCATTAATAATTGAATCAAAGCTAAAACTTTCATCTATCTCCTTTTTAATATAAATCATCATATTATCAGCAAGAAATTCATCTTCCATCTTAATACGCAATATTGTCTTCATTATCTTTATTGCTGAAAATAAATTATTGCTTTTGTTACAAATACAATTGTGAAATTGCCTATTACTTTTGTAGACAACCGACTGTCCCGTTCTCTTGGTAGTTTGGTGGCATCTAGTCATAGTATTTTAATGTTTCATTTCTACGGAGTTAAGTTGAAAATTATGAAAATGATAGTAGAATTATTATTGTTATTCTAATTGGACGCGACAGTCTTCTTAGTTACACAACAATCAAAAAGTGATATCTTGTCTTATATGATAAATTAAGTTGAGACGAAAGTCTTGAACAACTTATATATATTATTTTATAATTTTTTTATGATAACTTTTTTAGGCTATTTATGCGAAGTACAAAAAACATATATAACGTTGATAAGACATGCTTTTTATGCGAAGAACACGAAACGTATATAACATTGATAAAAAAATAAATGTCACACTTTTTATGTGAAGGATTTTCGTATCCTTAATAAGAAAGTAAATATTTCGTGAGAAAATATGTATGGGTAAGAGAAGGAAGTTTCTCTCGCACATATATTATTTGTTCTAACAGTAGAATTAATTTACAAAACTTGCCACAATTCCAATTTGCATATGAGGATTTTATGCTACGAAAAAGTTAATAGTGGGCCATTCATATGAGTACAGGCAACCGTTTCTCTAGGTAGTTTGATGACCACTAGTGATTGTATTTTATTGGTTCATATATTCAAAATTATGTTGAAAACGATTGTACAATCATTGTTATTGTTATTATTATTGTAACTGTCACGTCTACTTTTTTGGTTATATTATAACCAAAAAGTGACGTCTTGTTTTATAGTCTGTTGGTCAATTTTCTAAAATTATTCTATATGTCTCAATTTATATGATATATTATTTTTTAAGAGAAACAAGAAATTTTTTATTGTGACCTATTCGTATACCTTTTAAGTATTTTAAATTGTTAATTATTATGACTTATAATATTTTTGTATGTATTTAGAACCTACGTATGTAGGCGTAGATATTTATCATTTGATTATGTAGGTTCCAATAATCCATGTGTACCCTCCTTATTGTTTTATTTTGTTGTTATCAAGAACTCTCTGGATAATAATTATCTTCATTTATTATTTGTGCTTACTCTAGAATTGATTTTCAAGGCTTATCACAATTGCAGTTCGCATGGGATCGGATTTTATGCAAAGAAAATGTCAATAGTGGGCAATGTAAGAGTATAGGCAACCGGTTCTCTTGGTAGTTTGGTGGCAACTAATGGTATTATTTTAGTGGTTTATTCGTTCAAAATTCACTTGAAAATGATAGTACAATCATTGTTATTGTTGCCGTCAACCTTTTTGATTGCACTACATTCAATGAAGGTAAAAAATTGATATTGGCCTAACTCAACCCCAAAAATTAATTTGTATGATTAAGATTGTCCAGGTTCATATAAGGAGTCCATGTTCTCATTCAATTTCTAATGTGAAAATCTTAATACCATTCTGACAAATCGATTCAAAGAAATTTGCGGGTGTTGTTGGTGAAACAGTGTGCACGAGTTGGTGGTAGGCTGCTGTTGGTGGCGAAGCCAGTTGACATCTAGTCATTGGAATTGACCCTTGTTGTTAAGGGTAGGGTCATGCAGGCGAGGCCTAGTTCGATATTGGGCGAACGGCTTTCGTACCAGGTAGTATGGATTAGGCGATGAAATTTGCTTTGGGCTTTACGGCCTCTCGCGGCCGCTGTTCTTATTACTTGCGACCACATCGCGGCTGATGCCATCGGTGGTGGTCGTGATGGTGGTTGGTATGGATGCCACCGGTGGTGCCACACTTTCAACGACTAATGCTTTTTGATTGTGCTCATCTTGTTTAGCACGCCGGGTCTCTTCCAACAACAGTTGTGAGCGTGCCTTGTTGAAACTTGATAGTGAGTCGGCATGTTGAATCATCGTTGCAATAATATCATATTTCCCTTTCGGTAAGCCTGCAACAAGTTGTAGTACCATTTTTGTTTCAGAAATAGATGTCCCAACGTTAGAAAGTTGGTCAACGATGAGTTTCAGTTGTTTGCAATAGTCGAACATGTTGTTAAAATTCTCGAGACGCGTATTGTTGAATTGTTCTTCAAAATACACGATCGAGTATTTTTATTGTCCTGAATTTTTTTCTCTAATCGTACCTAAAGTTTCCGCGCCGAAGCACATATTTTCATGATAGTACACAACAAGTCTTTTGATATAGTGCCGTTTATACATTGCTTGACGATGGCGTCAAGGCGACGCCATGTCGAGTCTACAACGTCCGTGGGGCGAGGAATTGAATCATCAATGTGGTCGAGCACGTTGTACGCGCAAGCATGGATATAGAACAGTTCTACCATATGAAATATTAACAGTCATCTTGGTCAAGAATTATGGGGATGAAATTCTTGATGTTTGTAACGGCAAAAATCGGATGAAAAGAAGACGGTGAAGAAGGAGAATGATTGTCAAATATACCGGTGGAAGAATCAGTGATTTTAGGGAAAGTGGGAGGAGACATGATAGCCACAAAATTGGGAAGAAGAATAATTGGGGTGGCCAATGATGGAGATAAGAAGGGGCAGGGGGGGTCGGCGGCCCTAGTATAGAAAAAGAAAAGTGGGGTTTAGGGTTTGACTACTGATACCATGTAAGTTTGAATAATCTCCCTTAGAGATTCTTCTCATTATTCACAATATATATAGTTGTACAAATGTTGATTTCTAATACAGTAAGAATCCTACTTTACTATAAATATACAACACTCATAATTACAAAATATACGGTGAATATTTTGAGAATATTCACTAATAATTATCATTGAAAAATATAATTAAAGCTACATAAATCACCTTAATATGTGTTAGTCGATCTTCATATTCCTCGATGTCATGAGGAGTAGCTAGTGGCGGATCCAGACCGCCAAATTTGGTGGTGCAAATATACGAAGTTACACATTTTTTTTGAGTCAATGTGGGTAGAGTACAAAACGACGTCGTTTTGTATTAAAAAAAATTGAAATTTTTGATAGTGCAACTACACCACCATGCTTACAGTGGTTCCGCCCCTGGGAGTAGCATTATCCATCAACAACAAAATCTTACGATTTTCATTTTCAAATTTAGCATTGAGATAAAGCATGTATTGTTTAAAAATGTCACGAATCATCCCTGCTTTCTTGTTAAAGAAATAATTGATGTGGGGGAGAGAGGCCATATCGACGTGTTTATAACAACGAGGTTTAGCAACAGATCCAATAACCAAAGGTTTTATTTTCTACCCGCAAGGGTAGCGAGTTAATGCTTGATGAAGCGCGGGGCGCAGTCACGAGTTCGATCCCTTGCATAAACCTTCTTGGTTGAGCCTGTCACATATGGCTTGCCAAATGTGGTTAATCGGCTGACGTGGTTTGCAGGCTATTGCGTCAGCCCGGGGTTTACCCTGTGCGCACTCGAAAGAGTAGCGGCTGCGGGTTTCTTCGTCAAAAAAAAAAAAGGTTTTATTTTCTCTGTCCCTGTGAATAACGTGCGCATAAAAAAATTTAATTTGAGTTTTTTTTTTATAACAACAATCAACTAAAATAAAGCACTTAATTAGGGATGTCAATTGCCAATTGGGGCAGAGTAGGGTAGGGCAGGACAAGCTCTTAACGGAGTAGGGCAGTGAAAGACTTAAACAGGATAGGACAGGGCGGGACAAAATTAATTTTGTTAAAAATAGAAATAGAACAGGGCAGGTGATGAGGTTATGAATTTTAAATCGGGTCCTATGAAAAATGTGGAAATTAAATTAGCTTTTGCTGCGGGTTATGAATCGAATCTTGAATGTCCTACTAAAGTTGATCATGGACCATATCCTGTTTCCACTTCGGTACGATGTAAAATTTGATTATATATTTTGTTTGTTAAATTAAGATAGGTGTTTAAATTGTGATATTAGCATGTTATTATGTATTCTTTTGGTTTGTTAGAGCAGTTTTTGTTTTTCTGGTTATTTTAGGCATGTTCACTTTATAGTTTGAATAATTAATAGTACATCAAAGTTTAATTATACATTTTGTTTGTTAAATTAATTAAGGATAGAATTATAGGTGTTTAATTATACATTTTGTGTTATAAATATTCCTTTCAAATTATCTAAAGTTTATTTCACTGATACCAAATAAATTTTAAATGTATTACTTTGATGATACAAAATAAACTTTAATACTTGTATTTAGAAAATTGTAAAAGGTATAAAACAGGAATTTAAAAGAATAAATTCTTTATATGATTTTTAAAAAATCAATTTTCAACTTAATACATGAAAACGTTAAGACTTGATATCATGTCGTTTTTTGAACTTAATACATAATATTGCATTATAATCCAATCGAGTTATTATCTATAAATGGAATTCAAATATTAAAAGGAATGAAAAACATACACGGAGAGGGGCGGGGCAGGACATTTTTTTGGACAAAGCTAAACGGGGCACGACAAGTCAAAATCTGAATAGGTCAAAGCTTGTTCCGCCATAACCCGCCCTATTGTCATCCCTACAATTAATCTTTAACAAAATTCAACAAATCAAACATGTTTTAGGAAAACTATATCTTACCAAGAGCATTACATGTTAACATCACGGTAATTCTAGATTTGTCTTTCTTACGTCCACTTTGTGGCATTTGAGCAAGAGTCTTATTTGGAGACACACAGAAACAAAGTCCAATGTCGTCGCAATTAAAGACATCTCAGAGAGCATAATCTTTTATTACTTCATGAAGTTTAGTGCGTAAGGTAGGAAGGTCTTGGATGGGAGCACTCTTAGCTTCACCATGAAAACGTTAAGACTTGATGTCATGTCGTTTTTTGAACCGTAAGAGCCACCCATTAGAGGCAGAGAAGTTTTTATTCTCTACCGTGTTTTTATTTTTTATTTTTTTTTGAAGGGAATCGCACGCATTACTCTTTCAGTGCGCATGCAAGAAACCCCTATGACGCAATACCGCAAAACCACGTCAGCCGATTAACCACACTACCGTGTTAATTTTTGCTTTAGTTCATGTGTGATTTTTGGATTGTCCTCTTTGTATTGGCACAATTCTATCATTGTTTCTAAATAAATAGCTTGACGTTTAACCCCATATTGCGTGAATGAAGAATATGTGATGACAATGTTATTTTTTTGCTAGAAATATAAAGGTATTTATAGTTACAAAATTCATAACTAATTTAAATTATAAAAGGAAAATAGCAAAATTAAAGTTCGGCAAATATATCAGAGATATTATCATACCAATCGTGTTAACTAAATTGAGATTTGATTTTATAAAATTTCAAACTTAAAATAGACTGATTACATCTATCAAAATCAAGTAAATAAGTATCAAATTTATATAAAACGGTAGATAGAAAATATACGATTTTGAAAATTTTCAAGTCTAAATCAGATCACTATGAGATTTTTTCTTTCTTTTAGATATTCATACTTGAAATTTACTATGTGCATGATTTTAATGATATTGATAGAATATAATATTTGATAGAATAATTGTGATTTGTACATAATCTTTCAGTATATTTTGTATATGATAGGTGTATATTTAGTTATTTACCTTACTACTAGCCTAGGATGATGCTTGTATTATGAGTATATTTACTTAACCGACAACATAGAAGCAATATCGAATGAAGGAAAATCTTCAGAACAAAGTTTTGTTAACGTGGACGAAACAGAAGGAGGAATAAACCAACACAAAATGAAGAAGACTTGACTGATAATATAGGTACGAACGAAACTCAGATGAACGGAGTATGGACATCGAATACGAACCTATGGATCATCAGGATTTAGACCAAAGAGAGGATGGTATGGATAGAGATAACATGAAGCAAGTACCGTCGCAAGGTATCTGTACCAACGAATTCATCCGGACAAACAACTACGTCAAGGTAAACGTCAAAAGCATAAATCAATCCGGCTACACGACTACATCACTGAACCTTTCAGGAAACAAAGTCCATCAACTCATCTGCCTGATCCTCAGCAATCCTCCGATTCACCTTATCCCTTAGCTAACTATATATCATGTGATAATTTTTTTCCGCAACACTAAAGGTTCCTTGCAGCAATTACCACAGGAATCGAACCAAAAACTTTTTCACATGCAATGAAAAATGAACATTGGAAAGTAGTCATACGGCAAGAGATCTATGCGTGGGAGGATAATGAAATATGGACACTAGAAACTTTACCACCAGATAAGAAAGCACTCGGATCTAGATGAGTGTACAAAATCAAATACAACTCTGACATCACAATCGAGCGATATAAAACTCGTTTGGTCATCTTCGGAAATAAATAGGAAGAAGGAATTGACTATAACAAAACTTTTGTTCTGGTTGCTAATGTAGTAATTGTTCGGGCCTTGCTGGTTGTTGCGGCTGCACAAAATTTGGAGTTGCATAAAATTGATGTGCATAATGTTTTCTTATACGGTGAGCTTACAACAAAGTTTATATGAAATTGTCACCGGGATTTTGTGTTTCTAATCCCGGGTTCAAACAATCATACTCTGATTATTCTCAATTCACTATGCACCGGGTAGGTATGAAACTTAACGTCTTAGTCTACGTGGATGACTTGATTATCTCCGAAAATGACCATAATTTCATTGAACGATTCAAAGACTATCTCCGCACATATTTTCACATGAAAAATTCAGGCCCTCTACAATACTATCTGGGAGTTGATGTTGCACATGGACCAACTGAATTGTTTCTTTGTCACGAAAATATGAGTTGGATATAATATCTGAGTCCGGTTTACTGGAAGCTAAGCCAATCAATACTCCTATAGAACAGATTTACATTTTGACATTGGCCAAATGAGCTACTTTAGGAGATCCGAAATCATACCGGTGTCTAGTCGGTAGACTAATATACCTCAGTTTCAGGAGACGTAAGTTGTTGTATTGCATGCATGTTCTGTCCTAATTCATGCAACAACCAAATAAAGCACACTGAAATGCCGCTCTCCATGTGGTGTGGTACTTGAAGAAGAACTCAGGACAATACATTATGATGAGAAAATAGTGTGACCTCCAGTTGTACAGATGATGTGATTCGGACTAGGTCAGATGTCTGTTGACTTGAAAATCACTTAACGGTTAGTATATATCCCTTGAGAATTCACCCATATCATGAAAAACTAAGAAGCAACACATTGCCTCTCACCCGTCAGTAGAGGCGGAATATTGGTCAATGACAATGATAGTTAGTGAGTTGAAATGGCTAAATGAAATTTTACATAGTTTGGGTGTTAAACATAAATCTCCGGTGAAAATGTATTGTGATAGTCAAACAACATTGTATATTGTGCAAAATTCGGTGTTTCGTGAACGGACTAAAACACATTGAAGTCGACTGTCACTATGTTCGGGGCGCGCTCCAATCCAGGATAATACTTCCTAGTCATGTATCAACAATGAACAATTGACTTATGTGTTTACAAAGGCTTTGGACAAATCACAACATGAATATTAATTTGGCAAGTTAGGCATTCGAGACCCTCATGCTCCAACTTGATCGAGGTATTAGAATAAGTTAGGTCTATTTATGATAACATATGATTTGATAATTATGATAAATAGAATTTGTAGTCCTATTAGAATATAGTTACCCTTTACCCTATTAGACTAGAAAAATGAAAATCTTATCTTTATATAAATAGGTCATTATGATGAATGAAAACTTGATTTTTTTTTCATTATTCTTGTCTTTCTAAATTTTCGTCACTAAGTCGATTTTATCATAAGGTCCTGAACAGTTTATATGTTATCTCATTATATTATAATCTTTTCAAGATTTTGCCACTTTTTATGCGAATGAGAAGAAACGTATGTAACGTCAATAAGAAAGACGTACCTTTTATGAGAAGAGCAAGTAACACGTTAACATCGATAAGAAAGTTAATTAATATTTCGTTAAAACTTTTTAACTTTACAAAGAAGAACAATATATATATAATTGTCTATAAGGACAAAGAATATACGCCTTTTCCAAATTTGTATTAACACTTGCGTATTAGTAATCATAATTAGTAATCTCCATGCGTATTGCCCTTCCTATACAATTTCTTTTGTTACTTATCAAGAACTTGCTGGAAATTACTATCATTATTTTCTTTATTATTTATGGTAAACGTTGAACTAATTTAAACGTATCACAGTAATCATGTATTATGCAGATTAAATGAACTTAATTAATTTCAGTGTGCTAGAAAAAAACCTAAACACACAAGAACAACTACCTTTTGCTATCTGTTATCTGCCTTGTTGACTGTATTGCTTAAAAAAAATTAAACCTTCGTCATTTCCGAGGTAAAGAATATTATATTTACCAGTTTTTGCTTTTCGGTCGTCTTTTGTTTTCTTTCTTTCCGCTAATTATATTTAAGGTGAAATTAAAACTTATCGATATCAGGTTGTTTCGTCAAGTCCATGAATATAAACTATACAGGGCGTTTTTAAGTGTGAATTTTGGGATACGTGAATTCATAGTTTAAAATTATATATGAAAGAAATAATTCCTTGATTATTCTTATTAACGAAAGACATATATATACAAGTTACAAGAAAGATCATCTTTATATTCTACCTAGAAATTCCTATTCTATAAGAATACTAACTTTACAATTATGATAATATTACACTATTAATTAAGGTATAAATCTAAGTCTAGTACTCACCAAATATACAAAGGAAACGGAAAGGGTGGAAATGGTCCCACACGGCTGGGCTGTCTATCGACTGGGATGTATATGGGCTGACCCATATACACTTTAACACACCCCCGCGGTCATAGCGGGCGGTCTTCGTACGCTGAGACTGTCTCTAAAATCTTCAAAAAAGACCGAGGGAAGACCCTTTGTAAAGATGTTTGCAATTTGATATCTGGAAAGGACATGGCAGACGCGTACTTGTCCTTTAGCTACCTTCTCTCGAAGTGAGTATCCATCTCTATGTGTTTAATGCGTTGGTGCTGATCTGGATTACCATAAAGGTAGATGACACTTATATTATCACAATACACCAAAGTAGCTTTCTCAATAGGACAATGAAGCTCTAAAAGTATATTTCGTAACCAACATGACTCAGAAACCACATTGGCTACCCCTCGATACTCGGCCTCTGCACTTGAACGTGAAAGCGTAGATTGCCGCTTGGCAGACCATGAGACAAAGTTATTACCCAAAAACATACAATAGCCAGACGTAGACCGTTTGGTGTCAGGACAACCACCCCAATCATCATATGTATATTAGACAAGTGTAGACGTCGACGAAGTGTACAAATGCAAACAATAATCAAGTGTTCCCTGGATGTACCTAAGGATGCGTTTGAGCGCATTCATATGTTCAACTCTGGGATAATGCATAAACAAACACACCTGCTGGACTGCATATGTAATGTCTGGTCAAATGAACGTAAGATACCGAAGGACGCCTGCCAGACTACGATAGCGGGTTGGATCCTCATACGGAGAGCCAGCTGCAGCACCCAACTTGGGTTTAGTATCAATTGGAGTAGAAGTGGACTTACAGGATGACATCTCAGCCCTCTCAATGATCTGTGCTGCAAACTTCCTCTGTGTTAAGAACAATTCGCCTGCATGACGAGTGACTGCAATTCCCAAAAAATAGTTCAAGGGTCCCAAGTCTTTCATGACAAATTCAGAACTGAGCATTGTCATAATAGACTTTCTCAAAGCATCAGAAGAGACAGTTAAGATAATATCATCAACATATAACAATATATAAGCCATGGAAGAACCCCGATCATATATGAACAATGAATTATCAGACATGCTGTGAGAAAAACCCATAATCGAAACAAAATCAGCAAACCTCTTATACCATTCCCGTGGAGACTGCTTAAGTCCATACAAGGACTTCTTCAATAGACAGACATGATTAGGATATCTAGTATCCATGAACCCCAACGGCTGATGCATATACACTGTCTCCTGAAGATCAATATGTAGAAAAACATTCTTCACATCTAGCTGACGAATGTGCCATGATTTTGAAAGAGCCAAACTGAGCACAGTTCGAATGGTAGCCGGCTTGACCACCGGGATAAATGTCTCACCACAATCCACACCAACCTACTGAGTCTTACCATCACCTACAAGTCTAGCCTTATGCCTTGCAAATGAACCATCAGAATTTTTCTTATGAACAAAAATCCACATAGACCGAATAATATTAACACCAAATGGACGGGTTACCAACTCCCACGTCTTATTATCAATAAGAGCATTATATTCCTTGGTCATGACAATTTTTCAATTAGAGTCATTTAAGGCAGACACAAGATTACGGGGTAATGAGAATTTCAGAACATTAGAATTCAAACTGAAATGTCTTTTTAATTTAAAAATACCCCGTTGACTGCGAGTGACTGGACCAAGACTCTGGGCTGGATTGGGTGAATTTTGGGAATTTCTGATATTACCGTCGAAGGCGCCGCGACGCTAGGTGTGCAGGACCGCGGCGCTGTTTCGCAGGTGTTTTGGCGCCGCTGCGCTGATGGTCATTTTTCGGGCAAATCTAAAAAATGACGTTGAACATAGGAGGAGATATCCTCATCCAAAAAATCATAAGAACTAGACACGGGGTTTTCTACTTTAGAAAAAGAAAATTGGGATTCATCAAAGAGAACATGACGACTAATGATGATTCGTTTAGAGGACAAATCAAAGCATTTATAACTACGGTGATTTGATGGAAAATTGGGATTCATCAAAGAGAACATGACGACTAATGAGTAATTTTTAGTTAGTATTTTTCCCACTTTCGTTTAAATAAGTGTAGTGTTAGGGTCGTTTTTCTTTCTTTTGAGTCACAGCGGTTCGAAAAGGCAAAATGGCGAAAAGGAGCGAAAAGTGGGCATAAGAGGAGAGTCCCGAGGCAGAAGAGAGCGAAGGTCGGAGCAAGGCAGCGGCACATGGCGCCAGAGCGAGCGCAGTGAAACATCAAAGAACCCGCAGGAGTTTGGGCGCCATGGCTGATCTGCATAATGGCGGCAAGCGCGAAATTTTCAAATCCGAAGACAAATTGGCCAGGGGCAAAAAAAGGTCCATAGGGCACGAAAATAGCAACATACTTAAGACATAGGGATAATTCTACAGAGAGAGGGGGGACATTCAATCACAAAGGACAATTGAAGACAATTTGGAGGCTACCATTGGAGACCTAGTTCTAAGTACTTTTTCTTTCTTTAGCTTTCAATTCAGTTTATGTTGGTATTTGTATTAGTTCTTAGCGTGACTATGTCTAGAAGCTAAACACTTTATTAAGGCTTTTCTATTGAATCGCTTGAACATATATTTCATGAATTAATGCATTAGTTTGATTTCTTCTTCACTTGATTAAGATTTATTCAATATTGGTATGAATGTTTGATAGTTAACTGGCCATTAATTATCATAATATATATGATTTCGAATCAAGAACCGAGAGGAGAGATTTGGATATGCTGTAATTGAATAGACATAGGTTAAAATCGCGGACAAAAGTATCCCAATACTTGTGTAGCATTATAGGTTATTGTTCTTAATCCTCCTATGTGGTAAATTCTATCTTAGAAATATAGAAGGGTTCTGCACTGGGGTTGAGTGATTATATATCATAACCGGAATGTAAGACAGTCTAGTTAACCGCTATCTTAACGTAGAAGAAGAAGTCATTCTAGTTGCATTAAGGATTGAAAAGAGTGGATAGTCGAGGATATTGGAAGCCTTAATTCCTTCATAACTGATTAAACCTCAACAATTTAGTTTACTTCTTGCATTATTCTTGTAGTTAGATAAAAACTCAAATCAATTATCGTTTGCCAAATAGATAACCTAGAATAGATGTTCGGTAATTAGAAATCAGTCTCTGTGAACGATAAACTCGGTCTTACACGACTATATTACTTGTAACGATACGTACACTTGCATAAGCACGTGGAAATCGGCTAACAATCATACATTTGGAGCAACAAAGCACTACACTGACCATTGAAAAATCTTCAAAGTATTATCAAAGGATCTACACATTGATAATTGTTTTATTGAATTAACCAAATAGAAAAAAAATACACCTTCATTTATTAATAAGTAATATATGTAAGATTCCATACCTTCATCATCCACATAGTCATCAACATAAATGGTTGGACATTCAACTAAGTTTGACGTAGTACTAGTAACTTCATCTACAAATAAAATCACAATAAAAAAATAAGAATTATGAGAAACGGGTGGGGTACATCCATATCCTTACCAGCCCCTAACCCATCCTCAGACAGTCTGGTTAATACTCTACCCGACCCATGGGTCAGTCAAAGCGGGTAATTATCTGCGTTTACCGGGTAGGGTACGTGTAAGGTAGGGTGGGTAGGGTCAATTTTGCAATCCCTAGTTGCACTTGGTTAAAAAGTTATGTGTCGAACTTCAACCTCTTCGAGTTGGCCACGGGGTAACAGCCTCTGACGCTGCACACCATTGCGACGGAAGGGGCTTGCCCATCAGCCTACTTTGTTAAGAGCTGGCAGGAGCGTAACGAC
The DNA here is from genome assembly GCA_029844215.1 of Przewalskia tangutica. Taxonomy (NCBI): domain Eukaryota; kingdom Viridiplantae; phylum Streptophyta; class Magnoliopsida; order Solanales; family Solanaceae; genus Przewalskia; species Przewalskia tangutica. Next base: position 89,940,778 of record CM056738.1, on the reverse strand, counting down.
CATTAGCTTAATTATTTACCAAGAGGAACAAGAATTGATTCCCACTTAATGCATTTTTGTTCTCCTTTTTTTTATAGTGCACCCATGTTCTAGAAATTCTAAATTCGCCTCTGAAACTATATATGTATACATATTTTTAATGTTTAATCACAATTAAGTAGTATACATTATCACATTGATTTGTTAATTCTTAAAACTAATTATTTAGTTAGCTATGAATGCTTGACACTGATAAATTTTTATCATAAGCTTCCGAAAATTTACTTATTTGGCTATATACACTAAATAAATAATTTAGGGGATGTATTACTTCTTATTAAAAGCTTCTTCATTTTAGAACTTTCAATCCTAAGATTTAATTAATAGATATTTGAGATGATTGATTGAAATTTGCAAAAGTAAGTATTTGAGTTAAGTTGAGAAGGGATATTAAGTAGTTGATGTTTCGTTTGGACATGAAAATACAGTTAGAAATTTTTCGAGTGAAAATTCAAAAAAACTTGAAAATTTCCTAAAAATCTATTTTCAATAGATGGGATGAGGGCAAATGTAAACCATTTTCAATATGGAGTTATTTTTACCCTTTGTAGTTGTTTTTATTGTTATTCTAACACATTAATCTTTTTGGTCATACTGTAACCAAAAAGTGTCGGCTTGTCTTATATTGCAAGTAACAGGAGACGAAAGTCTTGAACCACTTATATAATATGTTTCGTTTTTTTTATTTCATTATCTTTCAAGACAAATCTTTCACAATTTTTGTGCAAAGGACAAGAAACGTGTATGGCGTTAATAAGAAATACTATATCTTGTGCTTTCTATGCGAAGAACAAGAAATATACGTATTGTCACTAAAAAGAAGTCAATATCTCGTGAAAACTTTTGAGATCCGAAGAAGACGATGATATTGAGCAATTTATAAGTTCTTTTTCATTTCTCGCCTCGTGAGACATTTCTTTAAAATATATTATTACTTCTTTGAAGGGTCAATTTATAAGTAACTCCATATTCTTTCTATTGACGTAAAGCCATGGTGAACTGAACGTAAGCTTCCGACAAGAATTAGCTAAGATATCAAATGTTGTCAAACATCGACTTTGTCCGCAAGATTTATATACTCATTAAATGAGGAGAATAAGTTCTATGGCAAAAAGAACTCCCGACAAGGAACAAATAATAGCATCAGAGTGATATACCTCATACAACTTATACGAATACCGTGTAACTACCTTTGTCGATCTACTCGTCGACTCAACGTACATGAGCTGAATAGCACCTCAATCTACAATAACTATAAGAACACCATTGTCAACTCAAGAAAAATTAGAATACGATACGCTGAGTGGCAAACTCGTTTCATAACATCCACCAATGCTTCTCTAATACTTTTCCTCTCTTTACTACATTCCTAGCACAACTACAACCACACATTCAAACTTTCTTTATAATTTCTAGCCACAAGATAGCCCAAGGATAACCCAAAACAGTCCAACAAACTACAACACTTTAAATATGAGTTTCAACCTTAATCTAACATGTTCTAGTCTCTTGATTATTCTTATTAATTGAAGACATATATATACAAGTTTCAATAGGAGAATCTTATTCCTACTTTACATTTAAATTCCTATCATATACAATTAAGGTAATAGAATAATTCTAATCATGGTACAAGACTAAGTCTACCAAATATACAATAATAATACAATAATACTGTGTCCACAGCTGGACACGGTGTGGGCCCTGGATATGGCCTGCCCGAGAACTCACTGGATGTGGGCCTGAGCCGCGGCGCTGTGTCCCTGGAGCCGCTGCACTAATGCCAATTTTTGGACACTGTTTCACACATCCCGCAGTCACAGCGGGAGGTCTTCGTACGCTGAGACTGTCTATAAAATCTTCAAAAAGGACCGAGGGAAGACCATTTGTAAAGATGTCAGCAATTTGATAACTTGAAGGTATATGGCAAACGCGTACTTGTCCTTTGACTACCTTCTCTCGAACAAAGTGAATATCCATCTCTATGTGTTTAGTACACTGGTGCTGAACTGGATTATCAGAAAGGTATATGGGACTTATATTATCACAATATACCAAGGTAGCCTTCTCAATAGGACAATGAAGCTCTAACATTAGATTTCGTAACAACGTGACTCGAAACCACATCGCTACCCTCTATACTCGGCCTACGCGCGAGCGTGAAAGTGTTGATTGACGGCTTGCACCGTGAGACCAAGTTATTACCTAAAAATATGCAATAGCGGGCGTAGACCGTGCGGTGTCGGACAACCACCCCATCGATTCGTAGTAGGAGACAGTGTAGGCGTCGGCGACGAGGATACAAATGCAAACCATACTCAAGTGTTCCCTAAATGTACCTAAGAATGCGTTTGAGCGCATTCATATGTTCAACTCTAGGATCATGCATAAACAAACACACCTGTTGTACGATATATGTAATATCAGGTCGCGTGAACATCAGATACTGAAGGGCGCCTGCAGGACTGCGATAGCGTGTCGGATCCTCATATGGAGAGCCAGCTGCAGCACCCAACTTGGATTTAGTATCAACTGGAGTAGAAGTGGAATTACAGGATGACATAACAACCCTCTCAATGATCTCTGTTGCATACTTCCTCTATGATAAGAACAATCCACATGCATGGCGAGTGAATGCAATTCCCAAAAAATAACTCAATGGGCCCAAGTCCTTCATGACAAACTCAGAACTGAGCATTGTCATAATATATTTTCGCAAAGCATCAGAAGATACAATCAAGATAATATCATCAACATATAACAATATATAAGCCATGGAATACCCTCGACGATATATGAATAATGAATTATCAGATGTGCGAAAAAACCCATAGTCGAAATAAAGTCAGAAAATCTCTTATACCATGCCCGTGGAGACTGCTTAAGTCCATATAAGGACTTCTTCAATAGACAAACATGATTAGGATATCTAGTATCCCTGAATCCAAGGGCTGATACATATACACTGTCTCCTGAAGATCACCATGTAGAAAAGCATTCTTCACATCTAGCTGATGAATGAGCCAGGATTTCGAAAGAGCCAAGTTGAGCACAATGCGAATGGTAGCCGACTTGACCATCAGGCTAAATATCTCACCATAATTCACACCAACCTGCTGAGTCTTACCATCACCAAACAAGTCTATCCTTATGCCTTGCAAATGAACCATCAGAATTTTTCTTATGAACAAAAATCTACATAGACCGAATAATATTAACACCAGATGGATGGGGTACCAACTCCCACATCTAATTATCAATAAAAACATTATATTCTTCGGTCATGACAATTTTCCAATTAGGGTCATTTAAGGCAAACACAGGATTACGGGGCAAGGGGGATTTAAAAACATTAGAATTCAAATTAAAATGTACTTTAGGCTTAAAAATACCCCGTTGAATGCGAGTGATTGGACCATGACTCTAGGCAGGATTGGGGGAATTTTGAGAAATTTCGGGAATTACCGTCGAAGGCATCACGGCGCAGGCAGCAGGTGCCGCGACGCTGGAAGAGCTGCAGAGCTCTCTGAAGTTTTGGTGTCGCGGCGCTTCCCCAGAGGGCTGCGGCGCTAATGACGGGTTTGAAACAATTTGGTCAGTGGGCAGTCGCCGCGGCGCTGACGACATTTTTTTCAGAGGAATATGAAAAATGACCCAGAACATATGGAGAGATAGCGCCATCCAAAAAATCATAAGAACTAGGAACGAGTTGTTCTACTTTAGAAAATGGAAATTGAGATTCATCAAAGAGGACATGACGACTAATGATGATTCATTTAGCGGAATAATCAAAGCATTTATAACCACGGTGATTTGATAGAAAACCCAAAAATACACAAGGAGTAGAACGTGCCTGAAGTTTGTTGATTGTAGTAGATGGTGTCACGACCCGACCCGACGGGCCGCGACTTAGTGCCCTACTTGGACACCCTTATACGAACCTGTTACATATAATCAACCTGATACCAAGGATAATGTAGAAATATGTAAACCATATCAAAAAAGGCAAGCCGACGAGGCTGCCACTATACACAGGAATATCCAAAACGAATTACAATTGTGGCTGACCACAACACGTCTATAACCACACATATCCAAAACGCGTCTACCACCCACACCTGTCTACAGACCTCTAAGAATATAACGGTGAAACATGACGCGACAGTGCCCCGCCGTACCCCTGAATATACATAAGTCTGTAACAAAAGGGTCTGTAGCAAAATGACTTGGCTCCGGATCAATGGAGCTCTCCAAATAGATGAACAGGAATCCTAGACTGGAGGATCACCAAACTGAATATATGTACCTGCGGGCATGAAACGCAGCCCCCCGAGGAAAGGGGGTCAGTATGAACAAATGTATCGAGTATGTAAAACATAAAGTACAATAAAAAAAATCATAACTGGCCAAAAGATAACAGGAGACAAGTATGATAACTAAAATACCAATGCAACTGTGCCATATAAAAATGAGAGTCAATTGTGCTTTATAAAAATGAGAGTCATATCAAAATCGTGGATGTCTGTCCATAGAATCATCATATTTATATACATATAACGTGTCCCGGCCCTCTAGTGAGGGACTCGGTGGAATCATCATAATCATGGATACCTTTCCATGTAATATACCCGACTCATTCTGGGACTCGGTGAGCTCATCATCATCATGGATGCCGGTGCATGGAATCATCATATATATACATACAACGTGTCCCGGCCCTCTAGTGAGGGTCTCGATGAACAATGCAAGGAACTGCGCACGAACATTCCCGGCCCGGGACTCGGTGAAATGATATAATCACATTAGCACGAGTAGATTATCATGAGCAACCATATGCAATTTAAATCATCATTTGTCTCTCTCAATAGAATGAATTATCACTGTAAAATCAAAAGCACTATCATATCAAGTAGCACTAGGAATTAGGATTCAATGAAATTTCGTACGTCCACCGTACGCTCATCTTATATAAATCATGCCAAAAGAAAGAAGGAATGGATAGCTTCACATACCTTATCGTCGAATTAACCAACTCAATAATTAGAATTCGTTTCAACTAGCACTTCAACATATAACAATAATAACATGTCCATCAACTCTATGGTATACGTTATATAGCGAATAATGACTCCCTTTTTATGTAGCAATTTGGGCAGCACTTTCCCTGTTTATACTCACATCCTCAAATCACACACAAGGTCAACCAAATCGATAATAAGTCACAACTTAAGGGTATAACCAAAACAGTCTCATATATTCGATATACACTATCGTTATGCATTCTTTCTCTTTACGTTCATGTAATACAACGTCCACAACAACCAAGGTGATTACTACACTTATTTCTCATGTTCATTCAGTCCCTTAATCCATATTAAAATAGTCCATAAAAACAGTTCATACTTCTAGCACAACGAGAGTTCAAGTCCTATAGTTTGCAACATAACACATTTCTACACTTTAATTCTTTTAAGACATATATCCGAAATTACCACAATGTATATGCATGTTCATATCTTATAATTTCAGCATTATAACTCAACAAAACAACCCCTAAATACAATACAACATGTCCAACAATTATGTGAATGTCTCGGTCCACAATCATAATTTCATAACTCTTCTCATAGTTCCTTAAAAATCCAATTCATGTTCCAACACTTTCATATAACCAATTTCAACTTTAAATATCAAGGTTTCCTTTAATTTTAACATGCAACCAATGACAATGATAACAACAACAACAATCAAATCCAATGTATACAAAACAATCCCAAATCGGTAATCACAAATCCAACAACAACCACATGCATTTTCTTACTTCCAATTTCTCTTAACACAAGTTCATCTCTTAACTACAACATCATTTGACTTCCAATTACTTTACAAGAAGAAGAATTCTTATCTTAAATTAGCCAAAGCAGTCCCTAGTGCATTCGGCACCCACTGCTCCTATTTTGCACCAATTTCACCATTTCTTCAAGTTACAATGACATGCATGCATCATTTACAAGTTTAAAACCATCTTACATACATGTTTTTCTTCCAAATAAATCATCTCCAAAACTCAACATTTTCTGGGCTATTCTCGGCCAGTCACCGTGACTCACTGGTTTGGGAAGTTTACCATGGCTTAGAACTTAGAGAAGGAATCAATCTTGGAAGAGGGAGTTGTTTTAGTCTTCTCTTTGGCTATGGAAGATGGGGAGAAATCTGAAAATTTGTGGGAGGGGAAGAGTGAAGGGAGATATATTAAATTAAAGTTAGAGAAATGAGTGGACATTGGTTTAAGTGAGCTTGAGCTAAAAATTGCATGTTGTCCACGTGTTTTGAGGGAACACGTCTCCAAATTTGTCCACTTATTATTATCCCCTATACTAAAATTAATCCCACAATTAATTAATCTCCCACATAATCAATCTTATATAAAATCTGAAAATTCCATGTCCTAATTTTGTTATACATGACACTTAGACCATAGCCCCATTGGAAATATACAACTATTAGTATTAATTCTCATCGTCACACTTGTAGTATTCAAAAATTATTTCGGGATCACATCCTTGGTATACTAATTTCCGTATTAGCATATATAAATATACTTTATATTCAATACTCGAATCTTATTTTATTAATTACATTCTCAATTTATTGCCCTAAAATTACGAGGTGTAACAGATGGAAACAATGGATAACATAAGCATCCGAAGACCATAAGATGAGAATATGACGGAGTCTTATTGTATAACACTTTAAGAGGGGATGAATATGTCAAACCTTTAGAGAGAAGAATATTGAGTAGATTGGTAGCCATTTGTAGCTCGTGATGCCAAAACAATGGAGGAACGGAAGAATGAACCAACAACGTGCGGACAATGTTATTAATAATACGAATTTTTCGCTCAGCTTTCCCATTTTGTGAGGACGTATGAGGACAAGAAAAATAAAAATTTATCCCATTTTGAGCACAAAACTCCGTAAATTCCCCATTGTCATACTCTTTTCCATTATAACATTGAATGTTTTTAATTTCCTGTTCGAATTGCGTTCTTATGAAATAGCTAAATTTTATGAAAATGGAAAAACTTGAGATTTTTTCGCAATTGGAAACGTCCATAAATATTTAGAATAGTCATCTAAGAATAAAACATAATAACGATGAACAATAGAACTGGGAACTGGAGATGTTCATAAATAACTATGAATAATATCAAAAGACATTAAAGTATGAGAATTCGAAGCTACAAACGATAATTTAATAATTTTTTCCAAGACACAGGATTGACAAAGTGGAGTACTACGCGTACCCTTACAAGAAATAAATTTATGTCTATCTAAACAAGATAAAATATTTGACCATGTATGACTAAACGAGCATGCCATAAGGAATGAACAATAGCTGTAAAAGTGGATGACATAGCTTGACGCGAGATGCTGAGACTCGGTGTGATTGGATACAGATCCCCCCTACTGTCACACCTTATGAGATGACACTCCGTCTTGAAATCCTTCACAGAAAATCCAAACGGATCAAAATTAATGGAAACCCAATTATTAGTGGTGAATTTACGGACAAACACCAAATTTTTAATCAATTTTGGGGCATGAAGGGTATGTTTCAGGACAAGTGGTGGATGGGGAGAAGATAAAGTTTTATGATCATAACCATTAATTGGAATAGTATTGTCATTACCAACAGTTATACCACTATTAGTGCTCAAAATGGAATAAGACGAGAGAGTACCATGTTCGGATGTCATGTGGGTAGTGACGCCGGTGTCCATGTACCAATTAGGATCCGGTTGAGTCAAGTCAAGCGTGTGCATCGCTGCTTCAATGTCGGTCTGAGTGGGGCCCATTGCGTGGTGGGCCTGATGGGGTTGAGGCCTAAGTATACTGGACTAATGTGGCTGCCCATACGTTGATGCGAAACACGAGTCTGGACTAAACACATCAGCCGGTCCGGTTGATCGAGCCGGGCCAAGTTGACTTGGATTTAATCGGATCGGCGGGCCGTAGGCATCTGGATTGGGGTTGGATTGGCCCCAACCCGCGGGTTATGAAAAAACCCGATAAGGCGGACGGTTAGGCGTGTGAACGAAAATCGGTTCCATTCTGGGTTAGCCGGGCCGGACCATTAACAAAAAAAAAAAAAAAAAAATATTTTGCCCAAACGGTATTGTTACCATGGGGCTTGGGAGAGGGCACAGGGAGCGGGGGCCTTGCAATGATCATTCGGCCAGTTGACTGCATTTTATATATTTTTTTGTTTTGTTTATTTATTTATTTTAATTACATTTTTACCCTTTAAAAAATCTATAAATTCTCTACATTTTCTTCATTTTTATCACACAACATTTCTCTCAATTCTCTTATTCTCAATTTCTCATACTCTCATAATCATCTTTATTATCAATTTTCAAGTTATTATTATTATTAGTTTTCAAATTGAAAATAGTAAGATGCAAGACTTCGAGCTTCGAGTTTCAATTGAATTCTGACGAGGATCAAAGTCATACTGGAAAATATATAAGCGAAACTATTTGTTTTTATGCCCAAAAATATAATCTTTATAATAAAATACTTTGTGTATCATTCGATAATGCATCTAATAATATTGTTGTTGTAGATCTTTTAAAAGCGGAAGTACAACCACCACTTCCTGATATATTTCATGTTCGTTGTGCTTGTCATATTTATAATTTAATTGTTAAAAGTGGTCTTGATTTATTTTCACCTGAAATAAAACTTGTCAAAAGAACTGTTGGAGTTATTCAGGGTAATAATAGGAAAAATAGAATTATAGAATTTAAAGAAAAATGTAAACAATTTAATTTGAGACCTAAATTCATGCCAGAAGAGATTATTACACGGTGGAATTATACTTATTTATTTTTAAAAGAATGTTATAAGTATAAAGACCCCATAACACATGTTGCAAATGCGCATTGTAAGAACGTGATGTATATGTTAACAAGCGAACATTGGAAATCAATTGGTGAACTTTTAAAAATTTTACTTAAATTTTACATCGCAATCGTTGAATTTTAGGATCTTATTACCCAATGATTTGTAATGCTTTAGCTCATATAATGAAATTTCATATTTACTTTATGGTTTAAAATCAAATGTGAAATATAAAGATGCGATTCTGATTATGTTTGAAAAGTTTAAAAAATATTTTTTTCCTATTCCTAATGTTTATTGTATTGGTGCAGTCTTAAATCCTTCTATTAAAAAAATAGATTGTCATAATTTAATATTTAGTTTATATACTTATATGGAAATAGGTCAAATAGAAACTCCATCTTCATTTGATTGCATAAGTAAACTTGATACTAATTTAACTACATTATATGAATATTATGCTACATTACATGATAACACCAACTCTGCTACTAATATTCCTTCTAGTTACGGTTACGTGTCTACACGAAGGTTCATCTTGATGGCGATGAAGAAGAATCTTTAGACATATGGAGCACTTTTACAACACAACCAACCATGGCCGATCTTGCGATGAGATGCAATTTTATTTACAAAAGCGGAGTGAAGAAAGATTTTGACCACTTTACAATGGTGGCGGGATAACAAAGACAATTCCGGTACTTGCAGCGATGGCGGGATGTTCTTAATAATGTCGATCTCAGCGGTGGCTTACGAAAGTGCATTTAGCCAAGCACGAGATCAAATAGGAGACACACGTCACTCATTGGGTGGAAGCACATTAGAAGTGTTAGTCCGCAGGGATTGGATCGAATCGGAGAGAAAAATCAAGAATGTGGAGCGTTAATTCTCGGAAGATGAAGAAATAGGCAATATTTTGGAAGCGGGAGCGGAGGCGGGGCGGAATTAATACTCGGATTTAGAGGCTATGAGCATAACGATTCAATCAACCATAGATTACGAAGAACTTGCGAAGGATCGTAATATGTAAATAAAATTATTATTACTTCATTATGTAATCTTATTAACGATATGAAAGTTCAAAACTTTACATCTTATCCTTAATTTTAATTTTACTATCTATTTAGTTGTTAATCTGATATTACTTATTTGTTAACTTATATCTACTAATCTAATAAATTAATAAAAGTATAATTACAAATTTACAATATAAAGTTATAAACTATAAAGTATAAAGTTATAAACTATAAAATAAAAAGTTAACTTTAAAGTTTCAATTTTAATATATACAACTAAATTATATTATATTATTATATTACATATTTAAATTGAATTTAGTTTATATTATAGAAAATAAATACTAGAAATATAAAAAAAATAGAAATCGGACCGGTAGGACCGGTTCGACCGAACCGCCGCGGGCGACACGAATCCGATGTGAACGGACCGGTTGGCCGATGAACGGTCGGTTGGCGGTGAAGCCGGCGGTTAAACGATAAGGGCTACCGTCGGGCCAGTTCGGCCGTTAGACACCTATAGTGCGGGTGGGTAGAAGGTGGGCGGCGGCACGCTTGTGGCGCGCGGCTAGGACCATCGCATTTGTCGGGGACCCAAATCTGTTGCTACTACTGACAGTTGCCCCCGTTGTTGCCACCTCGATTCTTGCCATTATTCTTTCGATTTTGGCCCTTCTTATCACCCCCGTTGTTGTGATTTTAGGTCACGTTTGATGGATTGGAAGGGGGGAAAATGGAAGCATTCATCATGGCGACGAGATTTGCTCCGATCGATGCCCTTTTAGCCAAATCCGTTTTTTCCAAAGTGAGCATGGAGCATGCTTTGATAGAACGCCGTAGGGGGTTACTTCGACGAATAACTGAAGCAACCGCTGTATAGGCCTCAGATAAACCGGAAACCATCTGAAGAATTAGAAGACAATCAGAAACAGGAGAACCCACGTTGCGAAGTTGGTGTGCCAAGACCTTGAGGCGTTTGCAATAAGAAGAAACGTTTGGAAAATTCGCCATAGAAACTTGAGAAAATTCCTGCTCAAGGATAACAATACGAGAATTACTGTTATCTTGGAAGATGTCACGCGATCGATTCCACGCCGCCATAGCTGTGGAGTTGGGTTCCATAATCGTCTGTAAAAGATCCAAGGGTGGCATAAATCCACTGAAGAACCTTGGCATCAAGCATGACCCATAATTTTGGATCTGCGTCTTTAGTGGGCACAATCGTCGTAGAAGTAGACGTTGTATCATCCTCCTTTGGAGGAGTTGGAGGAATGATGTGGTGGAAGACTTTATGTGCCAAAGCATGAATCTTAAATAATTTCTCCCACGTCCCATATTGAACGTTTTCTAGGTCAAGAACGATATGGATGACGCTCTTGATGTTTGAAACTGTGAGGGCATGGTGAAAATTGTTCTTATCAGCCATAGGGAATAAAACAACAAGATTCGGGAGAAGGGAATTTTGGAGATAGGAATTTCTGAAGGGAAGAGCCGCGACTTCGGAAGAAGACCGAGAATATGGCTGCGGCGCTAGGGCGAGAAACTCGAGAAAAGAAGAAAGAAATTTGAGGAGCGGAAGCAGGGTAAAGAGAACCTAGACTCTTGATACCATGAAAGAAATATCCCTTGATTATTCTTATTAATTGAAGACATATATATACAAGTTATAATAGGAGAATCTTATTACTACTTTACATCTAAATCCCTATTCTATACAATTAAGGTAATAGAATAATTTTAATTATAGTACAAGACTCAGTCTACCAAATATACAATAATAATACAATAATAATGTGTCTACCGCTGGATATGGCCTGCCCGAGAACCCACTGGACGTGGGCCTAAGCCGCAAGTATTCTTGGAGCCGCGGCGCTAATGCCAACTTTTGGGCACGGTTTAACATTCTACATCTAATCAACTAGCCATGACATAGCTGAACTTAAATATATAGAGGAGAAGCTCAATCTTACGTTAAACAACAAGAACAACTCTTGACCAAGTCTTCCTAAACTTAGAGAAACCCTCAACGTAACAACAACGCAATATAAGTAATTCCCACTAGCTAGCACTACAGGAGTTTTGATGTTAGATTTGACTATTTGAGTAGATTGACCTTGGATTTGCTTTTGCACCATGGAAGTAAGCTTAGAGAGAGCTTGGAGGTGTTCTTGGAGTTGGTTTGGTCGAGAATGACCAGAAAATGACGCAACCACCGCTTTAAATATCAAGATAAGGATGCATCACCTCAATTTCACAGAGCAATTCACACCCCGTAGATTCATTTCACGGACCGTGAAATGGCACCATAAATTAGCTACAAAAATTAGGTTTCTGCCATAAGTGGGATCTGTTCTGCAACTCTTTCTTAAAACGTACATAAATTCTTCTGCAAAGCTTCTACTAATGAACGATTTATTGCGTTGAAAAAGAACTTGAATTTAGATAGGTGATGCATCCCCATGACCTTTTATATACTAGAAGATATAGTTGGGTCGAAATCCTGTCCAGAATTTTGCCCGTCTTTCTCCGAGTTTTGAAGAACTTAATTTTTTCGATTCGTTTACTCCAAACTCTTAGGAGACTTACTTAACACTTGTTTTAAATCATTACCACCAAGATCTTAACCACTTCGGTCTTACGTTGCTTTACTTATAATGCATATTAGCATAAAAATACGGGGTGTAACAAAAATTCACCTTGAGGTTTTAAGTTCAAATCAAAGAAACTATCGTTTTTTTCCGAACATCCTTAGTGAAAATCCTGAATTCACCACTATTAAGAAGGCAATCAATTTTTTTTATTTCTCACCTTGCAAGACACTTTTTGAAGACATATTGTCATATCACTTCTTTGAAGGAAATTCACACAAATATATTGTATATGTAATACTATAGAAAAATAAACATTATTGTTAAAAGTGTCACATCAGAACATGGACTTTTTATATGAACTTGGACAATTCCAAACTTGTATAACACTTGCTATTTTTTATTTGGAACATTGTAGTAAAATTGTTATCATAATTAGTAATTTCCATGCGTATTGCCCTTCTTATCATTTTCTTTTGTTATTATCAAGAACCTAGCGGAAGTATCACTCTCTTCATTTGTTACTTGTGGTTAACATTAATCTAATTTATAAAACTGATCACAATTATCATGAATTGTGCAGATTAAACGAACTTGATTAATCTCAAGTTGTATGAGAGCGATCTTATGCTAGAAAAGTCCTCACCGCACAAGAAAAACACAGCCTTTGGCCCTTTGCTATCTGTTCTCTTCACTGTTAGCTGTATTGTAGTGACATACAAGTAGTTGGCCCATTTTTAAACCAAACATTCGTTATTTCCAAGGTAAAGAATCTTATCTTTTTTTTTCCCTTCAGCTAATTATATTTAGGGTACAAATTTATTCATATATACATCAATGAATATAAGATGCTATATATAACTTTGATTTCATATTAATTAGCTTTTGAAAGTGTAGTGTTAAAAATAATTAAGTTTTTTATTATATTGCTTTTGATTTTTCCTTTTCACCGAGTTATAATCTTCTCATTAATTAATAGAAATAAGATTCATTCTTTTCTAAAATAACCTTTTTTGTAATTAATTTTAATATCCCGCATGAAAATATTTAAAATTAGAAAATTTAATTTTTTTTGATACATTATGTATTTTATTTAAGATCACAAGATTCAAAAGTCTCGTTTTACTTTTATTAATTTCATACTAAGTCTCGTTTTACTTTTATTAATTTCATACTAAGTCAAACTAAATTATAACACATAAAATAAAATAGAGAATCATGACTAAATATTATGTTTTTCATTTTAATTGTTAAGGTTAAATTGCATGACTTGATGTAACTATCGAGTGCAAAAAAGTAATTTTTGCATAACTATTCTTTCCTTCAAAATTCAGTTGAAAATGACTATACAATCATTATTATTGTTATTGTTATCCGTTTCAATAACTATTTTGGTCATAGTTCATGTGTGGTAAAGAAATGTGCCAAATATATATAAGAAAGTCAATATCCACAAAACAATTTGACCTCAGGAGAAAATGAGCGAATTAGCTAATTTATAAATCAGCTTTTATGTATTATCATTAAATATAAATAAAATAACATAAATTGTTAAAAATAAAATAAAATTATATATAAGGTGTAGTGATACTCTTAATAGTGTAAGACCTTTTGGAAAAAATCACAAGGTCTTAACACAAAGCTATAATATCACACAATATGAAGATGATTTTAGATTGATTTAACTTAATAACTGGTATCAGAGTCAATAATTCGGTGAAACGAATATGGAGATAGTGAAGACTGACTTAGTGCTTTTACCCCCTCTATGGAATCTCTAGATAAGCTTATGAGGTATGAAACTTAGTTCAAGTGGAAGATTGGTGGGTGCGCGAACACAATTTTATATTGATAGTTGAAAAAAAAAAGTAAGCTATTTATAAAATTTTGAGATATTTTCATAATGTGAAATCTTTTTAGGAAAATCATATGGGCTTGGCACCTCTCTATGGCATAGAAACCTATTTATCGTTCTTTTTTTTTTTTGAATTTTCTCCTTATTTTAAATTAATTTTCTATATATTCAAAATCTAAAAGCCACTCTCTTAATTCTCTTAATTACACCTCTTAAATTATACATTCCACTACAAAAAAATGACATACGGTGACAGTCCGAGTGTGACGATTTTTACAACTGTCACATAGTGTGACAGTTTTTCCATTGACTTCTCGGTCACAAACACTTATGACATAAGTGTGACAGTTATATAAACTGTCATAAATTTATAACAGACATGTGATAGTTATTTGGACCGTCACACAACATGTGACGATTTTTTGGTGTTGGCCCATTTTTTTTTGGAGTCGACACGACCCAACCCTTAAAAAGCAGCCCATCTAAATATACCATTAGGTCGACTTCCATACCAAAGAAACCAACTCTGCCTCTTTCTTTCAAACCAAAATCTTAGCCCTAAACTTCCATACACATTTCAAACCGAAATCTGAGTTTCATCTTTCGTTCTTATCCCTAAATCTTACTTTCTTCCTTGGTTCTTTAGTTCTTAGCCTTAAATCTGAGCCCTAAAATTTTCATGTGTGCAAATCGAAATCTAAGCACATGCAAACCAAAATCTGAGCCCTAAAATCATTTTGAGCTAAGAAAAATTATTGTGTACCCTAAAATTGCTGGTTTCGTTGTAGCTGTGAAAAATATGCATTGATTTAGTAAAGCAGGGCGCTACTTTGCTACTTGTAGATGTTCCTAAACACACCCTCATCGGTATTGATACCCAGGTAGGTCTGTATTATTTTTTGAAATTTGTTGTTTGATTATTTTATTGTAAATTTGAGGTGCTTTGTTATTTACAGATGTTTTTGACTGGGCCTAATTTTAAAGGTGTGAAGATGATTCCTATTGTATTTTTATTTCTAATTGTTGCATATTTTATGAAATATGGACACGATCAATATGTTCATCGGCATGCCAATGGGTAATGAATCTTAGTTTTTTAGCTATTTTTATTGTGATTTGTGTGCTGCTTTGAGTTTTTAAATGTGAGTTTACTGATTTTGAAATTGGGTTATATTGAAAGGAGGTAACGACTCACATTGCATTGAAGGATGAAGACTGAGTTACTTTGGTTGATTTCAATGTGGAAAAATCTGACCGGAGTGGACACAAGGTCACCGCAAAGCATATTTGTGAACTTGACTCACACTATCAAAGTTATGGAATCATTCTTCTCTGTTGTCCTATCTACTATGTTCTTAGGCGAGGTGTGCTTTAGAGTTTAGATGAATATCTTTTACATTTCTATATCAAGATCTTGCATTCATTTGTGACAGCAAGACGAAGAACTATTTTTCAGGCTTTTTTCCTATATTTTCATCTTAATTCAGATTATATTTATGCTTTCAGTACTTTAAAAAGAAAAAATATTTTAGTTGTTTGTTTACTGTCTTATTATAGTTAATGACATTGGATTTATCTTGTTTATGCAGTTCCCTACCATTAGGGTTTTGTCTTCTCTTGTACCAATTGTTGGTGGAATGGGTCTGGCATCTATGACTGGGGCATCTTTTAATTGGTGAGGGATTCAACTATTCTATGCTATATAATGTCATATGATTTTGTTTCTTTTTTAGTATATAAATAGGAGATACTTTAGATCAGGTTATATTTTAAAATTTAGTATTCAGATCCCGTGTTGTTGATTTTCAGGGTTGAATTTTGGAGTGCAATGACCTCTAATTTAACCAATCATAGCAAGAAGTTTATGGTTCGGAAAGAGGTAATTTTGTTCCGTTTCATGCTATTAGACGAGGGTATGAAGAATATATGTACTTAAAGTTGAAGGTTTCTTTGGTTGATGTTTCAAGCTTATTTGAAATGGTAGTTGTAAGAGCAAACTATTTGGGTGTTGTTACATAGCTCTTTTCAATTTTTCATCAAGTAACCGACTTGTTTACTGATTAACCTTTTTGCATTTACAAGACAAAATCAAAGTTGTGTTTCTTGCTTCCTTTTGGTTGGTTTCTGAAATGCTGAAAGTTAAAGTTTTAATTTATTTTACAGGAATCATTGGATAATGTTACTCTCTTTTCAATAATCACGATCATGTCCTTATTCTTGCTGGCCCCATACATTTTTTCACGGAAGGCGTCAAGCTCACTCTTGCATACCTGGAAGCTGCAGTAAGTGATATATTAAGTGGAAATTTATACTGCTTCTACCTCTTTGCTTACTCTGGGTCTTTCTTCATTGTTCCATTGTACATAAATTGAAGCAACTAGTTTGAAAACATTTTGTTATTTTCCTTTGGTGCTAGGGAATCAATGTCAACCATCTTTACACAAGGTCTTTCATTGCTGCTCTCTACTTCCATGCTTATCATCACAATGATAATATTGTTGTCGCCTATTTGTGAACTTGACAAAGGATTATGCAAGCTATTCCTCATATGATATTGTCTTATCAGCTCGTAAATTTATATGTGAATAATGACACATTAGTTATGTACCCTTCACCTTCAGCACCATAAATGATATGAAAATTATGAAATATGACCATATATACAAAATTCAATCATTTGTAACAACATATTACGTGAGCTAAATATAGAACATAAGTCATCATCTGCCATATGTACACAAAAATATGAAGTGTGCAATTAAAACTGATCTTTCATCGCTTTTATTCTTTATACATAGAGTAATGAACTGAGGGTGTCACTTTGTTCTTATGCAGAGAAGGGAACGAGTTCTCACCAATAGTTGGTTTTTTCATTGATGCGAGCCCTTCAGAGGTTAACCCTGCTTGCTGCTGCTTGCTTCTTGCTTGCTCTACTGGTGTTGTTGCTGCTGGAAAAAACACATTGGAAAATTGTCGAAAAAATCGAAAACGGATAAAAAATGTTGAAGATTCTTAGAAAGAAATAAGTCAATTACATGATAATAATATAAAATGGTGAGTGATTCTTAGTTTTAATTTTTGAAGCAATACATCCATTTCTGATTTCTTGGAGATTGTTAGGGACGAATGGTGTTAGTTATTACGTGAAGTTTCAAAAAGATATTGTATTTTCGGCAGTATACCTCTATTTCATATCATTTATCCTTTTCCGAGTCCAATTGATTCACTGAATGTAATAATGTTCTTGCAGTATTTATCAACATATTTCAAACTAAAGAGGTCCATAAGTGACCGGTTTGCAATGATCTTCTCTATAGCAATTGTATGGTTTTATGCAGTAATCGTGACCTGGAGTGGTGCATACAAGAATGAAAAGGATGTAAATTGTCGCACTGACAACTCTGGACTCATTTCTGGTTCTCTTTGGTGAGATGTTTTCATTTATATTCACATCACGAAGCGACAATTCTTATTTTGTTATTAATTGGATGTAACTTTATTCAGTTTGGATTGAAGAAATGCGGATACCCATTATAAAAAGCTGATTGTTGTGGTTTACCGTACATAATAAATTTGTTTCTATTGAGATCAAGTTGTCAAAATTGATATGTTATATTCATTTGTAAAATCTGTCCTCCTGATACTATCTGTCATTATCGAATCACCCCTGCACTGTGCTGGATTATGAAAATCTATAGGCTTTATCATGTTACTGATTACAGGGTTGGAATTGTAATAACTGATTCCCATTTGTGTTTATGGTATTCCTGCAGAGCAACAATAAAAAACTCCTGGAGAATTCTTACTTTCAAATGCGGGGGTTACTTCATCTTTCAAATGAATGACATACCACATGATCCTTTGCTCTGCTTTGTGAAATTGCTATTTGAAAATCTCGATGTTCACTGCTTCTGATAATTATGGAGCGCAACTGCAGGGATAAGTGTTCCAAGTTGCGAGCGCAAAGAGGATGTCATCATAAAATAGTTGTAAGTGTGCATTTATGTGGGTGTTTAACAAAAAGAATAGTACTCTCCGAAACATTTCTGTGGGTAAATGCATTCTTACCTTGTGAATAAAGTTACATCCATTTTGTCCAGGTATACCGATATTGTTTGCATATTGGTGCTTGCTATGTGTCCTCAGGAAGACGATGTATCTTTATAGATTCTACTTTTATAGAAGTTTATCGCAAAATTTTATATCTTTTTTTCGTTCAATTTTTTATCTTAGCTGATTTTCATTGTTAGGAAATGGATGGGGTCAATATTAAAATATTCGAACACCACAGATAAATAATACCATATCAGGAACAAAGAGTTATTACGTGAAGGTTCAAGAAGACATTATATTTTCGGCCTTATTGTTGGTCTTGGCCGAGACCATGCATTTCTTTTGTTTTGGGATTTTATTTTGTAAAACAATTCATAAATATTTCAATATTGTGTATTAAAATGATTTGATTAATTAGTTACATTTTAGTTACAATATGTTATTTTATCTCCAATTTAACTATTATTGAAAAAAAATTAAATTAAATTAATTTAAAAATTTACCGCCAAAAAATATATTAAATTAATAAAATTAAATATTTACCGCCAAAATTTATAAATTCCCGGATTTTTTTTTTAAAAAAAGCGGGAAATGTGTGACGGTTTATGTCCGTCACACTATGTGACGGTTATTTAAACTGTCACCGTGGGAGAACCTACAATGACACCGGCTATAATAACACTTAAAATATATGTCATGCACCCTAGATCATTTTTCTTATAGTGCTCCTTCGTATCTGTACCATTAGTCTAATAATCATGTCCCACCCCACCCCTATTAAATGTATTTAATTTTACAACAATCCTTAAAAGTTTAAGCGTCAAATATATCCATATATCATTTGTGCTTTTCCACAATCTCATACTCAAAATGCATAGCTCCTCTTTCATTGGTATCTTCACAATGGAACTGGTCACCCAAAGAAATATCTTTTAGAGGCAAGTTAATTTATGTTATATTAATAATTATCAAATCTTTTCTTCTAGTTATAAACTTCCTTCAAGTGATTTAATTTGGTAGTTTTTTTCCATAATCAACATATTGCTCTAACTTTTGGTGAAATCGGTATATTTATAAATCTTTCCAATTTTTTGGTATTCTTCTTTTAATGTTATTTTTATTTGTATTGGCGCAGTATCCAATGTCTAATAAACGTAATGTAATGTCTTTTTATTTAGGGAAATTTGTCAGAGACAGTCTTTTATATATTACATTTTGCGAGAGACAACCTTTTATTTATTTTTTAGCAAAGTCAGACCTTAAAAAAATTGCGAAAGACAACCTTATAACGGAAAATGAAATTTTCTGTTAAAAAACTAACACCCCTTATTTGAAATTCCAGAAATACCCTTCTATTCCTGTAATTCCAAATGCCCAGCGCACACTTCATCATCTTCTTCAACTTCTGCACACACTTCATCTCCTTCTTCAATAAACCATTTCCCCCATTTTCATTTTTTCTTCATACTCTTCAAGACTCATTTCCCCATTTCATTTTTCCTTCTTCCTCTTCATTTCCCCATTTCGTTTTTCCTTCATTTAACTTGTAATTCGCTTCTGCGACTTCTACGACTGATTCTTCATCTTCCCCGAAAACTGTTGCATTCAAGTAAGTTTTTACATTGTTTTAATGTAAGAACTTTTAATGTTATGTTTAGGAACTAGTAGTTGTAGTGTTGCAACTGATGTAATTGTTGTACCCAGTTAATGTAATGTAATTGATGTACTTAGTTAATGTAATGTAATTGTTGTACTCAGTTAATGTAATGTAATTGATGTAATTTTCTAACATATCACTTTATTTGCTAATTTGATAACTTTTGAATCTGTTACAGTAAGTTTTTACAACAAGTACAATAATCTGTTGCAATAAATTACTAATCTGTTGTACAATATCCAACAGATGAGCAACCTGCTGCAACAAGTTACCCATCTGTTGGAAATTTTTCAACAGATGAGATACATGCTGCAACAAGTTACCCATCTGTTGGAAATTTTCCAACAGATGAGATACCTGCTGCAACAAGTTACTCATCTGTTGGAAAACAGATGAGATACCTGCCGCAACAAGTTACCCATCTGTTGGAAATTTTCCAACAGATGAGATACCTGCTATAACAAGTTGACAATCTATTGGACAAATTCCAACAAGTACCACAGCTGTTGCAACATATCACTTTATTTGCTAATTTGATAACTTCTGAATCTGTTACAGTAAGTTTTTACAACATCATCACAATCTAATAAAATTATCTTCACTTGTTCAAACAACCTAACTTAGCCAAAACAGTGGCCTCGTACTACAAAAACTAATGGCCTAATACTATAATCTTAGCCTTGACTTGAATTCTGAGTTTGTGTCATTGGTGGTGGTGTAGATGTTGATGTTGAAACTTATGAAGCTTGAATAGAATTATTTAGAGGAATAATGCATGATTCAGTTCCAGCCTTCTTTTTTTTGGATGCATATTTCTTTTTGTACAGGTTCAGGCATCGGAGTATTAGAACACTTAATTTTGTAGTGACCTAGACCACCACATCTACTACACTTGTTCTGCTTTTTTGCCCTCTTCACTTGTTGTCTTTCTTGATCTTCCCCAGCTTCTTTTGTCCTCTTCTTTTTGCTAGGCCTACCAGCCATTTTCCTGTACGGGTGTGGCAAAGGACTTGGGTATGGTGTAACATCCCATTGGCTCTGACCTGACATTGCTTTGAAGGCAGGTGCATAAGCCTTTTTATAAGTATATACATGGTAAGCAGGGTGTATGAAGTCTTCATAGTTCAACCTCCTCAATTGGATGCATGCTAGTGCATGTCAACAAAGAATTCCAATTAGATTCCATTTATAACATCCACAACTCTTTGTTTCCAAGTTCACAACAAATATGTCATTGTCATGATCAACCTCAAACTATTGAAGGTCAGCTTGATTAACCCTCATGTTAGTTACTTCCTCCAAACCTCTATTAACCATTTTCACCACTGATGGCATAATCAATCCATCAAATTTCTTTAACCCCTCTCTTTTTGCCAAAGACCTTTGCATTACATACCTTCTAATTCATTCCATGAGTTGCAGAATTGGTTTTGTTCTTGCCTCTCTCAACACATTATTGAAACATTCACAGTAGTTGTTTAAAAGCATGTCGGATTTGGATGAAGTACTGAAATCATGCCTTGACCAGTGGCATATGGGTATGTCTTCCAAGTAGTTGTAGGCATGAACATTTAAAGCTTTTATAGCTTTCATGTGAACCTTGAAATTATGTTGTCACAACATATAAAACAAAATTAGTTATTACTAGCCATTGCTATATAATTAACAATATGTAGCCACACAATCACATTCAACAGACACTTCATATTACCTTTGTTGAAGATGTTGCAGCCTTCCAGAAATGCTCCTTGTATATCACACCAGGAAATTTATTCTTGAAATTACTCCATATGTGTCAACAACAGAACCTTGTCTCTGCATTTGACATGACTGTGTTAAAAGCATCAAGTAACCCCTGCAAGAAATAAGCCATACGAGTTATTATTTGAAATTATAAATCAAGTGTTCTTTCAATAACTAAGTAAATAAGAATAAAAAGTGGTCTGATGCAGAACTACATAATCTCATACCTTCTGTCTATCAGACATATAGGTCAAATCATCTTTCTCATGGAGCCAAGTCACAGATGCAGCAACAAAACTAATGTCATTTTTCAGCAACTCCAAGAACCAACTCCATGTTTCAGATGATTCTATCTCCACAACAGCCCATGCCACAGGAACAATGTTGTTATTACCATCCTTTTCCACAGCTGTCAAAAGAATACCAGGGTATGGGCCTTTCAAATGTGCCTCATCAACACCAATAATGGACCTACATCCACTCAGGAACCCCTCATTGCAAGCTTGCAGACACACATACAACCTCTGAAATACAGAAGGTGGGTTTTCTATCCCTGCAACCTTCACTACAGCAGTGCTACCAGGGTTGTATTTCCTAATAGCCTCTGCATAATCCCAAACTCTCTGGTACTCTAAGCTAGCATCCCCAAAGATCATTTTTAAAGCCCTTGATCTTGCATAATAAGCTTTGTGATACCCTATCTCAGCCTTAACTTCTCTTCTTGCTCTCTTTATAAATGACTTAATCTTCATTGGATCATCCTTCCAATCCTCCGTGTATCTCTCAGCTAGATATTGAGATGTAACCTTAGGATTCACATGTTGGTGACCACATATATGATCTGGTCTAATGCTCTTGATTTTTCAAGTATCTTCAGTCTTTAATTTTTTTCAATGTAGCTTAAATCTACACTTTCTACTTTGATTGCAAGTGCACTTAAGAATTCTAGCTTTTTTCAAGAGCAAGCACATCTATTAGAACAATATATAGACACCCTACTGTTGTTATTATGCAAATAGTAATAGTTATACCCATTTTCAATAGCATGGTGCCTAACAGCCTTCCTCAAAATCTTGTTAGATGGGAACTTCAACCCTTTACTTAGAACTATCTTGCCCTTAAAATCTACTTCAGGATTGAAATAGGGTATTGTGGACCTTCATCGTCTGATCCTACAATGCTAACCACCTCACCATCACTATCATTCAACTCTACATCATCTAGAGTTGCACAATTTTGCACATTATCTTCATCCTCATCTAATTCAGTGATGTTATGATCCAAATTTTCTTAAAATATATCATCATCACTATGATGTTCGAAGTCTCCATCACTAAGCAGCACATCGTTATCCTCACCGTCAGATACTTCATTCTCTTCCATAAGCTCATCCTCCTCTTCATTTATCTCATTTAATCTATCAGTCCCAATACTTGATTCTTCGATACTAGTCGGAACCTGTTTCTCTACATGTACCAAGTATAGATGAAACCACCCATCTTTCTCAGGTGCAAGCAAAAAATCAGCAATCTCGGCATACCATTATGCAAACTGTATCGACGTCTCCTATACCAGATTTCACCTACTTCATCATATCCTAACTCAACTTTAATCCAATCAACAAACTCAAAATAACATACCTCCTCAACATTAGGATGCAATGCAATACCTCCTTTTTCATATGTTGTCTTGTTGTTTTTGTCATAAACTGAACCCCATGATACAACTTAATGTTAATGAGTTTACTATTTCGACTCATAATTGCAGCAACAACAAACCTGAAAGCAATCGATTAGAAAATTAGATAAAAAACCCTAGTTTTTTTTCAATTCGAATTGCAAGTTATTTTAGAGAAAGCAATGACCTAATTTAACAATGACAAAACGAAAACAATGTAAAAACTTACTTGAATGCAGCAGTTTTCGGGGAAGATGAAGAATCAGTCGCAGAAGCGAATTACAAGTTAAATGAAGGAAAAACAAAATGGGAAATGAAGAGGAAGAAGGAAAAATGAAATGGGGAAATGGGTCTTGAAGAGTATGAAGAAAAAATGAAAATTGGGGAAATGGATTATTGAAGAAGGAGATGAAGTGCGTGCAGAAGTTGAAGAAGATGATGAAGTGTGCACTGGAATTTGGAATTAAAGGAATATAAGAGTATTTCTGAAATTTCAAATAAGGGGTGTTAGTTTTTTAACAGAAAGTTTTATTTTCCGTTATAAGGTTGTCTTTCGCAATTTTTTTTTAAGGTCTGACTTTGCTAAAAAAAAAAGGTCGTCTCTCGCAAAATGTGATATATAAAAGGTTGTCTCTGACAAATTTCCCTTTTATTTAAGTAGAAAATTAATATCGTTGATGAATCATGATGTTTTATCATATGGAAGTTTGATGTCAAAGAAATCGCTTTTAATATCACAAATCATAGTATCAATCAAGGTATGGTTTCTTAAACTATTATTTCCATTTAATTTTTGGGTCACAATAGTCGCCAAATTTGATATTAGGTGTTTGAGGGCGATGAAGCAAGTAAAGCAATGGCTTGGCGACCCCACTTTTTCCTTAAAGATATACTAAAAATTTGGGTATATTGTTAAATTTGAAGATATGTTTTTTGAGGAAGTACAATAACTTTCACTATTCTGAATTCTCTCAAATAAATGCAACACTTAATGTTGTTTACAAGTTATAAAAGATCAAAAATAAGCAATCTAACATATTGAAGCATCGCAACACTATTTCATATCATTATATCAATCTAACAAATTCTTGACCTAGGTTTTATTGTTCTAACTTTATTTATATTTTTTTCACTGAAAATTTGTCATTATTGATATTCAAATAAAAAGACTTGATTCTTTTCCGAAATCATATATTTCTTATAAAATAATATTAACAGCTCATGTTACTGTTGAAAGATCAACAATGTCTCAACAGAGACGGAACGAAGTAGCTATATTATATATTAATTGAAAAGGAATTTTAGAACAAATCGATTTTAAATAGTAATTAATAATTTTGCATCTAAGAAAGTAGACTTTAAATAAAAATATATATGATGATCTTTTTAAAAAAAGTTAGGGTCTACCATAGAGTGAAAATTGATGGAAAAATAAGAAAAAAGTGTCCCAAGAAGATGGTACATATTTAAAATAAATGTAGCATAGACAAGATAGGTGGAGGTGAGGTATGTAACTTCTATTTTTTTCAGAGTATGTTGTTGTTGTAGCATATACACGGTGTTGTGATATCTTTCTATATATTTTTTTTTTGTTAACGAAGGAATCCATGGCATTCTTTCTTTGCAGCCAGACAGTAAATCCCGATCGACGCAATACCGCAAACCACGCCGCCGCTTAAACCACACTTGGCAAGCGACAGTTTCCCAAGAGGCTAAGGCAGTGATTACTCTGCAGATCGAACTTGTGACCAAGCTCTCCCGCGCCAAATTTCCTATTGTTTTAAAATTAATTTGCTATATATTTAAAAATCTAAAAGTCACTCTCTTAATTATACCTTTTCATTCTTATTTTATAACTGTTGGCCATTCTCCCCATTTCTTACCATAATAATATCCACGATGTTACAAGAAAACTCACAATTAATTAACGGCAGTTTCATTTATTTTTCTCCCTTTGTTCTTTCTATAGTTGTATTAATTCCAGTATCTTCTATACATGCAGCCTTTTTTATATGTGAAAATTAATACTCTTGTATCATTTGCTGTTCAAAAACTGGGTAATTTTCTCATACGGGAAATTGCACGTGGCAAAAACTGAGAGTGACTGCGAAGGTATCTCCTCTTTCTTACTCCATCCGTCTCAGTTTCTTTTTACACGTCTCTTAAGAAATAACATTTAGGACTTACCTTTATTTATATCTAAATTATAATTTCTCTTTATTAAATGTTTAGCCTATTTTATATGTCATCTTCTTTAATGACAAAATTCTATTAAGAGTAAAATAGAGAAAAAATCATTAATTGTGCCGTGGACTTCTAAAACGATATAACTATTTTTAATAACCACGATAAATAATTTGAGCCGAGGAATATAGTTTAGGCGTAATTTACTTCATATAATGTCTGTTCTTGTTTTGATTTTCTTGGTTTTAGTTTCTTCTTTGTTTATTATTTCATGTCAGAAACTTTTTTTCTTTGTTCGATTTCCTTATTTTTTTCATGGGTGGTGTCACATGGGATGATAAATTGTCTGTGATAGGGATGTTTCTTCTAGACTGAATTGATTGATGAGAAAAATTCAGGCTTAGTTTTGCCAAATTTAAAGTTACAAAATTTAGTTTCAATGGAAAAGAGTGAATTGTGTTTAATGATAGAATTAATAGAAATGTTTTCCTTGCCTTTCATTGGCTAGTAAGTCTCTTTATATACAACAGGATGAATAAGGATTATGACTGAATTTATGCTAATTTTAATCATTAGAAATCTGTTAATCTAATTACTAGAAATCAGTTGATTTGATAATCCTAATTACATAAAATTGATTACTAATATCTTGTTAATCTAGAAATCTATACATAAGGTAAAATTAATTACAATAGATTCTTACTTAATGGACATATTCTAATACACCCCCTTTAGTCGAAACAGAAGGTTGACGTACGTTGAGACTATCTCGAAACTCATCAAAGAGTTGCAACGGTAGTCCCTGGGTGAAAATATCGATAATTTGAGAGCGTGATGGGACATGTACGACTCGTACTTGACCTCGAGCGACTCTCTCCCGTACGAAGTGTATATCCATTTCAATGTGTTTAGCGCGTTGATGTTGAATTGGGTTCCCTGAAAGATAAACTACACTAACATTGTCACAGTAGACCCAAGTGACTTTTGTAACAGGACATTGAACTTCCAGAAGCAAGTTCCGAATCCAACATGATTCGGAGACGATATTTGCGACCCCGTGGTATTCTACCTTTGCACTAGATCGAGTTATAGTAGGTTGTCTTTTTGTAGACCAAGATATCAAGTTATCTCCAAAGTAAACACAGTAACTAGAGGTTGATCTTCTAGTATCTGAACATCCACTTCAATCTACGTCAGTGTATGATATGAGTTTGCTAATAGAAATAGGGTAATGTGAAGGCCGAATTTGAGTGTACCTGAATATAACGAATGATACGCATTAATGCAAATATGTATTGAGTCCTTGGATTATGCATAAAGAGACATACTTTTTGAACCGCATAGAAAATATCGGGTATTGTAAAAGTTAAATATTATAACCCACGATATCATGATATAATTGATAGGAATGTTTTCTGTCTTTCATTTCCTTGTAAGTCTCTTTATATATAAGAAGGATGAGCCATGATTATGGTTGAATTTATGTTAATCCTAATCACTAGAAATCTACTAATCTAATCACTAGAAATATATTGATTTGATAATCCTAATTATAGAAAATTGATTACTAATATCTTGGTAATCAATTTCTAGTATCAAGGTAAAACTAATTACAATGGATTCTTTCGTAATGGACAAATTCTAATATTTAACTTGATGTTTTTTTAATTTGAATAAACCCATTTCATTATGTGTTAGAACTTGTATTTTACATGGATAATTTGAATATGGTTTTATTATTAATAGTAGTGGCATATAAAAAAATAGTTGAATCACTATCACTAAATTTGTAGTTAGCCAAGAATATTGGAGCTTGAATTTTTAAAAATACAAAAGTTTTATTATTAATGAATAAATATATCAAAATACTTAAAAGACTTGTATTTAATGATAAGTACAATAAGCGGTCTCGATTTTTATACTAAAGTCACTAGTTTTTTATTAAAGATAACTTTGTCAAGTTGAGATTTGAGAAGCTATTTATAAGCTTAATTTACTAGCAATTAAAGAAAACTCATCAAGAAACATTCACATTCCCTTCCATTCTCCCAAACTCGCTTGAAATTATACTCTCATCAAGTCCTTGGTGATTAAGAGTTAGTATTTGCTTTTGCTTTTACTTCACTGATCTTTTTTTAATTTTTTTACTTTTCTTCTTTCGTTTGACAATATCTCAGTGTCAAAAATTCACTGATTCCTAAAATATACTCCTTTCGTAAGTATGATTTATCCCCGTAAAGTCTCAAACTGTCAATAACGGAGTAATCTATAACTTTTATTCAGCACAAACTTTCAGATTATTTATCGATTTGTACAGTTTTTACGTTATACATTCTGCCCTTTCAGATTTCGGTTGATCCGAGGCAGAAACTTTAAACAGTGATAACTTTCAAATCGTAAGTCGGATTAATATTTTTTAAGAGGCGTGTAAAATGAAAAAAACGACAAATAATTTGAGGAGCGAGTACTACTAGTGTTTACTTGAAATTTTGTACGGAAAAAGTTCTCTAAATTATTGTGAGACTTTAAGATGTATTTTCTCCGTCTCATTTTAACGGTCATTTTAGCTCTCATCACGTTCATTAAATAAAACAATAAATATTAGGTATAATTTATTAAGTTATTGTTATTTAGTATATGTTATTTGAGAATTGAGCAGAAGTATTTCTTTAATGTTAAGGGTATAATTAGAGCGACTACTAAAATGGAAGGGGGTATTCAACCAAGTATATTCATTTACATAAAATACTTGTTAGTTGCGACGTCAATTCATTTACCTAATTCAGTCATGATGTTGACAAATAACAATACTGCTCTAATTTGATTTTGTGAAAAAAATTGGATTGAAAGTGTCTTAAATATGTATAAAAATGATTCAGAAAGAAATTTAGAGAACACTAAATAAGTTTAAAATGGTAAAGATTGCTAAAATAAATAAAAAGGTAGATCAAAATTTACATAATTAATTATACCCAGTTTGGGTGTACAGAGTACAATGGGCAAAGCAAATTTCAACTTTGCAACTCTTCACATTTAACGAAGAAATTCGCTTGGGCCAAAAAATATATTTCAGGAAGGAGGTAGATGGGGGCAGACTTGGTTTACTTGTCCGATCTCTTAAGACTTGGAAACATTAACAATTTGGAGCTCGTTCAGACGTTGGATCGCATTTAATTTCATCAACTAGATCAGACGGGATCGAATCGTATTAATATATAATGAACGATATTATAGTAATAATAAATAATAGAATATTTTTTTATTGCAAGTACAGTCAAGGGAGACCCACCTGCTAGATGTGTCTCAAAAATGACAGTTTGGACGGTACTCCAATGCGGCTGAAAACGCCCACCAAACGTTGTATTATTTTTTTGTCCAGTACAGTCCAGCTTAATACAACATACCAAACGTGCCCTTAGTGTTAAACTTCAAACCAAGAGACTAGATATCAATTGGCAGATTAGGATCCTTAGATTGAACTTCCACATTGCTGCAAGGTTGCAAGCTAACAACATTTTTTCCTTGGAGGGATACTTACATTATAGTATACAGACAATGAGACAAGCTTCCTACATGTTCCTGCTAAATTACTATATAGACTCATGAACTACCCCTTCTTTTCACTCACCATTACTTCAAAATGGCTAGATAATCATCAGTGTCAAGCATTCATGATTTCAGCCTACATGTCATGAAGCTACAAGCCTATATTCACACCAATGCATAATATTACTTCGGATTCAAATAATATGAAAGAGAAGATGCAGTGATCATATCGACTAAATAAATATGGCTACAACAATGCAGTGAAAGGAACTGCAAAAGTTTACACAGCAGTCTAGCAACTGCCACATAAATATCCTGTTATCTTAAGCAAATTTGTTCAACAAAAACCTCACAAAACCACTTAAAGGCAACACGATTAAGTACTGAAATAAACTCAACCCAACATGTGACGGACCAATACACAGCACTATTGTCTTCAAGGATATAAACCTGTAAAGCCTAACAAATGGTAAAACTCCAAAATGGAAAGTAGAACTTCATAGGTCCATGGACTTGGTCTCACCATTCCTAGCATGTTAAAAGTCCCGTGGACTCTTCTGCAGCAGAGAAAACCTGTATACAAGACCATTGTAAGCTGCAATGTAAAGGTAGGCACGACCACTGCAAAGCAGGAACCTCATAACCTGCAAAAACTTGGAATAGATGACATCAAATCTTATAAGAATGACAAACTCTGCTTTATCCTAGAAAGAGAGAAGCCTCTAGACTGTAGACAACTAACAAAGCTAAGGTAGGCAAAATTCTTGAAGGGATGTGTTTTCAACTCAATCACTTAACTAGAGTTGTTTTATCTATTTTGATAAGGAAACAGGTGCTGTTTTACTGCTGGCTGATTCCCTAAATTAGAAATAAATAGTTGTCAAAAGGAGACAGGAAAAAGGGCACTGGAAAATTAACAAGAAAAATTGACTGCAAGCTTCACTGTGCGAGCAACTGATGCATCAGAGTCGGGAAATATGGCAGTGTTCCTAAGTAGGCCTCACTATGATCCCTGTTAAACAAAATCCTGTACTTTAAAAATTGGTAAAAAGAAGACAATAGATGGGTTATGCTTTTTTCAAAATCATAGGACAGTGGACCTGTACTCCACCCTGCACAGTGGAAAATGCACAGTGAGCTATACTTCTGCAATGTGCCACTAAGATAGAAATACATTCAGGTAAAACAACAAGTATAACTGAAGTACCACTAACCAGAGCAACACTACTATTAGTAGCCATCACTTCCATTTTCTACCTACTGCTGATTTGGGTAATCATCATCAAACTGTTCTCCATAGTGATCACCGCCATCATTCCTGCTATTATCAGTGTCAATATTATTGTATTTAGAGGATTCTTCCTCTTCTTTCTCCCTGTTCCATTGCTCAATCTTTGCCCTCCTCTCAGCACTGTCTTCCCTCTCTTGCCTACTACGTGTACTACCGCCGTGATTCCTCCCAGATCCTGCCTCTTCCTTTTCCCTGTTCCATTGTTCAATCTTTGCTCTTCTCTCCTCACTTCCTTCCCTAACCGGACTTCTATTTCTCCTGCCCCCAGGACTTCTGCTGTGTCCACTCCTTCGTCCAGGACTTCTGCTTTTAGGCCTCCTACCTCTATCATGGTAGCGATCACCTCCTCCACCTCCTCTTCTACCACCAAAACCACGGCCTCCACCTCCACCTCCATGCGGGCGCTCTTCATAATTGTGATTACCGCGCGGGCTTCGGCTTCTACTGCGGCTATGCCTTCGCCTACTACTCTTCGCAAATAATTGCCGCCTCAGCTCCCTTCAACAAAAAAACAAATGCATCCGCCACCAAATACCAAGATTAGCAAGATCAAAAGCACAGAGAGTTGGGGATCTGTGATGGGAAAGGAAGAGGGGAGAGGGACAGGGAGATACTAACCTGCTTATCTTTTTCAGATGCATGAAGTTGCAATAGCCACCTCGGTTACATACATTTTCCTCATACTGCCTACAAGTGGCTTCCCGGAAATCAGTCACTGGGGAGAAGTCGACAATGATTGGACGTCCTAAAATTTTCAAATTTCATGATTGTCAGCCATAGAGTTTGAGTGTTAGGCCCAAAAAAGAAACTAATGTATATAACCAAAAAAGGATTTGATTTGTTCCCTTCATTCACAATTAATAGCATCAACTTTGAAATAAACTATGCTCCCTGCAAAGATAAAATATTCCATCATCCAAAACCTAAATGTCCTTCAATATTTAAGTTTCCTTCAATATTTAGAAACACTATGATCATGTGCAACAATCAGCATAATATTATCGGAATCTCTTCAGAAATTGAAGGCAATGAAGGAGCTACAGAAACAACTATAGATAATAGAGCATCAGCTTGAAAGATATCTGTCTAGTAGAGATATACTACGAGTCAAGTGCGCTGTACTTCACACTATCCACTTTCAAGCATGAACTTGAGAAAAATATAAGCAAAACCACCTATCTTGATCTGATATAAGATATGCACTGATTTCCTAGGGTTATTTTCCACGGAACCAACAAAAGTAAACCCGGAAAACCAAAACTAATAGCTAATGCAATCAAACCAAAATGAGTTGAACTAGCCTGCGTAAAATCTTCCAGTAAGATTCTGAAGAGCACTTGCAGCATGATCTTCCTCCCTGAACTGGACATAAACATTACCAACCTACAGAAAGGGGAACAATATCACTCAGGTGGTCAGATGAGAGCAAATTGCAATAGCAAAGTTTATGTTAGAGAGTTGACATACCATGTGGTCAGCTAAATTGTCACAGATGTTAAGGTTTTCAATCTCTCCATACTTGCTAAGCTCTTCAAACAAATCTTCATAGAAGTCCTGCATGTTCAATGGTGATCACACATATTTCATACCACGAAGTCGAGAGGAAACACAGAATAATAAACTAACCTACCTTTACTCGGACATGAACCATATTAGGAACTTGAAAAACAAAATAACCTATAAAAAGGGCAGCCGTGCACACTAAGCTCCCGCTATGCGCGGGGTCCGGGGAAGGGTCAGACCACAAGGATCTACTGTACGCAGTCTTACCTTGCATTTCACAACACAGCTAGAAAACAGTAGTTAAAATAGCATATACGTGAAACAAACCTCAAATTTCCTAAAGATGTCAGCACAGCTAGAAAACAGTTGTTAAAAACAAGGACACCAGCCTTTTAAATAAAAATTGACCCGACATCCATTTAAAGATGCAACTACATCACAGCACCAAAAGCCCATCAGAAGTCGAACATAAGAGATGGCTTAAAGTTTTGAACAATGCATGGGTTATGGCTTTTTGTTGTACTAAACTATAACAGCAGCAGAAAATGCTATGGTCAATTATATGAGGTCGTCAAGACACCAAGTTCACTTTTAACAAATCCGTAAAACCCATTCAATTGACAATGCCAAAGTCATGCATAACATACAACACAGTTAACTGTCTTTCCTTGGCAAAAAAGTCTCCCCTATATACCAGTCAAAAGTAAAACAACAACATACCCGGTGCAATCCCATAGTGAATAGTAGAATAGAATCTAGAATTTAACCAACAAGCGAAAGAAGATTTATTCATGACAATTAGTTTGAACTTCAACTTTTCTTTTTTTACGAGTGCTTGAACAGCCAAGTGAATTTCCTTCATCATTCTCGCCGTTAAAAAAACACACCTAACAAAAAATATCTTACTATACAAAAGCAACTTGGTGGTGCTCACGCCCGAATGCATGCTATGAAACTGAAGAGACTTATAGGGTAGGACTAAATATCCCCCTAATTGCATTCTCAAAGGATATTGTATGGTTAGTGTATGAATGAAAACAGTCCATCCTGCAAACTTAGTGATGATTTTAATCATTCCATCAACTGGTTGTTAAACTTAGAGATCTCATTTACTGTTGAACCGAAAGTGACCAAAAATACAAACTGGAGAACTCTTTATGTTTAGTGTCAAATCTTTTGAAGTTTCAACACACTCCTAAACTTAAGCAACCATTTAGCTATTCCCATTTCCCCCCAAACATGAATACACATAAAGATTCCAATCTAAACTAAAACATCAATATCCAGGTAAAACAACATACATCCACCCAATTTGTATATATTTTCAGGCATACTCTGAACATGCTAAAACAGAAAATGGAGACACCCCAGAAATTAAATAGTAAACCAACAGATAACAGCATTTTGGCTTAGACAATCTATCCCTAGATATAAAAACAAACCCACAAGCACAGGCTCATGGAGCAAATGGACCCTAATTGTAGTAGCTAAGGAGTCGAACCTGGTTCAATTCCCAGGTATAACCAGGGGGAGTACAGGTACGGGTTCTAGCTTTTGCTCAAATAGTGTATTTACGTTTTTTTAAAACCATCAAATATGTAGACATATTAAATTTAAAACCGACTTATTAGCACTTGAAGTTGTTCTTAGAACCTTGAAATCCGGGCTTCTCCTCTAGATATAGCCATATAACAAGATATATCATATACACATACGCGGCCACACATTTTTTTAGTAATGATGGTGGTGTCTGAACTAGGGGTGTACATTTTTAGACCGGACCGAAATGGACCGGACCGGAATCCACCAGTGCCGTCCTTCAATATGTTAGATTCCGGTTTTCCAGTCCGGGTAAAAACCGGAATCATCTGGTCCGGACCGGAATGGACCGATTCCATATTATTATATTTTTAAAAAAAAAAAAAATCTAGGTAATGTTAATTTTTATAAGTCTTCTAATTAGATGTAGAAGAAAATTTGAAAGATTTGAAGGAAATTGAGAAAGGTAATGTTATTTTTATAACTCTTCTAAATATTTTTTAAAACTTATAATTTCTAATGTTTGACATTATTTATCTATTTTTTTTCTTTATGACTAGATGTGCAATATGATGATATGGATGATGAGGTAATGTTATTTTTATAACTCTTCTAATTATTTTTTAAAATTTCTAATTTCTAATGTTTGACATTATTTATCTTTTTTTTCTTTATGACTAGATGTGCAATATGATGATATGGATGATGAAGTCGTTTTTGTGGACTCGTTGGTGTGATTTAATGGCAAGTGGAGCATGAAGATTGTCAAGTTTAAATGAGATTGATAAACGAACACATTGTTAAAAATTTACAATTAAAAATTGCATTAAAAAAACCAGGTCCAACCGGTCCAAAACCCGGACCGGACCGGTTATTTCAGGTCCGGACCGGACCAGACCGGAATAATTCAGGTCCGGTCTTCGGTCCAGAAAAAAGAACTTCCGGTTCCGGTCCGGTCCGGTTTTGGACCGGTGTACACCCCTAGTCTGAACTAGCTTTTGTGCTTCCACCTTACTACAGTCCACAAACACATACTCAATTCCAAGTATAACCAAGGGCAGAAACACTGGTACGAGTCCTAGCTTTTGCTCAAACAGCATATTTGAATAAAGAAAAAATTCATTAAATCTGTCCACATATTAGATTTAGAACTCAGTTATATTGTATCTAAGGACTCGAACCTTGTTATATTCCCAAGTAGAACCAGGGGAAGGAAGCAAAAACACAGGTACTACGGGTCCTAGCTTTCGCTCAACTAGTAAATTATTAGCACTTCAAGTCGCTCTCCTAAGAAATTCATTAAATGTATATACACATTAAGTTTAGAAATCAATTATTAGCACTAAAAGTCGCTCTCCTAAGAAATTCATTAAATTTGTACATATTAAATTCAAATACCTAATTATTAGCACTTGAAGTTGTTCTTCTAAATTTGAAATCCTCGCTCTCTCGGTATAACAATATAGATCCCAACACACACACACACAAAAAAGAACAGACACACACACATATAGGGAGAGATATACCTCGAACTTAGCTATATTGTATCTAAGGACTCGAACCTGGTTCAATTCTCAAGTATACCAGGGGCGTATGCAAAAGCACAGGTACGAGTATTAGATTTCACTCAACTAGTATATTTGTGTTGAGAAAAATCATTCAATCTATACACATTAAATTTAGATTTCAATTATTAGCACTTCAAGTCGCTCTCCTAAAAAGTTCATTAAATCTGTACACATCAAATTTAAAACCCAATTTTTAGCACACTTCAAGTCGCTCTTCTAAATTTGAAATCCTCTCTTCACCTCTCGGTATAACAATATAGATCCATACACACACAAAACACACAAACACGCACACAGTGGAAGGAGGCCAAAACACTGGAACAGATCCTAGCTTTCGCTCAACTAGTATATTTGTGTTTTAACTCAATTATTAGCTCTTCAAGTCACTCTCCTAAATAGTTCCATTATTAGCACTTAATTATTTAGATCATTACACACATTAAATTTAGAACTCAATTATTAGCACTTCAAGTGGCTCTCCTATATAGTTCATTAAATCTGTACATATCAAAAACCTGTGTATATCAATATAGATCCATATACATTACACACACACACACACACACACATGTATATATATATACCTCGAAGTGGCGCTGGATCTGGCGAGGGTCAAGTGACTGTCCCTGAGGATCAACACCAGGTGTAATCATATCAGGTCGCTGGTACATATTAGACAGAACTATAGTGGGGCTAATGCTAGGTTTTGTGTGCAGTCTAGAACATCGATCACCATGACGACAAGCACCAATCTTAAAGTAGAAAGGGCAATTCACTCTGTCTTTCTCTGTACCAAATATAGAAGCCAAATGCTCCGCCATGTTCTCTTCTTCTCCTCCGGCGGTGGTGTCCTTTACTCTTTTGATTTCAATTCTTTTTCTGAAACTAGGGTTTCTCAATTTGGCTGTATTGTGGATTTAGGGATACAATGGTAAATTTGTAATTATATAGGAATAGATTGCCAAATAATAATATTTGAGGTTTTCTCTTTCCTTATCTTGTAGAGCTTCGACGAAAAAAAAAGGAGGGGAAAATATTATATTTTGGAGTGTCGTATTTAGTGGTTATGGATATATGAACTTTAACCTTATTGATAGGGTTGATTGTCAATTGGTTCGATTTTTGTGTATTATCGGTTCGATTTATCGATTTTCGATTTGTGAATATATGCTAAAGCTTAAACCAATAACCAAATCGATAAGATTTTTCGTTATCGATTTTTTATTTATCGATTTTTGGTTCTTAACGGTTTGATTTTCGGTTTAACCAATAAAAAATGTTACTCTAATTTTTTTTTTGCTTTGGTTTATTTGGAAAAGAGGTAAATCTTAGGGGAGACTATTCGAATGGTTGAATTGGAACCGGGTACGGATGAGAGGAAAAGGGGATCAAAATGTCCCATCAATCTCTTATTTTCATTTGTTCATATATATATATATTGTCTTCATGCATTAAAGTCTACACAAATTACAAGACAAAAATTATAAAATGCATTGTAGCAATCAAGCAGCAAATCATCAAATGATAATGAACTTTTAAATTGTTTAATGTATTCTAAACAATAAAAAAATAAATGATAAGTGAATTGAGAATTGAGAGAATAAGCGTGTTTGCAGTAAGAATTTAGAAATACGATTTGTATTTAAAAATAAAATTTAAAACTTAAATCACTATTATATAATTAGGAATAAAAAATAATTTTAATATAATCTTTTTGATTATCGATTTAACCATTAACTAAATTCTTATAATTGAAAACCAAACCGATAACCCAATAAAAAAATTTACAAAACTGTTTATAAATTGTTAATCCAATAATCCGATACCGATATATCAATAGCGTTTTTATTAATTTGATTTATTGATTGAACCCGTTTTTACACACCCCTATTTATTGACGAGGGTTTGAATTCCACTCCCTTTCCATTTCTACTTTCCTTATTTCCTATGTAATAAAAGAGCAAGTACACATAAATATATTTCCATTAATTGATATTATAGCTACCACCAAAATAAGCTACATTTTTATTGAAGAATGTGAAATCGTTCAAATTTGTCCCTGAACTTTTATGAGCATAATTATGACACTACCATCTTCTTCAATACTCAAATGCTCCAATGGTCATGTCTTTATCTTGCAAGCTCAAACTAATCATCTTTTAAGTCTCAAACTAATTCACATTGAACTCAAATAATAATCAATTACACCGCTAAATTGAATTTCCACGTCTAATGAAACACTATCAACGTTTAGGGCCTGTTTGGAAAGTCATCCATGTAATTGGAATTGAGGGTAATTGAGTATAATTACACAGTTTGACATGTTTGTCAGTCAAATAATTACATGATCAACATCTAATTTGGTGTAATTGTGATGGGGTAATTACACTCCAATTTTCAATGAGGGTTGTGAATTTGGTGTAATTACATGGTTACTTTTTAATTTCTTTTCTTTTTAATTTATTTTATATTTCTATTATTTTAATTTCTTTTCTTTTTAATTTATTTTTTATTTCTATTATTTTACTTTCTTTTTTATTTTTAAATTTTAATTTATTTTTTATTTCTATTATTTTACTTTCTTTTTTATTTTTAAATTTTAAATTATTTTTATTATATATTATTTATCTTTCATTTTTTTTCTCATTTCCCAACCTTTGCTCCTTGTGATTCCATGTTTATGTTTTTTTATTTTACTCATTTAAGGTAACTACGTTATTGTTCTAGTTTTTGAAACTAGAATTCTAATATTAGAAAAAATGAGACATTAACAAACTTGACCTAATTTAAAGAAAAAAACGTAGACATATAACGAGTGATGTTATTAAAGTAGAATTATGTTGTTGAGTGAGGTTATAAATTTATTCACTTTCTTTTTTAGTTATATTTACTTAAGTTATGTCGGAACTTATTATAGGTAAGTGTTGAAATTTAATATAAAAGTATCATATTAAACTATTTTTTTAATTTAGTTTATATTTTAAATTTTAATTTATTTGTTTTAGTATTATTCACTTGTTGTTTTTCATTTTCCACTTATAATTGATAGATTATTTTTTCGTCACACATTTGAATAATGTTCTAACATTATACGTATAAATATTAAACTTTCTAACATCCGGCCTATGATGTTCTTATAAAACGTGTTATTTTAATATTTATAATTAATTAATTAAACCATTATTAATTTAAATATACAATTATTTTACAATATTATTTACAAATATGTGATTAATTAACATATTTTCAAAAAATCTTAAATATCTAATTTAATTTGTAATTAAATTTGACAAACAAACATGTTATCGTAATTACTATGCTGTGTAATTACTAGGTTGTATAATTGCTACCCTAATAGTTACACCAATTCCAATTAACATGTGGCTTTCCAAACATACCCTTAGTTTTTGTGTAATAATTGTTTCAACTTATTTCTCTAGGAGGAGGAAGAGGTATAGGCAGCCGATGAGCCGTTACTGGCGATGGTTGCGACGAAGGTAGACAGATCTCCACCGTAGACGTACGGGTTTCTCATGGCGGCACAGGGCGGTTATGGTAGAACTCGGTGTGAAATAAAAGAGATCGACGTAGAGATCACATTCAAAGAAGGCGCGGAACAGTGGGAGATGAGGGCGGCGCAACTGGAGGCATTGGGTGGATGAATTTCACCGGAGTTTGGTGGTGACAGTGGAGGAGATGAGAGAGGAAAAGGCGGTGTTTGGTTGCGTTTATGGTGGTGAGCAGTGAACTCCGACGGCAGCGGCATGACGACGGTGTTGGCGGCAGAAAGGTGGAAGATTAGAGAGGGTAGAGTGTAGAGAAGAAGACAAAGTGAAAAAGTGTTGAGCCTTTGTGATAAATGGGCTACTACTTGTCTTTATTTTGGGCCAAATGACTATTTCGGGGCATTTACTTAAAATGGGGCCTTTTGGACCTTTTTTCACCTAGTGACCACACCATGTTCTTTTCCCTTTAAAGATTCGAAAACAAATCTTCAAAATATGCTTCCAAACCAAACGGGAGCTAAGAGTGAATTAGACACGAGGGAGGCTAATTAACAGACAGTTATAATAATAAGAAACTTCACGTTCAAGATGCAAATTTGATCAAGTTCTTGAAGTATCCTCTTCTTAGAATAAATACAGAAATTGCATGTTTTCCAAACATCATTAGCAAACACATGTTCATTTGGATTTAATCTTAGATGTAGCATCCAACACCAAATAAGTGAAACGGTTAGACACTGTTGCAATTCAAAAAACAATACAAACAGGTTGTATGCATCTACATCAACGTGAAAGCAAAACTACTGATCCAAAAACAGAAAAAAATTCCCACTAAAGCCTGATATTTAAGTGGAGAAGAATTGAGGGGCGGATCCATTATCCCTGAGTTTCGAGGATTGCGATTGGTCCTAAGGGTCCGCCCAGACGGATCTCTGAAAAATTCTGAAACTAAACAATTTTTAGGTGCAAGCATCACAATCACCCCCTTTTCATCAACTAGTGTCCTACCTATTCTGAACCACATTTTCACCTAAAATGGAGATTCCGACAGGCCTAAATATGAATGTAAATTTGCAAGTGTTCCCAGTGCTTAAAATTTCAAAATCATTCTGTAGAAATTGTGCAAAGTTCCTGTCATTTACTCACAAATTGATTTAGTTCAAAAAGATGCTTTTACTAACTAAATCAAGTGAAATGGCTAGACATTGCTAGAATTCAGGAACAAACTCAGTAAAACTTATTCACACACAACTAGTCTTTAAAAAAAAAAAAAAATGGTTTCTCCTGTGTCTGGTACCCAAATTGGGTCCCGACTGTTACACCTCGTAGTTCCAGGGCATATAAGTGAGAAC
This sequence comes from Przewalskia tangutica, assembly GCA_029844215.1. Classification (NCBI taxonomy): domain Eukaryota; kingdom Viridiplantae; phylum Streptophyta; class Magnoliopsida; order Solanales; family Solanaceae; genus Przewalskia; species Przewalskia tangutica. The sequence continues at coordinate 89,900,754 of CM056738.1, read as the reverse complement.
GAAAATAAGGAAATAAGATTGGAAGGTCGGAAGGAAAGTATGTTTACATTTTCGAGTATGGGAAAAAATTTGGATGCAACAATGTGACGACGAAAAGTAGTACTAGAAATGGAATTCTTTCCAATAGAATGTGGACAGAAAAGGCAGAAAAGGAGCTCCCGAGGCAAAGGACGAAAGTTGGTAAAATTAGGACAAAAGGGTGTAGCACCGCGGTGCCTAACTTCAGCACCGCGGTGCCATAACATCAGAGAAGCTGCAGGACTTCCAAGTTAATTCAGTTTAAAAATTGATCACATACAGTCATAATCTCCAAATAGATAGAACATGAAACAAAAACCAGGGGGCTTTAACTAATTAACTTCATAATATTTAACAACATACGTATTATTCATCCCAAGACAAAGAAAAAAACAAGATTTTAGCATCATGATTATCAACATTCCCTCAAAACAAAGAAAAAAACAAGAAATAAACCTCTATACGGCCTTGAGAATATCTTCAGCACTGCTAACATTGAAAGCTCCGCCTTCTTCCAAATTCAAAACCTTAACAACTCCATCATCAACAAGCATAGCATATCTTCTAGACCTCACACCAAGCATTCAAAATTGCTTCCAAAATTTGTTTAAAGTGTTTTTTTTTAAAAGAAGTGCTTTTAAAAAAAGTACTATTGGAGAATAGTAGTTTGTGTTTGGGGTTAATCAATTTGAAAAACAATTCTTATCTATCAAAGCAACGATTTGTACTTGGACAAGGTTTCAAAAGTACATTGGGAAAAACTACTACTTTTAGCTACTGAAAAAACAACTTCCGTTGCTATTCAAAAACACTTATATTTTCCCTAAAAGTTCGGCTAAACACTTCAAATCTTTACACTTTTTGAAAAAAGATCAACACTTTGGGCTATCTAGAGACCAAGAGGCCACGGATTCAAGCCGTGGAAACGGTCTCTTACATATATGCAGTCTTAAGACTACATATAATAGACCCTTGTGGTACGACACTTCCCCGCGCACAGCGAGAGCTTAGTACACCGGGCAGCCCTTGTACTTTGGACTCTCTAGAAGCTTAGCCAAACAAGCTAACACCAATACAATTCATTTTCTCCCCAACTAAAGTCTCCAAATATATACATAGAACACGAAACAAAAACCATTACTTTAACTAAGCTTCATTAACTTTAAAGACATCCGTATTATTCATCACAAGACTAGTAATCAAACACTACAAATCAAGATTTATTCCCTCGAAAGACAGAAAAAAGAAAGGAAAAAACCTCTAAAGAGCCTTGAGAATATCTTCAGCACTACTAACATTGAAAGCACCACCTTCTTCCAAATTCAAAACCTTAACAACTCCATCATCAACAAGCATAGCATATCTTCTAGACCTAACACCAAGTCCAATAGGTTTATCACTAAGATCAAGTTCACATCCAATTGCCTTTGTAAACTCCAAGTTCCCATCACTCAACAACAACACTTCATCACTAATGTTCAAATTCTCCTTCCAGGCTTTCATCACAAATGCATCATTTACCGAAATACAAGCAATTGTGTCAACCCCTTTGGATTTTAGCTCTTTGGACTTGTCCACGAAACCTGGTAATAAGGGCAGCAAAATTAGCCCGTGAAAACCTAATCCGCCCACCCTGTTCAAGTTTAGGTTGGTTATTGACAAGCCTATTTATTAGCTCAACCATACAAATTTGGGATAATTTGTAGCACAAATTGACACAACTTTTAAAAAAGACAATTTTTTATTTGATATGTTATACTCCGTCCGTCTCAAAATAAGGGTTAACTTAACCAAAAAAATTATAAATAAATGTCACTTTAGGAACAACTATACACTTAGCATTGATTTGTTAATGACGTATGATTTTTTCTTAAGGTGACACTTATTTTGAAAGTGGGAGTATATAACCATATCTTTTTATTATGTACTAAAAAGTAATAAAAGAAATTAAAAATTAATACGAATTAGGTTGGTTGGATTGTGACCCATTTTTTTACTTACTTTTAACCCATTTTAACTCAATTAACTTTTGGGCAGGTGAATGGCATGCTCATTTATTAACCATCACATTTTAACCAGTCTAAATTCAGCTCAACACTCCCATTTGACACACACACACCTACGTACCTGGAAGATGTTTCTGTGAACATGTTGGTGTAAATGCACCTGGGACAGCAAAAAGGACAACTTTTTTCCCAGATGTGAGGTCCGAGACAGAAAGGGTTTTCAGTTCATCAGATGAATCGAAGTAAGAAAGTGTGGAATTGGGTAGTTTGTCTCCAACAGAGATTGTAGCGGAGACTCTTGAACTGGTGTATGCAATGGATTGTTGTACGTTGCTCTTTAGGTGTTGTACCTTGAGTGGGAAAGAGGAAATGGAAAATGAAGAAGATAGGGTGGGTTTTGAGGAAAGAAATGAAATGGGTTTTGGGTTAGTGGTGGAGGGTTTGTTGTAGAGCTTTGGGAAAGTGAAAATGGTGGCTGTAGTGGCAGCCATTGTTGTTGCTATGTGTGTTGTTAACTGTAATGGAACAAATGTAGTACTCAGTTTTGAGGATTTTGTGGCCTTTCTAGAGAGAACTTTATTAAGATATGGACGGAACAAACTATGAAGGGTCAATTTGGTAAGAGGGCCAAAAAAATTTAGGGTAGTTGACGTTTTCATTGTTGATCTCATCTAGTATTAGTTTATTACTTTATTTCATGAACAACCCACTTAGTTTTGAAATGTACACTTACGTGGACCTCATTTTGTAACCTCATTTTTGGCGTTTAGATATTAGAATTATTGTTTGTTCAATTAAGCATCTGAGCACATGATAAACTATAAGAATTAAATACTTTCATCTTAAATTTTGAAAAACTTTTCGCGCATATTTTGAAGAACACGTAAATAAGTTAATCACTTAAATATGTCCCCTCCTTCAGTTATACATGTCAACCTCAATTGGAACTACTATGAGTTTTTACAGCTTATTGAGGCGAATGCGTGTTGACACCCAATTTTGACCCTCCCGTCCAGCCATTAACTATAAAATTACACTAATTTTGTAAAATAATTTTTTATGATTTTTATAATAAAATGCAGCGAATAAAACATAAATACATGCATAAATAAATAATTTAATAATGGCATCGCGTCTTACGTAGAGTTTCAAGCACTTAGAGTCCCGCGTCCGCGTTAGTTGATTTCAAGCTCTGTCGTAATTCTTAAGTGAGTAATAAATACATAAAATAAATAATTTAGCAATGACGTCGTATCAAGTAGCATAGTCGCGTTTAGTAATACGCAAGAGAATTTCATAATCATTTGTAATTTAAAAATCAATTTTAATCTGATATATGCATTTAATAGCACCGCATTTATAAAGCTTTAAACGATTCTTAAATATCATACTCGCATTTAGCATTTAAGTAATTTAATCTAGACTCAATTTTAATTTTAATTTTACTTCGCAATAATGCAACAATAAGATTTTTAAATAATAGCGCCGCGTTCTGAAGCATTAAGCATTAATTAAATAACACACCCGCATTTATTTTATAACAATTAGATAATTTAATCACAATTAATTAATTACTTTGTCACTAATTAAGAGCCTAAACTAGTAATTATAACACTAACCTAAAGCTCACCACTAATTAATTAACTCCTTAACTAATACCCTAACTAATCGACCCATAAAACGCAGCCCAATCCAAACAACCCGCGAAGCCCACACCCGCAGCCCAATTGCCCGCAGCCCACTCCCTATGCTTTAATCGTCCCAAACTTCTTCACCCGCCCCTTATCGAAATTTCTTACTTCATTTCCTTCGTCTCCCTAAAAGACAAACGAAACGAAACCCTAGTTCACCACACCTTCCCCATCGCCGCCATGCCCGGATTTCTCGCCGGAGAATCCGGGGCTTTCCTTTATCCACACCCCCAGCCAACGATTTCTTACCATAACCGAAACCAAATCTTCAGAAATCACATCTTACCTTAACAAATCGTTAAATCGCCCACAAATTGGCCCAAAATAAAACTGAAGAATCAATACAAATCGATATACAAGGCAAATTTTAATTACTTACCAAGTTTAGAACCCAAAAGGAGGCTATATAAAGCACATGCATAAGAGAGGCAGGCGTAACATCGAGAGGAGGAGAGCAAGATCGACATACACGCAATAACATCTTCTATCGCCCGTAACCTAGCACCTTTCTCAATCCCCGACTCAATCGTAAAATCACCCAAACTAGTCTCAAACAAATCGAAACTTTTCCTTCGATTTATTCAAAGGTAAACTCGCCATCGTCCCGCATTCACCACGGATAAAAGGTAGTATGGATTGTTACCGCTTTGTGATTGCGGATATTAATGAGCTTTACTAATTGTTGTTGTGTCTGCTTCAACGTAGTGTTTATCGTCCGTGTTATGTGGTCGACTTAGTAGGTCGCTAATGTTTGCCATCTCCGGTCATTATTTAGCACTATGATAATCGTTACGCATATCAATGTTCATCATATCAAGCCATCGAATGTATAACCGGGAAAGCATGGAACTAGTCGATTCATTATACTAAAAGCTAATTACATGTGCGAAATGGATAGCCGCAAATCTGTATGAAATTTCATCGCTTTATATGATTAGTTAAATGGTGCTTGGCATATTACTTCGTGAGCGGTACTAATCATGTATGAATCGTGGTCTCGTAACTCACTTATAAATAAATACTTCCTAGCAAATAGTTAGCGGGAGTAAAAGGGATTACGGTGTCTAATCCCAAATTTTCAACTTAAGCCAACGGGCTCTGAGATAACAACATCAAAATTTAACAGGATTATGTGGTTCATGTGTATGTATATTTACGTGTTCGAGTTCAAGCCTCTTACTCACTTCCAAATATCGTAAGAGAGATTATGTAGATGTGACAACAACCATGTCTTAGAAAGGTGATTATGTGATTATATATCCGTGACTACATTAAAAAAACAAATCGTAGTCTTTTATTCGCTTTCTAAAAACATTACTATTGTATTTTAATAACTTAAGACCGACCTCCAATTAAATTGTTACTAAGATCAAGGATACACGATTTACAATGTCGTGTTATCATCCCGATAAAGTAACAAACATTTTAATTGTAAAATAAGACCCCCCACGTTCTCATCTCTCAAAAATGGTAACGTATTTTACTCTTAAACTAACTATATGAGTTCAATATCCATCACAATATATGCAATTTTCCTAAAGTGTGACTAAGTATATAAAAGGTGTCAGATTCGGGCCTCGCCCACAACATACGTAGCATCCTAAACCTCCTTGCATCTGCTTTTTTAACTGCTCATGTATAGTCGACCATACATGTTTTGCACCGAATCCTATCAAACCGGCATTATCTATGAGAGTCATGTCATATGTTGGAAGATCTTCTTAGGACATTAAAGATCTGTGTCCATAGTATAACCCACAATGATTATGCATAATTTATTTATGACTATCCTTGTTGAATATGAACTCGCATAAGTTGGGTAAGATCCCCGAGTCTTTCTCGACATAATATGAACCATGTAAACATAATGTAGGTCGGTTTACCCACTTGCGTGTTTAGATAAGAGTTTGTTATTTTTAAAAGCAATAGAAATGACATTTTTGAGCATGAGATAATCAACCTTTTCATTTTGTGATCTTTGTCGAATATTCGTGGTAAATGATTATACGCATACCATGTTAGTTCCCCTAATATGTTTGCATATCCGCTTTTTTTACTCGGCCCATGACGCTTGTCAATTGCCTTCCTATTCACCTCGGCATGTACATTGCCCGGTCATGGAGTGAATTGCACTATTACTTGCTGAATTTAGAAGATGAACATGTTAAGTAACGCCATACGCCCTAATCTACGCACATCTTAAAACCGCTTCAAGTAATATATGTTTAATCGTTTGGGCTCAATCGCTTTTTTTTTAAAAAAGGGTCCATCCTCTAGTTAAAATCGTTTGAGTGTCGCTACGTGTATATGGATTCGAGTGGTTTCGTTAGATTTAGAATTCAATGGGCTCATTGATTGTCTTGTTTACTTATCGCATTTCAAAACCATTGCTTGAGTTGAACGTTTTTTTCCCCAAGTGTCAATTATAGCAATATTTAAATTGTGGATATATGTGCGCTTAGCGCTTTATTTTATCGAACATTATTTGGATGGATGCTAATCCTTTTCTTTCTTATTTTACATGACATGCGTTGAGAAAACAATCAAGAGTCTCTGTATGAGACTCACCATGATTTCCATACCACAACCACATTTCCGTCGAGCGGTTTCCAAACAACTATAAGATAGATGGTGTCGCCATCCGCTCTAGACGTGACATCAACTCCAATCTCACCTCTCTTACTTATTCATGTATTTATTTATTTATTTATTTATCATCATTATATTTGTTAACCTTGTAATTAATAGGTAATTAACTCTACTAGTCTTTGAATACATCGATGGGTAGTTTTAAAAATAAATTCATCTCTTATTTATTCTAGGTCCATCATATAAATCTAAACCTAAAAATAATAATTAATCCTAGCTATGCTTTAGTCATATATTCCTCCATATTTAATTCTTAAGAAATAAACTTTCTCATAAACTCTTCATAAATACCATAGGAAGTAATTTTCGCACACACGTATACTAAACAATTTCATAATTAACCTTATATATAGGAGTCTTAACCCTACATATACTAATAGGAATAATTTATCATGTTCTTACTTTTGTCAAATAAAATAATTTCATAATTAACTTTGTATATTTTTACGAGTTTTTTTTTATAAGACTCTTTTAGTTATCAATATATATTCTTTAGATATTTGCCACACCCTTCTTACTTAAATAATCTTTTTTCTAAAACATACATCCCTTAGCCAAATACTATTAAACCTAAGTTTGAACGGACAACCGCAAGTTAGCGGATCCTTTAGGATGCCTAACCCCTTCCCTTTAGGATAATAAAGAACCCTTACCTAGAATCTCACATAGCTTTCGCAGACCTTTAAATGGAGTTAATACTGACTTTAATCAGTTAGTATTCAGGTGTCCTAATTCACCCAATTAATTAGGTGGCGACTCCGCGAACCCTTAGCATTTTAAGCACCCTTTTGCACTTTTAGCACCCCTTTTAACATTTTTAAACACCTTTTAAGCTCTTTAACATCTTTTTAACATTTTGAGCATTTTTAACTATTTTTATTTTTATTGTCTAACATTTTTATTTAAGCAGGGTTCACTTTTAGAATGTCGCATTAAAAAGGCGTGATGTAAATGGCGACTACTGGGAATTTAGGTTCTTAACCACAACAGACCTAGGGTTATTATTTGGCATTACTTTTGCATTTAATTCTGTGTGTTGTATTTTGTTTTGTTTATTTTAATTGCTACATGCTTTACTGCTTTCCTTAAACTGGCATTCCGCTCATATTTCTTCCATTCTGGAAAATTCACACTATCACTCACTCACGCGCTGGTGTGCTTCACAAGACCCGCAAATTTCTTCAAATACCCAAATTTTAAGAGAGTTGGCATACGCTGAGTTAGATCGGTTCGTCTCGATCACCGTAGCCTTCTCACTCGAGTTGTCCGCCAGAACTCAAGGCCTAGAAAAGCCAAATCTTAGAAAACTTAAGATGAGCTATACCACCCTTATTTTAGGGCATGTACGCATTTACCTTAGGTGGTCAATCCTGGCATTGGCACCACAATTAAGAAGACACCAAATCGCCGACGTTATTATAACCCCGCTACCAAAAGCATATTATGTGTTGCATAGTCATGATAAACAAAACCAAGCCCGGTTGAAATGCCTAAATTGGAAAATGTATACTCATTTTTATTTGTTTTTCTTTAGATGGAACCTATCCTCGATCGAACGTGAATGGGTTCCGAGCAAATCGAGGACATGGTGGTCAAAATTCGACTTGGGTAGTCAAATGGCAATCGTAAGGTTGGGATGCCTTACCTCGTTAATCGACATCTTCCCGATCAAGATTTGGTCGAGCATTGATCCAATTTTGGGATCCGGACGAGTCGCCTTCAAATTCGTGGATTTCAAATAACCCCACCTAGAAGAGGTCACCACTTTATCGCTTTAGCATATCACGACAGAAACCGCTTATTCCACATGGCCGTGGAAAAAGCTCTCCCAGATCCGGGTTTGAAGAATACTGCAGAATTGCGTTGCTTTGAAAATAATTGGGTTTCTCTAGACTACTTATGCGAGAGATATGGTTGCGAGACGGATATAAATTGTTTAAGAATGAATTTTGCGACCGCACCATCGAGAGTTAGACGCCCTATCATTTGCTATGGCTTTCCTAGGATTCTTTTATTTCCGCCGAGCATGGAAGGATCAGCACATGCATATGTTCGGTGGTTAGAGCGGTGTTTGATGACGTTGGCAAACAACTCACTCGACGCCATGATCTCGCAGACTATTTAGAGCGCCAACAGTGCGTATGGTGAATCGAGCTTCTGAAGCGCAAGAATCTCATTTTGCGATGTGGGCAATAGAACATTTTTATCGCTCAAACATGACCGATGTATGCCATACAATGACAACAAGATCTCCACTTTTTATGAAAGAACGGCGTTATGTGTCACCAAGACAGCAGGATTGGTACAAGTACCTAGCATCCCGCAAAGAGCGCCAAGTTCAACGGAAGTATCCATTGCTTCACACGGTCGCGCGGTCTACTGAGACCTGGGATTGTATTATATCGACTTATAGGTCTAAAGGGACTACAACCATATGCTCCACTACGCTGCATTCGCAGCTTTGGCCATACACAAGTAATCCCTCTCGTGGCATACGAGCCTCGAAATTCGGTTCGACCAGAATTCATCGCTCCCGGCCAAGCAGATCCTTTATGAATGGCATCATATTGACCAAATGGAAATCGGAAGGACCGCAGGGTCTCCTGCAGTATCAAGCATGGTTTCTAGATCGCATGGAATATAAGTCCGTATGAGCAAGGCGTTGAGGACATCCGCAAGTGACAGAATGAAAGACAATCAACTCGCGAGAGGTCATCACCCCGCATACGCTGGGCCCTAATGCACGATGCAAAGACAATACTTGGAACAAAGTGAGCTATACCAAAGAAAACCTAAGCTTCACCATCACATCGACGACATAGTTATTTAGTTTGAGATTTTTATTGTTTTTATTATAAAGTGTCATTTCAATTAACTTTATTTCCAATAAAGGCATTTCGATACAACGGCTTGGTACATCTAACATGACTTTGCATGTATGACGCTTAGGCCTACCGCATAATAGAGGTCCCCTTGCATATTAGGAAACGTTTGAACGTATGCGCAATATATCCGCTATATACTTGCAAATTATGTTCTTATGCTAACGCCGCTTGTTGCATCTTTTAGAAAGATTTATCATCTTCCCAAAGTGGTTCGGTTCAGATTTGACTCAACAAATGTCTGAGCATCCACACTTCACCGCATCCAAGGCAAGAAATGACGATATGACCGCTCGTGGCGCCCGAGCCGAACGGCTTGGGAATTATTCCTCACAATAAACAGTAACTTCGAAGGAGGAATATCACCATCAGAAGAATGTATTGCTCACCGCCGCAACAGATTGGCGATATGCGAGTTGAGATGGAGAGGCTACGAATCGACCAACCTATCCATCGCTTTGAATACCCTATGCCGAGCAAAGGGCCACTATCTCGCAGACCACCCCGCATCGACCTCCACCACCACGATCCCCAAAACTCCCCACAAAGGCCGCCGCCATCGACCCAATCGCCGCCCACCCAATCATCAACCTCACCTTCAAATGATCCTCCCATCGCCTACGTACCTCGCCTCCGCCTACTCACTTCACCATCATCACCCTAATCGCCAAGCCAACCAATGCCCACGCACCATACCCACTACCAAATTTCAGACCACCCGCATACCTAACTTACACAATGTAAAACCCAACCTTTACCGTCCCCGCACTTCACCAAGAAGTGGATCATTACGAAGAAATGGAAAGGGAAGTCCGAGCCAAAATGGACGATGACGCGTGGCGAGAGATTCACACCGAAAGAAGCGGTTCGTGGTACGCGATCGGATAAAGGTCACGGGCGACTAGATTATGAAGATCTGCATACATCCGATGTGGAACCGCCAGCCGATATATAAGGTGCCAAGTTCGATTTATTTGATGGGAAGGAAATCCTCGCACACTTGAGATCATATGCGACAAGTTAATCGGTAGGGAAGAACCCACCGGCCATCATGAAGTTGTTCATTCAAGCTTAACCGGCGAGGCAATAGATTGGTACACTCAGCCAGGATCCACGAAATGGCATACCGGAATGCATCGCCCAAGACTTTGTGAGCGGTTCGATTTAACACGTAAACCGGGATGTGTTCTATCTAATGAAGTTGGAAAAGAAGTCTACGAGACTTTCGTGAGTACGCCATGAGCGGCTCAGAGGCAAAGAAGGTACAACCACCCACGCGAGAGTGAGACGACCACACTATTTGTACAATCTTTGAAGGATGCAACCTATTATGAGCGGATGATAAGCGCCATCGGGCGTAAATTTTGCAGAGGTCGCCGAATGGGTGACTTCGCAGAAGGTATTAAACCGGCAGATTACGAATCGGCATTGCAGTAACCAATAAGGCGATTCATCGTGGACGATCGGGGTACTTCAAGAAGAGACGCTTCCCTTCCATGTTTGTACAAGAACGCAAACCCAAGCATTCATAACATACCGTAACCCACCCTATCAAACCCCATACTACCACACCAAAGACCAAAACTTTACACCTCACTATACACCGCCCACACCCCGCTACCACACACACCATATATAACGCTTCCGAGCACCCATTTATCCGCCCCGCATCAACCCGCCCATCAAGCCCGCCAACAACATAGAGCACCCAATACGCCTGCACTAAATACGAATTTTGAAGAAGACCATCCGTAACCCGCACTCCCACCGGGCCGAACCCATACCCGATATACGAAAGATCATGAGCCGCAGTTTTGATCCAACCAATTGTGGAGGATTCCTAGCCCTATCCCAAGATGGTATGATGAGAATAAGCGTACAGATCACTCGATAGCCTGGCATGACACCTAAGTTGCTACACCTCGTGGACAAAATCAAGAGTTGATCAAAGCATGAGTAATTCACCAAGGATCTCGCCCCAAACGCATGATAATCCTTGCCAAACCACGGCAACGCCAATGTGCACTTGATAACCTCGATGAGGAATACAACTTGGAGGAACCATCCGATCGATTCGGTGAGGAAGAGTCGAACCTTCGCTGCCGCCTCGCCACCAACTCGAAAGAAAGCGATTTGAGTTGGAAAGGCACCGCCGAGACATAAAGGTTCAATCACGCTTATTCAGCGCCGAAGGGCCACCGATCAAGATGGATCGCAGAGAGTGGGAAGCCGGTCATGAAGTCACCGCAGTATAACTGTGTCGTGAGGTATTACACACCTATAGAGGCAGCCAAGGAGGCACCACAAAAGAAGCCCGTGACAGAGGCTGAAGTCGAGGAGTTTTGGAGGAAGATGCCCACTAAAGAGTATTCCGTCATAGAGCAGTTAAAGAAAACCTCACGCATATTTCTACTTTCATCATAACGCATTCTCGCCTCACACAGATCGCATTGATGGAGGTGTTGAAGGATGCATACGTTCCGGAGGGTACAACAGACGGGAACTTGGCAGCTTTGGTCGGACAGGTACTAGAGGCCCGCAGAATCACCTTTCACGATGAGGAGTTACCCGCTGAGGGCGTCAGACACAACTTGCATCAATATCACCATCCAAGTCGCATACAAGATTGTTTCAACAAAGGTCGATTGATGGAGGCTCACCACAACATTTGTCCCACGACGATTAATCGTTGAAATTGGGGCATCGTAAGGAAATTCGTGAAAGTCATATCAGAGTCAAAGGTTTCGACGGAGTCCATAGGGGAGTCGAAGGCGTGATGGACCTCACACTGCGGATCGGACCGCGTAATTCGTTGTGGAATTTCAAATATCGATATTGCTACATGTTACAACTCGTTGATAGGAAGGCGTGGATCCACGAGGCCGGTGCGATCCGCCCACCTTGCATCATCGCATAAAGTTTATATGGAATCACGGTGAAGTGGTAGTATTTGGAGATAAGAAGGAAAGATCAACACCGACATGCAATCCGCCATAAAAGACGGAAACGATCGGATGGTTCGGTTTTTCATATTAATGAGATCAAGAGAGCAAGTAGGTCCGGCCATGGCACGCCACGCTCTCTCAAGAATGGTGGCCAATGAAATGCTAAGTATTTGATACGAGCCGGGCAGAGTTCTTGGAGTCAGTATGAAGGGGTTCACATAGTCTATCCAGTTGTTCGGTAAGAGATACACTTTTGGTTTGGGGTACCACCTACTTCAAGGATTTGGTGACCACGAACCTCGGAAGGCGGATACATTCCTCGCTCGCGCCCATTCCGCCTCGAGTCACCATTCACAAAGCCTACACCATCCGGATGCCGAGAGAAGATGACCTGCATGATCTTGCGGTAGGATTCCGAATCTGCTCATAGGTGATGATGAGGCGATTGTTGTACGATCGCAGGAGATCACAAGGAGGAGCTCACCATTTGGGGATGCAGAGCACGGATACACTCTGAATAATTGGACTTGCACTCGCCCCGACCGGCCGAGAAGCTTGGTAGAATTTATGATTAGTTCTAGCAGTGACCTTTTATCTAGAAAGAAAATGTATATGCATTTATGATTCTTAATATGTTTTTAATCTCGCAATTTACTTTCATCATAAATTCCAGGACATTTTGCAGCATTTTAAAAGATTTTGTTTGTGTTAAAATTAAATTCTTTAAGCATTTTTCTTTCAAATGATCATATTAATAAACACGTTGATAACGCGAATATGACATGTAATGAGACCAACGAACAAAGTTCAAATGACGAGCATAACCCCGGCGAACAAGAGGAATGTCCGCAATCGTAACTTAGCCAAGAGTCGGAAAACTTTGAGAATAGCCTAAACCAAATTTGGAAGAAACAGAGTTAATAAACTTAGGCGATGAGGAACCGTGGAAAGAGACTAGAGTCGCCGCCACCTAAACGCCACGTATGAAGAAGAATTAGTTGAGCTCAAACAAGACAATCGATGTGTTTGCTTGGTCATACGAGGACACGCCAGTGAGTACGCACATCGCCGCACACAAAGCTACCTATTGAACCATCTTATTTCCCCGTAAAACAAAGGTCGAGAAAGATCAAACCGTATACGAGTTTGAAGGTCAAAGAAGAGGTGTCTAAACAGTTGAGGCAAAGGTGATTCGAGTTGCAAAGTATCCTACTTGGTTAGCAAATATCGCAGGTAAAGAAGAAAGATGGAAAGGTCCGAGTCTGCGTGATTACAGAGACCTCAACAGAGCCACCAAGGATGACTTTCCTCTTCCAAACATCCATATACTCATCGATAATTGGCGAAGCATGAACTACGCCGCTCGTCGATCGCTTACCGGCTATCATCGATCCTTACGGCGTAAGATGACGCAGAAAGACAAGATTCACTACCCCGCGGGTGTACTATTATCGAGTTATGCCGCTCGTCTCAAGAACGCAGCGCCACCTACATGAGAGCCATGACCACCATCTTCCACGACATGATTCATAAAGAAATTGAGGTCTATGTGGACGACGCCATCATCAAATCGCGGTGAGGACCATTTGGCAAACTTCAAGAAATTTTTCCAACGACTAAGACAAGATAACTTGAAGTCAACTCGCAGCGATTCGCGCGCCCCGCAGGAAGTCGCTGGTTTTATAGTGAGCAGGAGAGGATTGAGCTAGACCCTAAAAATAAAAGACATCCAAGAGTTACCTCCAAAAGCAAAAGGACGTGATGAGTTTCTTGGTCGCCTCAACTACATCAGCAGTTCATAGCCCGCCACCGTGATATGCGAGCCGATATTCAAATTATTGAAAAAGGATGCACTACCAAGTGACAATGTTGCCAATGTGCTTTGACGTAATCAAAGAATACCTTTCTAATCCGCCGATTCTAGTACCTCCAACCGGGAGACCTTTGCTACTCTATTTGTCCGTGTTAGAAAATGCTTGAATGCGTGTTGGGCAACACGATGAAACAGGAAAAAGGAACATGCCATATACTATTTGAGTAAAGTTCACGGCATACGGCTCGTTATACTCACGAACGCATTTGTTGCAAGATTAACTCGGGTCGCCAAGTTCGTGCACTATCTATCGCATACACTACTTATCTTATTTCGAGGATGGATCCGCTTAAGTATATCCTTCAGAAGCCCATGCCCACCGGAAAACTAGCGAAATGGCAAATTATGTCGAGCGAGTTTGACATCGTCACGCCACGCAGAGCCGTAAAAGGACAGGCATTAGCTGATCACCTTGCTGAGAACCCAGTCGATGAGGAGTACGAGCCCCTTCGAACCTATTTTCCTGATGAAGAGGTATTGTTTGTCGGAGAAGATATCTCAGAGGATTACCCGGGTTGGAGGATGTTTTTCATGGAGCGCAAATTTCAGCGAGTCGGATTGGAGCGCTTTGGTTTCGTAAACAGTCAAGATTATCCGATTTCCAAGCTCGATTTCCATGCACCAACAATATGGCGAATATGAAGCTTGCATATTGGGGCTCGAATGGCCGTAGATATGGACATACAAGAGTCGCTGGTCATAGGTGATTCGACTTCATCGATCCATCGTGCACGTGGCGAATGGGCAACCAAGAATATGAAGATACTTCCCTACCTATTTTGCGTGAAGGAATTACAAAAGAGGTTCAGCCACATAGAATTTAGGCATGTTCCGAGGATCCAGAACGAATTCGCTGACGCATTGGCAACCTATCCTCCATGATTCAGCATCCGGACAAGAATTACATCGATCCAATCACAGTGAGTGTCCGAGCAAATGCTTTATCGCTCCCATATAGGCGAGGAAACGACGGCAATCCATGGTACCATGACATCAAAAGGTACCTCAAAGCGAGAGAATATCCGTAGGCATAACCAACATCCGTAAGAAGACACTTCAAGACTAGCAAATCATTTCTTTTGAATGGGAAATCAGGTACCAAGGACTCAGATCCGGGCTTATTGAGACGTGTCGATGCTCAAGAGGCGTGCAAGCTAGTAGAAGACATACACGGAGGGACGTGGACCTCATATGAACGGCTTCACTTTGGCGAAAAGATTCTGAGCGTGTTATTTTTGATGACAATGGAAACAGATTGTATCCGCTTTGTGCGTAAATGTCGACAATGCCGATTCACGGAGATTTGATTCGAGTGCCTCAGTGAGCTTAATGTGACAAGTTCTCCTTGGCCATTCGCACAGGGCATGGATGTCATCGACCCCATCGAACCCGCTGCTTCAAACGGGCACGCATTCATCCTCGTAGCATTGACTATTTCACTAAATGGGTAGAAGCCATCACACGCATCGCTGAAAAAGGTGGTGGTCGACTTCGTCGCAACAACATCATTTGCCGATTTGGGATTCCCGAATCAATTGTAACCGATAACTGAACCAATCTCAACAAGAATTTGACGCGTGAGATATGTGGAAATTTCAAGATCACTCACCGTAATTCCACTCCGCATCGACCTCGGATGAATGGAGCAGCAGGTTGCACCAACAAGAACATCAAGAGGATATTGCGCAAGATGATCAAAGAACTACAAACATTGGCACGAATTTGCCTTTTGCGCTTTTGGGTTATCGCACCACAATCCGAACTTCTACCGGCAACGCCAGATCTTTTGGTGTATGGAATGTGGCCGCTACCAGCAGAGGTGGAAATACCATCGCTGAGAATCATCCAAGCCGAAGCCGAGCGGCCGAGTGGATACAAGATCGTTATGAGCGCTTGATGTTGATTAGCGAAAAAGGTTGAATGCGATCCAGGCGGGCATCGACGTGAGCAGAATGGCTAGAGCTTTTAACAAGAGAGTAATGCCAAGGTTATTCAAACCGGGCCAATTGGTTTTGAAACGCATATTTCCGAATCAAATTGAAGCTAAAGGAAAGTTCGCACTAATTGGCAAGGGCCTCATACGGTCCATCGAGTATTAAGTGGAGGGCCCTAATCTTGGCCGAGATGGATGGCAGGTACGCCCAAGGCTATCAACGCAGATGCAAAGAAGAGATATTACGCCTAGGAGTATTTGTCTTTCGTAATCCCCTTTATATTGTAAAGCCGCATTCCTCTGGGATACGCAGAGCCCATATAGGTCTCGCCACGCAAATCAAAAGCCCTTTACTTGTAATCGAACTACGTCACGACTGATTCCTCGACGGATACGTAGGCGCCATATCGCTTTGGCCCCACTTTTTAGAATTTTACCCAATTTCGCTTGTAATGAACTACGTCATGACCTGATTCCCTCATGGGGATACGTAGGCGGCCTAAATCGGCTTCGGTCACACCGTTAGGAATCTTCCCATTTGTCTACAGGCAACAAAGGGGGTTTGGGTTATTCCAAAAAACGATATGAGCAATTCATCACGAAGTTAAGTTCCGCCCACGCGACACACCTTGAAATTGAGACAGTTTTGCGCACTGTGAGGAAGGCAATAACAAGGATTCCAAAGGATGTTCGTTTGGTCGAAATACATGTCATATTCGGCAAATTAGACGAGGCTTTTACATTTTTGCGCATGTCATATAAATGTTTATTTCTAAAGATGTTTTGTGCATACTTCATGAAAACATTTCATTTTGGAAAATGCTTTTGGAACACTACTAAACATCTCAAAGAGGTCAGACAGGGGTTGCAAATCCAAACAAAGCCGTGCACGCGATATCAAGGACAAGCGCAAAGTCAGATACGAATCGACCCCCCCCCCAAAACTCACAAATTTTTCTTTGAGCGCAGGTCTTTTCATATTAACAGAAGCAGAAAGTGCAAGAGCAGAGACAGAAAATACGGTGAAAGGTTTCTTCATATTAGCGGAAGCAGCAAGAAGCAGCAGCAGCAGAAAGGGGCATCAATAAGCAGCAGTCAAAATTCAGAGCTCGCAGGAGCATTTATTCTACAGGAGCAGCAGCAACACGTCCAGGCAACGACGTTATCAGCATTGTGTCCAGGCAACGACACCATCAGCATCGCGTCTACGCAACGACGCCAAGAAGAACGCTGGCCGTGCAACGACGCCATCGCGATTATGTCCAGGCAACGACATCATCAGCATTGCGTCTACGCAACGACGCCAAAGAAAGAACACGACTGTGCAACGACGTTATCGCGATTGTGTCCAGAAACGACACCATCGCGATTGGCGTCACGCAACGACGCCAGAAGAACACGCCCCAAGAACGACGTTATCAGCATTGTGTCCAGGCAACGACACCATCAGCATTGTGTCCAGGCAACGACACCATCAGCATTGCGTCTACGCAACGACGCCAGCAGCAACACGTCCAGGCAACGACGTCATCAGCATTGCGTCTACGCAACGACGCCAGCAGCAACACGTCCAGGCAACGACGTTATCAGCATTATGTCCAGGCAACGACATCATCGCGATTGCGGTCCGTGCAACGACACCATCAAGATTGCTTTACGCAACGACGCCATCAAGATTGCGCTACGCAACGACGCCAAAGAAGAACACGCCCAGTAACGACGCGATCAAGACAAAGCAAGTCCAAACGACGCCATCATCAAGATATCACATCCGCAAGGACGATTTTCTCTGTTCTCAAAATTGCATTTCCTCTCATTCATTTATTATCCTGTCTTAACAGTTACGCACTACCTCTTTCTTGGGCTTTAGTCTACAGGGACAGCAGCAAGACAACGATCCGCATTCACAATCGCAACACGCCGCGTGCGGCGAAATCACAAAGATTTGCAAAGATCGCATCAACACGCTAGCCATCATATTTTTTGCAGATAACCTTTTCTACTCACGGTTGCATTACTTTTAAAATTATACATCATCATTTTTGCCTTAACATTATGCACTAACCGCTTGTTTAAGTCTTAGCATGCGGGAAGCGAGAGCACAACGTGGATTTTCTCTTACTAACCGGGCAATGTTGGGGCCAACCTTCCCAACGATCGCGAAGCGGCCTCGGCGTGGCCCACTCGCTCCACATCACCATAGAACCCAAAGACCACAAGCCACGGCAAGACACCCGTGTTCAAGCCGTTATATTCTTTTACTTTTTGCACCATAACCCAAAGGTCACCATAACTCGACATCGGACAAATTTTGAGTCCGCCAGCCCGCGGTGTTTTGACCATGGTAGCCCGATGTCGCCATAACTCGACCACGGGATGATTTTGAGTCCGCATTAGCCCGCTTGGTGTTTTGATCGTGGTAGTCGGTGTCGCCATAACTCGACCTTTGGGGCGATTTTGATTTTGCGTCGGCCTTGTTTACTTGCCCAACATTTTGCAACTCGAAGATCGAGACAAAATTGGCTGAGTCAACGCTTTGTCCGAAGATTCTTCCATCATCTCCATACAAAGAGGACAATGTTGACACCCAATTTTGACCTCAGTCGGCCATTAACTATAAAATTACACTAATTTTGTAAAATAATTTTTATGATTTTTATAATAAAATGCAAATGAATAAAACATAAATACATGCATAAATAAATAATTTAATAATGGCATCGCGTCTTACGTAGAGTTTCAAGCACTTAGAGTCCCGCGTCCGCGTTAGTTGATTTCAAGCTCTGTCGTAATTCTTAAGTGAGTAATAAATACATAAAATAAATAATTTAGCAATGACGTCGTATCAAGTAGCATAGTCGCGTTTAGTAATACGCAAGAGAATTTCATAATCATTTGTAATTTAAAAATCAATTTTAATCTGATATATGCATTTAATAGCACCGCATTTATAAAGCTTTAAACGATTCTTAAATATCATACTCGCATTTAGCATTTAAGTAATTTAATCTAGACTCAATTTTAATTTTAATTTTACTTCGCAATAATGCAACAATAAGATTTTTAAATAATAGCGCCGCGTTCTGAAGCATTAAGCATTAATTAAATAACACACCCGCATTTATTTTATAACAATTAGATAATTTAATCACAATTAATTAATTACTTTGTCACTAATTAAGAGCCTAAACTAGTAATTATAACACTAACCTAAAGCTCACCACTAATTAATTAACTCCTTAACTAATACCCTAACTAATCGACCCATAAAACGCAGCCCAATCCAAACAACCCGCGAAGCCACATGACCCAATTGCGCGGCCACTCCCTATGCTTTAATCGTCGTGACCCGCCCCTTATCGCCCCTTACTTCATTTCCTCGCCTCCTAAAAGACAAAGCGAAACCCTAGTTCACCACACCTTCCCATCGCGCCATGCGGTTTCACGAGAATCCGGGCTTTTATCCACACCCCACCAACGATTTCTTACCATAAAACCAAATCTTCCGAAATCACATCTTACCTTAACAAATCGTTAAATCGCCCACAAATTGTCCAAAATAAAACGGTAAGAATCAATACAAATCGATATACAAGGCGACTTTAATTACTTACCAAGTTTAGAACCCAAAAGGAGGCTATATAAAGCACATGCATAAGAGAGGCGTAGGCGTAACATCGAGAGGAGGAGAGCAAGATCGACATACATGCAATAGCATCTTCTATCGCCCGTAACCTAGCACCTTCTCAATCCCGACTCAATCGTAAAATCACCCAAACTAGTCTCAAACAAATCGAAACTTTTCCTTTGACGATTCAAAGGTAAACTCGCCATCGTCCCAGATTCACCACAGATAAAAGGTAGTATGGATTGTTACTGGCTTTGTGATTGCGGATATTAATGAGCTTTACTAATTGTTGTTGGTGTCTGTTTGAACGTAGTGTTTATCGTCCAGGTTATAGGGTCGACTTGAGTAGGGTCGCTAATGTTTGCCATCTCTGGTCATTATTTAGCACTATGATAATCGTTTTTTGCGCATATTGAATGTTCATCATATTGAAGCCATCGAATGTATAAATCTGGGAAAGCATGGAACTAGCTGATTCATTATACTAAAAGCTAATTACATGTGCGAAATGGATAGCTGCAAATCTGTATGAAATTTCATCGCTTTATATGATTAGTTAAATCAAGGTGCTTGGCATATTACTTCAGGAGCGGTACTAATCATGTATGAACTGTGTCTCGTAACTCAGTCTATAAATAAATACTTCTCCTAGCAAATAGTTAGCGGGGAGTAAAAGGGATTACGAGGTCTAATCCCAAATTTTCAACTTAAGCCAACGGGCTCTCGGAGATAACAACATCAAAATTTAACAGGATTATGTGTGTCTATGTGTATGTATATTTATGTTGCCTGAGTTCAAGCCTCTTTACTCACTTCCGAAATATCGTAAGAGATTATGTGTATGTGACAACAACCATGTCTTAGGAAAGGTGATTATGTGATTATATATCTGTGTGACTACATTAAAAAAAACAAATCAGAGTCTTTTATTCGTTTTCTAAAAAACATTACTATTGTATTTTAATAACTTAAGACCGACCTCCAATTAAATTGTTACTAAGATCAAGGATACACGATTTACAATGTCGTGTTATCATCCCGATAAAGTAACAAACATTTTAATTGTAAAATAAGACCCCCCACGTTCTCATCTCTCAAAAAATGGTAACGTATTTTACTCTTAAACTAACTATATGAGTTCAATATCCATCACAATATATGCAGAATTTTCCTAAAGTGTGACTAAGTATATAAAAGGTGTCGGTATTCAGTTTTCTCGTCCACAACATGTAGCATCCTAAACCTCCTCATCTGTTTTTTTAACTGCTCATGTATAGTCGACCATACATGTTTTTGCGAATCCTATCAAACCGACATTATCTATGAGAGTCATGTCATATGTTGGAAGATCTTCCTAGGACATTAAAGATCTGTGTCCATAGTATAACCCACAATGATTATGCATAATTTATTTATGACTATCCTTGTTGAATATGAACCTGGCATAAGTTGGGTAAGATCCCTGAGTCTTTCTGACATAATATGAACCATGTAAACATAATGTAGAGGCTGGTTTACCCACTTGCGTGTTTAGATAAGAGTTTGTTATTTTTAAAAGCAATAGAAATGACATTTTTGAGCATGAGATAATCAACCTTTTTCATTTTGTGATCTTTGTCGAATATTCGTGGTAAATGATTATACGCATACCATGTTAGTTCCCCTAATATGTTTGCATATCTGTTTTTACTCGGTCCGTACGTTTGCTTGAATTGCCTTCCTATTCACCTTGGCATGTACATTGCCTGGTCATGGAGTGAATTGCACCATTACTTGCTGAATTTAGAAGATGAACATGTTAAGTAACGTCATACGCTCCTAATCTACGCACATCTTAAAACCGGCTTCAAGTAATATATGTTTAACTGTTTGGGCCTGAATCGTTTTTTTTTTAAAAAAAAAGGGGTCCAGTCCTCTAGTTAAAACTGTTTGAGTGTTGGCCTACAGTGTATATGGATCTGACTGGTTTCTGTTAGATTTAGAATTCAATGGGCCTGCTGATTGTCTTGTTTACTTACTGCAGCCCCAAAACCATTGCTTGAGTTGAACGTTTTTTTTCCCCTGAAGTGTCAATTATAGCAATATTTAAATTGTGGATATATGTGTGCGTTTAGCGTTTTATTTTTATCGAACATTATTTGGATGGATGCTAATCCTTTTCTTTCTTATTTTACATGACATGACATGCATTGAGAAAACAATCAAGAGTCTCGGTATGAGACTCACCATGATTTCCATACCGTCAACCACATTTCCGTCGAAGGGTTTCCAAACAACTATAAGATAGATGGTGTCGCCATCCGTTCTAGACGTGACATCAACTCCAATCTCACTCCTCTCTTACTTATTCATGTATTTATTTATTTGTTTATTTATCATTGTTATATTTGTTAACCTTGTAATTAATAGGGTAATTAACTCTACTAGTCTTTGAATACATTGGAGGGGTAGTTTTAAAAAAATAAATTCATCTCTTATTTATTCTAGGTCCATCATATAAATCTAAACCTAAAAATAATAATTAATCCTAGCTATGCTTTAGTCATATATTCCTCCATATTTAATTCTTAAGAAATAAACTTTCTCATAAACTCTTCATAAATACCATAGGAAGTAATTTTCGCACACACGTATACTAAACAATTTCATAATTAACCTTATATATAGGAGTCTTAACCCTACATATACTAATAGGAATAATTTATCATGTTCTTACTTTTGTCAAATAAAATAATTTCATAATTAACTTTGTATATTTTTACGAGTTTTTATAAGACTCTTTTAGTTATCAATATATATTCTTTAGATATTTGCCACACCCTTCTTACTTAAATAATCTTTTTTCTAAAACATACATCCCTTAGCCAAATACTATTAAACCTAAGTTTGAACGGACAACCGCAAGTTAGCGGATCCTTTAGGATGCCTAACCCCTTCCCTTTAGGATAATAAAGAACCCTTACCTAGAATCTCACATAGCTTTCGCAGACCTTTAAATGGAGTTAATACTGACTTTAATCAGTTAGTATTCAGGTGTCCTAATTCACCCAATTAATTAGGTGGCGACTCCGCGAACCCTTAGCATTTTAAGCACCCTTTTGCACTTTTAGCACCCCTTTTAACATTTTTAAACACCTTTTAAGCTCTTTAACATCTTTTTAACATTTTGAGCATTTTTAACTATTTTTATTTTTATTGTCTAACATTTTTATTTAAGCAGGGTTCGCTTTTAGAATGTCGCGGTCGAAAAAAGGGCGTGACAATGCGTATAATTAAAGAAGGTGACAAGTGACATATCATTAACTTATCTACTTAATGTGCGCTTGAAAACATGCTTAGAAGCTTTTCCAACATTTGAATCGAAAATGTCTAATAGAAACATTTTATCATGTATTCAGATGCTCAATTGAAATGAACTCTCATTAAGTGTTTACCTGAAATATACTAACAAATTTAAGAGTTTGTTGATGTATTCCGCTCTTTTTTTTTAAAACAACTTCTTGATTTCAATCTTCCATACCAAGTCCTTTTACTGAGTTGAGCAAAAGCAAGTTTTGATGTCCCTAGTCCCAACAAATTGATGATCGAGATTGTTGAACTATGCTCGACAAGTTGATGTTATTTGATCATACAGATTATAGTTCTTCTAAGATCACCATGAAAGACCTCTTTCTCTTGAGAAGTTTTCATAATAATTAATTACTCTCTCCGTTTCAAAAAGATTGTCTTAGTTTGACTTCGCACAAAGTTTAAAAAATAAAGAAGGACTTTTGAAATGTGTAGTCCATAACAAACTTTAGATATTTGTGTGATTGTATATCATCTCATAAAGTTAAATTGTTTCTAAATATAAAAATGTGTCAATCTTTATTAAACAAACAAATAAGGAAAGTAAAATAATATTTTTGGAAGAGAAGAAATATAACAAATAGGTCTTCCCCTAATGAAAGGCTACCCGGATCGATTCCTTAATCCTTCTTGGCATAGTAAATCTCAAGAGAAGAGAAAGCTATTCTACCTAGCAATTTTTCTAACTTACTCGAAGGAGGTAAAACACCTGATAGTTGTTTTACCAACCATGCTTTTTACAGGATGGGTAAATGTAGAAATATATTGGCACTATAAATGTAAAGGTCACCTTGTGATATTCATTAAGTAAGAATAACAAAACACTCCACAAATATCTCTATTCTCTCTCTCCCATCTCTTTCCCCTTCTTCATATTCATTTCAATTTCTCAAATATTCTTCAATCAATCAATTATGCGCACAATCAACAATTAATATCCGTAAATTATATATTTAACATGATATCAGAGCCCGATTAGGTTCAGAATCTCAACAATCGAGGAATGAAGTGATTAATTGATGTGCGAATTGAATTCGATTGAAGTTAGGGCTAAACTCGAGAAGAACTTTCACAGTTTTTTTTATTTTCAAGTGACATTAAGGTTACTATTGAGACAAATTGATGTTCATAATCGATTGATGTTCATAATCGATTGATGTTCATAATTGTTCGATAGTTGGGATAACGAGTTTGAGTTGAATCGAATCCAATTTTTGAGTAATTCAGTTGAGAAAATGGCGATTCACGAAGGAATTGAGGTACCGGTTGTAGTGCAACATCAAAATGTTCTTCTTATTCGATCAATCAGATTCATTTATGAGTATTTTGAGTTGATAATCGCGATTGCGATCTCTAGTTTCTTTTCTATCTCATTGATTACTGAATCAATTCGTTCAATAGAGTTTCTCCTCCACTGATATTCTCGACTTTGTGAAGTGTTTTAGTTGGTAATTATGATTAGCAATTTTAGTTTGTTTTTCTTCGATTCAAAATTTTGCCCTAAATTGATTGAATTCATCATTACTGGAGAACAATTTTTCACCGATAGTCAAAGTAATGCTCAGACGGTTATCGATTCAACCAATCTTCTCTACATGCATCCGTCAGAGAGTGTGGGATCCATGCTCGTCCCCATAGCTTTTGATGGATGTGGTTATAGATTTTGGAGAAGAGGAGTACTCCGAGCCTTGTCTGTGGAGAATAAGGTGGGATTTATCAATGGACAGTGTAAGAAACCTGATTCTGCATGTGCTACATTTGAGCAGTGGGAACGATGTGATGACATGGTCACATCTTGGATTTTGAATTCGTTGTACATATTTGATGCTTTGTGTTTCACCATGAAGGGAAATCTTTATCAAAGCGTCTCTATACAGCTGAAGAAGTGATAAATAATTCAGAGAGAGAAAATGAAGATATAAAGCATGTTACATGTTGTTGGTGTTTTGCTTGGAACTTCATTTAAAGGCAATGTTGATGTTACTAATAGCTATGCAATGCCCTTTGAGGAGGATGTCAAGGATCCAAGTATCTGGTTTATTGATCATAACTATCACATATCAATGTTTTCATTTGTTTAGCTCAGGACAGGAGAATCGAGGAATTTCTAGCCGGAATTGGACTAGAAATTGAGGGAGACTCCACTGCATGTCCGAGCTTATTATAAAAACTTACATAAGAAGAATCGAGAGATTCTCTAGTCCGAATGTGACTAGAGAACGAGGGATTCTTATCGTCGTTTTTGCATAGGGAGAATTGAGGGATTTTCTAGTCCGAGTGTGACTAGAGAACGAGGGGTTCTCCATTGTTGCTACTAATAGGGAGAATCGAGGGATTCTCTAGTCCGAGTGTGACTAGAGAACGAGGAGTTCTTCGTTAATGTTGTTGGTGAAAATGTGTTGCGATATTTCCATGCGCTAACATAAGTGTACGTATCGCTCAAGTAATATAGTCTGTAAGACCGAGTTATCGTTCACAGAGACTGGTTTGTCAAGTACCAAGTATCTAATTTATGATATCTATTTGGCTAACGTTCTTTTGTTTGAGATTTTAAACTAAGAATTAAGACTAAGGTAATTTGCAGAAAATAAACTAAGATGATAATACTTAGGGTTTTAAGACAGTTATGATGGGGATTAGAGTTTCTAATCTCCTCAACTATCCACTATTTCTCTTGTTAATGCAAGGCTAATGACTCTTCTTCTTATTAAGATAGCAGGTTATCGAACATGTTCTATATTCCGGTTATGACATATAAAAACTCAACCTTATGCAGAAACTTTCTATATTTCTATGATAGATTTTACCACACAGGGGATTAAGAATAATAACCTTAAATACTACATAAGTATCGGGGTACTTTCGTCCACGATTTTAACATATCTAGACAACTACAGCATATTCAAATCTCCCTTTTCAGATCTCGATTCGAAATCATATAAGTTATGACAATTAATGACCAGTCAATTATCAAACAATCACTACAATATTGAATAGATCTTAATATAGCTGAAGAAGAAATCAATAACTATGCATTAACGGTAGGAAAGAGTTTTAAGCGATTCGACGGAAAACCCAAATAAAGAATTTAGCTCCTAGACATTGTCATGCTAAGAACCAATTTAATATCCAACATAAACTGAATTAAATAAAAGAGAAAAGAAAGAACTTGAACAAGAGTAGTCTCCAATCTTGTAGCTTTTGCCTCCTTTCTAGCCTCCAAAGTAAGATATGAAATAAGACAGAGTTTCAGAGTTTTATATCTGAGCAAAACCTCGTTTCGGGCCATTTTACTCTTCTGAAATTCGGCCCAAAAATCTGAAAATGCGCGTCAGCGCCGCGACCTTAAAAAAATCATTAGACACTGCAGGACATTCGGCTCCGCGGCGCCGTCGACGTGAAATTTTGATTTTGCGTCATTTTTCTGTCCGTACTTCGTTTGATTTCTTTCGTGCTTCCCGGGACTTCTTAGCCTCCATTTCTTGGCCCTTTATTGTGCAATTTCATTCTCAAAAGCAATATTTTCTCTTTTATGACCGATGTGATTTAAAAGAAAGAAAAACAACCCTAACATTATATTAAACACAATCGAAAAGAGGAAAATACTCACTGAAAATGACTCAAAAGTGTATATAAAATAGACTCAACAAAATGCAGGACTGTTGTTTCTTCTAAGGGATAGATTGCAGCTATGGACCAAACGACTGCAGATGGTGTTGCCATAATTGTTGTGCCTATGGTAAATATTGTAGATGGAGCAGACAATATTGATGTTGTGGATATTGTAAAGACTGAATTTGCTGAAAATATGTTGGTGCTACTGCAGCGTTTGCAGATGTTGTTGTTGCTGCTGCAGGGCTGATTTTTGTGTGAATTTGCTGGAAATATGTTGGTGCTACTACAACGTTTGCAGCTGATGTTGCTGCTGCAGGACTGATTTTGTTTTTGTTGGTATTGTTGGAAGATATACAGTTCCAGAGTATGTGTGTTGCTTGTTGCTGGTGGAGTATCAATGTTTGCATTTTAAAGTAATGAGTTTATGTTACCTAAGACATCTTCTTGGGATATTATGTTAGGAATGAGTTTATGGGGTACCATTTACAATATGATCTTCATGTTTGGCTGGCCAAATGCCAGCGAATTTGAGGCAGTTCAATTCTGCAAGCAACATCCAGAGGCAGCGTGGGACATTCTTATGTACTGTCTATGTGGTGTTGTTGGCCAGAACTTTGTCTATGTGGTGTTGTTAGCCAGAACTTCATTTTTAACCATTATCAGATTTGGTTCTCTGACTAACACAACCATCACCACGACGCGCAAGTTTGTTAGCATAGTCGTGTCATCCGTGTTAAGTGACAATCCATTGTCGACAAAGCAATGGACAAACATCTTCATGATCTTCTCTGGATTGTCGTACCAGATTTACTTGAAGTGGAGAAAATGCTTAAATGTTAATGCTTAAATGTTAATGCTGCAACTGCTGGAAAATGTTAATGCTGCAGCTGTTGAAATTTTGAGCAGGGGATTAAATAAGAATGTGATTGCCTGCTGATCTATATCAAAACCAACTGAAAAGGATGCCACAAACTTAAGAGCTGCAGTGGATGCTCCCCCGTTCCACATGCCAAACCAGGATTTAGGTGCTGGTGTCACTATCACTGCTGTTGTTTTTGCTGGGCATTCTACTTCATTGGAGATGCATTCTCAAGTACTATGATGATGATGCTTGTCAGTAGAGTGTATTGTTACCAATCTAAGACTGAAAACAGAGTTTCAGTGCCTAGCTTGAGGGGGGTGTAGAAATAGATTATCACTATAAATGTAAAGGTCACCTTGTGATATTCATTAAGTAATAATAACAAAAGACTCCACAAATATCTCTATTCTCTCTCTCCCATCTCTTTCCCCTTCTTCATCTTCATTTCAATTTCTCAAATCTTCTTCAATCAATCAATCAATCAATTCTGCGCACAATCAACAATCAATACCCGTAAATTATATATTTAATAGTAAAAAGTAGTATTCCTCCGTCTCAATTTATATGATGTAGTTTAACTGAACACGAAGTTTAAGAAATAAATGAAGACTTTTGAATCTTGTGGTTTAAAACAAGCCAAATATATTTATGTAGTTATAAATAATCTCGTTAAGCGTAAAATATAAAATTTAAAATTAAATTATTGTCAAATAAAGAAATACGTCAATTTTTTACTTAACTAAAAAGAAAAATGTGTAAGGTAAATTGGAACAAAGAGAGTAATAAACTATCTTTTGTATACAAATAGTCCGAATGTGAGCAAAATATCATTATGCTATAGTTTACATTGCACTTTACTGCTAAGATGATCTCCTCACTTTGACATCATCAATTTCGTTCCAGAAAGTGATTCCTGCTTTTAACAGACTCAATAATTGTTTCATTCACTCGTTGCATTCAATTGTCTACATAAATAAATGTTTGTTTGGCTATCATTATATGTGATGAAAGAGGCAGTTTCATACTTCATTGTTACCTGTTTTAGCTGTCTTAGTAAGTGGCTAAGCGCATCTGACGTGAATTCAAATTAGTCGGCAGTTAATTTTGGATACCAAATAATGCCTATAACAGAAATCAATCTTTATGATTTCATTACCTTTCACCAGTTTTCAAGTTCACTCCTCAATTGTTAATTCATATGGCCCTTTCAAAAGAAATCAGCTGGAACAACATAAGAGAAAGAAAAAGAAATAGCCCTGGAAACTTCATTCTGTATTAGTAATATAAAAGACAACTGAGAAACCGAAAAAAATCTGCAAAATTCAGCTAATACTTGATGCCTAATATTAGCACAAGATATGGTCCTCCTTTTTCTTGCCTGTCTTCTTTATACACATTTTCACATTAAAATTTTCTTTCTTGGAATATACACAAAGAAAACAAAACAGATTCGAGCCATCAACTTGAATACTTTATGCTAGAACCAAAAAGAATGAACAACTCTCTTTACGTGTGAAAAAAAAGAACTGAAAAAAGGATGCGGAAAATATTGCTGCTTCAGCGTTGCTTCCCAGATGAAAATCATACCGTTAATCAGTCCAGGAGCAGTTTCTTAAGAGTTAGGAACAAAAGTTCCAACATAACCAAATCCCATGATGAAGAAAGCAAATGCTTGAATGAAGAGGTACAGGAAATAGTGATTTTTCCCGAAGGCAATGTCATAACATCCACAAAAGAAGAGGTACGCGCCAGTAGCAAGCTCTAACAAATGAAGTCTGTCGTCAAAAGAACAAAGGAAAGTTTAGTTTGATCTTAAAGTACAAAGGGCAGTGATTTTAGAGGATTAACAATTTACCTGTCACCAAGCCTAAATCGAGGTTTCTTAAGCGCTTTGATGGCTGATTTTAACTTGAAAACATCTCCTAGTTTCTCAGTGACAATCCATTCGTTGACTCTTCCTGCCTCTAACAAGCCAATGAACGTAGCTTTTGTCCGATGTAGTGACATGACATTCTCGAAAAGGATCCAAAATATTATCAGATGTAACGACCTGTTTTCAAATAAGCAGAGTGCAGAAGTCTCAACATTTTCTTGTAAAATCTCAAAATAAAATCTTCAGACCCCCCCCCCGCCTCCCCAACAACACCTTCCTCCTCCCTTTCTGAGTGTACCCTCAAACTATGTTGCTTGGACTCGTCAAAAATGCCTCCAGGTGCGTGTCTCCAAAATAAGTGTCAGCACGGGTGCAACAACATTTTTGGAGAGTTCGAACAACATAGCCTCGAAATGACAGACTAGTAGCTTTATTATGAGCTCTTGCTATAAGTATCAGACATTTGTATTTGAGTACTTACTCTGTAGTCATGAAATATTTGATTATCTTGAAAGGATCTGTAATCATAAGTTATGTTACTTGGACTCTCTAAAAAATGTTGTTGTTGATCTGTAATCTTACAGTATCTTTCCTATTATCCTTTTCTGTTTATGTCATTCCTAAGTTACGTTACTCAGACTCTCAAAATGTTTTCATACTCGTGTCGGATCCTCAAAAATTGCAATACTTTTGGAGGATTTGACACGCACCACATCATGGCAGAACTAAGTAGTGTCAAGGGAGTTCAATCAAACCTCCTCCATAAAAAAATCACACTGTGCAAATAAAGTGAAAATGATCTATTTTGGTTATATGCTAGTTGTTGAATCCCCCTTAACATAAAGAAAAATTCAAGTATAGTGGTAAAGGGAGTTCAAAATTGCTTTAGGTCATATGTTCAAATTACAACTGTGACATTCTAGAATTCTTTTGAATCCCCTTATATAAATTTTCGGTTCCGCCACTAGTCCGAGCAACATTGCTCCTAAGAACTGTTGAAATAAAATCTTAACATGGAATGAGAATACATAGAACTGACCTTGGAGTTCCAACTGCATTGAGTAGTGTAATAATGGAAGGAATGTAAACAGCTCCCCATTTTGGAACCTCAACTTCAGATACTAATACAGTTGCAGGTAGTACAACACAGTAGAACACAAACGTAACAATGTGGGCAACAACCTTCCTTACAAAGAAGAAGCTGTAAATCACATGAATCTTCTTCCACGAAGATACTTTCTGCAAAAAAAAATTGAAGGGTGGTCAGTTAAACACCTTTCGTCAGAAAATTATATTGAATTTTCTCTATACATATATATTAACTTTGATCACCCTTGACGAAATTTCTGGCTTTGCTACTGTAAACAGCTAACAAATTTACATAACAAAAAGGACTTGAGGAATTTACCTTGTTTCTTATGATCTCCATAAACATTTTCTTGAAAAGATTGGCTGGGCCACAGGACCAACGATGTTGTTGATAGCGATAGGCCTGGAGTGTACTTGGTAATTCATTTTTCACCTATACACAATGAAACAAGAGTTTAAAAGTTTCTCACTTCGTGACTTGGTGTGATCATTAGACTTAGGTGAAGAATTTAGCAGTATGTCATTTTAATTCGTTTGTATATATGATATATATCGCGCTTATTTCGGATAAGTTAGAGGGAGAATTAAAGTATTACCTTGAGAGCAGAAAGGTACAAGAATTTCCAGCCCTTGAGACTAGCGCGAACAGCCAGGTCCATATCCTCAACTGTTGTCCTATCCTTCCAACCTCCAGCCTCCTCTATTGCGGCAATTCTCCAAACACCTGCTGTCCCTGCATTTTTTTTTCATACACAAGCTTTATGTCTATTCAAACACCACCACAACAACAATAACTTCACATCAATTCTGAGCAAGCTGGTGTCGGCTATATGAATCCTCAGTATTCATTTTGCTCCATTTAAGTCCATCCCGGTCCAGTTCTCTAGCATTGAATTCTATCTTAATACAATTAATAGCAACAACATTCTTTTGGACCACTTCTCTTATCATTATTATGTCCTTTAAGTTCCCCTCCTCTTCAATTTCAATAATGTAGGACTACTCATATGTGCTCTATCTTATGTTCATTAAGTGATTGGCCCCTTAGAGATTTCAAAAGGGTCCATCTCAAAGCATTAATTACTGTATAAAATTAGCTGAGAATAATTAATGGGAGAGCAAATTGTTGATACCATTAAAGCCGAAAAAAGCATAGGTGGAAGACCCCACTTCTTGTTCCACTGTGAAATGGTAATCTAGGGACATCTCTTGCATTCTTGTCATCAAACATTCATCAGCATTCACTGCAACATCACACACCACAAATTAGCAGATGCAACTGATATCACCCAATATTTTCCGACAGGAAAGCCATATGAATACGTGAAAAATCACTAAAATTCAACAAATATTAGATTTTGAACCCATAATTTAAAAAAATATAACGTGTCTAGTGCTAAATATTAGGCTAAAATAACTCAAAAATACTCTTAAATGGTGCAATATTATCTGTTTTGAGCAAAACCTGCACGAGTTTCCTCGGCACCAGTCCATAGACCGGCAAAGGTACTAAGCCGGCCCCACATTATCACTATGTCATCCTCATATTCGTCTTGTCAAACCATTGGCGTTGAAGTAATTGTTGGGCTAAAATAAATCAAATATACTTTTAACATGCTGCGATAACGTTAAATATTGAACAGATTAGGTTTAAATCCCAAAGGTATAATGGTATTTCTAAAGTGTTAGAACGTTCACTTATTAGTGTCAGTTAGCATGAGGGGGCTGAGATTCACAACTAGTACTATATAGCACATGCAGTTGCTGGCTATAAATTATACTCCACATCTGTCTTCATCAAGACTCCATAACAGCCTTACACTTCAAGAATAAAACACCAGCTTTTTCAGTACGAAAAAGCTAAAGGATATATAGGTTTATATTGTTGTTCAACTAATTATTAAAGTACCTTTCACGAGACAATAAATACTCCCTCTCCCTCAATATATTTGTCGCAATACGCTTTTCAAGAGTTAAAATGTATAAAATTTGACTAACAATTTAAGCTATATTTTTCATCATATTAATATGAGAGAAATTACAACTTATAGTACTTTTCATATAATTTTTTAATATCTAAATTTTAATTTTAAAATATTGAATTAATATAATCTTATTTATCTTTGAAATTTAGTTAAATTAACTTTTTTTTTAAAACATGACAAATATTTCGGGACTGAGGGAATACTTTAGAAACACTTTTAATTATGCCACACAATTTAATTGATCATTCAGTTTAAAAAAGTAAAAAATATTTTTGAAATGTGTTTTCTTACATATATTGTGAGATTATCACGAGAGTAATATGAAAAAAAAAAGTTACTATTTTTTAATAGAAACACATATTTTTTACTAATAAAAAAAGTGTGTCGTGTAAATATGACAACCTTTTTGAAATGTGTTTTCTTACAAATATTGTGAGATTATCACGAGAGTAATATGAAAAAAAAAGTTACTATTTTCGAATAGAAACACATATTTTTTACTAATAAAAAAAGTGTGTCGTGTAAATAGGATAACTTTTTTCAAATGTGTTTTCTTACATATATTGTGAGATTATCACGAGAGTAATATGAAAAAACAAAGTTACTATTTTTGAATAGAAACACATATTTTTTACTAATAAAAAAAGTGTGTCGTGTAAATATGCAACCTTTTTGAAATGTGTTTTCTTACATATATTGTGAGATTATCACGAGAGTAATATGGAAAAAAAAAAGTTACTATTTTGAGTATTTTCGAATAGAAACACATATTTTTTACTAATAAAAAAAGTGCCGCGAAAATAGGATAATGTGAATAGTAATTAAAGTACTGAGTACTACTCCTAATAAACTATTTTTAGACCGTTAAAAAATTATCCTTTTTTTCATAATCCTGGGGTGGCGCTTAAGACTTCATATCGCTAAGACTGCACAAATCTTGTTATTATGCTCCCGAGGCGAATGGAACCCGTTCTTAGCCGCCAGCTGTAAATCGCGGATGTCGCGCGTTCGATGTCGATCGCCACCAACGGATCAATCTTTATAAGGTCCGACTTCAACAGGATTGTCCGAGGAGTATCAAACCCACACCGCAACATGCCCGCGCTAGCTTTAATACGGCGATACGCCTTAACGATCCGCCGAATCGAACTTAAGCGCCACAAATTTGACTAGACGGTGTTCGGTATAACTTTCTTTTCAGGTCCCACCGAAGTTAATAGAAGCACACGTGGCCCAACCAAATCGACCAATCAAGATTGCTACCTTAATCTAGTCATCATCATTATACACATTACACAATATGAAAAATAGCTGTCTAATCTAAAGCCACCGACAGCTAGAGGGTGTTTTTTAAGTTTATATTTTTGCTAAAATTATGATACCATAAGTCCATAAACACGTGATCTTTTTGAAACAATAATTAGTGACAAAAGCTTTATGCTAAGACTTTTTTTTTTACTATCAAATCCGCCGCCGCTATTCTTTCGAGTGCGCACAGAGTAAATTTCAGACTGATGCAATAGCCTGTAAACCACGTCAGTCGATTAACTATACTTAACAAGTCATGTGTGACAGACTCAACCAAAAAGATTTATGCAGGAGATCGAATTCATGACTTGCGGTTTCGCGCTCTACTGCTACACTAGCTTGGCTATGGATAACTTTATGCTAAGACTTAAGACTAGGAAGAGAGGAACATACACAAAGTCATAAATTAGCAATATATGGATGTCTAGTTTAATACTCTAGTCCACTTTGATTGACACTACCTTTTTTTTTTAATGTTAAAAGTAATAATTTTTTTACTGAGGAACTTTTATAATCAGATGAATGTTTATGACATATTTAGTATAATAAGTTTCTTAAATTTTATAGTCACGCAAATATTACAACATATTTAAAATCATAAATTAGAGTAAAACTACGTCAAACAAAGTGAATCGAGAGTATATTACAAGTTACTATATATTGTATGATGTAGAACTATGTGTTGACGTTTTGAACAAAATAAAAGCTTATTTACTATCATAAAGTTAATTATGTTATTTGTAAAGATCTAGTAGCTTTTGACTATCTGAACTTTCATTTTGTTGGTGAGGATTCGAATCCCCACATTATAATCAATCTCTCCTATTTCTTCTTCCCCCTAACCCTATATAATAAAAAAAGAAAAAAAGTTAGTTATGTTATTTTAATATTTTAATCTTAGCATTTTTGTTTCACATACAAATGATACATAAATGTTTGCATAAATTA
Source organism: Przewalskia tangutica (assembly GCA_029844215.1). NCBI lineage: Eukaryota > Viridiplantae > Streptophyta > Magnoliopsida > Solanales > Solanaceae > Przewalskia > Przewalskia tangutica. The sequence goes on along the minus strand of CM056738.1, from coordinate 89,866,101 downwards.
TGCATGTACTTCTTTATGAGTTAATAATGCCGAACTTTATGTGGAGATTAAATTTCCTCAATAGAATAACCAAACAACCCCCAAGTTTAATGATTCTTGTTATTGTATGAAGGGGCACGGCTAGGATCTGAATCCCTCGACGAAAAATTACACTATATATATAATGTTAAAATTAATTTATGTGTATATATAATAGATGTTGAGCTCCCTTAACTTTTTCGTGTGTTTAATTCTTTATATTTTTAACCCCTTAGTAAATATCTTGGTTCCGCCACTGATAGTATGTAAGTGTGATTTTGATTATTACTAAAATAATAAGGTGGTGAAAAAAAGAGCAATAAGTAATTACCAAAATTCCAACGAGCTTGAACAAGTCCAAGTTCAGGATTGTGAACTAGAAATGGAATAGAACGCCAGAGAAAATCAGGTTCAGGTTGAAAATCAGCATCAAATATAGCAACATAATCACACTGCTTCACATATTGATGCTTCAAGCCTTCCTTCAATGCCCCTGCTTTGTAACCATTCCTGTTGTCTCTAGTTTCATACTTAATATTTATCCCTTTGCTTGCCCATCTCTGACACTCCATTGACACCAAATTCTGCTCAAATTTCAACACATTTCAAAGAATCAAATTTGGGTTTTGGGATTTAAATTATATATATGGTCAGTTGAAAGAAGCCGAAAGAAGTACTTCTCCCCCGAATCACTTTTTGAAAATTTGGCCAAGCATTTGATGTTCTAATACAACAATAACATACGTAGTGTAATTTCACAAGTGTATCTAGAGATTAGAATATACACAGACTTTACCTCCACCTTTGTGGGGTAGGGTGTTTCCGCTAGATCATCTGCTCTAATATTGACAAAAATATTTTTCGAATTGATCAGCCAAACATGCATTGTTATTCTCCAAAAGTACATTTTCAAAAAATATTTTTAACAAAAAATACTTTCAAAATAAGCAAATTATGTAAGTTTGGCCAAATATTGATTTGGTGTAGCAAGTTGCATTACTAATTTTACTTATTATGAACAGTTATATGTAATTATCTTTTAAATGACTTTGTAATACTGTTAGACAATAGAAGTGAAACTGTGATTCATTACGAAGAACAAAGTATAAATTTCTTTATACTCTGATAATGGGATCAGTTGAATCATCAAGAACTTGGACTATAATGCGACCAGCAGGCCATGAAAGGCCACATGCAGCTCCAATTGAAAGCTGATAAACCTGCGACAACAAACAGACAATGCAATCAAAAGTTGCCCACAGTCCACATTAAGAAAATGATTATGAAACAAAGCCGTTAATTAATGATTAGCATAAGTGTAATAAAGAGAAAATAACATACCTCTTTTTCATTAAACATTGGGATTTGAACAAGAACCATAGGATAAGATGAATTTCCAAGCTCAATATCATCTTTTAAAGATTCCCATTTATATATTTTTTCTGGTTTTCGACCAAATAATTTCACAAGTGTAATCACAATCCCCATGTAAACTCTCTCAATGAAGAGCAAAATCGACACTAAAAGACATAAGAACACTGCAATTCTGAGAAGAGGAACAATCAACGGGGCTTTGATTTGTTCCCAAATTATTGTCAATTGCTCTGTTAAATCATCCCTAGTGCTTGAAAATGCATCAGGAAGCAAAGTTGTCGACGAAAATCGATCCATTTAAGCAAGGCAAAACAGAGTAAAAACAGAGCAAAAACAGGGGATTCTTTTTTCCCTCAGAAATAGAGCTATTTAAACTAAGGCAAAAAGTGAAAAAGAATGTTTTTTTGTGAGATTATTTGCTTTTGGATGAAGCAAGACAATGGTGGAATGTCAGAGACAAGAAAATAGCTCAAATTGAACACATAATCAAATGAGGACAAAGGGTTTGTTTTACTAATTTAAATGGTGTAAAATATGATGAATTCTGCTTCTGCAATCAATGAGAAAACAGAAGCAGCAGATGATAGTATTAATGGCTCGAAAAGGTGACAAAAGAAAAAGAAGAGGAGAGTGTGGAGAGGGAAAGAGAAGAAGACTCTTTATTATTAGGCTTTTTATTTTTATTTTTATATACATGTTCCTGACTTGCGGCAGATTAATGTTGGAGGTGATAGTACCGATCCCTTAACACTATTATCAGTAAATTGTGAGATGTGCTCCAATAATCGATGTTTGAGAACGGACCACTTATTTGACTTCTTTGTTTGGGGTTGGTGGAGTAAAATAAAATAAATAAAATTTGATTGAAAAAATCCCATCAGTATATTACCTATGTGGTTTAAGCATTGCAACATATTAGTTAAATTTTTCGGTTATTCATCTATTAATTAACTTGATAGCTTATTAGTATTTGATCAATATTGTCAAAAGTACTTTTAAGTGTCAAATTACAAAAAAAGAATTTACTATTAATTAATTCTTTCCTTGTTGAAGCAAGGCAATAATGGAATGTTACAGAGAAAATATCTCAAATTGAATTCATAATCAAACAACTTTTGCTACTATTTTTTTTGTTAGGTAGCTTTTGTCGGAAATCTTACGGAAAATACTTGATCACGAATATTATAGTACGTTGTAAAAAATATTTGATCATGAACATTGTAGGGTATTCTTGAAAACATGAGGTGTGTCAAAGACACTATCTTTAAGAATATTTCACCCGATGTAAGTATATTTTCCATAATTTAATAAGCTCTTAGGTATAAAATTAAGAGTCAGAATCTAACAAAAATTTAATTTAATATAGAAGAAAGAATTTTTGTTTCATTTTTTCCATCCACTAAAAAACCCGGAAGATATAATATATATAGATAGATCAAAGGAGTGAGGTTTTGATGTTCTTCAAACGTTTATAAATGATATAGGCACACTTCTCAGTGATTCAACTTCATATTGTACTTCCTCAGCACCTCAAAGATTTCCCGCAAATGACTTAAATGATCTTCTGCATGAAGACTCTTAACAAGCATATTGTCTATATATACTTCCATTGTATTACCTATTTATTTTTTGAATATTTTATTTGTTAACATTTGATATGTGGCCACAATATTTTTCAGTTCAAAAGACATAACGTTGTAACAATAAGTATCATAAGTGGTTAAAAAGAATGTTTTTTCTTAGTCTTCTGGGTATATCCTTATTTGGTTATACTCGGAATACACATTGAGAAATCTCATTATCTCGTGTCCAGTTGTAGCATCGATTATCTAATCAATGTTCGGTAGTGTGAACGAATCTTTAGAACATGACTTATTTAAATCTTTATAATCAATGCACATTCTAAACTTATTTCCCTTTTTAGGTACTACAAATACGTTTGCTAACCAGTGTGAGTTTTTACCTCCCGGATTGATCCTATATCAACAAACCTGTTACGGAGTTTGGCTATCAACTGTTTTTTCTATCATACTTGAGGAAAACTGAGATCCATGTCCAACTTATGAGTTGTGACTTCTGGATGAATGTTTGTCATATCTTCATGAGACCAAGCAAGGCAATCAATGTTAGATATAAGATACTTAAGAATTAAATTCCTGAGCTTCGAGGTTAATCTGGTGCCTAGTTATGGAGTATTCGGATATAGTGCGATCTTATCTAATTCCTTTATAGTGTACTTGGTGACATCTGATTCATCTGGTACCTGAAAGTATCTGGGTACTTGATACCGATCTGAAAACTCATCTTTCGTTCTTGGATCAATCTTGGAGTCTTGGATCTTTGGATCTTCTGTCTACTGCAGCAATCCCATTGATCTTCATAATCTGAAACCAAAAGACACTAAATCTGGTAGTGTTACAAGGGCGCTGCTGAGTCGAGTGATATTCGCTATGTCCTTAAGACATTATTGCCCCTATATATCCTTTTACGATATGGACAACTGTCTCCCAAGATAATACAACAACTAAACAAATGAGCAAATAAAATTCAAGTGTTTCTCAAGAAGAACTTTTGAGCGTGTGAAAGATATGCTAGAGAGGAAGAAGTTCAGAAAATCTGAACTATACAAGAGTGAGGTGTGTCTTCAATTGAGCCTAAGACCTCAATTTATAGTGTGTGTAAGATGATCTCCCGTCTAGCCAACTAATGACAATCAATGGTCATGTAATGGAACTTATTTAGAGGTGTTATTCAGTAAATAATGGTTGAATTCAAGTGTCAAGTAATTGAGGATCAATGCTCCAAAACCAGCCCAAAAGTCAGAAATTCTCCATCTTCCGTCGACCACACTGCCTCCCAAGCGTCGTGGCTCCAGTGACGAAAACCAACATTAGCGTTGCGGCGCCGCGGCTCCGACGGTTCTGCGCGGCGACCCTTCGAGGCTCCGCGGAGATTTCCGACTCGTTTCATCTTTTACACTTCTTTCTTCATTTACCAATGTGGAATACGTGTCATTTAACCAACGACCATCCATTATTCTATGTCTCAAATATTTACTCATGTACCTATATCTCTTTCACTAATGAAATTTACGATATTTGACACTACGTGTGCACGTGTGTGAAAATTATGTTTCCGACGTGCGGAATCTCAATTGTTCAAGTCATAAATAATGGGTTAAACTTAATTTCATATTAGTAAATTTCCAATCGTTTATGCACAGCTTAAAAATAGCTACACAACCAAGTCACTGATAGTGTAATTAGTAAAGCTCTATGAGAAACATTAACAAATAAAGTAATATAAATAATGACAAGTTAATATTCACTAGTGTAAAAGAAATTACACTGTCAGTCAGTATATACAACTTAGCTCCATATAGAAATTGCAGAACCAAGAAGACTATATTAAATTTTAAGAAGAAAAAAGAAACTAAAACTTTGCACTTGTCTTTTTCTTTAATAACTTTAAAAGGAAATAAAGCATGATTACTAAGATACCACGAAATGATAATCAAGGAAATTAACTAACGACTTTAATATTTAAGCTACTGAACCCAATATTTTTTTATGTAATATATAGATGTATATGTAAAAATTACTAAAATTTTCATCAAATATTAACGTCTGGATCCATAATTTTAAAATTAAAATCAGTGTAATACTAAGAAAATTAAAGGACGAACACATGAAATTTAAGTTCTGTATTTGTTGACATCATCTTATTGATATAGAAAAAAGTTCTGTTCCTTTTCCTCATTAATACTACTTTCATGTTTTTAATAAACTAGTTTGAGGGTAGATTGCCCTCAAGTAGGCAGGTTCGAGCTCTAGCAGCCGCAGTGTGTGAATTTCATTCCTTATTTATGGGGATGACTCTTTGTAGACACCAGACACTGTGTCTCTCACCTAGTGGGCCGCTGAGTCACCATAATTTACATCCTCCGTCAATCTCTATCGAACCGGGATGGAGATCCTGTGGGCAAGGAATTTCGCCATTTGCCCTCAAATAAACTAGTTTGAGGGATCCGACACTGTATATTGATTATATCAGTCTGCAAGTGTTAAATGATTTATGACTATTATGAGAGTCTTAAAACATGTCCGTATATCTAATTATATTTGAGAAACAATTTTATGTATATTCTAATCTCTTAATTTATGTTTTAATTTTTTATTTTGAAAAATCTACGTCTGATTGCTTTTGACAAACTGAATCCTATGATTAACGATATTGCTTTGTCACACTGTTTATACCCTTTTTAAAGTTAGTTAAGAACTTAATAATATTGCCGACAAGAAATCTTTGTCACAAATTTATTTCCAAATGAAAGCGAGCTTTCTTAGATTTTTGGAATTAAGGGTACATTATTTAATTTTAAGCCATTGCCACTGAAAGGGAGAATTGTCGCACTTAAACTATGGAATAAATAAAATCAGCAAAGAAGAACAGAGGTAAACTTAAAGACAGTAAGTAATGTTCCCAAAAATGTTCTGTGACATGAACTGGAACATTAACAAAAACGCAGAACTAAAAGCGAAGTTTAAGATGCGTGAAATAAATCAAGGACACTAAAGATTGTTTTTCATAAGTTATATAATTGTATATAACTTATAGTGGTCTCATGACCAAAAATTTATTGTATAAAACTTATACAATCTTACAAATCCTTGAGAATGAATAGTAAACAAAAGGGATTAAAAGAAGTTAAATCCTAACTTCTAAGCTGAAAAATCTATCTAAAATAGAAGTGAAAAATACCCTATTACAATTGCTTTGAGTTGAAAGAACACTTATAGGTCTAAGAAAACAATTCGTAATTTTGAACAAGTGTAATCACAAAACGATCTATGTTTGAGGCAATATTTGAGACGTCTCATCTGATTTTTGTTGCAAAACCGGATATGAAAACCTTGGAGTGAACACTCTATTTATAGTGGAGAGTCCACCCGAGAGGCTCCTTGATTCTCGGTGGAGGTTGAAATAGGGTTGGTTGGAGCTATTCTTTAGCCTTAAAACTCTCGATTTGACTTTGTCTTCCCGAGAATGCTCCTTCCGTTATGCACTTCCTCGACTTGGTCTTGTCAAGTACTATCGTGTTTCCCTTAGCTCTAACCAAGCCAAACATTCACGTGATAAAATCTTCTAAGATAGGCAAAACTTTTGCCAGAAATGTCCTCTCAGATGTCACGACATTTGGGATGACATTTTCCTGTTTTTACTTAACACCAAAAAGAGACATGTTACGGAAAATGTTAGGACACAGAACCTAACACTAACAATCTCCCCCTTTTTGCCTTTCTTCACAAAACTAAATAGTTTAATGATTTTATCACGCAAATATCTCAACCTTTATAAAGCACGATATATACATTATGTGCGATAAGTTACTCAATCAGTATGATGCAAATGCGAGTATACATCTAAAAGATTAATGCTCAAACCATCAATATACACATAAACAGATAGAATAAACAACAATATATAAAATTAAAATGTCGCCAAATAACACAACTAAAACTTAGCGGCTAAACACAACCTCGAGCTATTTCATTTGTTTCATCTCCCGTCAAGATCCTCGGTTTGAACATGGAAGAAAGCAAAAATAGTAACGAGCTTCGCGACATTGAGCTGCACCACGGGACATTTCGTAACACTAGCACTTCGATTGTATTCGCCCAAGATCAGATTAACGACGATACTTGTGTTCTTTCGAGCAGATCCTGCTTGAAATCCTGTGAGGTTAGTACCTTAAAGATCAATGAGAAAGGGAAGGATGATACTGTGTCCTTTTACGCCATATTTACAATCTGTTGAAAGATTGTTTTTCCTATATCAACACTTAAACCTTTTTATTTTGTATAGGAACAATGCTTGTTCAATTGTTACAATTGATTTGTTCAAAGAACACAACCAATTGTGTATCATTAACTTGTGCAAACAAATAAATGTTGGACACCTTGAAATCCATTTCTTCACAACTCAGGTATGAAATCACTTCATCCCTATCATTTATCACTTCCGCTCGCCTCTCATCATCATTCACTCTATTCAAACATCGGTTGATTGTAGTCGGTGTGAAGTCATAAAATTTGTTATAGAAACACTTTCCCAAAGTTTTTCGACTTGGGTTTCTATTTTGCTTGTTAGATTTGCATAAAATAACTTCACTACCTTGTCTACATAAGGACATTTGTTATTACCGAGTCTAGTAGATTTCTTGAAGTGAAGAAATCCACTACTACAAGACGCAATGTCCAATACTTTCTCGAATGGCTCGCTAGTTGAACCAAGACCAATGTTTTGAATGATTGGCTATTAAAAATTCGGGAGAGAAAGAGGTTACCGCTTGTTAGACCGGAATCGAAGATGATTCGAAGATGTCATAACATTTTACGTGACATCTTGAGGGTTGATGATGATTTTGTTTCCAAGTATGACGATTTCTTGAAATAAAACTTCAATCTCATCTTCCTCACCGGATTGAAGGAATGAGATTCGGTTGGGACTCAATCGAACGAGTCTTCAAGAGGAGGAGTCGCCGATTTCTTCCTTTTGGTGGAGGATTAAAGTTTCGGACCGATCTGCGAGTGGGAAAAGTTGCTTGATTTGTCCTCTTTGGGAGGACGGAAACATCCGGTTTCAAGTTGATAGGATTGTTTGTCTCCTGGATAGGCGATTTCGGAGGTTCTCGAAGTCACTTATCGCGATGGTGGACTTGTGCTGTGGTGACATTTAAGACATCCATTGGAGAAAGGTGAAGAAGAGAAGGAGAATTTAGGGTTTAAAATGGGAGTATGACTTGAAAGAGGATTCATCGCGGGTAATGAAAATTTCGTTCCACTTTTTTTTTTTTTTTTCTTTTAGGAAGTAGTGAGAATTAGTATTTAGTGAATGGGTATTTATACACTTGGCAAAAACTATCTACATAAGTGTTTAAATTCTATACAAAGACTAGTTCTAAGGTTTAGAGATTGTTTCAAAATAGACATCAAAACTAAGAGAAATTTTCAACAAAACCAACTCAACATTAATCGACAAAAATCTGGAAACTGAGTGTTATCGAAATGTTAGCACATTTTGTGTAACACTGAGTCATTTTCTCATAGAACTAAACAAGACACTTTATAGAGTTTTGTCTCTAAATTAGTGGAACAATGTATATTGAGTCCAAATAGATAAGATCTTGTGTCTATCATTATAAGTATGTTGATACTCCTAATCAATTTTGTGGGCTTTGCCCAACATTTTACAATTGCCGAGGAATTTAAGGCTTTGCCTTATTTTTGATACTCCTTTATGATTTTTATATCATCATCATTTTAAAAGGTGTTCCTTTGAGAAGTCATGACTAGAAACACAAAACAACTTTAACATTTTTTTACATCGATGAATGTTACCACAATTGTCGTGACATTTGGATAACACCCCCAGCAGTGTTGATTTTTATAAGAGAGAGTTTTTCAAGTTTGAAAACCTCTCATGATCTAAAGCTTTTGTAAAAATATCTAGTTGATGAGAAGTGTCAACATAATCGATTCTAACTAGCTTTTTCAACCAAGTCTCAAGAAAGTGATGTCTTATATCTATATGTTTTGAACCGGATTTTTAGATATATTGATGGCACTCATATTATCAGACAAAACTAAGATATTTTTGAAACACCATAATCGTCTAACATGTGTCTTAGCCATATTAATTGAGAGCAACAACTCCCCGCTACATATTGATTTTGAGAGTGAGACACAATTTTGTTGAAACTAAGTTATTGCCAAGGTAAAAACATCCTCCACTAGTACTTTTCTATCTTCCACATCCAGTCACTATATCCTATTAGATTAGGATTAGTGTCTTTGGAATACCAAATTCTAACTCACATATCTTATGACACGTTTGTGACATTTAAGTGGGAAATTTTAGGGCATGCTTGGAATCGCACACACAAACACTAAACATAAGATCCGGACGACTCGCGGTGAGATACAAAAGACTACCTATCATAGATCGTATAAAGTTGGGTCAACATTCTCCCAACATCATCTGGATATAGTCGGGTTGATCCCATCAGTCTTCATATGTTTGGCATTCTCCAATCCAAACTTTTAACCAGTTCTTGGCATATTTGCTTTGTGAAATGAAGATACCCTCTCATTTTGTTTTATCCGCAAGCCTAAGAAAAGGTTAGTTCCTATCCTCATTTGAATGTTGAGGACATACAAAAGTCTTAAGATGAGACATTGAAGTCGAACCAAAACTATGTCATCTACATAGATTTGAGCAATAACCATATCTGATCCATGGTGTTTTATAAATAAAGTACAATCAGCTACACGCGTTGAAGCCAAATTCAAGAAGAAATTGAGTTAAACGACCATACCATGCACGTGGAGCTTGTTTTAGTCCATACAAGGCCTTTTTTAACCTGTATACATGTTGTGGATGGTGAGGATATTCAAATCCTTTGGGTTGTTCAACATATACCTCCTTATCAATATATCCGTTCAAAAAGGCACCTTTCACATCCATTTGGTGAAAAGTTATCTTTAAACAACAAGCTATGGCAAGTAATAATCTAATTGATTCAATTGAGCAAAGGTTTCATCATAGTCGATACCTTCGACTTGAGAGTATCCTTGAGCCACTAGTCTAGCTTTATTTCTAATAACCAGATTCGCCGATTTATTCTTAAAGATCCATTTAGTTCCTATTACATTAGTGAACTAGATCCCAAACCTCATTTCGGTGAACTGTTTCTAGTTCTTCTTGGCTTTCTTTTAGTGCTTCATTAAAGTTTTAGGTTCCAAAGTAGAAACATAGCACAATTGACTTACCTTGTGATGTATGGTGGACATACACGCATACTTCACCGGTAATTTTTGGCTCTTTTCTCCTTGTTTTTATTCCTTGAATACTTCTCCTATTAGGATGGTTTCTTGATTACGGATGAGGATCCAATCACGAATCCTCGTGAGCTGCAGTGTTCTCATCTTTGTTGTGACATTTGTGTAACATCTGTATTTTGGTGTATTTCTGCATAATCTGCATTATCATCAAAAACAATGTTATGCATTCTTGTGCAGTTTGGTTCAAGATTGTACACTCTAAGCATGACTATTTTGAGAATAGCCTATGAAAATTCACTTATCACTCTTAGAGTCAAACTTTGCTCGATTAACTCAATCATTTATAACATAGCATACACACCCAAAAACATGAAAATAACGTAGAGTAGGTTACTTTCCATTCAATATCTCATAGGGTGTCATTTTTGTTCCTGGTCTAAGATAGACTCTATTAGAGATGTGACTTGCAGTGTTTAAAAACGTTTTTTTTAGAACTTAGCATGACTCTAGCCATTTCTTGTAAGGTTCTATTCTTACACCATTTTGTTGGGGTTTTGGGAGCAGAAAATTCATGGAAAATACCTTTTTTCTCACAAAATGTAGAAAATTGATTATTTTCAAACTCCTTTCCATGATCAGATCTTATCCGAAAAATAGAGGAATGATATAGATTTCTAATTCTAGAGTACAATATTCTAAACATGTCAAACGTTTGAGACTTTTCTTTCAAAGAATATCCAAGAGTATCTTGAAAAGTCATCTACAATCACAAAAGACTCATGCCTCCTAGGCTATCTACCTCGATTGGACCCATAAGATCCATATGTAAAAGTTGAAAGCAATGAGAGAAATGTCCATCAATGAACAACTTTGTGAGGACACGGGTTTGCTTATCTTTGAGACAATCTTCACACGGTTTCACTCATGGGACTTAGTTTAGGAATGCCTTTTCGCCTCATAAGATATTAATTTTCTAAGGTTGTGGTAATTGACATGTCCTAGTTTTTGATGCCACAATGTTGTGTCATCCACACTATTACATACCTTATGTTCTCCGACAAGATAACAATTATCACTTGTTCTTGTACTGTCATTATGCATTTGTTAGTTTCAGTTTATTGAATCTTACCTCTAAGTTGTCATCATTGGCTTATACTAATTAGGTTAGCCATGACCATCAACGCAAGACATTATTCGATCTTTGGAATTCATTCCTTTTCCTATTATCTTACTCTTTTCACCTCTTCCATATGTAACATTTCCTCCATTTAGAGCCGTAGTTCTTTAGACGATCTTTTGTTGCCAAAGTACCACGCTCGAGATATTGGTCCTTGCGGTTATGGCTACATTACAACTTGTTTTCTTGATGGAACCCAAACCTTTTTGTTACCTTACAATTTTTGTAGATAGAGGAGTCTCTTAGAGTCTTTGTCAAGTTCTTGCGGAAGACCTTTTCTTGAGTTTTAGTAACTTAAAGCAAAAAGGTTTTAAATGTCCAGATTTATTACAATAATTGCACATGCTACCTTCTTACTTGGTTCATTTCATTTTTAACAAACAAGTTGGAGCATAATGTATTGATAGGATTCTGCCAAACCAAAACATTGAGGTTGACTAATACTAAGGATTTCATCTAATTTGGAGGTGCTGTGTTAAGCTTTTTGAAGGTTGCTTGGCGGATCCAACTTTGCACTTATCTTTCGAATTCAAGATCTTTTTGGTAGAGTCACTTCGGTAATGGTACTTATCAAATCTGCATTCTCACGAGTTATAGTTTTCACCTTTGATTCAAGTTGATTAGATTCAATGATTAAGTCCTTGCAAAGGGCTTGCAATTCCTTAATCATATCATCCTTAGTCTTGAGTCTTAGGATTAGAATCATTTTTGAAATAAAGCCATGAAGAATTTAAAAACTCATACCTGTCTTTGTATCTGCAGATGTTACGGTGATGTTCGAAATGTCATGACATTTAGTGTATCACGATCAGCTAAACTTTCATCATCCAGAATGTTCAAAAATGGCGACATTGCTTGTGACTCTATTTTCAGATTCTCTTCCTTCATCATCAGGAAATCCATAGACTTTTGCCAACCTTTCTTAGAGTGTTTGCACACTCGTTGGCATAATGGCCCCATCGCATGACATTGAAGAATCGAATTTATTCTCTAAGATGATTGCCTTTTTGTGGGAAAATTCGTGGATTGAATCCTTGGTTTTGGTGCTCTTTAGACTTAGTTTTATTCTTATCTTCGTTGAATCTTCTTAACATCGTATGAACCTACGAGTAAGAAGAGCAACGTTGACACCATCCCCAATTTCTTTGTTCCATCTAAGGATTTTGCTTGAGGCAACATCGCCTTTGTATAAAGACCTTTGATTTTCCATGTTCATCTATGTTTTGAGAATGCTCATTAAAGTATGTAGGTCCATTGGGTTGTGTGCTTCAATCGAAATCTTAATGTTGAACTTTTCGGGAAGAGATCGAAGGGCTTTTTCAACAAGTTGATTGTTGGTCAATGGAGAAACAAGAACTTGACATTCATTAGAGATATCAATCAACTTTTCAAAATAGGTTATAATATCCTCAGATTCCTCCATCCTTAAGCGCTCATACTTAGTTGAACACTGAGCTATGAGTTTGTAAAGTATCCCAAGCATCCTTGGCGGTAGAGCAATTTTGGATGAGTTTGAACATATAAAGATCAACCCATCCGAAAATAGCATTTAGTGCTTTTCGTTGAAGTGCACTATTAGTTTCTTGAAAGTCCATTGACCAAAATGTCGCCAAGTCGGTGGAAGATAGAACAATGTATCCATTTGTAATAGATCTCCATGCTCTAACATCAATGGATTTGATGTGAACGTGGCGAATCTTCCAATAAGGATAGTTTGATCCATCTAAAATAGGAAGTCTACCATATTTGGATTACCGGATCCATAGTTAAGTAAAAACTTATTATGTCAATTGAAAGGAGAATTATCGCACTTAAACTATGGAATAAATAAAATCTAAACTTAAAGAGTAATGTTCCCAAAATGTTGAACATTAACAAAAACGAACTAAAGCGAGTTTAAGATGCGCGGAAATAAATCAAGGACACTAAAGATTGTTTTTCATAAGTTATATAATTGTATATAACTTATAGTGGTCTCATGACCAAAAATTTATTGTATAAAACTTATACAATCTTACAAATCCTTGAGAATGAATAGTAAAACAAAAGGGATTAAAAGAAGTTAAATCCTAACTTCTAGCCCAAAAATCTATCTAAAATAGAAGTGAAAAACACCTATTACAATTGCTTTGAGTTGAAAGAACACTTATAGGTCTAAGAAAACAATTCGTAATTTTGAACAAGTGTAATCACAAAATCGATCTATGTTTGAGGCAATATTTGAGACGTCTCGGATCTGATTTTGTTCTGTGGATATGAAAACCTTGGAGTGAACACTCTATTTATAGTGGAGAGTCCACAGAGGCTCCTGATTCTCGGTGGAGGTTGAGTTGGTTGGAGCTATTCTTTAGCCTTAAAACTCTCACCCGATTTGACTTTGTCTTCACGAGAATGCTCCTTCATGCACTCTCCTTGGACTTGGTCTTGTCAAGTACTATCGTGTTTCTAGCTCTAACCAAGCCAAACATTCACGTGATAAAATCTTCTGAAGATAGGCAAAACTTTTGCCAGAAATGTCCTCTCAGATGTCACGACATTTGGGATGACATTTTCCTGTTTTTACTTAACACCAAAAAGAGACATGTTACGGAAAATGTTAGGACACAGAACCTAACACTAACAGCCACAAATGATAATTTTATAGTACTCTTGACTTGAGTTCTCTCTTAGTATTAAGAAAACAAATTAATATAAAACCCTGCTGGAGTAGTTGAGGAATTAAATCATAAGTATCAAACAAAGCCTGCCCCCGGATTTGGTCAGAGTTGATAATTATATAATCTATCCATTTCAAATTATTTGTCAGTGATTACTAAAAATGGATATCTCAAATTATTTATCGTTTTAAAAATTCAAGACAAAATTAATTATTTTTTCTCCATTGTATCTTTTGTCATTAATGAAGATAATACATAAATATAGTAAACATTTAAGGGAAAGAGACAACTCCATTCGTCCCATAATAAGACGATGCCATTAGACTGAGGGTTTTCCCGTTCTCACTTAGGGACAGAGTCACGTTGACGAATAACCGAAGCAACCGTTGTATAGGCCTCGGATAGACCGTCAACCATCTGAAGAACTAGACGACTATTAGAAACAGGAGAACCCACGTTGCGAAGTTGGTCTGCCAAGTCATTGAGATGTTTGCAATAAGAAGAAACGCTTGGAAAATTCGCCATAGCAACTTGAGAAAATTCCTGCTTAAGGATAACAATGCGAGAATGACTGTTAGCTTGGAAGATGTCACGCAATCGATTCCACGCTGCCATAGTTGTGGAGTTGAGTTCCATAATCGTCTATAAAAGATCCAAGGAGATAGTGACATAAATCCACTAGAGAACATCGACATCAAGCATGACCCATAAGTATGGATCTGCTGCTTTGGTGGGCACAACCGTTGCAGACGTAGACGTCATATCACCCCCCGTAGGAGAAGTGAGAAGAATGATGTGGTGAAGAACTTTATGTGTCATAGTATGAATCTTGAATAATTCTGCCCACGTCCCATATTAGACGTTCTCTAAATCAAGAACGATATGAAGAACGCTCTTGATGTTAGAAACGGTGAGGGCAGGATGAAAAGTGTTCTTATCAGTCATGGTGAATAGAACAAACTTTGGACAAGATTTGTAGGGCAGGGAAGGTTCTCGGATTTTCAGAAAACCGAGGGGAGGGTCACGATATTTTTTCAATATTTTGAGAAAGAAGTGAGAAGCGGAAGCAAGGAAAAGAACCTAGGGGGATAATTGGAAAAATGAAAGAATTAATCCCTTGACTATTCTTATTGATGAAAGACATATATATACAAGTTACAATAGGAGAATCTTATTCCTACTTTACATCTAAATCTCTATTCTATAAGGAGACTAACTATACAATTATAGTAATAATATAAGTCTAATTAAGGTACAAGACTAATATAATATATACCAAATCTATACACCTAAATCATTGTTCACGGAACAATAATGGGACTGGGTCGCATCTTACGCTGCTATTTGTGAAGGCTTGGGGCTGGTCATCTTGAGGCTGCGCTTTGTGAAGGCTTGGGCCGCGTCGCTTGGGCCTTTGGGCCTCATTTAACAAATGTTTTTGGGAAGTGGCAAAAGTAATTTTTCAGAAGCTAAAAATAGTCCCCCAAACACATTTTTTTAAAAGCATTTTTAAGAAAAATAAACTTAAAAGCACTTTTTAAGAATTTGGTCAAACATTAATTGCTGCTCAAAAGTGATTTATAAATTAATTGATCAAACACAACTATTTTTCATAATAAAAAAAATGAAAACAATATTTTCTAAATAAGTTAATTTTAAATGTTTGGCCAAACAGGTTAAGTAAATTGTTTTTTCCAGAATTTAAAATTCATAACCTTAAAAGCTTAACCCTACCTCCTATTTCATGCTAGTGGAATTGTTTCTTAATATTTTAATTTGGTGGGGGGGGGGGGGGGTAGGTAGGATTTTGGGGATGTGGTTGGCTGGTTTAAAATGCCCCGACCTGACATGGAATTGATGCCTTAACTAACTTCCAAATTTGAACTGCTGTTCAATTAATTTCTAACTTCTTAAATTAATAACCTGACTTGCAGAGTGCTGTGTTTTTTTAGAAATAGATACTTGTTCCAACATTTTCTTTTACAAGATGAAAAATATTTATTTGTATTCGATATTTATAGTATCAAATTAATTAATTTGATTACAAGAGTCATAATTAAAGAGATAAGTACTACATATCATTTAAATAAAATTAAAATACAAAAATTTATTCACAAAACATAGGTCTTACTTGTGTTTGCTTTGTTAGAACCAGTCTATTATCCTTAAAAGACAATCACAATTTTATAATAATAACTCAATAGAAATTCAAATCAACAATGAAATATTCAATAAATTGTAAAAAAACAACACTAACTTGCTTCGATAGAGGTCTGCTGTCGCAGTGTCCTAAGACAGAAATTTATCCCCACTTGTGTTGTAGTTCTTCGGACGTCTATCTAGAGGATAAAACTATCTAGGTGAGAGTTCTAGCACAATAACTTTACCCCTGACGAATTTACTTTATGATTTTTCCAGAAATAATTTTTGAAGAAGAAGAAGTATTGAGATCTTATGATTGTTATATAATGATATGATTCATGTATTGATTGGTGTCTTGAATCAAGTGATCAACCTCCTTATATAGGAGTTATATCTGAACATGTATAATCATTCATTCCAAGAGTTGTAATTGTTCTAAAAAGTTACAACTTTTGGTTTGAAAAATCTGACTGTTTGGCCCAATTCTAATTCTCTTTCTAATTCCAAAGCTATCACAATCAGCGCCGGCTCGCCTTCCAGTCGCGGCCCCGACGACGGAATTTTCCTCGCCATCGGGCGTGGCGCCACTACCTAGTCGAGCGTCGCAACGCTTCGGCAAAATTTCCGAAGCCATTTTTTATCACTTATTTCTTCTTAATCTCATACAAGTTTCAATAATATCCCATGTTTTCTATGCAAACATCAATAATACCCCGCATTTGGATAGAAAATAAGATAGTATAGAACTTTTCGTTATTTCTGAACAATGCGATATGACATGCATCGAAAAATGTGTCTTTTGGACTTGAACCGTTCGTAGTGAATACTTATCGGATCTACTTTGTGAAATAGTGGACGAAATGTCTTGAACTATTCACGTTTTGTAGTAAATCAAGACAAAAAATATCACACATATCATATCAACATATTTCAATTCTTACGGTTGTGTTCTTTCGATCGTGAACAATTCATGCTTCGTGAGAATTTCTAGAGAACGTAGCCATATCAGTTCCCACAGATGCGACCCCACATGCAGAGTGCTGTGTTTTTGGGGATGTGGTTGGCTGGTTTAAAATGCCCCGACCTGACATGGAATTGATGCCTTAACTAACTTGTCTCTTCCAAATTTGAACTGTTGTTCAATTAATTTCTAACATCTTATAGTAATAACCTGATGCCTCGCAGAGTGCTGTGTTTTTTTAGAAATAGATAATTGTTCCAACATTTTCTTTGACAAGATGAAAAATAGTTATTTGTATTCGATATTTATAGTATCAAATTAATTAATTTGATTACAAGTCATTATTAAAGAGATAAGTACTACATATCATTTAAATAAAATTAAAATACAAAAATTTATTCACAATACATACGTCTTATTTGCGTTTGCTTTGTTAGAACCAGTCTATTATCCTTAAAAGACAATCACAATTGTATAATAATAACTCAATAGAAATTCAATTCAACAATGAAATATTCAGTAAATTGTAAAAAACAACACTAACTTGCTTCGATAGAGGTCTGTTGTTGCAGTGTCCTAAGACAGAAATCCGTCCCCACTTGTGTTGTAGTTCTTCGGACGTCTATCTAGAGGATAAAACTATCTAGGTGAGAGTTCTAGCACAATAACTTCACCCATGACGAATTTACTTTATGATTTTTCCAGAAATAATTTTTGAAGAAGAAGAAGTAATGAGATCTTATGATTGTTATATAATCATATGATTCATGTATTGATTGGTGTCTTGAATCAAGTGATCAACCTCCTTTATATAGGAGTTATATCTGAACAGGTATAATCATTCATTCCAAGAGTTGTAATTGTTCTAAAAAGTTACAACTTTTGGTTTGAAAAATCTGACTGTTTGGCCCAGGCGCCGCGACCCTAATTCTCTTTCTAATTCCAAGAAGCTCATCAATCAAAGCGCCATGGCCACTTCAGCCGCGTGACGACGGGAATTTTCCTCGGCCATCGGGCGTGGCGCCACTACCTAGTCCTGAGCGTCGCAACGCCAAGAAAATTTCCGAAGCCATTTTTATCACTTATTTCTTCTTAATCTCATACAAGTTTCAATAATATCCTATGTTTTCTATGCAAACATCAATAATACCCCACATTTGGATAGAAAATAAGATAGTATAGAACTTTTCGTTATTTCTGAACAACGCGATATGACATGCATCGAAAAATGTGTCTTTTGGACTTGAACCGTTCGTAGTGAATACTTATCAGATCTACTTTGTGAAATAGTGGACGAAATATCTTGAACTATTCACGTTTTGTAGTAAATCAAGACAACAAATATCACACATATCATATCAACATATTTCAATTCTTACGGTTGTGTTCATTTCGATCGTGAACAATTCATGCTTCGTGAGAATTTCTAGAGAACGTAGCCATATCAGTTCCCACAGATGCGACCCCATAGCAGTCATATATGTTTGAGGTTCTCCTTCAACGGAAGAGGTCATGAAAATCTGGTCCAAAGTCTTTGGCAGTTTTCACACGTTTACTTCTCCTTGGTTCAGAATTTTCTTTTTGAACAGATGAAGTAAGATTATCATCACTTTGTGTGTTTTGATTTGACTCATCTTGAGGCAGTGTCCTTTTCTTAGGAACACTTTTATCCTTGTCTTTGTAAGGAAAGATATCCTCAAAAAATTCTGTTTCAGCATATTCCATAAGTGTGTTCTTGTGAATACCTTCAACATCAGAATTGTGCACCAAAAACTTATATGATGCACTATTGTTGGCAGGGCCAATATATATGCAATCCACAATTTTTTGTCCAAGTTAAGTTCTCTTTGGTAAGGGAACTTGCACTTTCACTAGGCAACCCCACACTTTCATCCTTTTGAAAGTAGGCAATCTTTCTTTCCATAATTCATAAGGAGATTGATCACTTTTCTTATGAGGAATTTTATTTAGTATCATATTTACAGTAAGTAACGCCTCTCCCCGTAAATTAAGAGGTGCGTCCGAACTAACCAACATCGAATTTATTCTTCAATGTTCTATTCTTTCGTTTGAAAACTCCATTTTGTTTTGGAGTATATGGTGTAGTAGTTTGATGAACTATGTCATGAGTAGAACAGAATTCTTTGAACTCATTTGATTGATATTCACCACCTCTATCGGGCCTTAGAATTTTAATTCTCTTGTCCAGTTGGCTTTCCACTACCGCTTTGTATGTTTAAAACATATTTAAAGCCTCAACTTTGGTATGTATTAACTATACATAATAAAATTTACTGCAATCATCTATGAATGATAAATAATAATTCTTTCCTCCACGAGATGGGGTTGCTTGGTAATCACACAAATCACTATGAATTAAACCAAACATTTCATTTGATTTCACAACAGATTTATGAGGATGACTTGCATATTTTGACTCTATGCAAACTCCACACTTAGTCATTTTGTTAATTGAGCATTTTGGCAACATGCCTAACTTTATCATTCTTTGTAAAGAGCGATAATTAACATGCCATAATCTTGAATGTCATAAAAAAGGGGAATCAACCATATACATAGAAGCAGTGCTAGTGCCTGCATTTTCATTGATAATAGCAATTTCCTTTGTAGGTACAATAGATAGTTTGAAGAGTCCCTCACTGAGGTAACTCTTTCCTACATACATCCCACCTTTGGTGAGTACAAATTTGTCAGATTCAAATATAATTTTGAAGCCCTTATTACTAAGAACATGCCCAGAAATCAAATTCTTACAAATTTCAGGCACGTGCAACACATTAGTGAGCACAAGATCATTCCCGAAAGTGAGTTGTAATGTCACCTTCCCCTTCCCTTCCAATTTCACGGAAGCAACATTTCCTACGAACAATGGTTCTCCATCATTGATGGTCTGGTAGGATGAAAACATATCATTTTCAGAACATACATGCATTGTAGCACCCGTATCCATCCACCAATCGGTTGAATTTGTAACTAGATTTGCTTGAGCAGCCACAACCCCAATGAATTGGTTTTTAGTTTTAGCCCAGTTGGATTTATTGACATTACTCGAACCTCCAATACCACCACATTGATTCTTGCGAAGGCGACGATCTTTTGCTCTGTGCCCAGGTTTGTCACATACCAAACAGAGTTCTGGTTGTGGTTTCTTGAATGCATTGGTCCTTTGTGGAGCGAGTGCATTCCTCTCGGTTGCAAAAAATGGCTTGGCACTAACAAATTTGCCCTTGCCTCTATGAAACTTGGACTTAGAAGCATTGCCTTCAACCATTTTGGCATTAGGCTCCAATGAAACATCATCTGCTTTTTCATTCTTCCGGTTATCCTCTTCAACTCAAATTTTCAGAACCAATTGCTCAATAATAGCACCAACAAGGAAATTCGGGTTAAGGCCCATACCTTCAACCTCTAACTCATGAACAATGACTTGGAGTTCCTCCACTTGCTTGACAACAGGCTTGCCATCGCTCATCTTAAAGTTCAGAAACTTACCGATGACGAATTTCTTGGAACAAGCAACCTCAGTTTTGTATTTGTTCTTCAATGACTGTCACAACTCCCGTGTTGTTCTGAACGTGGAGTAGATATCATAGAGAGAATCATCCAAGGCATTGAGAATATAGTTTCTGCAAAGAAATTCTTGACTTTCCCAAGTTTGAATTGCCTTCAGATTTTCAGCCTTTTCCTCATTAGTCGGAGCATTCTCCCCTCATCCTTCTGGCAATGTCATAGGAGCCTCAGCAGTCAACACGTTTGTCACAGGAAGAGTTGTCAAATAGAACAACATCTTTTGTTGCCATCATTTGAAATCAGAACCTTGAATGTCTCAGGTTTCTCAATATGGTTTTTCACCATTGACGATCCAGATTGATCTATCATTGCAAATCAGGAAAATGATTCTCTAAAAATTTGCAAACAATCAGAAAATTCAATTTTCTGAAATTTTTGTCTTAGATTGTTAGAACCAATCTAGGATCCTTAAAAGACAATCACAATTTTATAATAATAACTCAATAGAAATTTAAATCAACAATGAAATATTCAGCAAATTGTGAAAAACAACACTAACTCGCTTCGATAGAGGCATGTTGTGGCAGTGTCCTAAGACAGAAATCCGTCCTCATATGTGGTGTAGTTCTTCGGACGTCTATATAGATGATACAACTATCTAGGTGAGAGTTCTAGCACAATAACTTCACCCCTGACGAATTGACTTAATGATTTTTCCAGAAATGACTTTTGAAGAAGAAGAAGTATTGAGATTTTATGATTGTTATATAATCATATGATTTATGTATTGATTGGTGTCTTCAATCAAGTGATCAACCTCCTTTATATAGGAGCTATATCTGAACAAGTATAATCATTCATTCAAAGAGTTGTAATTGTTCTAAAAAGTTACAACTTTTGGTTTGAAAAATCTGACTGTTTGGCCCATGTTCTGCGGCTCTTGTCCCCGACGCCGCAGCCCTTACCTGGCGCGCGCCCTAATTCTCTTCGAATTCAGAAGCTACTACAATCAGCGCCGCCACTTTCCCAACGTCGCGCCCCGACGACGGAATTTTCTCGCCATCGAACGTGAGCGCCGCGTTCGCAAAATTTCCAAAGCCATTTTTAATCACTTATTTCTTCTTAATCTCATACAAGTTCCAACATGCCTGAGATAATTAAGATCAGAGTGCAAGTACAAAAAATTGTACCCAAAGATTGCCGAAGTCTCACTTTCTAAATGTGCTCAATGGAGAGGAAGTTTATATTTAAGATAACTAGTTTGCAATACTAAGTAAGTGCCATCAAAATTTGAGATTGAAATTCAGCTCACTTGGTGATCAACGCCCTCATTCGACACAATATAAGTGAAAATTTGAATTTCTATAATATAGCAAACTTTTCCTTGAAAAAAAGAAGTTCTAGCATCATTTACCCTTCTCCTGAAAAATGATTGAATAAATTAGTTCTAACCTTAAACAAGAAAACAACAATAACAACATAATCAGTGTAATCCACAAAATGAGGTCTAGAGAGGGTAGAATGTAAGCAAACCTTACATCTATCTTTGTGTGCAGAGAGGTTTTCGATACACCCTCGACTCAAAACACGTAATCAGTGCAAGATTGCAGATAGAAAATAAATATATAAAAAGAGAGGAAAAGTAGTTAATTAATTACTAAATATGAATGGTAATTATTTTCTCTTTCAAAATGACATGGCCACCAATCACCATCCAATCAAATAAAATGTTGACTATGTTGATAATCTTTCATTATAAGTTACTCTTAATTAAACCATTTTGAGATCTAGTCTAAGTTTACTATAAGTTCCCATATCTACCTCAGATAGGAAACATGGAACCTAAACTCAATAATCTTCAATAATATTGTTAAAGAAGTTTAATTACTAATTAATGAAACAAACAGATAATTGCTCAGTTGGTTCCAGGGTTTAATATCTCAGTTGGTTCCAGAGTGGCAGATTGCTCCCAAGAAGGCAGGTTCGAGCCCTGGCAGCCGCAGTGTGGGAGTTCATTTCTTCTTTGTGAGGGATGACTCCTTGTGGGCACCAGGCACTGTGCCTCCCACCTAGTGAGCCGCTGAGTACCATGATTTACCTTCCTCCACCAATCTCTGTCGAGTCGGAGGGGTGAGGGCTCTGTGGGCGAGGGATTTCGCCTTTTCCAACAGACAAAAAATGAAAGATGCTAGCATGTCTATTTATCAGAAGACTTGTCAATTTTCTTAAATAACTGGAAGAATGTGGTGAAATTAATTTTGTTGTATTAGATTTTATCATTAACTTTTATAGCGTACGTAAATGCTCCAAAAAATCATGGTTTGTTCCACCCACCCCCCAAAAATAATTTCACCCGTCCATAATTGTCTGTTTCATTAATTACTTCGTGCATTAAACATCCAACATTTATTTACTTTAATAAGAACTCAACGAATAAATAAGTGAACATCTCACAACGTCCATACATTAACCAACAACGATTAATCGATCATATATTTTATATATATCACATTCGTACAGTAATTTTTTTGGAAAAGAGCAGTTTTGCATAACATGAATAACCATTAATTTTTCATTCAAAATGACATATATATTGCCACCATCCGACACTATTAGTCTACAATTTTGTCTAATCAACTAGGCAGAAGTAAATTTAGATGTGGAGACACTTTCGTTATAGGTAGGTGTCTCTTAAAACCATTTCCAGATCCAGTCTAAATTTTTACCAATTGAGTTCCCCTATCAACCACAGATTCAGATTGCAAACACTAAGTAAGATTGTAATGATTTCCCTTCAAAAGTATTCTCATTATTACAACTAATTTACAGTGAGTAAAAGAGAGGAATCCTAATTCGGTAAGGATTCCAATATATCATAAATATACAATATTCATAATTACATAATATATGACGATAATATATGAGGAATATTTGCTAATACACCTCCCTCAATCAGAGCGGGAGGAGGTCGGACGATGAGATTGGATCTGAAGTCAAGGAATAATTGTCCGGGAAGTCCTTTGATGAAGATATTTGTATACTGATAAGACGAGGGCACATGCAATACTCTGACGTGACCGAGAGCAACTTTCTCACGAACAAAATGTATATCCATTTCAATCTGTTTGGTTCTCTGTTGTTGAACCGGATTGTGAGAAAGATATATAGCATATATGTTATCTCAGTATACGATGGATGCCCTACGCAAAGGACGCTGGAGCTCCAAAAGTAGATTTCAGATCCAACAAATATCAGCTACAACATTTGCAACCCCTCTGTATTTTGCTTCGGCACTAGAACGGGATAAGGTGGTCTGTCTCTTGGCAGACCAGGAAACTAGATTATCCCCTAAGAATACACAATAGCCGGAAGTGGAGCGTCGCGTGTCTAGACACCCTGACCAATCTGCATTCGTATAAGATAGCAACCTGATTGGTGCAGAGGGGTATATATGTAATCCATAATCAAGTGTGTCATTAATGTATCGAATGATACACTTAAGGACAGTGAAATGAGACTCTCTGCGGGCATGCATAAACAGACACATCTGCTGAACAACATATGCAATATCTGGCCTGGTGAAAGTGAGATACTGAAGTACCCCTGCAAGGCTCTGATATAGAGTAGCATCGAAGAGCGGAACACCATCCAAAACACTGAGCTTGCATTTTGAATCAACCGGAGTGGGCATGATTTTGCAATTCACCATCTTGGCCCTGTGTACTATCTCCTCAGCATACTTTCGCTAACTCAAGAACATGTAATTTGTAGATCTGGTCACTAATATACGCAAGAAGTAACTCAACTTGCCCAAATCAGTCATAGCAAATTCAGATTTAAGTAAAGTAATAATCTAAACCTTCAACTCATCAGAAGAGGCAGTGAGAATAATATCATCCACATATAGCAGTAAATACGTTGTGCTACTACTACCTCAATGAAAGATGAACAGATAATTATCGCATCTGCTACAAACAAACCTAATCTGCAAAATATATCTGGCAAATCAATCATACCAAGTACGTGGGGCCTGTTTCAGGCCATATAGTGACTTACGAAGCCGACAAACATAGTGGGGGCGTTTGATGTACAAACCCAGATGACTAGTGCATGTATACTGTTTCTTTCAAGTCCCTATGTAAAAATGCAATTTTCACATCAAGTTGATGAATTGGCCAGTGCTTTCCCATGGATATACTCAAAATGTGTGAATGGTAACCGGTTTGACAACCAGACTGAACGTCTTACCACAATCAATACCCTCATGTTGATTAGTTCCATTAGCCACAAGTCGTGCCTTATACCTCTCTAGGTCCCTATTGTCTCTGAATTTGTGATGAAATAGCCACATGCAATGGATCACATTTACCCCCTCCGGTCTAGGTACCAGATCCCGCGTGTGTTGTTTCATTAAAGCATTGAATTCCTGACACATAGATGCATTCCAATTAGGGTCATGTTTGGCTAGTTTGGGTTTTTTAGGAATTGGGGAAATTGTTTGGGTGGACAGGTTAAACTGGATTTTGGGTTTGAAAACCCCGCGTTTGGCACGGGTTTCCATTGGTGGGTGGGGGCAGTGGGTGGGTTAGTCGGTTGGTAATGGACCAGTGTTGGTGTAGGGTGGTGTGAGGTTATATTTGGCGTGGGGTCGTCGAAACAGGGGTTTGGGGTTTGGGATGTGACTGGGTAGAAAAGGACTGGTGTAGTCGACCTTGGGTTGGGATCTGATTGGGTCGATGGTTGTGGGGTTGGTAGTGTTAGATACGGGGAGGGTGGTGGTGTAGGATGGTGGATCTGGGTACCGGTGTTTGGTTTTCTATGGGCAGCTTGGAATGGCATTTCTGTGGGGTGGACAACATGGATGGTGGTGGTGTCTGCTGGTGGTTCAGCGGCGAAGGGTGGTGTTAGTGATTCGGTTTTCATGGGGAGAGACAACCGGAGATGGGGGCGGAAGGGACAACGTCATCGGCAGTGCCGCCGGTCGACTGGTTGACACAGTGGACGAAGTTAATTGACCAGTGACGATGAGAGATACGGTGGGCTCGTCAAGGAAGGAGTAGTCCAGTTTTCTGATTTTATGGAGATTAGAAAACGGGAATGTGGTTTCGTCAAATGTGACCTGACGGGATATGTGTATTTGACGAGTAGACACGTCATAACACATATAGCCCTATGATTAGGCAAAAAACCTAATAAGACACAAGGTTTTGACCGGGGTGCTAATTTGTGGGGAGCAGTGGATGCAAGATTGGGATAGCACAGACAAACGAATATCCGTTAAGATGGAATCCTGTGGTATATGATTTCGGTCGGAGTCATGTTATGAAGGGTACAAGTGGGCAGGATATTTAAGATATATTCAGACATGAGAGGCATGAAACAAAAGAGTTTGAACCATGTTATTGATGGTACAGATAACTCGTTCCACCTTACCATTTTGGGGTGAAGTGTGAGGGCAGGAAAATCGAAAAACCATGTCATGATTACTACAAAATCGGTGAAACATAAAGTTGTTGAATTCATGACCATTATCACACTGAAGTGATTTTATAGATTTTTCAAAATGTGTCTTTATAAAATTGCGGAACTCAAGAAACTTTACAAAAACTTCCGATTTAAATTTGAGGGAAAATATCCAAATATAGTGAGAGTAATCATCTAACAAGACCAGATAATATTTATGACCAAGGGAACTAGAAACATGAGAGGTCCATAAATCAACATGAATAATATTAAAAGGGAAAAAGTAATAATGGAAGATGATTTAAACGGAAGACGAACATGTTTGCCTAAATAACATGAAATACAGTTTTGGGCAAATTTCCCATTATTACACTTGATAAAGTTATTGCCTCTAAGAAAATTAAAAACTGGTGTGCCTGGGTGGCCAGGCCAATTATGCCAAAACTGAGAGATAACAACTAGGGAGACTTGAGAGCAGGATCCGGCAGCGGAGGTGAATGGGAATAGATTTAGATCCCTCGTACTATTACATCTCGTAAGATGGGTCCCCATACGAAGATCCTTCACAGTAAAACCAAACGTGTCAAACTCAATAGAGACAAAATATCACGAGAAAATTTTCGGACATAAATAAGGTTTTTAATGATGTTATGGGCATACATACATTTTTAAGGGCAAAATGCGGATGTGGTGGTGGTGTGTGGGCGGTTCCATAACTCTGTATTGGAATTCGATGATCATTACCAACAATAATATATTGAGGATGCATTAATGAAAACGTTGTATGAATATTACCTGCAGAGCGGGTTATGTGAGATGTGGCGCCCGAGTCCATGTACCAATTTTCGCCGCTGCAAATCGAGATCGCTAAAAGCCCGCCCAAATCGATTGGTGCGCATCGATGGATGGGAATCGCATATTAAGCCGGGTTCTTGGTGATCGCCGAAGCCCTAATGCAAATAGGATATTGGGTCGGCTGTTGTGCAGGAGCCGAGGCCCAATATGGCGTCTAGAATTGTGGATTTGGACTGGTCTAGTGAGGCGAAGGGCTGGGTTGCGACTGGTTGTTGTTTTCCTGCTGGCCGCGGCCCTTTCCTCATCCTAGGTCACCCCAGTCGTCGCGGCCTCGTCCACCTTTTCCACCGCGGTTCTGTCGCTGTTGGGTGTTTTCCAGCGGTGGTGGGCCGACGGTGGTGTTGTTTTGGAGGGGCATTTCAACTACTAGCGCCTTTTGGGTGTGTTTGTCCTGTTTTGGACGGTAGGTTTCTTCTAGCAATAATTGTGATCGAGCCTTGTTGAAACTTGGCAACGGATCAGCCTGTTGTATCATAGTAGCCAAAGTGTCATATTCTCCTTTTTGAAGGTCAGCAACAAGTTGCAAAGCCATCTTTGTTTTAGAAATAGGCGTGCTGACGTGGGATAGTTGATTTGCCACAAGTTTTAATTATTTGCAATAGTCCGTCATGTTAGAGAAATTTTCAAGACGTGTATTATTAAATTATTCCTCCAAATACACATCACGGGTGTGCTTGTTGTCTTGAAAGTTTTCCTCCAAACGAAGCCATAGATCGCGAACCGTAGCGCCAGACTTCATGATGGTGAGAAGAAAGTC
The DNA here is from genome assembly GCA_029844215.1 of Przewalskia tangutica. Classification (NCBI taxonomy): domain Eukaryota; kingdom Viridiplantae; phylum Streptophyta; class Magnoliopsida; order Solanales; family Solanaceae; genus Przewalskia; species Przewalskia tangutica. The sequence goes on along the minus strand of CM056738.1, from coordinate 89,838,323 downwards.
CTGTGATATATTACCATATATATATTGTTTGACACTAGCGTCTAGACGAAGCCATGCAGCGCCGTCAACCTCAGTAGGGCGTGGAACGGAGTCATCTATGTGATCAAGCACTTTATATAGACAAGCATGAATGCGGAACAGTTCAACCCATGGGGAGTACTGATCGGTTTCTTGGTCAAGGATGGTAGGTAGGCAGTGCTTGATGTTTGTGACTGCGAGGGCTGGATGATGTTGGGTAGAAAAGGATGATTTTGTATATCTGGGGTGACGACGATGGAGGATGTGGCTGCTGTGGGAGTTTGAGGAGAGGACATTGTAGTGAAGAAGGAAGAAAAAGAGAAGCGGAATTAATTTGGGGTGGTTTGCGGCGGCTGGAAACCGAGAGGAAGGGGGCGATGACAATCTCAAAAAAAACCTAGGGTTTGGCTTTGATACCATATAAGATTGTAATGATTTTCCTTGGGATTATTCTCATTATTACAAAATATTTATAGTGTGTACAAGGGAAGAATCTAATTCGGTAAGGATCTCAATATACTATAAATATATAATATTCATAATTACATAATATATGACGAATATATTGGGAATATTCGCTAATAACACACTATAAAAATGAGGGTTAAAAACACATCTCAAGTATCATTTTTTTGTAAGTTTTTTACGTATCTAAACTATCAGGTGTTTGTGTTTTCTACATGAACTATCACCAACTATTTATCAAAATACACCTGAACTATCAAGTGTTTGCGCATCCTACCTAAACTATCATCAACTATTTATCAAAACACACCTCAACTACTGCTTGATGGTGTTGGAAACTTGCAAAAAAGTGATACATCATATGTGTTTTTTATCATTATCTCTTAATTTTTTAATTTTCTAATTAATTCCTTTAATTATCTGTGTGGAGCGCCATTTTCCATTTGTAAACACAAAAAATAAAGATTTTAAGTTACATAATACCAATTAGATACTAATTGAAGAACTCCTTTTTAGGAAAAACGATATGGTCCGTAATGGAATACTCGATCCTCATACCTACACACACAGAGGCGTATAATATTAAAATTTATAAGTTCTATATTTATAATTTTAGCGGTGAACTCATTATATTTTTTAAGTTACGAGTTCATATTTAATATTTGTTGCAACTTTAATGAAGTTATACACATAAATTTATGCACCGCATAAAAATATTGAGTTCAGATAAATTCAGTGATAATAGTCTGCATCCGCTTCCACATACGTACACAAAGAAAAAGTAATCTCATTGAAAATAACAAAAAAGATGATATATGTCCATTAGAACTGTTGAAGAAAGATTTTCCGGTGACAGACATTTCTCCGGTGATGGTGTTTTGAAAGAAGAAGATGAAGATGTTCTGAGTTTACGAGGTTGATGAAGCCTATTCAAACACACACATACAAGTCGGTATTGGGCCATCACAATTAGTTTTGGGCTCAATGTTCCTTTGAGCCAATTCTTCAGAGCAACAAATAATGGCCCAACTAATTTCAAAAGTAACATCCTTGTACAATATTAACAAACAACAACAACAACATACCCAGTAAAATCCCACCACGTGGGGTCTGAAGGTAGAGTGTACACAGACCTTACCTCTACCTTGGTAGGTATAGCGGCTGCTTCCGAAAGACCCTCGACTCAAGACCTGCGTAATTATATTCAAAGCAAACGTTGCACAACAAGATAAACGGTCACAGACAAGAAATTAAAGCTATAGGAACATGCTGGTAACAAAAATTGAATACGTCATGGTAGCACATTCTGTCAAAAGAAAACAGTAGGTAACACAAGTAAATAATATGAACAAAGTACACTAGAGAACACATAGCCACATAAATTAACTACAGGGAATATAAAACAATACTACTATAATTGTGATGAGCTAATTATAGAACTATTTTTTTGTGGGCGTGAGTGGGACTACGCTCGACTTACTGAGGACATGACTTTAGATAGGGGTTTATGGAAAATTAATTAAATAATAAGTACTCATTAGGTCTGCTGAAAAACATTTAAGCGAGCAAGTAAGCTCTACAAAAATTCTGGGGAAATTTTCTTCCAGAAAAAAAGTTAAACGAGGGAAAAAGAATGTGTATTCTTTATATACGTAAAATTTTCATTTTAAATACAAAATAATACATATCTTTTGTATATTTACTAGCTAATGTGATTATTTTTGTTCCAAATGTATAACTTGTTCCAAAGAGAAAGTATACTTGGTTGAGCCGTTTGGGCTTCAGTCATTAGGCAAGGACCCAGGGCCCAGATATAAGCAAGAATGTGAGCCCATAGATTGCTACAGAAGGTCCACAAAATCTAAAATCTGGGGAAAAGATTAGTATAAATTGATGGAGAAAAGATTAGTATAAAATTGATGGAGATGCGGGGTATCGTTTCCCATACATCTCACATGCTAAGCGAGCACTCTATCATCTGAGCTACATTCCCACGATGTAAACAGTGGTCGTACCAGACCTCATACATCATGTGTCTACCATCTGACCTACAATCCCACGATGTAAATTAGACATGTCCATCGGGTCGGGGACCCGATCCGAAAAATCAAGGTCAGTTATTTTCCGACCCGAAAAAGCGGGGACCCGAGTATACGTAGGGTCGGGTTAGATTTTTTTACCCACTCGACCCGCCACTTAATCTTTTTAATATAATTTATATTATTTTTCCTTTATAAATATTTACAATGTTTTAAGAATATATGTGATGCAAACTTTATGTTTTAACGTGAAGCAGTGACATAAAATGTAGGGAAGAGAGAAGAGAAAGTAGTTGTAAATTGGTGAAATTTTAAATGGTCATAACTCTGCGCTCGGACATCCGTTTCACCTAAAAAAAATCGTGTATTTCTTCGATTTGACGTTTCCCCAAATCGGTTTTTAATTTTCCCTTTTCTTTAGCTGAGATCTCACGATATACAATTGATTTCAACGTCCAAATTTTGTGGTAATGTTTCTGAGAATGTCAATTCCAGTATTGGAAATTCAATTTTTTTTAAAAAAAAATTAGGGTCAGAATCAGGCAAGTAGGAAAAAAAAAACCACCAACCCAAGCTTTGGACATGTCTAGTGTAAATAGATATAAGACCACATATATTCCCTTTTGGTGATAGTGCAACATCATTTTGTAGTCAATAATAATATGAGAAGTATTATGTGGAGATTAATATGTAGAATATGTTATAAATGGAGATGTGTTTGTGTGATTAATAGGTTGTAGATTTGAATCGTGAAATAGTTAAGGTCATAGTATAAGAGAAAGTCCTATTTGTCAAAAAGAGAATCTTAAGTCATCCAGAAGGTCATATGATAATAAGTCAGATAGTTTTGTCATGTTTATAGTAGCAAGTCATGACAATATACTAAACACAATAATTCGTATGAATCTAGTACCAAGTTATACCAATCCAATAATTTAATAAGAAAAAAGCCTCATGCAATGGATCATTCATACACTTGTTATTTTCCATCTAGAAGAAGTCATTAGTGCTCTGCATAATGCCAATATGCCATACACGATAAACAATAAACATGCAAGCAAAATTGCTTTCCCAATAATTGATGGTCCCTCCATGAATTGAATACTACTTCTCAATTATCAGTATCCTTCTAGAAGCTTGCATTTGTTTTTTACTAATTATTTCTCTTGCTACACTTCTAATGACATTCACTGGTTTAATGTAATGTAAAGATACTATGTAGTGAATTTTCTTTGTTATTTTTGTTGAAGAAGGAATCTGCGGTCGCTATTCTTTCGAGTGCGTACAGGATAAACCCCGGACTGACGTAATAGTCTGTAAATCACGTCAACCGATTAATCACACTTGGCAAGCCATGTGTGACAAACTCAACCAAGAAGGTTTATGCATGTTAATTTTCTTGTTTGTATGATATTATGATTGTTGTATTTTAATTTTTAATTTTTAATTTAATTTGTACAAAGTACCAACATGTTATGTTGCTAAAATAATTTGTATCTGTTTATATGATGCCTTAAATTAGTGAGAAAATTCATTATAACTCAATCAAAGTGCTTCATAAATGTAACTTCACAAGTTATTGCAACCAACTTACTTTTCCTTTTTTCTCCTTGAAAGTCTTATCACATTTTTTACTTGCTTTTGTTTTCTACTCCATGTGACATTATTTCTTTACGGAGTATTATTGATATGTCTAAAAATAGTATATTTTATATTTACAAATAATTAAAAAACTTTTATTTTATTTTAATGAACATATTTAATAATCACATAAATAATATAATATATTTAAAATCACAAACTTTTAATGTCTTTCCCTTTTTAAAAAAATCATGACAAATTAAATTACGTGACTGAAATGACAGAGGTGTGATATGTAGGGTTTTGTTGGGTTCAAAATATATAAGTAAGACACATTAGAAGTTTAAATTTTTGTTTGCTTACTTACCCCATGTTGACACCCAATTTTGACCCTCCCGTCCAGTCATTAACTATAAAATTACACTAATTTTTAAAACAATTTTATAATAATAAAATGCAACGATAAAACATAAATACAGGCATAAATAAAACAATTTAATAATAGCGCCGCATTCTAAAGTATTAAACATTAATTAAATAGCACGTCCGCATTTATAACAATTATGCTAATAAAACACCTAAGTAATTTAATCACATTAGTTTACCACTAATACCTAGAATTAAATACCTAATTAAATCTAGCTACGACTTAACTAATCAGCCCATTACCCAGCCCTTTATCTCACCCGCTACCACACCCTTACGGCCGACCAGCCACGCCCGTATCGCTAAGCGTTCACCGCGCTTATACCCTATGGTCTCTCCCTCATCGCCCAAACCTAAAAAGAAACGTGACACAAAAGGCGATCGCGCGCCGTCGAGATTCTGCACTGAGAATCCGGCGACCTCTCCTACCTTCCTTACCCGTACGCATCCGGATCTTCCTTCAAATCGTGCGTATCGAATCACTACAAATCGCACAAAATATCCTCGAATCCGCAATCTTTTCCTTACACATGTATTAAGCGCGAATCGGCGCGATATTAGCCCGATCTCACAATTGCACCAACATTAGAACGAGGATGGTATATAAGGCGCGTCTGAAAGGTTTAAGTCGGGAGAAATCGGTCGAACTCGAGATTCGTAAATCGGGAGCACCCAAAATCGATAGCATTGATGCGCACTAGCAGCGATCGTTGATCGTCCGGGCTCGAGGAAGCATTGAGAACAATCGAGTCTAAACCTCTTCTCCTCGCCGCAAATCGGTAAGTATCCTCGATAAACAAGTTCTACCCTTTCAATCGCATCGCAATAACGTCGAGTGGGCCGACGACTTGATATCTTGCCGGTTATTTGTCAGGAGAAGGTAAAACCGAACTCTTCTTTCATTATACTTATTTATGTGATATGTGTGTTTATTGCGATTAGCTTGTTTCTAACTATGTTAGCTCCTTTTGTATTTCGGTTGATATAATCTGGTCTTGCAATGAAGTGGAATGCGCAGATTGAGTTTTCGGAACTTACAAACGATTAAACGATAGCTTTGAATGGTTGTTTGCGTGTTCATCGTGTCGATTGCAAATTGCCCCGCTTTGTTTAAGTGTCGAGCATGTCCATATAAGTATAGCGTGGCCTTAATGGTGTACGTGTCAATACCCTTCATTTCTGAAGTGCCTTTGTCATATCACTACTTTCGGTTCTTTCTTTTAGTCATTATACGATCGTGAGTCGAAGCCTTTCGAATCACGCTACGTGTTGTGTTTGAAGAAGACTAAAAAAAGAAACGAATACGTGTCTAAAAGCTTGTATATCTAGATCGGATCATATCGTCTTCATTATGTCCTACGTGGTTGAAGTGAGCATGAATGTGTTTTGGGATTTGAACTAAAAGTAATCATTGAGTGTTAAATGAGAGCTAAATGACTTGTATGATCCCATTATTGAGCCTATTCTCGCACATCTGTATCATTGAGAATGCCAAAGTGTGTATAGGTCTTGTAATGATTTGAAATTGTTATTGGTTTGTTTAGAAATAAGAGTTGTTTAGGTCTTCAAATCATATCACACTAGTTTTAAGATCGGTTTGGATTTAACAAGAACTCATGATGCCCGTTATTTGTTGGTAAAGCTTATTTCGGATAATGTCGTACTAAAGTTGTATCCGCTAAAGCGATAAAGGCCAGATATGAGTTGTGTATTTATTTGGTATTTTGTCACCTAGAATTCATGTAGTTGTTTTGAACCATAATTGATATCATTTTTGTGCATCGTAAGATATTCATGCCGCCGGTCTCTATGGATGGTTTGAGTTAAATAATAATTTACATGCTTTGTCGTAATCTTTATTGCTGTGTATACTTCACCGTGTTTTACTCTCTTAAGTTAGTCTTAAGATCGTGCAGACTTTGCCGTACTCTGCGCCCACGTGGATTTAGTCTTTCTTGAATGGTTTTGTTTACACTTTCGCCTAAGTTAGATGCGTATGAAGTCTCCATAAAGTTTATAGAAATTCGGTTTACCTATTTTGGGATTATCGGTTGCAAGTTTGATTGACAACCATGTGCTTATTGAAGTTACATCGCCTCGCTACATACCGCCGTCCTTATTTCTTTTATCACTGCCATTGCTATTCCCATTTTATTGTCACACCGATATCTTATGCTTTCTATAACTTGATGAACAAGTTACGAACTATATGTATTGGAAGATGATTTGCGTTGTTTGTATATTTGTCCATTATCATTTATTTTGCCTCTGTTGGTCCCATATCTGCGTAGGATTAAACATCGCATTAAATGCTTTTTGCTGTTATTTGAATAAATTTGGACGTGTACTAATCCTTATCTTTTCTTTATTTACATAAAGCATCGGAGCAACGAGAGTCTGTGGCGAGACTCATCGTGGCAAATTAACACCGCGTCTATGTGCGTTTCTCATCCGCGTCTAATTCCAAAACTACCGGCGAAAAGACATCGTCATCCTTCGAGTCATCTTCTTTTATTTATTTTCCTACCCCGCCCCCATTCATTCATTTATTTATTGTAAATTATTTGTCTAACGCTACATTAATTAATAGAATAATTAGAATATCTAAACCCTGAACCCTTTAGATTAGAAAGCCATTCTCTTTAGGTTAATTACTTTAAACTCACTACATATTGCTTAAGTCATACTAAGCCATTAAATTTTATTTATCCTCTTAACTATTCACCGCTAGCATTTTATTACTAGATTTCCAATCCATTTTGTTATAGACTCTCATTAACACTTACATAAAAGCCCTGTTTCTTTTACTAAAAAACCTCCTAAACATTTGACATACTATGATATGCTAATAAAAGTATAAATCATCTTTGCGCATATAATAATATAGGTTTTAATTAGAACTAGCTTTATATATTTTAATCTCACATTTTATGTTAACAAGAAGACTTCCCATATTTTTACTTAAATACTTTTCAAAATGCATTGCTTTCTTGACATAAATAATTAACCCTAGGTTTGGCAGGACAACCGCAAGTTAGCGGATCTTAGAGGGTGCCTAACCTTTTCCCTCTAGATTAATAAAGAACCCTTACCCGGAATCTCATTAAGTTTAGTAGACCATTAAAATGGAGTTAATGTTTTACTTTAAACTAGTTAAACATTTAGGTGTCCTAATTCACCCAAACTAATTAGGTGGCGACTCCGCGAACCCTTAGCATTTTAAGCACCTCTTTAGCATTTTTAGCATTTCTAGCATCCTTTTATATTTTAGCACCCTTTCAATATGATTCTTTAGCATTTTACTATCTAACTCTTTTTATTTAAGCAGGAGCCATTTTATTTAAAAAATGTCGCGGTCGAAAAAGGGCGCGACACCCCAACAATACATTCTTGTATGATTATATGACAATCAAACCTGTAAATTAGACTTTAAACAATAAGACTTACAGGTTGTTAATGTGGAATCTTTTACTTAGAGAATACACACGGTTGTCCCTTCGATTTGCAAGCGTCTTGCTGCAGTGTATTCCTCTGTCAAGAAAGCCAGGAAATCTTGACAGAGGTTTGAGAGAGTTTCTTTCTAAACTCTAAGTCTAGAAATGATTTTAAATTAGTATATTGATAATAAGGTTTATTGTTGTATTTATAGTTGATTTTAGGTCACAAAACGGATTAGGGTTGGACTCCAAGCCTGACCCAAAAACTGAGGTGCAGTGGGCCTACTGCCGGGTCGGCGTGACCTAAAAAAGCAAGGTCGAAGTGTGACCTTCTCACGGACAAAGTGGATATCCATCTCAATATGTTTGGTCCGCTGATGTTGAACCGGGTTATGAGACATATATATAGCAGATATGTTATCACAATAGACTATAGACGTCTTACGCAGTGGAAAACTGAGCTCCAGTAGAAGATTTCAGAGCCAACAACACTCAACAACTACATTAGCAACACCCCTATACTCTGCTTCAGCACTGGAGCGGAATAAAGTGGCTTGTCGCTTGGCAGACCAAGAAATACGATTATCCCCTAAAAATACATAATAGTCGGAAGTAGAGCGTCGCGTGTCCGGGCACCCTGTCCAATCATCATATGTGTAAGAAAGCAACCTGGTCGGAGTGGAGGGGTAGAGATACAACCCATATTGAGGAGTACCCTTAATGTATCTGATAATACACTTAAGAGCAACAAAATGGGGTTCACTCGGGGCATGCATGAACAGACACACATGTTGAACGGAATATGCAATGTCGAGCCTGGTAAATGTGAGGTACTGAGGAGCACCTGTAAGACTCCGATAGAGAGTGGGATCAGACACTGTATCACCCTCAGAAGTAATGGGCTTGGATTTCGAATCAACCGGAGTAGGCATAGCGTTGCAATTCGACATCTTAGCTCTGAACACAATTTCTTCTGCATACTTACATTGACTCAGAAATATATTATCTGCAGATCTAGTAAAATATATACCCAAGAAGTAGCTCAGCTTGCCCAAATCAGTCATAGCAAATTCATTTTTGAAAATAGCAATGATGTCATTTTTTAATTTGTCAGATGAAGCAGTGAGAACAGTGTTATCCACGTATAATAATAAGTAAGCAATATCACTACCATGATGAAAAATAAACAGTGATGTGTCACACCTACTGCAAATAAACTCAATCTGCATAATGTACCTGGCAAAGCGGTTATACCAAGCACGAGTTGTCTATTTTAGGTCATAGAGTGACTTCCTGAGACGACAAATATACTGAGGAACTGCAGGATGAACAAACCTAGATGACTGATGCATATACACAATATCTTTCAAATCCCCATGAAGAAAAACGTTCTTGACATCCAGCTGATGAATCAACCACTTTTTATCCATAACAATACTAAGAACAGTATGAATCGTAGTCAGTTTAACAATCAGGCTAAAGATATCACCACAGTCAATATCCTGCTAATTAGTACCATTTGTCACAAGTCTTGCCTTGTAGCGCTTCAAGCCACCATTGTCTCTGAATTTGTGATGAAAGAGCCACAAGCATTGGATCACATTCACCCCCTCTGGTCTAAGTACTAGATATCAAGTGTGCTGCTTAGTTAAATCATTATATTTCTCAGACATGGCCGCATTCCAATTAGGGTCTAGTTTGGACAATCTGGGATTCTTTGGTGTTGGAGAAATAGTTTGAGCAGACAAATAAAACTAGATTTTGAGTTTGAAAATCTCGTGTTTGGCACGAGTTTCCATTTGGTGACTGGGGACAGTGGGTGGCTGTATGGGCTGAGTAGCAAGATTCGAGACATAGGGTATGATCAGATATGGGGAGGATAAAACATCTAATGTCGGGGCACCGCATGGCCGGAGGTCGGTGTTCATCGGAAGATCGACGCGGCGCGCATCCTCGGCGGGTCGCGGTCGAATCGCTGACGACAAGATAGGAGGGGATGTTTCGTTAGAGCCATGAGTTAGTTGACTAAGAATGATGAGAGAGATGACAGACTCATCAAGAAAGGAGTAGTCTGATTTTCGGTATTTTTGAGTATTCGAAAACGGGAATATGGTCTCGTCGAACGTGACGTGATGGGAAATATGGATCTGACGAGTGGACAAGTCATAGCACAGATATCCCCTATGGTTGGGTGGGAAACCGAGGAATACACATGGTGTAGTTCGGGAGCTAATTTGTGAGAGGTGGTGGAACTCAGATTGGGGTAGCATAGACAACCGAAAATTCGTAAGTGACCATAGGAAGGTGGCCTACGGTATAAAATATCGGTAGGGGTCTTGTTTTGTAGGGTGCTAGTGGGTAAAATATTTAGAAGGTATTCTACCATTTTAACAACATAAACCCAGAAAGATGGTGGCAGACAAGCATGAAAAAGGAGGGTACGGACCATGTTATTAATAGTACGGATAATCCGTTCAGCTTTTCCATTTTGAGGGGAGGTGTGGGGACAAGAGAAACGGAACACCATGCCCTGTTGAGAGCAAAAATTATGGAATGATGAATATTAAATTCACGTCCGTTATCACACTAAAATGATTTTATGGATTTTTCAAATTGGCTTTTAATGAATTTATGAAAATCAAAATTTTTAGCAAAAACCTTAGATTTGAATTTGAGTGGATAGATCCATACAAAGTGTGAAAATCATCTAATAAAATAAGATAGAATTTGTGACCCAGTGAGCTAATAACAGGAGATGTCCACAAGTCAGCATGAACAATATCAAATGGTGAAACTGTAATACTCATTGAAGACACAAACGGAAGACGAGTATGCTTGCCAAGAGGGCAAGTTTCCCATTATTACATTGAATACGCAAATTATTTCTAAGAAAAGAAAAAACATGATCTCCTGGATGTCCGAGCCTATTATGTCAGGTGGATGGAGATAGTGCAGAAAGGGAGACAGGTGGTTGAGTTCTGACAGCGTAAGAGTGAGTGAAAGGGTAGAGGTCTCCCACACTATTGCAGCGCGTAAGAGTTCTCCCCGTATTGAGATCCTTCACAGAGAATTGACAGACACCCAATTATTGCGAGTGAATTCTCTAACAGATATCAACTTTTTAATAATTTGAGGTGAGTAGAGGACATGGTTAAGTGAGAAGGGTGGATGAGGATGTTTTATGTGTGTGTTACCATAACCTGCAATTGGAATGCGGTGACCATTGCCAATAGTAATATATTGAGTATACTTTAACCGAAGCAGTTGGGAAAAATTACCTGAAGAGTTGGTCAGGTATGATGTGGCTCCGGAGTCCATATACCAATTATTGTCGGGCTGTTGTAGGTTTAGAGTGTTGAAAGTTTGGCCCAAGTCAGTGGGTGTCATCTGCTGGGCTGAAGGAAACTGTTGGGCCGACATCAGATGGGCCTGTTGAGGCGATGGGCATGTTGTTGCTGGACCGAGGATACTGGGCCGCCACTGCTGCTGAAACTGGGCCCCTGCTGTTGGATATGGGCAAGCAGGCGAGGCCCAGTTCGCAGCATTGGGCCAGCCTGGTTGAGAAGCCCACTGATAGTAAGCAGATTATGGAGGGCCTACTTGCTGGGCTTTCTGGCCTTTGCCGCGGTCCTTCCATTTGTTTCTGTTTCCCTTGCCCCTGCCGCCACATCCTCCGATGCGACTCTACTGCTGGCGGTGGTCTAACGATAGTGGAGTGTTGTTGTTGGCTGGCGACTGAGTGTTTTCAATGGCAAGTGCTTTTTGATTGTGTTCATCATGTTTAGCACGTCGTGTTTCTTCCAATAACAGTTGTGAACGTGCCTTGTTGAAAGTTGGAAGTGGATCAGCATGTTGAATCATTGTCGCAAGAGTATCATATTCCCCTTTAGGTAAACCTGCAACTAGTTGTAGTACCATTTTTGTCTCTGAAACAGTTGTCCCAACATTAGAAAGTTGATCAGCGAGGAGTTTCATCTGTTTTCAATATTCAGACATATTGTTAAAATTCTGACGTGTGTTGTTGAACTGCTTCTCTAAATACACCGCCCGAGTATTTTATTGTCCTGAAATATTTCCTCCAAACGTACCCAAAGTTCACGCGCCGAAACACCTGTTTTCATGATAGAACACAACAAGTCTTTGGAGATGGTACCATATATCCATTGCTTGACAATGGCGTCAAGACGACGCCATGTTGAGTCATCAATCTCAGATGTGCGAGGGATTGAATCATCAATGTGATCGAGCACGTTATACGCGCAAGCATATATATAAAATAGTTCAACTCACATAGAATATTGACAGTCTTCTTGATCAGAATAATAGGGACAAAGTTCTTGATGTTTGTGACAACAAACGCCGGATGAAAAGAAGACTTTGAGGAATGATGGGGTGTCAATTAAGCCAGAGGTAGAATCAGTGGATTTAGGAGAGTTAGGAAGAGACATGGTAGCCACAAGAGTGATAGAGAGCCGTCGCGGCTGAAAGGAGAAGATGGGGGGTCGACAGCGGTAGGGAAAAGATTTTAGGGTTAGGGATTTTAGGTTACTGATACCATGTAAGATATTGAAATAATTTTCCTTAGGAATTTCTTTCATTAATCACAATTAGGGATGACAACGGATAGGATCTGGACCGAATCCTACTAGATCCAGATCCATTTTTCATACATGTATCCAGATCCATCGTGTTCATAAAAATCAGATTCAAATCCAGATCCATCGGATCCACCGGGTCCACGGATCGGATCTGGATCCACATCAAGTTTGATGCGAACTAAATTTAAAATTTTAATAGGATAGAAAGAGGAAACATGCCTTTTGGATTCAAGAGACAGACATTTGCCAGTTTGCAACTTTTTTTTTCTATTATAAAGTAGTTAGGCATTTGTCAATTATGTCTTAACTGAATTTTATTTTGAGAAAGAACAAAAATATGTCTTAACTCTTGACTGATATAGTTTGACGAGTATTCTCATGAAAATAAAAAAAATTACAAGGGCCTAACTTCTTATAGAGTTCATCACATGGAAACTGATTAGATTCCAGTACTTGAACTTTGAATGTCTCAAAACTCTAGCAATACACTGCATTACAATCCAAATCAAGTTTCTTTCTTGGTGAATCTGCAGCCAAATACCTCTGTATATAGGACTATACTATCTACCCGAATTCACGCTCTACAGGACCAATCTAATCTAAGTTAATATAATCATACAAACATACTGGAATTATTATAATAGAGAAACCATACATTTAACATGTTGCTATACAGACATACTGAAATTTAATCTAAATTAATATAATCATCGGACTGGTCTTATGGATGTATAAATGTATAATGTATTTAATAAAAAACGGATCCACGGGTCGGATCTGGATCGGATACGGATCTCAAAGACAAGATCCATATCTAGATCCGATCCGTCATAAACGGATCTGGGTCCGATCCGGATCCGTCGGGTCCAAATTTTGAAGATCCATATCCTATAAAATGGATCTGGATCCACGGGGTCCGGGATCCGTTGTCATCTCTAATCACAATATATATAGTTGTACAATAGTGATTCCTAATACAGTAATAATCATATGTTACCTTAAATACATGATAATAATAATTATAATATATACTGTGAATATTTGAAGAATATTCGCTAAAAGATACAAAATCACTTACGTAAAGCAAAAAAAAAACAAGTCTTGTGGACATAATTTATCATTGACTTGAGGCATTGAAAATGTTAAACTAACATAATTATACAAGCAAACGAGCGCTGAAGTTTAAAAAGAAAAATTAAAGGTCATTTCTAATTGACAGACATAATATATTGCTCAATAGCCCAGCCGCCCCATCCCCCATGGAACCGAAATTTGAACTTAGGCTCTAAATTTTAAGATAACACGTGAGATCATAGTAATTGATTTCTGAATTTAATTTCTATACATGAAATTTTTAATATAAATATTGAATTTGAATTAAAACTATGAATTCATCCAATCATGTACGCCGGCCTATAACTCCTCCCTTGCTCAGGGTCCTAAACTGTCACTATTTATTCGGCACACTTTTGAACTATTCCCCCCTAATAACTTCTTATATTTGCCTCTCTGCCACGTTAGTGCTCCATTCTGTATCTTGAATCTAACTCAGCCTCAAAGGCTATCTTATAGGGTGAATATTGTTCAAATTCATATAAGGAATTTATGTTTTCATTTCATTTTCGATGCAGACAGTTAGGGTTATCAATTCACCAAGTTCCACAAAGATAATGACAAAATAATTCACGCATCCACTAAATAAACAATACCAAGTCAAGGGGTTATGTGGTGATGGGAAGCAATATAAATAAGAGCCTCCATCACATAATTTATAGCAAACCAATAAGTCAGCAAAAATATAGGAGAGATGGAATTAGAATGGAGCTATCTATGTTTTTCTGCAATCATCTTGTTACCGGCTTTCATCTTATTATTTTCTCAGAAAAAGACTACTAATTGTTCTTACAAATTACCTCCAGGACCACCAGGATTACCTATTTTTGGTAACATGTTTGAACTAGGAACTGAGTCGTACAAAAAATTGGCAGGTCTAAAACAGAAATATGGCCCTATTTTATGGTTAAAATTTGGCACCTCAACCAACATAATGGTTGTTCAAACAGCTCAAGCAGCTGCAGAGTTATTCAAGAACCACGATATTTCCTTCGCGGATCGATTCATACCTGATGTAAATCAGGCATACAGTTACTATCAAGGGTCCATGGCTTTAGGCCGATATGGCTCCTTTTGGCGCTTTCAAAGGCGAATATGTACTGTGGAAATGTTTGTACACAAAAAGATCAGTGAAACAGTGCCAGTAAGACGAAAATGTGTGGATAACATGGTAAAATGGATAGAAAAAGAAGCGAATTCTGTAGAAAAAGGAAGTGGGATTGAAGTTACGCATTTTGTATTCCTAGCATCGTTTAATATGTTAGGAAATTTAATTCTGTCGAAAGACTTGGCTGATCCAGAATCCGAGGAGGCCTCAGAGTTCTTCAATGCCATGAAGAGAATAAATGAATGGGCAGGTACTGCTAATGTTTCTGATATGTTTCAGTTTCTTAGAAAGTTCGATTTACAAAGTTTGAGGAAGAAGATGGCGCGAGACATGGGAAAGGCGATGAAAATCGCGTCTATGTTTCTGAAGGAACGTGTAGAAGAACGAAAGAAGGGTGCTGAGAAGGGAAAGGATTTCTTGGATGTGTTGCTTGAATTTGAGGGTACTGGTAAAGATGAACCAGCTAATTTATCAGAACATGAGATCAAAGTATTGGTACTGGTAAGTTTTTCTTTTCAATCTCCAAGACTTCTCTTTTCAACATTAATGATTTTCATTTCAATTAGTTGTATTTTGTACAGAAAACTCTGTTCTGTTTAGGCAATAATTTGATGTCCTCATTCCTCACTCTTCAATCTTCATCTCTTATCTTCTACTACTAGTAGTCCGGCCCTTTTCCGAACCCGTGCATAGCGGGAACTTAGTGCACCGGACTGTCCTCTACTACTATCTTACCACTTTAATTATGATGACTAATTTCACTGAAAAAGAAGTGTAAGTTTTTTGGATCTGTACACGAATTGTCGGCCGGACTCACGGTTTACTTTTCGTAAAATGTTTACATATTTACACTGATTATACACAGTTATACACATATATTATACATCCGTTTGTAATATTAAACGTGGGGGCTATTTTGGTTAATTCTTATCTTTGGTGTTTTCTGCTTTAGGAAAATACGTTCAATTTTGCCATTGTACTATTTGAAATTGCTCGATATAATTTTGTCTTCCGTTTCACTTTTGGTTCATGCATACCCTTATCGTTAGTAGATTGTCGTATTTGCCCTCATCAGTAACAAAGCTCCACTGTGAAATGAGTAGAATACACACCCCGACTTTCTTTAAAAAAAATGTGTAAATTAACCCCTCAACTTTTGACTATGATTAGAATTACGCTCACATTGGAGTTCCGTTAGGGGTCAAGGACAAAAACGACACTTTTTCCTAATGTCATAGCTGATATTTCATATTAGACCAAGAGTTATGATTAGAGTTCCATTAGGTGTCAGGGCAAAAACAGACACTTCTTTTAGTATTCCAGCATTACCTAGTATAGTATTGATATTGAAGTACCATGAAATTAAGTTTGTTCTACATGTATGAAACATCAGGAAATGTTTTTAGCCGGTTCAGAGACGACTAGCAGCAGCGTAGAATGGGCACTAACAGAGCTCTTGCGCCATCCACAAGCAATGGACAAAGTGAAAATAGAGATTTCAAAAGTAGTAGGACCAAACAACAAGTTTGAAGAAAGTGACATTGACAATCTTCCTTATATGCAAGCTGTAATAAAAGAATCACTTCGTTTACATCCTCCTCTACCTTTCTTGATCCCAAGAGTGACAATTCAAGATACCAAGTTCATGGGGTACGACGTACCAAAAAGCACTCAAGTTTTGGTAAACGCGTGGGCGATTGGAAGAGATCCTGAATGTTGGGACGACCCTATGAGTTTCAAGCCCGAGAGGTTTCTTGGCTCGAAAGTGGACGTGAAGGGTCAACATTATGAGCTAATTCCGTTTGGTGCTGGACGGAGGATGTGCGTTGGTTTGCCTTTAGGCCATCGCATGATACATTTCGCTCTGGGATCGTTGCTTCACGAATTCGACTGGGAGCTTCCTGATGGTGTCACTCCTAAATCTATTAATACGGATGAAAGCATCGGAGTAACAGCCAGAAAACGCGACTCTTTGAAAGTGGTACCAAAAAAGGCTTGATAAGTTAACTCTAGTTTGTAATATATAGTATTGTATTGTATTATTTTGATGAATATTATATTTGAATAAATTATATCATTTTCCATTGATACATGCAATAAGTAATGACCATCCAAACAAGTTGTTATCGTAATTAATCTTATCGCACCAACAAGTATATTTGAATCTTTATAATCGTTATATAATATAAAATTAGAAATAAGAAATTCTATGTAACACCTTTCTATGATCAAGGATTCTATTTTTTTATTTATTTTTTAATATTTCTCCTATTTTAAATAATTATATTATTGTAAAAGTAAATTGCTTAATTATTATGAATAAATGTCTTAATTATTGGAGGAACATTTACAACAAAGACTCTTCACATGCCAATATACTATGGCAAAGATAACATATAGACGTCAGTCATCAGTTATAACGGTAGTATCACTAGGAATATTTCATAATAAATGACTTAAATATTCATATTTATTCTTACAATATAATGAACACTCTTCAGATACCAAAATAAATATAATATAAAGATAATTTCTCATTTGAAAAGGTACCATCCGTAATATCATTAGGAACATATCTCATCCTCTTTTTACGTATGTGCCTGCTCATCAGAATACTAAAGGATCCAATTTTTTACAGGTATGTGTTTGACAATTTTAATAGTCATTTGAATTGTTGATATATAGAGGATTCTTTTTGTGATTATAAGATAGTTCAACTGTATTAATGTGGGTGTTAGGAAATTTGCTTCTGGTGGGGGTTGCGTCCGTCCATATTTAATGACTTAAATATCATGGTTTCGCATGTTGGAGACATTGGTTCTTCACACGTGCATAATCTACTAAGTGAGTAGATGACCGTAGGGCCAAAAATCGTCAAATTTCATTGAGAAATGAAAGAGATACTGGTCTACAAAGTAAGGTGTTCGAGACATAAAAATCTGGTGTGGGACAAATCTACCACATCGGTGGGAAAAGGAAGAATTGTTCATATTATAAGCCTCAAAACTAGATAAGAGTTTGTGACCCCAAGGAGTAACTCATGTGTTTGAAGGAGGGAGGACCTAGGTGTGCTTGGGTTCAAAGCTAGGTCCACACGCGCGCCATCACCGCCACCACTTTGTGCTTGGGAAACAATTGTCTGCTAACGTAAAAGCATAATCACTCGACTCAACACCCTTATAACAATTCCAGATTTAGTGTATCTTGGTTTCAATTTATCAAGATTCAAGGAGCTTGCTGAAACAAAGACATAGACTCAAAACTCATTCAATCAAGATCACAAAAGATTATAATTGCCACAATTTTTGTTGGCATCAAGTTTGTTACTATTGTAATCCATAATTGTTTATCTTTTCGAAGTACTTGTAATAGTAATTTATTATTTTTCGTACATCCATTGTTATACTCATAGTGGGATCGAATTGTTTTACTTCCAACTATTTAGAAATGTCCTGTCCTATTAGCGTTGGCTGACATTCATTTTATATGTGATGCAGCATTGCCCATTGCTTTTATGATGTTTAGGAACAAGCGTGTTCAAATTTTCTTCTTACTCGAAGCAAATACGTATGACAAAGTTGTTTATGCATAATATATATGATGGATGATTTTTTATTTTTTAAAATGACATAATATGTAACTTTAGATTCTTGCTGCTTTGGATTTGGTATGGTAAAAAATTGGCTTGGATATAGAAGAATCATATATTATTGATAATTAATTGGGATTGATGAATAGTTTATTAACTTATCCCTTTTAGGTTAAGAAATCAATTTATCTATTTTCTTTTTCTTCCTTTTCGCCCCTCATTTATCCCTTTACCTTATTTTAAAATTCTTAAAGTCTATAATTACTTAACTTTTCCTCTTTCCTATAATACTTTATTTATTGGAGATATTTTTAATAATTCATATGGTGAGACTGCACTGAATACGTTATTGTTATTTTATTTTTAATAGTTCATACGTGCATGACTTACAATAAATAATTTGATAAAATATAAAAAATTATCGTCTAAAGTTATTGAATAAAGAGAGATAATTGTAGCGTCCTATTTGCATAATTAATATTATAACAAGATTGTCCATTAAAGAATGGATCTTGGGCCCAACTCAACCCCAAAAGTTGTTTGTAGGGTGACGATTGTCCAATTTCATATAAGGAGTTTATGTTCTCATTTCATTACCGATGTGAGACTCTTAACACTCCCCCGCACGCCCAGACCTCATTAACTGGAGCGTGGACAATATAATTTGGGGGCCCAACATAGGTGAATAAAGAATTGGAATGAGTCTGACTCTGATACCATGTAAAGAATGGATCTTTGGCCTAACTCAACCCAAAAAGCTAGTTTTTGAGTTGAGTTAGACCCAAAATCCATTTTTTATTGTACCATGTAAAACTGTTATAGGAATTTATGGACATCTCATATAACTAGCAATCTAGGCCATAAATATTATTTGGTGTTTTTGAATGATTTATGTCACTTTCTTTGGGTCTATCCGCTTAAACTCAAATCTAAGTGTTCTTCAAATTCCTTGAATTTCGTACATTGGTTAAAACACAATTTGAAAAAGACATCAAAACGTTTCAATGTGATAATGGTCGTGAGTTCAATAATTCCCCTTTTCATAAGTTTTGTGCGTCTAATGCCATGATCTTTCGTTTCTCATGCCCCATGCCTCCCTTAAAAATGGTAAAGCAAAAAGAATTCTCCACACCATTAATAATATGATTCGTACCCTTTTTTGTCATGTGTTTCCCCCTACTTTTTGGGTATATGCATTAAAAATGGTAGAACACATTTTTAGCATCTTACCTACCCGTGTGATTCAAATAGGACACCCACCAAAATTTTCTACCGTCGGATCCCTACCTATGATCTTTTAAATCTCGTGGTCTTAAACTTGTCTTGAAATTGAAAAATTTACTAACACTCTTTTTGAGATAGATAAAAAAAAGTAAGACACTTAAATTGAGATGTAGAAACTATAACATTTTCAATGCTTCCATAATGTCAAGTCAATGACAAATTATGCCCAAAAAACTTGAGTTTTTTGCTTTATAATACGCAGTTACTTTGTCCATTTCCTACTATTTATCTCACATAATGACAAATAGTAGTTTGTTTGTTACGTCTCGTAAGTTTAAGACGATAATTAAGAATTAAGATTTGAATATTGGATATAAAATATATTTATATACGCTAATCCGGAAGTTAGTATACGCAGGATGTGATTCCGGAGAAAATTATGGTTATAACGAGCGTGATGGATTAGTAACGTATTATATAAGTTACGACGACGAGGATACGAGGTCTTATGAGATTTTCAAGATTTAAAAGGAATGGGACATAGGGTTGATTAATTGTGAGATGTGGACCAACTTGCAATTAATTTTTTTTAGATTTCACTTAAACCTATTCACTCTCTTCATCTTCTAATCTCAAACACATTTTCATTTAAAAAAAAAGTACTCCCCTCATCCTCTCTTCTCCCCCCAGCCTAATCAAACCCCAATTTCTTAGCAAAATTAGATATTTTCATCCCTTCTTCCTAGGTTAGTTCTTCTACAATTAGAAGCCAAGAAATTAAAAAAAAAACAGTGGCAAAAACGTGAATTGCTGGCCGAAATTCTGCCCAGTTTTTCCAGTTTATTTTGGATGAAATTTTGAAAGAAAAACGTGTAAGGAATGATGGATTAATTGAGGAATACATGCATGACTTTTGGAGTTGAAGAAATGGTGTAAATTGGAGCAATTGGACCGAAAATTGGGACTGTTTTGGGCATCAAATTAAGGTATGAAATTCTTCTTTTTATGGTGTAATTGGAATTGCATGTTGTCGTAAGTTAAGAAATGAATTGGTGATTAAGAGGAATTGGAAATAAGAGAATGCATGAGATTATTATTGATGTTGTTATAGCCGATTTTAGGGACTATTTGGCTACATTGGATTTAAAGTGTTGTTATTATTATCGTGTCACTAATTGCATGTTGAAATTGAAGGAACATTGAGATTTGAAGTTGCAATTAGTTATATGGAAGTATTAAAAGATGAATTGGATTTTAAGGAGTCAATAAAAGAGTTATGGAATTATTATGTTATGGCCGAGACCTACCCAAAAATTGTTGGATATTATCGTGTCAAGATTATGGGCTGAACACATATATACATTGTGGTGATTACTAATACATGTCTTAAAGTAATTAAAGTGTAAAAGAGGTATTATGTTGCAAGTCATAGGACTTGAACTCTTGTTGTTGTTGCTAGAGTTGATGGACTGTTTTAAAAGGTTGTTTCAATATGGATTAAGGGTTGGATTAACATAAGAAATTGTGTATTAATCACTTTGGTTGTTGTTTTGGTTGTACTCCATAAATATAAAGAGGAAGAATGTATAAGAAAGGTGTATACCAAGTATATGGAATATTTGGGATTATATTGGTTATAGTTTGAAGTTGTATCTTCTTATTGGTATTATTGGCTATGTTTGGAAGTTGTGGATTTGCATATAAATAGAAGAAGTGCTGCCCAAATTTTTATAGAAAAGAAAGCGAGTTATCATTCAATTATAATGAATGCTAGTAATCATAAGGTTAATTGATATGTTACTACTATTATAGGTTGAAGTGCTAGTCAAGGCGTATCTAGATTGTTGAGTTAGTTAGTTCGTCAATAAGGTATGTGAAACTCTTCCTTCTTTCTTTGTGGCATGATTTATTGAAAGTACGACAGACGTACATGATTTCTACACAGTCCATTTCCTAAAGATGTTAGTCATGAGAAATGCCTATAATTTTTCAGTAAAGAGTTTATTATAATGATTTCATTGAGAGTCAAAGTGATGATTTAAATTGTATAGTTACTCATGATACTCTATTCGTGCTGGATATGATTATATGAATTCACTGAGTCCCTCACTAGAGGGTCGGGACACGTTATATGTATAAATATGATTCTATGGACATGCATCCATGATGCGGGTATAGATACCCATGACAATAGATGTGATTCCATGGACATGTATCCATGATGTGGGTATAAATACCCATGACAGTAAATATAATTTCATGGACATGTATCCATGATGCGGGTATAGATACCCATGACAGTAGATATGATTCCATGGACATGCATCCATGATGCGGGTATAAATACCACGTGGCGATATATATATATATATATATATATATATATATATATATATATATATATATATATATATATATATATATATAGGATGATTATATGGATAAGTACTCATGATTTTTGATATGACTCTCATTTGTATACGACACAGTTGGATTTGGATTCTGATTTTTATACTTGTCTCCTGTTATCTGTTGGCTAGTTATGATCTTATTTACAGCACTTCATGTTTTACATACTCGACATTATTTCAGATCGACCCTTTCCTAAAGGGTGGAGTGGGGATGCGTTCATGCCCGCAGATACAGGTGCTCAGTTTGGTGATCCTCCGCCACGTTCCTGCTCATTGTTTGGGAGAAGCTCCTTTGATTCAGAGCTTTGTCATTTTGGTACAGAACCCTACTTTCGTTGACTTATGTATATTTAGGGGCACGACCGGGCCCTGTCCCGTCATATGTCGCCATCCTTCTTATAGAGGTCTGTAGATAGTTGTGGATTGTATAAACGTGGTTTAGTCATATGAGGATTGTAGATGTGCTTGGTTCAGTCGTACTATTGTATTTCATTTTGGGATGTTTCCGTATATAGTGGCAGCCTTGTCGGATTGCGTCCTTTGTTATATTTGCTTAGATGTGACTCGCCGAGAGACAGGTAGGTCAGGCGTAAAGCGCGCTCTTCGCTTGCCTAACCGGACATGTGTTATGTTTGCGGCGTTATGCTGTCGAATTTCATATTGTCCTTAGTGTCAGTCTGATTACGTCACATGTTAGTATAATGGCGTCATTAGGGCGCTTAGTCGCGGCCCATCGGGTCGGATCGTGACATTTTTATTCGTGACCCGATATGTCCATTAAAATCCCTCATACAAATAACTTCTCAGTGGGTGGTATACCTCTCACCACCTCGTCTAAATCCTCCGAAAAACGCCTCTTATCCTCTTTGTCCAAGCCCGCATGCGGCGCGTAAGCACTAATAATGTTCATAGTGAACCCTCCAACTACTAACTTAATCGCCATAATCATGTCATTGACCCTCCTAATCTCTACCACCTGATCCCTTAGCTCGCTGTCTAACAAAATGCCTACCCCATTCCTATACCTCGACCTACCCGAGAACCATAACTTATATCTATCCACATTCTTAGCCTTAGGTCCTACCTATTTGGTCTCCTGGTCACAAGCTATATTAATCCTCATATTCTTAAGAATCTTAACTAGCTCTATGGACTTCCCCATTAAAGTCTCAATATTCAAAGACCCTATTCTCAGTCTAGCATCTCCCTTACCCCACTTATCCCCCTAACACTCGCCCTTATCCCAGACCGAGAACATGACTCTAGTCTACCATCGTTTACCAACACCACTAAAATAAATAAAAACTAATCAACATTTTACACTAAAAAGAGGCAGGAAACAATGCTATAGCACAAGTCGGCGAGAATGTAGTTATCAAGTCTAACTACTATGACAAGAATGATAGAACTATATGATAAAATGCAGAATTCAAGATTCAGCAAACAGAGAAAAAAGAAAAAAACTAACTAAAAATATGACAAATAAAGAATCAGTAAGGGCGACTGGAGGTACCAACTCCAGTTGGGTAGAACCTATTCTCTGCCGGGAAAATTTTTACACCCCATAATTCCATGGCTACTAAGTGAGAACACGATTATGGAAATTAGATTTGAATGTTGGAAGGAAAGGATTTTTACATTTTCTTATATGGAAAATTCTCGAGATTAATGTGATGACAATAATTAATTTCTAGTAGTTGGATTATTTCCAATAGAATTATGGACTAAGTGTTAATTATTAAGTCTTGGTATTATGTTACATATGGCCATCGAAAATGTGGGGAAAAATGGCTAAGTGTGGAGATATTTTAATTTGTGAAGAGGTGACAAGTGGACAAGTGGGCCTACTTGGGTCCCCATCCACTTGGCTTGTGCACATGTTATAATACAAAGTCTTGAAGACTTAGGCTCACAAAAATATCTTCATCTTCAAACCCTAATATCTCTTTCTCTCCTTGAAGTCTCGAAATGTCCATAGAAAAGGTGAAGAACAAGATCAACTTATTTTACAAGATTAAGTTATTTAACCAAGTGTTAAGCCAAGTTAACCTTGCAAGCTAGTGGGTCACAGTTTTGGCAAGAAAGTTGTCTTGAAACTCTAAGCTTGAAGATGAACTTTATGGAAGGAGAACATGAAAGCAAGATGGTTACAAGCTTGTAGAGGATACATGCGAGTGATTGTAACGTGTAGAAGTGGTGCAAAAAGTGAGGGTTGGCCGAGACATAGGAGTTGTTTTGTGCCAAGATTAAGGTAAGATTTCTTCTTCCTCTTGAAGTAATTGGAAGTTATATGATATTGTAATTGATAGATGAATTTGTGTTAAGTAAAATTGAGAATAAGAAATGCACGTCACAATTATGACATGTTAGCCGAATTGGGACAGTTTTGATATTGTCGGATTCGTTGGTTATTGTTGTTATTATCGTCACTACTCGCATGTTAAAATGAAGGAAATCTTGTTATTACAAGTTGTTATGGTTCATATAAACATGTTGAAATGTGAGTTGGATTATAAGGAGTTATAAGAAGGGCTTTGGTTGTAGTTGTTGGCAGAAAAACTGCATGAAACTGTGAGACATTGTTGTGCTATTTTAGGGGTTGTTTTATACGTGTTATATGCTGGAAATTTAGCTACCATTATACATGTTTAAATGTGGTAATTGCTAAGGCATGTCCTAAAGGAATAGGGGAGTAGAAAGGTGTAGAAAAGCTTCATATTCTACCCTCATTGTTGATGAAATATGGACTGTTTTATATGGATTAAGAGGCCGGATTTACATAAGAAGTAGGTGTGTGAATCACATTGGTTGCTGTTTTGGTTGTGCCCTTAATTGGTTCTTGGTTATTGATGTTATTGGTCTTATTTGTAAGGTGGAAAAGTATGTATAGATAGGGAAAATGCTGCCCAAAATTTTTATAAGAAAAGAGAACCATTATGTGGTATATGACTTACACTAGTATCATAAAGTTGATAGACATGTTATTGTCATTATAGGCTGAAGTACATTGAGACGTATTCTACCTATCGAGTCGGTATAGACGATAAAGTATGTGAACTATCCTTTCTTCTTTGACATGATTTATATGAAATGGGTGTACGGTGGACGTACGTAATTCCATTAAGTCCTTTATGATACATGACTTGATTTTATAAGTATAAGTGACTTGAGTTTATAAGTATAAGTGACTTGAGTTTATAAGTATAAGTGACTTGAGTTTAAAAGGGTAAGTGACTTGATTTTAAAAGTGTAAGTGTCCTGATTTTCCAAATGATGGTTTTTAAAAAATGATACATGATGTATAATGTCTTGACTTTCCAAAGGGTGGATTTTAAACGAAGGCATGGTATTGCCTTGGTATTTCTAAAAAGGAAGGCATGATATTGCCTTGATATTTTTAAAAAGGAAGGCACGGTATTGTCTTGGTATTTTCAAAAATGGAAGGCATGGTATTGCCTTGGTATTTCTAAAAAGGAAGGCATGGTATTGCCTTGGTATTTCTAAAAATGAAGGTATGGTATTGTCTTGGTATTTCCAAAAAAGGAAGACATGGTATTGCCTTGGTATTTCTAAAAAGGAAGGCATGGTATTGCCTTGGTATTTCTAAAAAGGAAGACATGGTATCGACTTGGTGTTTTCTAAAATGAAAGATATGATAGTGCCTTGGTTTTTTTCTAAAATGAAAGTTCACTTTAAAGATAATTATATTTAGAGTCAAAAGATGATTTAAATTACACAAGGTTGCTCATGTTAGTTATTCGTGCAAGTGATATTATTCCATTTCACCGAGACCCTGAATGGGCCGGGATATATTTATTGGGACGGGTTGCACGATCCGCAACACTATTGTATATTTATTGGGACGTGTTACACGATCCGCAACACTTATATATTTATTGGGACGGGTTGCACGATCCGCAACACTTATATACATATATTGGGACGGGTTGCACGATCCGCAACACTTACATATATTGGGACGGGTTGCACGATCCGCAACATAAATATATATTGGGCCGAGACACGTGATAGGTGTACAGACATGATGGTTATATGGACATGTATCCATGATTTTGAAAGGACTCTCGTTATTTTCATTTAAAAGAAAATGGCACTGTTGACTCTCTGTTTTTTTTAAAAAAGGTACAGTTGGCTCTATTTTATATGGCACGGTTGGATCTGGTATTTGATTTTATACTTGTACCTGTCATTCTTTGGCCAATTATGATTTTAATTACTGTACTTTATATTTACATACTTGGTACCTGTTGTACTGACCCCCTTCCGGGGGGCTGCCTTCATGCCCGCAGGTGTAGGTACTCAGTTTGGTGATCCACAAGCTTAGGATCATTGCTCAGTCTTTGGGATAGATTCATTGTTCCGGAGCTTATCATTTTGGTACAGTTGCTATTACATGTGTATGTACATTCAGGGGTACGGTGGGGCCTTGTCCCCTCATAGTTACTGTTATACTCTTAGAGGTCTGTAGTCATGTGTGGGTGGAAGTGTGTATATTTGTAGCTCGGTTTGGATTTGTGTATACAATGGCAGCCTTGCCGTCTTTCCTATGTTATTATATGAGTTGTTATGAGATTATAAGTCCATCTTAAGTTTCCGCTGGTTATATGTGACGTGTGGGTATAAGGGTGCCCAAGTAGGGCACCAGTCGCGGGCCCGTCGATTCGGGTCATGACAAAAGTGGTATCAGAGCAGTTAGTCCTCGGAATGTCTACAGACCGTGTGCAGTAGAGTCTTGGTTATTAGTGTGTTGTGCACCACACCTATAAACAGGAGGCTACAATACATTTAGGATTGGTTTCTATTCTTCTTACTCTAAGGTCGTGCGATAGAGCTGTGTTGTTAGGGTAGTCCCTCCCTAACGTATTATTGTGGTTGCAACTATGCCTCCAAAGAAGCGACAGCGGCCCAGAAGGGGAATATATGGACTTTGTATACATGTTGGTAAAATTGTTGTATAGTTGGTATGATGATGACGTACATCTATACGAATATATTTATTAGGGTCATGTGTGTTGCCTGAAGTGATTGTGGGTTATCATGAGTTGGTTAAGCTTTAATAATTGCTTGAGAGGTATGAAACTGTGTAATGAATCCACATCAAGACATTATATATGTGCTAATTTGGAATATTCAGGAGGTAATGAGCTATCTGAGATTGTGATGAACTCTTAAAAGATCATGTTCAATTGACTTAATGACATACCATGTTGTTAAATTAAGCTATGTTGTATGCTTAAATGATATGTATGAATAATGTTGGTATGGAGTTAATAGGGTTGTTATTGTTAAGACAACGTGATTTTGAGATTATGAGAAGTTATCTTACCCGTATACGGGGAGAGATAATGTAAGCTTGGGAAGTAAAATATTGGAGAACCTTAGAATATTAAGTAACCGTTGAGACCTTAGATATCCAAGGCCTTCATGGATATGATATTTGATGTTGAGCTTGGTGGAGGTGTATGGTATATGAAATGATAAGATTGTTGTATTGCTTAAGGTTATGAAGATATGAAGTATATTGATTGTGATTATTCCTTGGTGTGCCCTATGTATATATAAAATGAATATGTGTATATGATCTAAGAAATCACTAGATCTTCATTAATTGGGTATTTTACCTCAGTTTGCAATTAAATGCACAATATGACAAGTGTATTGGGTTCTAAATGTTCACCTGGTTGCTGGAATGTGCCGTGAGGTACAAGAGGTTGGTTTGGTATGGCAACTATGGCCACAATGTTTCGAAGTATCCCAAGTTGATACGCAGGATAAGATGAGTATAAGTGATACAAATGAAAAACAGAAGATATCATTGGAAGATTTGGTAGGTTATGAAAATCTACACGTTTTAAGGTGATACTTGATGATTAAAATTATAGAGGAACCCGCAACAGGACCCTACGAACGTGGTTGTGCTTACAAAGGAAGTACAATGTGCTAAGGACCATCAGATATGGAATGAGGCAAGGACAAAATTCTGTCAACAGAAATACAAAAATTCAATGACTAAAATATGGAGATATGAATACAAAGGTATTCCACAACGTGATCAAAGTAAGGAGAAGTGTGAATAGGATATTCAATATAAAGAACAAAAGGGTGATACTCTAAATGATACGAAATGGATCATGCAACCAGTAATATAGTGAGTCAAGGAGCGGTGGTAAAAGATGGACAGGGAATAATGCTAGAAAGAGAGATTATGAAAGGGTGATAAGCCTTCTTCCTCGCGTAAAGGGGGATATTGCGTATCATTAAGAATTACAGGTATCAAGGTTAGTAAGCTAAGTTATGCTATAGATATTAGACTGGTAAGGTCCTCGGCTTCGGCTACGTTAAGCAACATATTACAATTTTACATAACCTTGGGATAAAAATAGTGTGTTGGGGGTAATTGAGGACGACACTATGGAATGATCGAAGAAGTGTTGTGAGAATATTAAAGCAGTTAATAAGTATGAAAAAAAGTAGAAATGGAATGGGATGATCAAATATCAAGGCAGGAATGTTTTTGTTCTTTCGTTTAATGACGAGTAGAAAGAAGGATTACGATAAGAATGATAAAGGTGAATGAAATTATAGTTATACAATTTTCATAAGGGTATGATTACTCCAGAACAGTGTAAGGACCAATGATAGCGCAGGGACAGTAAGAACCCTTCGGCCAAAGGTGACGAACCTCTGAGGTTCAGGAAGATAGTATAGGAATACTTGAGATAAGAGACCTCCAAGGCAACGTGAAATGAAAATGTAAAGGTAAGACGAATAGACACTCGGTCGATGAGAGACCTAATACTGATAAGACAAGAAAGCTTGACAAGCCATTGGATCATGTAACATCGTGAATTAGATCTAAACATATGAAACATCGGTTCCACAACATATGCAGTCATACATTTCAGAAAGTATGTAAACGAAAGTAACAACGAGTAAAGCTCGAGATTAGCACCTAAACAGTTGAAAAGAGGCCAATGACGCCTATGGATATAACCATAAGGTAGACATTGATGATATATGTCAAGAGATAATGACATTATAAAACAGATAGATTGTTAGAAAAACACAGATGTCTATGAGCATGTTTGAACTGACCATAAGTTCGACGAGATAGGTAAGGTAATGGGTTTACAGCTTAACGAGACCAAGAAAATCTTTTCCTAAAACGCTATTGACAGAAAAGTTAACCATGAGGCAAGTGAAGAAATTTGAATCTAAGTATAATGACCAAGTTTGGGTAGTAACGCCAAGGATGGGAATCAGGAGCAATGATTGAGATTAGGTATGTATACCAGAATATTTTGGAATCATGAAGAGTACGACAAGTAAGGAAAGGAGTGAACAAGTGTCAATGAATTGATGTTGTTTACAATCACGAGTAGTGAGAAGATATGGGAAAAAAAGATTCATTTTAGACCATGAATGAGAGTTAGTGGTGATGATACACACATTTTAGGTTCAACGACATTGTCCATAAAATGTTCATGATTGAGATGTTACAGATATAAGAATTTCCAGCACACCAGTTAGTAAACAATTAAGATGGCATGGGAAGCAGAAGATGAGATGAAGAGGAAATATCCTCACTTATTCCCTACGCATACAAATAATTCCAATCCCTATTTGACTATGTTGATTAATGAATGAGACTTGTCATTCCCCCTATTTTTGCCCTATCACTAGTGGTTACTCCCGATCCAAAATGTGTTATATTGTGGCCATGTGAGACGTCTTCGTGTTTGTTGAATATTGATTGTTAGGTATAGTTAAGGAGACTATCCCAAAATTTGAATAGCTTGAGACCTATTATGAACATTCGAGATGAAGGTTTCTAAGGGGGGAAAATGTTACACCCCATAATTCCATGACTACTAAGTGAGAACACGATTATGGAAATTAGATTTGAATGTTGGAAGGAAAGGATTTTTACATTTTCTTATATGGAAAATTCTCGAGATTAATGTGATGACAATAATTAATTTCTAGTAGTTGGATTATTTCCAATAGAATTATGGACTAAGTGTTAAATTATTAAGTCTTGGTATTATGTTACATATGGCCATCGAACATGTGGGAAAAAATGGCTAAGTGTGGAGATATTTTAATTTGTGAAGAGGTGACAAGTGGACAAGTGGGCCTACTTGGGTCCCCATCCACTTGGCTTGTGCATATGTTGTAATACAAAGTCTTGAAGACTTAGGCTCACAAAAATATCTTCATCTTCAAACCCTCATATCTCTTTCTCTCCTTGAAGTCTCGAAATTTCCATAGAAAAGGTGAAGAACAAGATCAACTTATTTTACAAGATTAAGTTCCTTAACCAAGTGCTAAGCCAAATTAACCTTGCAAACTAGTGGGTCACGATTTTGGCAAGAAAGTTGTCTTGAAACCCTAAGCTTGAAGATGAACTTTATGGAAGGAGAACATGAAAACAAGATGGTTACAAGCTTGTAGAGGATACATGTGAGTGATTGTAACGTGTAGAAGTGGTGCAAAAAGTGAGGGTTAGCCGAGACATAGGGGTCGTTATGTGCCAAGATTAAGGTAAGATTTCTTCTTCCTCTTGAAGTAATTGGAAGTTATATGATATTGTAATTGATAGATGAATTTTATTTTATACTTGTCCCTGTCATTCTTTGGCCAGTTATGATTTAATTAATGTACTTTATGTTTACATACTTGGTACCTGTTGTACTGACCCCCTTCCGGGGGGCTGTGTTCATGCCCGCAGGTGTAGGTACTCAGTTTGGTGATCCACGAGCTTAGGATCATTGCTCAGTCTTTGGGATAACTCCTTTGTTCCGGAGCTTATCATTTTGGTACAGTTGCTATTACAGGATTATGTACATTCAGGGGTACAGCGGGGCCTTGTCCCGTCATAGTTATTGTTATACTCTTAGAGGTCCGTAGTCATGTGTGGGTGGACGTGTGTACATTTGTAGCTCGGTTTGGATTTGTGTATACAATGGCAGCCTTGTCGGCTTACCTATGTTATTATATGAGTTGTTATGAGATTATAAGTCCATCTTAAGTTTTCGCTGGTTATATGTGACGTGTGGGTATAAGGGTGCCCAGGTAGGACACCAGTTGTGGGCCCGTCGGTTCGGGTCGTGATAAAAATATTTTTCACTGTCGGAGTACTGTTCACCACGGGATAATGTTCACCGACATTGTTCCCCGTTGGAGTTGCTGTTCAAACTGGCGTCGGAGCAGCTTAGTAACCTGCTTGCCAATCCGATTGGCAGAAGAAGAAAAATAATAGAGAAAATGAGAAGAAGAAGAAGAAGAAGAAGAGGAGGCGGAAAAAAGGAGAAGAAGTAGAAAAGAGAAGATGCCGAAAAAAAGTCATCGTCGTAGTAATTCGGCGGCGTTATCTAGTCGTCGGCCAAAGTGGGTTACCTGGTCGTCGGCCAAAGTGGGTTACCTGGTCGTAGGGATGGTTACTGTCGGAGAAGGATTGGTATGTGACTTGTTAGCGTTGGGAAGAGAGAGGGGAGAGAAGAGAGGATAGAGAGAAATAAAAAGAGCTAGTCACTAGTTTATTAATTTAAAGTTCAATAATTTAAACGGAGAAATATCTCAAATTATAAATTTCAAATTATGACTCTTCATCTAAATCTTTTCGTCACAAATGAAATTTGGTGTCAGATTTGTGACAGTTTTTCCGTCACACGTAAGTCCGTCCATCAAATTGGCAAAATTACAAAGAGCCCGTTTGGATGGGCTTATAAGTTGGTTTGATCAAACCAACTTATAAGCCTTTTTAGCTTATTTTAGTGTTTGAGACCCAAATTTAAAGTGCCGACTTTAAGCCAGAAAATGCTTAAAGTCAGTCATTTGTGGAAAGTTGGGATTTCTAAGGGGGGCTTAAAAGTCATTTCTGTTGATCAATAAAATTACTTTTGTATCCCTTATATTTTATTCTAATTCTCACACTACCCTCTCACCAATAAACACTTTTATCCAAACACTCAATTGCTTATTTATAAAAATAACTTTCAACACTTAAAAGTTCTAAAAACACTTTATACATAAAAATCACTTTTTTTAAGTCCATCCAAACGGGCTCAAACTTAGACGCGTATAATATGTTGTTTTAACATTCTGATTATTCCATCATTAGATAATGCAGCATATAACCATAGACTTTTCTACATTTATTCTCTAAATGGAAAATCATACTTCCATAATTTTAAAAAGAAAATCCAATGAATATCGTGTTCTGAAAACAATTCATTCACAATTTTAATTGGGATATACTTATATTATACATGACCTATTCTAAAGTAAGCATTTGATAAGATACTAATTCGTAAGAAACGTTAAAAAATTACACATATCTTCCTTGAAATTTTCACATATAATTAAGACTGCACAAAATTCGGTCTGAATAAAAAAAAAGGACCGGACCGACCATGTTCAGACCGGACCAAATCGGATCAATAAATTCGGTCCGATCTTCGGTCATAATTTTCTGAAAATTCGGTCATCGGTCCGATCCGGGTCAATCCGGTCCGATCCCTGTTCAGACCAGACCGATAAATTCGGTCCAGTTTTCGGTCCTAATTTTCTGAAAATTCGATCTTCAGTCCGGTCCGATTTTACCCTATTGTGCAATCCTACATATAACACATACTTCCTTTGTGATTTAAATCTCAAGTAAAATGTCCATTTTCAAATTGCTATGTAGCTAAGTTATGATTTAATTTACAAACTTGACCTAAATTGCTATGTAGCTAAGTTATGATTTAATTTACAAACTTGACCTTATAGCAAGTTTATATTTTCATCTTTTATTGGATTATCAATCTAATCATACTATCTTCCACTCAACCATTTCATATAATTCTTACTCGCTTAATTAGATAAATAAAATAAAATATATATATTGTATCTAAGAAGAGGTTAATATCAGTAGTTATTGTAGTAAACTTCTCTTATTATTTCAACTTTAAAATACATGATTGAAAATATATATATGTCCTAGAGACAATCTGTATTAGAACAAAATGTATTTTATATACATTCGTATTTATATTAATGATGATTAATATTATGACATTTTGCATTTGTTGAATTATTAGTTGATTGTTTATAATATTCTATAAATGCATCCCTAGAGTTTACGTGTTTATTAATGATATGAGAATTAATGTTATAACGTAACTCTTAAATTACCTCGACTAATGATCCGAGATTGGGATATCGATGATATGCGATACGTCGACATGTGGTCTGCATCATGTCCTTTGAGAATGTAGTATGTCTCACTTGCTACGAGTAGGGGTGTTCACCGGCCGAATCGACCGGACGAACCGGAATCGAATTTTTACGACCGAGGACCGGAAAATTCGGTCGGTCGGCTTTGGACCATGGACCGTTTTTTTTTTTTGTTAAATGCAATTTATAAATTATAAATTTTTAAGAATGTGTTCGTTTATCAATCTCATTAAATATGTTTGTTTTTCCTTATCCTTGATAAACTTTATTTCATTAATATGACTAACTTAAAGAAAATCACCAAATGTACTTGGTTCGTATACGAACTATTGAACTACTCATTAATTAAAGTTACACACCACATTTATATTTTTATTTTCTATTTGGAATTTGGACATTCTGAAACTAGGTGCAAAAAGGTTAAACAGACCTGACCAAGACCGAAATTACAGATTACTGACCGAATGATTTGCCCCAGCCCCTCACCACCACCCCGCCAGACACCCACCAGCCCCATCCACCTGCATACCACTTGGCCGGGCGTATTCACATATCAAATATAGGTTGTAAATTGATCAAACTTTATACGGTCATAACTTTGCGCTCGGACGTCCGTTTTACCTAAAAAAAAATTTGATTTCGCGTATTTTTTCGATACGGCGGTGGCCAAACTGCGTAAACAATTTGATTCCGCCCATTTCTCCAAAAACGTCCGTCTTGCCCCTCAATTTCTCTTTTCCCCCAAATCGTTACGTTTTTCCCATTTTCAAATCTAAATATCTCGCGATGTACAATATATTTCAACGTAAAAATTGCGTGGCACCGCGTCCGAGAATGTCAATTTCAGTATTGGAAGTTCAATTTAAAAAAAAATTAAAAAAATTCCGGTCCATTCCGGTCCGGACCGGAAAATTCCGGTTTTTACCCGGACCGGACCGGAAAACCGGAATCCACCATTTTGACGGACCGAGGACCGGACCGGAATCCACCGGTCCGGTCCATTCCGGTCCGGTCCTGTTTTGTACACCCCTAGCTACGAGTTATGGCAACTCGTGATGGACACATGAATACTTGTTGAAGTATTTGTATACTTTGTTGATGCGGTATTTGTTATATGTTGATAATATCATTGGCATGTGGGAGATAAAAGTCCTTAGACTTGAGGTCAATATCACATTATTTACGGAATAATGTACTTTGATCCTGTCCTAAGCTCAAATGCCTTATAGGTTGAGACACGACTTGTTTTTGGTACATTACGAAGTAGATTAAATGTGATATGTGAGCCAAGATTATGATTCATTCCTTGTATGAATATTCAAGTGAACACTCAGATACTCATATGGTATTAGGTTGACTAAGTCATTGGTCAATGCAATGGACATGTCTGTGATATGGTCCTGTTGTTAACTAATATAGATGAGTTATAATGATCAATCCATTTGGATAGACACTTGACAGATTCTAAGCTTGATTAAGTGTGTCATGAATGAAATGATTTTATCTTCCCACATTGAGGTTCAGTTCACATGTTTTGTGTAGCTAAACTTTACATATTTGGTTCGTCTTCCGACGCAGTCTAGGAGTTCCGTGAAGATCCTAATGTAATTAGTGACGATATGTAAAGGCCTGAAGAGTAACACTAAGTCAAATGTTCTGTTGATTGAAGGATGTATTTAGAATGAGATTAAATGTATGTTCGGTTGATAACCGGGATATTAGAAATGGGAACAAGGCTAAAAATTGGGACAGGACCGCAGTGCCTTTGATTTAGGACCGCGGTGCCGAAACGCGCGAAGGCACCGCGGTGCCACTTACTATGGCAGCGATGTCGATGCGTTTTCGGCATCGAATTTGACCACCAATCATTGGCACGACTGAAATCCTAGAAGCCTCTATTCTCAATTATAAATAGAGGGCTTCCTCCTCCCATTTTCACACACCAATTGCAAGAGACAAATCTCTTCTAAAGCTCTGTCGGAATCCCTAGCATTATAGACTTAGCAAATTACATCAAAGTTTCCATAACTTGCAAATGGAGAGACGTTTGTGTGTGCACCCTCGGACTACACAAAGCATCGAGTTTCAACAGCTTGAATTGCTATCTACAAAATGTAAGTCTTCTATCGAAGTGTTACATATGCTTTGTGTTTATTTACATTACATATTCATACTTCAGTTTGACCGCTTATGTTGGGTTTGAAACATAAATTTTCAAATTCTGCTGCGTGTACGAACCCGACGTAAACACCTACAATGATATCATTGTATGCCTTTACCATAGTTTTTGGATAATTGACTTTAATTTGCATCTACAAAGATGCACTTCTAAGATTTTTCTAAAATTCAATTAGTGAAGACACTTAATTTAGCTTAATAAAACTAAAAGAAGACCACTACTATTCCGAGAGATTATTTTTCGCCCAAATAGAATACTTCTATGTGAATTTATCCCCATTTAAAATTTGTAAAGAAAATTAAAGTTTAATAAAATAATTTAGACCAAAATTACCTGTCATATCAAAGCCGCCCCGCAATCCATGTGTAGCAAGAAAAATAAGAGTGGGGATCTTATCCTCCCGGGTGAAGGTTTTGTAGAACCTACTTCTTTGAGAAAAAAGATGACACATGTAATTTCTTAACCATAGTTACTTTTCATTTAATGTATGATGTCTCTCTTCTATTTTATTTCTTAATTTAATTAAAAACTGTTTTTATTCTCTCTCCTCACCCCTCCCCCGTAACTTTTCATCTTCTCTCTCGTTACCCCCTTCTTCTCCCCTAGTCTTTTGTTGACTCTCTCCTTCATTAAATTATCCCTATTCTTCTACTCCAAAAAGAACAAATATATTTATTTTGAAAAATCATTATACTCAATGAACTCAAAAGAAGGAATTGAAGCTACAAATCAAGAAGATAAGAGATACTTCCATGTCAACAAGAAGAGAAATACTAATAATCACATTCAGCTCTAACCGTTTGTATACTTAATATGACATTTAAGCACACTGATAATAATAAGTTCAATTCATAAAATTCTCAAACTCAAAGATGTACAAAAATTCCTTACAAAATCAATCCAACCTTCCAAAAAGATAACAATTACAACCTCATTCAAATTAAAAACAAAATAATATAATCCACTTGATTGATTCTGTTAATCTTGCCAGCAGGAGCCATCTTCAACTTGTTTGATTGTCACTGTGATTAAAATTCAACTTCTTTTTTTTTATGATGATTGAGGCTCCCAAAAGTCATAATGGGACAGTGAAATAAAATAGAAGAGAGACATCATACATTAAATAAAAAATAATTATAGTTAAGAAATTATATGTGTCATCTTTTTTTTTCAAAGGAGTAGGTTCTACAAAACCTTCGTCCGATTGTATAGGATCCCCACTCAGAAAAATAATTAGCAAAAAGCAAGTACAATCTTCTAGAATGATACTGATGTTTATTAGCAGTATTCAATTCATTATGGGACAGTGAATTTATTGCACTTGTATTTTTCTTGGACAATTTTGGATCAGCATATTTATGGGATGTCACACAATCAGAAGGGAAAAGGGATGAAAGCAATTTTTTTTTTTGATAATTCAGGTCTCGATATGACCTTATCACATATCATTAGCACTGCGTAAATATTGATGCTATTAACACGGAGGCGAATGAAAGCGTTCTTGTAAATCAGCGTCAGGTAAATCGCGGGATGTGCGCCCCGCATTCAGTGTCTAATCGCCATCAATGATTAATCTTCTGGTCAACAGCGAGGGATTATGCGAGAGTATCAAACTCACACTCTGATATCTTGTGCGGTTAATTCTGAAACTTTAATACTGAGGCATATCTCGGAGAACGTATCCGCCGATAATTGAAGTTGTGACCCTAATGGCACAAATATTGCTTGCATGTTAGTGGTGAATCATTTACTATTGTATTACTACTATTATCCACATCATTAGAGTTCTTCTGGAAGGAAAAGGACAAGAACAAGTCTGAGATATCCATTGCATGAGGCAGGGACACTTTAGGAATTGCATATAAAAAAATGTCAGCCCGGTGTGCACTTTCCAACATGGCCCAATTTCCACCCTAAAACCGACCCACAAAAATAGTCCCTTTCCCACATCCATTTTGTATTTTTTTCCCCTCTTCCTTTCTCATTTTTTGTTTGTTTATGGGAGTAGGTTTATTTTGGTCCCTTAAATATAATCTCGAGTATATTTAATTTTTAATTATGGGAGTAGGTTTATTTTGATATTTCAAATATAATCCTGAGCATATTTAGTTCCTGTTTGGATTGGCTTTTGGGTATCCAGAAGCATTTTTGGGTACCCACTTTCGTGAAAATGACAAAATTGACATGTTTGGTTTGAACTTTACGAGTGGTTTGTGAAAGCTAAAATTTGTAAACCTGTAAGACTTCTATCATTTATTTCAATTTGAATTTTACCATTTTCTTTATTACCCTCTTTAATTTTCATCAACAATTCTCATTATCCTCTTTAAATATCTAGAAATAATTACTAAAAAAAAATCAAATATACAACTTTCATTATCCTCTTTAAATATCTAGAAATAATTGCTAAAAAATCCAAATATACAACTTTCATTACCCTATTTAAATATCTAGAAATAATTGCTAAAAAATCAAATATACAACTTTCATTACCCTATTTAAATATCTAGAAATAATTACTAAAAAAAATCAAATATACAACTTTCATTACCCTCTTTAAATATCTAGAAATAATTACTAAAAAAAATCCAAATATACAACTTTCATTACCCAATTTAAATATCTAAAAATAATTACTACAAAAAATCAAATATACTACTCATGTTCTGTTTTAATTAAAAATTCCGATATACTACTAAAGTTGACATTTGTTCATGTGTAATTGCAGATTGAAACTTTAAACTCCTCAAACATCCTAACATTATTCGATTATACGAGGATTATCCTTCTCCTTTTTCTATTGTCTTCTTTCAAATACTCCGAATATTAATACTATAATGCATTATATTTTGAACAAATAAGAAATAAATATACACAAGTTGAAGTATCGATTTTTTTTATTATTTTTGAAGAATTGCCTGAAGAGCGCCGCGGTGCCTCCTCTCAAGGGTCGCGACTCCTTCGGCGTGAAAAATCACTAGAACTAATTTGCACTTTAAATTAGTATTGTAATAATATTCTATTAATATTTAAATAATATTTTGCACTTTAAATTACTTCAATTTATTAGTAATTTTAGTTATATGTATTGACTAAATGTCATTTTGGTAATTCTACATTCAAAAACAATTTTGATCAAAACTATCCAAACATCATTTATTGATAACAATTTTACATTATTGCATCCGAACATAAATCACTTCTGCCAGAATCACTTCTGATAAAATCACTTCTGCCAGAATCACTTCTGTTCACCGTCAATCCAAACAGACCCTTAATCCCTTAATAATGCCAAAGTGGAGCATTTTTGGTCTCCCTAAAAATATTCGTTTAAAAAATAACAGTGCTAAACTCATCTAACACTAGAGACAGAGCCATGATTTGAGATTTGTGAGTTTGAAATTTTAAGACACGACAACAAACTCAAGGTAATTTATAACAACCGCCAAAACGTTCGAATTCTTCGGTTCGGTTTGATTTTTTTCAAGTTAGGTTCGGTTATTTTCGATATAAGGAACTATTTTTTTACAATTATTAATTTTATGTTTTGTTTTATAAAAATAAATTTAAAAAAATCTAGGTTGCAAGAAAAAAAAATTATACACTGATGCATGCTATACTGCACTTTAACAAGGAATTCAATATGCTCAGGTTATAGTTAGGGATCAAAATGAACCTAAATTTAGCCCATAACTCTGATAAGTAGTATAGGAGTAGTTAATTTAACAGTACAACACATGCTTTAAGGACGAAGAATTGGGGAAATGGCGAGGGAGAGAGGTGAATTGGTCTATAAAATTTATAGAGCCCTAACTTATGGATTATCGCCATTGATTCACCTTCACATACGGTGGCGCAAATTCCGAGGCCTGGAACATCCTTTCCGATGGCGCGAGCGTCTCGGAATCCCTTCTATCTCTCGTCCACGTGGACCTCTCTTCTGGTTCCACGCTGTCTCCCTCGGTCACTATCCTTCACTCTATCTTTTAAGCAATTCATGTCTATATACTTACACATTTACTAACAGTTCGTTTGGATGGTTGTTAGAACTTAGATATCATTTCATAATGTATTGTATTATTGTGCTCAGTTTCAATTTGTTTATCTGATTTTGACTTGACACAGAGTTTTAACAAAGTAAAGAAAGTTTTTGAATTTTGTGGTCTTAAACTAAATATATTTGTAGAATGTACCAAAATTCTCTTTAATCTTGTGGTCTTAAACATGACACCTAGAAATCCAGAATTAAAGAGTTGCCAAAAAAGAAAAGAGATATTCTTTTGAAACAGACTAAAAAAAGGAAAGTAAAACAAACAAGCCAAACAAATGAAAACGGAGGCAGTGTTATATTTGGATAAATTGTATCATTTTCCGTCCTTTCATAATCTCGCACACCGGCAATTTGAAGTATAAACTTACAATATTACAAAAGTTGTACGGTATAGGTAGAGAGCTATTATAGAAAAGGTAAGGTAGAGGGTAAAATAGGATTAATAAATAATAAGGCCAAGATGAGGAAAAAATAAGCTAACGACCCAATCACACACCAAATTGATCGTTACATAAAATGCCACCTTTTGTCGTTACATAACAACAAATTCAACAATATGATACAAATAAAATTTAAGTGACAGTTGATGCAAGCATTATATGTAAAAGTAACAATACAATTCAATACAATAGGTAACAACCATCCAATTAAGCTCTAATTCTTACTCTAGTTAATGTATGTATATGATAATTGTAATTTATACAATTCTATGTCGTGCAATTGTTGGTCTATTATTTTTCTTTTCATATTTCCAACTAATTTGTGAAATTTGTTGATCTATATTGTTTATTACTGTTTGTTTTTCCCTTTTCCTCCTAATTTGAAAATGTTATTGGTTATTTAGTCTGTTTGCTGTAATGTGGATTTAGGTGAAGGAATGTCTGCAATTCCTGTGATCAAATGCTGCATAGAAAGGAGGCCTGATGTAACTGTCTTAATGACGACAACCACAACATCAGCATTGTGAGTCTCAATTCGGATTCAGTCTATAATGCTGTTTTATTTTAGTTTGATCCTTTGTTATACTTTGTTAAGTGTTTAGTGATAACAAATTTTCTGATGTGATAATGGTCTAACAAGTTAATATTTTGCAATTATAGTTTAGCTTTCTTCTGCATAAAATGGAAGGTATTGTGGGAAATCTATAAAAAAGAGGTGGTCCTGTGATTATGGGGGGGGGGGGGGGAATGTCGACACAAGACATCCTGGATGTTAAAAAATTAGTTTAGTGTATTAATTGTTGAGTGATTGCTTGTCTTTTTCACTGGCTTAGGAAGGAAAACCTGGTTATCTGCAGAGTAAGCTTTTTACTTTTATCATGGTTATCTGTCCTGAGCAGTTTTAAGAATAGTAAATTTCTTTTTAATTTTTAACAATTGAGAAATCTGCCTGCGGCCAACCCTTAGGACCACCTATAGCCGTCGAAACTCGGGGATAATGGCCCTGCCCCTCTACCCTTCTCAACTTAAATACCATGTCTAGTTCGCATGGGGCACGGCTTGAATCCGTGACCTAAGTCAAAAGTCCCTCAACCTTTGTCACTCGAACTAAGCCATGGGGCAACAAAAATAAAAGGTCAATCTTTTCAAGCATGCAATTTTCAGAAGAAAAGAATGACCTAATTGAGAATGCGTTTACGTTGTTAATAGTGTCGGAAGGCAAGTTATGGTCAAGATTCCTTTTATTGCCCAATATTGAAGGCATATCTAACTTATTGGATCAAAACAATGTGGACAAAATCAAGTACTTCATGTGAGCAACAGAAGACATGTCTTAGATCAGTTAATGCAAATACAAAATATTGCGCTTTCCAGTATGCTATATACTTTAACTTGTTTACTGATATGGATTTTCCAATTTGGTCATCTAACAACTTCCGCCAGATTCACGTGGGCACTATTTTCACTTCTCTTTTCATTCTCTGCTGGAAAGCCAGTTCAATTTAATACCTAATTAATTTTTTTCTTACAGTGAGGTACTAAAGCACCAGCTTCCAAAAAATGTCATTTATCAGGTACTTTCTCTACTTAAAGACTGATACACAACTTACATTATGCTTGATAGGCGTCACTAAGCTGAGTTATCCCACAGGGCACTAACTTCCCTTTCAAGCATACTATTCCAACTTTTGACTTCTGCAAGTGAAATCTAAAATCAGAAAGCAGACCCTGGGCTCTTCTTTCAAGCTGTTAGCTTGTTTCCACCCTCCCTTTCTTCAGACCACATTGGATGAATCTCGCCCTGTTATTTTTTAGAGTTTGTATGATGATTTGGCCTTTTTGTGTTCAAATGTTTATTCTGAATCTTTCTCCTTCTAACCTGCCTATTTTCACTTATAAAACTGAATTACTTTTTGTTATCCAAAATTTCTACTAAATGTGGAAGCAGCCACTCATCCCTGCATTAGGGTGGCCTGTCTAAATCACACCCCTTGTCCCTTCCCCGGATCCTGCTAACGCGGGATGCTTTGTGCACCGGGCTGCCCTGCCCTAATTAATTTTTTATACGTGGCTTTCTTGCCAAAATTAGAAGATAGAGAAGGAGAGTCTCTAACATGTTTTTGTTGTACACATTTACCAGTTTTCTCCAGTTGACACTCCTGGTGCAATTGATGCTTTCCTTCGTTATTGGAAGCCAAGTGCAATCATGTTAATGGAAAGTGAACTCTGGCCAAACCTGATTATAGGTGCTGCAAAAAATAAGGTAGGTAAACTTCTTTTCTGAATGCTTCTGAACTGAGATATGCCTGTTATTGTAACTTTTAGTATCTTGACTAAAGGCTTATATTTTCTTCTAAGGATGTAATGCAAATTTCATTTAATTTTCTCATGAAAACACTATTTCGTATAACCTTTGTTATTGTCCAGACACCCAGTTTCGTGGTTTAGCATCTATCTTGTTCCTCTCCTTTTTAATTCTCATTTTTTCACTTGTATGTTAGTGTATCATGTTTATTTCTCTACTTACACTCATCCACTATGCTAATCAGATTGCACTTGCATTGCTTAATGCTAGAATATCTGCAAATTCTTACGACAGTTGGTCTCAGCCATTTATTATTCCTCTGACATCATTAATGCTCTCTAAATTCTTGCTGATTCTTCCACTGGTATGTATTTCATATATTTTCATTGAAATTTTTGGAATTATTTTAAAGACATCATCTTACCTTTAAGCTTATGATTTTATTTCTATACAGAGCACTACCCAGGCAATTCGCTTTCAACTGCTGCAGTGTCCACCCTTCATCATAAATTTTTGTGGTGACCTAAAGTATGGTATGGACAAGAAAGAGACTTATTAGCTCACTTGACGATAGAACTACTACCACTCATAATAAATTCATTTATATATTCCTTTAGTGTACTGTGATTAGTTGTTTCTTGTTAGTGCATTAGAAATACACGGATGACTTCTTTATTTTCATGTTCTAGGAATATTTGTTACCTCTACCACTGCTTACCAGAGAGCAGGCACTGATTGTACCCTTGTTCTCACTTCCTCGTTCTTTTTCCCTTTAGCTGTAGGGAACATAGACACAAGTGAAGGGGATCAGAGAGCGCTGAAAGAGTTGCACGTACAACTTACGAACAGAAAGGTTTGGATGGCATCTTCTATTCATAAGGGTGAAGAAAAAGGTAATTTTCTTGCTATATAATGTCTTGACAAGATAACGACTTTTCATGGAGATGAGGAAATGAAAAGA
Organism: Przewalskia tangutica; assembly: GCA_029844215.1. Taxonomy (NCBI): domain Eukaryota; kingdom Viridiplantae; phylum Streptophyta; class Magnoliopsida; order Solanales; family Solanaceae; genus Przewalskia; species Przewalskia tangutica. The sequence continues at coordinate 89,795,137 of CM056738.1, read as the reverse complement.
ATCTTGGGGCAAGGGTGTTAGATGAGAGGGTCATAAAGCCCCCTTTTCCTATTACTTTATACCACAGTAGTAGTCTGAGCTTGGGTTCATGCAGGCATGTGTGTGAACAAACTGTGTTCTGTATGTGTTTCTTCTTAATTCCCTTACTTACAATTTTCTCTAAGTTGTTCAAGAGAGGTTGAGAGGGGATTGGACCCTTAACTCAAGCTCTTTATTTATGACTTCTATTTGGTTGAATGAGTCTCGGGCTGAGTGAAGAGAAAACTTCTGAAGCATTAGTGCTTGGAAAAAAGAATGATATCTCGTAGATTGTTTGTTTTGATATAGGGAAGTAGTTCCTGTCCCCTCTCAGATGTATGTATGAGTGTAGATAGCTACCCAGATCATTGATTCTGTGCCAAGTCTTTTTTGTCATACAATCACTGTTCAAGTAAAAGAAAATTTAGTGGTTCAGCTTGACCTTGATTTCCCACTTCAGTTAACAAAGTTTAAGGCCACCTGCGGTTTGTTGCTTTGCAATATAACATAAGCATGTTCTTCCACGTCTGACTTATTAGAAAAAGGAACTTTATTATACTTATCTATTTTGTCTAAAAGATACATGTAATGATGGTGTGTATGGTGATCGGTGTTTGTATAAGTGGAAAGGACAGAGGGGTTTCCCAGTCTGACGTGAGTAATCTGCTCTGGGGATGGAGCAGAAAAGCAGTGAATAGAGTGTACCTCATTGTCTAATGACTTTGAATATGATTAAAGTTGCTTTGTGCTGCTGATTGAATTTGTGACAACTTCGATATGCAGTCATGTTAGGAGTACACAACGCACTAAATCAAATACATCCAGATATCATTACCATCATTGTGCCTCGGCATCCTCAGCACGGAGAACAAATTGCTTTGGTATGGTTTGTGTTATAGCCTATTACAATTTGTATACTTTATTCATAATCCATCTGTCCTTTTCAAATTGCTGTAATTTCTCTCTTGAAAGTTACCTTGACCGTATCATTAAGTTATATTAACCATGACCACGCTCAAGTGATTTTTTCAAACTGCCTAGTGAACTCTTGAATGATCTTGATCTGTTCTTTAAGCTCGTATTCATCCTCATTCTCATGTCCACCCAGTGGGCGGTGGAGGAAAGAGTTGGACGAGTTCCTGATATTGCATTATAGTTCAAGAGCAAGAAGTTTGTCAGGTGAACATAGAAATACTTGAATACAGATGTGTTGTGTTTGTTAAATTGAGAAAAACATGCGTTTTGACCTCAACCCAAAAGATTAGAGGGATCATGATGGACCAAGACTTGGATTGGGAGGATAAAATCCTTCTTAGCCATCCCAAGTTGCTAATAGGGAAGTCCATCGCCCAACTGGTTCAAATCAGGCTAGGAAAGCTGATGTTTATACTCTTCTAGATGGATGGCTAAGGAAAGGTTTGTCAGATGGCTGTAGCTTTTTTCCATTTTAGGGAATAATTAAACTGAAACTCTTCTGTGGTCTCTCATTGGACCTGAGAAAGGAAGGGATAGGTGTTTGTCATAGAGATAGTAGAAGCAGTTCCATTAAGATCAGGCAATTGGCAATCCACGTTTAAACTCAAACGTGTCACCACAGAACCCAAAAGACTACGTCCCCTCAAAGTGCAGTCAAGCCATCAAAGTCCCTGACGTACATTTAAACGCTACCAGTGACAGATCCTACAACATGTTTTACATCCATATTGAGCCTCCCATTTCACCACTTTCTTTTCATTAAAAATGTCCTCATGCCCTCAGGATTGATGTCAAAGAGGCTTTATCTCATAACGTGGAACTTGTACATTACTTTCTCTATCAAGGCTGGATTTATGTTATGTCTTCCTCAACTTATGCAGGAATTGGAGAAAGATGGAGTAAGGGTAGCATTACGGTCGCGTCATGATAAGCTCATGCCAGGGACAAACATATATGTGGTCGACACATTAGGTTAACTCTTTTGGCTTTATGATAATTCCTCAAGCTAGCTGACTTAGATTTTCTGTTTAGATCTGCTTGGCTTAGCTTTACCATTCCATTTCCTTTTAAAATTAGTGACTACTTGTTTTCCCGTAGGTGAAATAGTCGAATAATCTCCATCACACATTTTCTGTGAACTCTAACAAACTTAGAATAACTAAAGAGAAAATCAGAAAGAGCTTAGAGCTTGTTGCTAATAAGCTTTCTTCTAGTTGTGGGTCAAAGTTCCTAGTATGACTATGTGGTGCATACCAATTAATGATCTTGTCTCTCTCTCATCTTGTTTAAACTTTAACATGACATGGATCCACATATTTCAACAAGGTACAAATAGCTAGATGTTTCTGGCAAATTTCCTTGTATATAGAAAAGATCAAACTTGCACATTGAGAAACATGTAGAAAATCTAACCCTAATAGAATCTATACCTTCATAAGAACTAGAACTTATTTGTTGAGCCACAATCCACATGGTGAATCGGAAGAGAAAATGAGAGGAACTCGGCTTGATTATTCCTTCAAGCTATTGGGTTTAAATAGCTAAGTTTACATGTCCTAAAAAAGGAAATAAAATAAATTTCTAATTACATAGATTCTACCTATTATATTTGCAAATACGATAGAATCATCCCAGGATATGCTAGAATCATCATAGGATTCAAACACTCCCCTCAAGCTGGTGCATACAAATTATATGTACTAAGCTTGCTACATATATAACTCGTTCTCGGACCGGCTAGGGACATGGTGAATGTCTGCAAGCTGATGATCATTTGACCGCACGAGGCAATGTTCCCGGGAGTACCTTCTCTCTAACGAAATGACAATCAATCTTTGTGTTTGGTTCTCTCGTGAAACACTGGGTTCGATGCAATGTGAAGTGCAGCTTCATTACTGCACACAAGTTCCATTTCTTTAATCTCTCCAAATTTCAACTCCTTCATTAGTTGCTTGATCCATATGAGTTCACATGCCGCTACTTCCATAGCCTGATAGTCTGCATCTGCACTAGACCAGCAACCACACGTTGTTTCTTACTTTTCTAAGACACCAAATTTCCCTCAACTAAAACACAATATATAGAAGTGGATCATCTGTCAGAGGGTGACCTGCGTATAGGTGTCTACCGGTTCAATCCGGTCCGGACAGGTTGACCGGTACCGGATTGAACCTAAGCACCTGCTATCGATCCGATTCGGACCATCGGGCCTACTGCACCTGCCTTTAACGGATTCCGATAGGCCCGTCTGATTCGGATTGAGCTGGCCGGACCGCCGGATTTTTTTTAATTCTGAAAATGTAAACTAAATTCAAATTAAATATTTAATATAATATAGTTTTATATTTTATATTTTAAAATTTAAAGTTAACTTTGTATTTTATAGTTTATATTATAGTTATACTTTTATTAGTTTATTAAATTAGAAGACATAAGTTAACAACTAAAAAAAAAAAAACTAATGATAAGATGTAAACTTTCGAACTTTCATTATTCATAATGCTAAAAAGAGTACATAATGAAGTAATAATAATTTTATTTATATATTATGCATCGTTTTAACAAGTTCTTCATAATTTATATGTTGACTGAATTGCTCCATAGCCTCTAAATCTGGAGTATTAATTCCAGTCTCGCTTCCGCCGCAACTTGTGCTCCCGCTTTCCAAAATATTGTCGATTTCTTCATCTTCCGCAGAATCAACGTCTTCCAATCCTTGATTTCTTCTCTCTGATCTGATCTAATCCCTTAAGCAGGCTAACACTTCTAATGTGGTTCTGCCCAATGAGTGACGTGTGTCTCCTGTTTGGTCTCATGCTTGGCTGAATGCACTTTCAGAAGTCATTGTTGAGATAAGCACATTAAGAACATCCCGTTCCATAGCTGCAAGTACCGAAAATTGCCTTCTGTTATCCTGCCACCATTGTAAAGGTTGAAAGTTTTTTTTCGACTCTGTTGACTTTTGTAAATAAAATTGCATCTCATCATAATTTCGACTTGTGGTTGCTTGTGCTGTTGTAAAAGTGCTCCAAATATCTAAATATTCATTATCATCGTCTTCATCGAATCCCGCAGATGTAGACAAAGAAGCAGAACTAGAAGGAATATTAGTAGCAGAATTGTTATTATCAAACAATGTAGCATAATATTCATATAATGTAGTTAAATTACTATCAAGTTTACTTATGCAATCAATTGAAGACGGAGTTTCTTCTCGACCTACTTCCATATAACTATATAAACTAAATATTAAATTATGACAATCTACTTTTTTAATAGAAGGATTTAAGACTGCACCAATACAATAAATATCGGAAATAGAAAAAAAAAATTAAACTTTTCAAACATAACTGTAACTGCATCTTTATATTTTTTATTTGATTTAAACCCCAAAGTAAATATGAAATTTCAGCATATGAGCTAAACCATTACAAACTGTTGGGTAATTAGAGCCTGAAAATTCAACAGAGCAGTGTAAAATTTACGTAATTTTTTAAAAGTTAAGAAATTGATGCCTAATGTTCGTCGGTTAACATATGAATGATGTTCTTACAATGAGCATTTGAAACATATGTTATGGGGTCTTTATACTTAGAACATTCTTTTAAAAAATAAATAAGTATAATTCCACCGTGTAACAATCTCACCTGACATGAATTTTGGTTTCATATTAAATTGTTTACATTTTTCTTTGAATTCTATAATTCTATTTTTTCTATTATTACCGTGAATAACTCCAACATCTCTTCGGACAAGAGATAATTCAGTTGCAAATAAATCAAGACCACTTTTAACAATTAAATTATAAATATGACAAGCACAACGAACATGAAATATATCATGAAGTGGTGGTTCTAATTCCACTTTTAAAAGATCTACAACAGTAGTATTATTAGATGCATTATCGAATGATATACAAAGTACTTTTTTATAAAGATTATAATTTTTTGCATAAGCACAAATAGTTTCGCTTATATATTTTCCAATATGACTTTGATCCTCGTCATACGAAAAAGAAATAATACATTTTTCCATTTTAAAATTTTCATCAATCCAATGACAAGTAATTGTTAAATAATCATAACCGTTTAAAGCATGCTCAATGTCTGAAGTAAAACTAACTAGGCATGGAAGGTTAGCGAACAAATACTGCAAATAAATAACATAATCATTATAAAGTCTAAAATATCGGATCTACAAGTACTACGAGGAACACCTTTAAATAAAGGATTATATACTCTTTGAATATATGTAATTAAACATGAAGAAGAAGCAAACGAAAAAGGTAAACAACCTCCGACAACCATTTTTGCTAATTCAATGCGATCCTTCTTTGGATCGTAGTTAACGAGACCCCCCGTTAATGGATTAATTTGTTGTTGACCGGCTTCTAAATCAGAGAGAGAAAACCAGTGTGTCGGATGAGCACTTTCTACATGCGTACCTATAGTACCCGTCCCCCGTCACCACCCCCCTCTTATGTTTCTAAGGTTTCTCACAAATATTACATCCAACTCTATCAGTGTCCTCAATTCTATCATAAAAGTTTCACACTTTACTTCTTTTTCTCCTACCCTTTACTTCTGGTAAATGAGGTCTACCACTAGTAGTACTAACATTGACAGAAGACACACTAGTAGGTGTAGGAATTTTAGTTTCAACAATATTATCTATATGAACATTATCATATTCATTATCTTCTATTCCAAAATCTTCTTGCATTTGATCATAATCTATATTTTGATTAGATGATGAATTAGAACCTTTAGATTTTGTACCCCTTGAAATAGATTTACCCATTCTCTTTAGCCTATTCATTTTAAAATATTTAATTTAAATAATCAACAAATAAATATGACAATTTAATAAAATAATTAGAGAATAAAACGAGTATACCAAACTTCGGGATTCAGAATTCAATTGAAAGTCGAAGCTCGAAGTCTTGCTACTTTAAAAATTAATAATAATATTAATGACTTGAGAATTGTTATTTGATAATAGAGAGAATTAAGAGTGAGAATTGTAGAAATAATTGTGTGATAAAAATGAGAAGAATATAGAGTATTTATAGATTTTTTAAAGGGTAAAAATGTAATTTATAAAGAATAATAAACAAAAAAAAATTAGGGCCAAACGGTCAAATGACCATTGGAACCCCCTGACCCCACAGCGGTAAATCTGGTTATGCAGTAACCACTTTTTGCGTTATCGTCCAGGTTAGCAGTAACATTCGGTTTTAGTTCGGTTCCAACCGGTCTGGACCTTATCGAATTTTACCAGAACCCGTGTGGGTTGGGGTTGGGGGTCAAACCAACCCCAACCCGTTAAGCTTACCGGATCGGGTTCGTTACCGGGTCGACCGGTAGACGAGTATAGTCAGCTGCGTAGCTTGCATCTGAATAGCCAATAATTTTTCCCTGTCCTCGGTCTTCATAGAGTAGTTCTTTCCCTGGAGCAGATTTTATGTATCGAAGAATGTGAATAACTATATTCCAATGATTGTCACAAGGAGAATTCAAGAACTGACTTACAAGTTACAACACTAACCAGAAAGGTAATATCAGATCGAGTCACTGTGAAATAATTCAACTTTCCTACTTGCCTTCTATATCTTTCAGGATCGCTAAGAGGCTCTTCCTTGACCTGGTAAAAGCTTAACATTTAGATCCATTGGAGAATCAATAAGCCTACAATCTGTCATTCATGTCTCCTCAAGAATATCAAGTGCATACTTGCTCTGTGAAATGACAATTCCTGATTTGGATTGAGCAACCTCAATGCCCAAGAAGTACCTCAATTGACCAAGATCCTTAGTCTGAAAGTGCTGAAAAATGTGATGTTTCAGTTTGGTAATGTCATTACCATCATTATCTATGATGATTATGTCATCAACAAACACCACCAAATACATGCACAATCCTGGAGCAGAGTGACGAGAAAACACATAATGATATGTTTCACTTCGTACCATGCCAAACTCGTGAATAATCATGCTAAACTTCCCAAATCACGCTCGAAGAGACTGCTTCAGGCTTTAAAGTGCTCGTCGTAATCTGCACACCATGTTACTAGACTCTCACTGAGCAACAAAATCAGGTGGTTGCTCCATATATACCTCAGCTTCGAGATCCCAATGAAGAAAAACATTTTTGATATCCAACAGGTAGAGAGGCCAATGGCGAACAACAACCATAGATAAAGAGTCGGACTGAAGCAATCTTAGCCACAAGAGAGAAGGTATCACCATAGTCAAGTCCAAAAATATGTGTATAACCTTTGGCAGCTAGTCAAGCCTTCAGATGATCAATCTGTCCATCGGGGCCAACCTTCACTGTATATACCCAACGACAACCAACTGTAGACTTACCTAGAGGTAGAGGAACGAGCTCCCAAATGCCACTAGAGTGTAAGACACACATCTCCTCAATCTTGTTGCCAGCCCAAGCCTGGATGAGAAAGAGCTTCACCTTTAGTCTTAGGCTATGTAGCACGGACACGTGAGAGGTGTCCGATAGGACGCGGACACGTGAGAGGTGTCCGATAGGACGCGGAAACGACAATTTTGAAAAATAGGGGACACGACACGGCAGGGACACGGCTGTAAAAATAAATTAAAAAATATTTATATATATATATATATATATAATATAATATAATATATAAAATACTAAAATTAATATTATTAAAGCTTCACATTCATAAATAAATTATAAATTTAATTCAAATTTGTTATATACCAAATAACCAAAATACCATTTATTAATCACCTAAAACTCTACCCGAACCATTTAATTCCCTAGCCCAAAACCCGCAAGGCCCAACTTCCCCTTTTAATTTAATCCAGAACCTCCCCAAGCCCAAATAATTTCCCTAGCCCAATCAGATTTCCCCCTAACAAAACAAAGCCTAAAACCTAAAACCTAAAACCTAAAACCAAAAGCAAAAAAGAAAATCCAAGCAGCAGCCGCACGCCTCTTCTCCTGTAGATGAGAAACTCAAAAAGATAAGTTGATCACAGGGAAGATAATAGCCATTATAATATTATGCAATGAAACATTATGTAAGGACAAGGGCAGGTAATTATGTTATATTATCAGTCTTCCCCCGATTCTTAACTTCTTTTTTGCTTTCAATTTCAAATTTCAAATTTTGCATTTGTCACTGCCGTGTCCCCTTTCCCGTGTCCTTCGTGTGTCCCTCGCGTGTCCCGTGCGTGTCCGAGCCGTGTCCGACAAAAAAATTCTTTTTTTTTTTATGGGCCCACCCAGACACGTCCCGGACACGTGTCTGAGGCGTGTCCGACGCGTTTCGTGTCCGAAACGGTGTCCGACACGGACACCTCACCCTAAATGAGGTGTCCGTGCTTCATAGGTCTTAGGAATAGACATTGTGATGATACTAAGGTAGAATAGACTGGTGACAAACGATGATAGCTCAAACAAGTATAAATAGAATGAGAGTTACGAATAGAGCGATTACCTTTTCGAGTGGCAATGAGGAGAATCTTTGTAGACAAGTCATCAACAAGCAAGGATTTCGGTGGGGGCATGAATCGTCTGGACGCAGACGACGATGATAAGTCAATAGTGGTGGAGGTGCAGCGGAAGAAGATGGAGTTGTAGGAGGTGATGTGGAAGGGTAGATTATAGCGGGATCCCTTAAAGATGGAACTGGTAGAACCTCATAAATGCCTAATTGTTCAGCAGAAGAGGATGTAAAGTAGGGCTGACCTTCAAAGAAAGCAACATAAGCGGACATAAGGTATCGCTGGAGGTCAGGTGAGAAGCACCGATATCCCTGTTGTACCCTTGAATAACCGAGGAAAACACATTTAAGAGCATGATGTGCCAATTTTTCTTTTCATAGAGTGAGGATATGGACAAAACATGTCCTCTCAAAGACACGTGGTGGAAGAGAAAATAGGATCAACTGGGGAAACAAAACAGAGTGCAGAACCTGATTTTGAATAGCAGAAGAAGGCATACAATTAATTAGATAACAAAAGGTGAGCACTTAATCCCCCAAAAAATGTAATGGAACATTTGCTTCTATGGGAATGGTGCATGCAGTCTCAACAATATGCCTATTTTTTCTCTCTGTGACCCCATTTTGTTGTCGTGTTAAGACAAAATGTCTGAAGAAGAATTCCATGGAAAGAAATAAATTATTGAATTTGAGATGATAAATATTCACGTGCATTAGCACTATGAAAAGTTCGAATAGAAACACCAAACACATTTTGTATTTCAGCACAAAAAGTTTGAAATATGAAAAATAATTTAGAACGACTTTCATTAAGAAAATCCAAGTACACCTTGAATAATCATTAATGAAAATAACAAAATGCTTAAAACTCAACGTAGAACTAACTTTATTAGGACTCCAAATATCATAATGAATTAAATGAAAAAGAGACTTCACGATTATTAGTACTACGTGGAAAAGTAGCTCGGGTGTGCTTCCCCAATTGACATAACTCATACTCTAACTTAGGTAATTTGGACAAGGTATGTACCATTTTTTGAAGTTTGGATAAAATATGGTGTCCCAATCATCTGTGGAATAAATCTGGAGAGTCGGAGACCGAACAAAGTGTAATGGAGCTGGGAGAATTGAGATAGTAAAGTCCATCTGACTCACGTCCTTCGCCAATCATCCTACTGAGGTCCTTTATAACAAAGAAGTCACTAAAGAATGAGAAGAAACAATTTAAAGCTTTAGCTAGTTATTACCTTTCTAAAAAAAGCCTTATCTAAACGACTGATTAGGCTAAAGGGACAACTAGGGATAAAAAGAACATTATTCAGAGTCAAGAAAGGTAAAGGACTGGCTTGATTGACACCCGTTTCCATGGTTTGAGAACCATTAGCTAACGTAACAGTGGGAAGGGATCGAGAATAACTAACAGTGGGAAGGTACCGAGAATATTTTCTTTGTAACTTTCTTGCATCTTCTTGATGCCTTTTTAATACAACCTCTTACTTCATAAAAAGGGACAGAAAATTAATAATATTAGACAATAAAAATTTGTTACCAGAAATATAGAAATATGATCAGAAGCTCCTGAGTCCATGACCCAAGGGCTTGGTCTGCGAGATACAAGCAATAGGATTATCGGTCTGAGCAACGGAAGCTATTGATGGAGATGCCTGCTTACTTCGCCTGATAGTGAAGAAAGTCATTATATTCTACCTCAGATAAAGAGAACATCTGATTGTGGATTCAGTTTGAGCAACATGAGCATTTTGTAGATTACCATGGAGAGCGCGACACACATTCTGAGTATGGACCAATTTGTTACAATACCCATACCTTGACCAGGTTTTTCGGAGCGGCCTCCATGCCGGTTTCCAGTCTGAAATGCAGTTTGAGATGCTAGAACGGAAGAATATGCAGGTATCACCGAATGAATAGACGACATAGGTGGCGCAACCAATCGTAATAATCGATCGAACATGTCATCCATAGCGAGAACAGTGGGGCTAGCCAAAATTTGATCACGCACAAAGTCAAAATCGGATGGAAGTCCAGCATGTGTAACAACCAAAAACATCTTCTGACATTGCTCCAATTGTTTTTCAACACTTGGAGTAGTGGGCGTATCAACTCATTAAAGTTTTTTAAGGTTAGTCAATCGAGAAATCACATTATAAAAGCGGGGAGATGTTATTTGTGTATAGTCCACAAGCCTTTTCCGAAATTAAGAAGCAAGTTTGGAACGGTCGGAACAATGGCATCAACTTTGAGTCAATAGATTTCCACAAAATACTACAAAAGACTACACAACTGAGCATCAATCCTTTCTCATTCACCCCTATTTTTTCAGTAATATCCTTAGCATGTTTAACTAAGTGGTCCTGAACACCTTGTCCCTTGCACCATAACTGAACAGAGGAAGACCGAGATAATTAGTTCGCACTACCAATCAAGGGTTCAATAGTGATGGAATGGTTCGAGTTGCTGGAAACCATAGGTTTAGAAAATATATCTGATTCGAGTGACATTTTTCTCAAACACTAGGTTAAATAACTTCAAAGATAAGAGCAAAAGACTATTACCAGAGACTGACAGATCTGAAGTGCGGAATAAACCAGATCTTGCCTGAAACAGTGAATAAAACAGACAGACTGTTTTATTGAAATCTGATCAGAATCTGTGGGGGGATTTACCGGAAAGTGACGAATAATGCACTCGCCGGAAACTCGTCAGGTTCTGGTGGAACTTGCATGGATAGGGTCGGACAACCAAGAAATGTTGCTAGAAAAAATGATCTGATCGCCGAAATCAGGTGGAAAAAATTTATGAGTTTGAAACTTTCTCTTCCTATGTCACTGGGCTTAACCAGACTCCGATACCATGTGAACCGGAAGTGAAAATGAGAGGAACTCAGCTTGGTTATTCCCTCAAGCTATTGGGTTTAACTAGCTAAGTTTACATGTCCTAAAAAAAGGAAGGGGAATCAATACAAATCAATTACTAATTACATATATTCTACCTATTATATTTACAGATATGATAGAATCATCCCAGGATATGATAGAATCATCACAGGATTCTAACACACCATATAACAATTTCCTTATTTGTAAATTTAGATATTTGCCTATAGAAGCTAGAAAATCAGGTACAGTAATTTTAAGGGATGAAATACTTCCCTTTTGCTTGCTGTTGCGGAACTGTATTAACAAAGTCATTGATATTATTATTATTATTTTTCTCTGTAGGTGAATTACAAAAGTTTTACAGGCTAACACCAATAGCTGTGATTGGAGGTTCATTTCTACCAGGTTCAGCTGGTCATAATATTTCAGAAGCCGCTGCAGCAGGCTGTGCTATTTTGACTGGTCAGTTCGGGTCCCATCTTTAAATAGAACTTGAACCCAATCCGCAGCTAGTCTTGGGATCAAAGCTTCTTTCTTTTGTTTCATTGGAGTGCCTGGTCAATTTGTAGTTTCAAGTTTGATTCTCATCTGGTGCTTAATGTATATTTATATCAGTTCTTTATATTGGTCCAATTATCAGGTCCTTATATCGGTCATTTCTCTCAAATGGCAACACAGATGCAGCGGTTGAATCCTTTATCAGTATTACAGGTTTGGATACTTACTTTGATCTATACACACTCAGCTGACATGCATTGGGCGTTCAGGAATGCATTCATAATGTGTTTTAGATGCTTTTTATTGGCAGGTAAGAATGGCGTGAATATTTTAGTAAGGGGTAGTTCAACATATGCAAAAGACTCGTTTGTTTATGTAGTCAAATTTCATGGTCAATTTTGAGAGGATTCCTTAGATGTTGCATACACAAACCCTGAATTGGAGAAAGGCAGTTAACTAACCTATTATGGAGAAAAAGGAAGACTCAACGTAATATATAACCCAAAAAATGAGAAGGTGGAAAAGCAACATAACACTTAACATTTGTGAATTTGAGAATGAAAGTTCTTAACATTTATGAATTTGAGAATGAAAGTATCTCGTTCGATAGCTCTTATTGAATGATAGAAAATGAAATAAAAATATAAAGCTAGTCAAGACTTCTTACAATTAACAACTTTTAAGTCAATAGCCTTTGACTGAAAAAAGCTCAAGAACCAGGTTGTTATCTTCTGCAGAAGTTTTGAATACTTTTGATAGCATAGTACAGTAATAATGAAGTATCCATATGAAGTGTGTGAGATATGTAAATTTATGATGTACCTTTTAATATTCAACAGTACAATCTTTACTAGAAAGAGAATCCAACTACAGTGTTTATATAAAATTGGTGCTGATGAACTACAGCAGGAGGGGACTAAAATTTCAGATTATAATTTATGCTATTTAGCTGTAGAAGCATATCCACTAACAAGTCTGAACGGCTGATAGTACTTGTTATTCCAGAGGCATCAGCATATTGAAGTGTTTAATGTAACTACTTTGTATATGATTTGTTATCTCCCTCTTTGAGATCATTGTCAAACTCCTTTGCTCTGGCAGGTTTCTGGACACATTCTTGTTGAAGCTCTCAACAACCTTCTTAGTGATGCAAAAATTTTGGAAGCACGCCAAGAAGCTGCTAAACAAGCTTATCTTGCTCTGTCTTTTGGGATCACTGAAAATGTTTGGAGCCTTATAGACTTCCACATTATTCGGATTGCACTGGCACACCGAGGTTTGATGCTGTGTACCTTTCTTAAGCTCATCCATGTCATGTTAAAAAAGTTCTTCACGAGTCTCTGCATCAGTATCATGATATCTTGAACAGGGAAGAAAAATCTCATGTGAAGAACATAAATGCTCTTCCCTCCTTTCCTGGTATATCAGGTTCTCGTCTGTTAATTTTTCTTCAGGAGTCCCCTGCTCATTGCATGCTAGATTCAGTCATGCAATACCTCATTAGATATCTGGTTGTCCCCCGTATATCAAGTTCTCGCATTGCACATTTGCATGGCTGTAAATTAATGGGCGATTTGAATTTCCCTCAGCTTCTTTTGATAGTTCGCGACAGTTAAATATCTACTTTTTTGCTTTCTCAGATTGTCGTTAGTGATATTTGCCTCCCAAGATGCTTTATGAGTAAAGGGCAGGCTAAGAGGACAAGGATTTTTCAGGGGAGGCCTCAAACGGAAGTGTATCACAAGTATCAGGTAAGTTGAAGATTTAAACATTGGTTTGCAGATGCATTAATTATATCATTAATTGTCACTTGAGTAGTGTTAGACTGTTAGGTAACACCTTGCTTACTCCGTTTGATTAAGAAATTTGGTATAAACTCAATAGAGAACAATTTTTTTTTTGTTTGGAAGTCAAGCTTATTTCAGAAAAGCAACACAGATTTTTCCAGAATGAAATATTCCTGGTTTAGGGATCATCAGTATTTTCTAATTGTGCTCTTTATATTATGTCACTATTAAATGCCATAATTTAGTGTAGAAGAAGGATCTATCTGACTCTTTAATATCATTGATTCAGTCCAATGACAATGATGTTTGATTGGCTAGAGGTGATGTTATTGATGTAATCCTAACAGCTAAGGAATGCAGGAGCAACAGAAACTCTTCCCTGTGAGATTGCTCAAAGCCAAATATGAACATGGTAATCCGAATGGCGTGCATTTGTAGCTCCGTGGATTGGACGAGAAGTTCATGGCTACTATGACCAATAATTGTTAATCTCTTCCATCTCTGGGTTAATTTGCTGATTAAACGTATTTACATGTTGCATGGCTTCTCCACTACTGTATATTGGTTTATTCCCTAGCTGAGTCAAGCATGTTTCTGCTGGGTGCAGCTTTCTGAGCTTCAGAATTCGGCTGACCTAAATGATTTCAGATTCTATCGGATCCATCTACACATTTCATCAGAACTCTATTCTGGGAATCTCTGCCTGGAATAATAGGACGATTCAGAATTTGAAGTTTATGGGTTTTGGATTCTAGCCCTTTTGAGCTACCTAGTTTTAAATTAATAATTTGTACCTATTAAATAATTTTTTTTAAGACAAATACATGAGTTGAACCAAAGTTACTGGGTTCTACTGAACTCATACCTTCTACTCTACCTCCGGCTCTTCCTGGAATGTTGATGGTGGTTTTGGTAGTAGGTAACTGCAGTCATAATCTTCACTGTTGAGGCGACCTTAGTAGACAAAATGTACAGAAACTTGTTCAGTTAACAATTTCTTACAGTTATCGCGCACTATGACTGGGCATGAACAATGACTATCAGAATTCTATGTGATGGTAGTACTTTCACTAGGGATGCTGAGAAGTTGTGTTACAAATATTATTTGTGGAAGTAGCATTTTTTCATGGATATTGATATTTTGATGCTTCCTCTGTGGCAAAAGAGTTTCATATTAGCGTGCTTTATGTAAGTTGCAATATCTTTGTTCTGATCCTTTTATTTACATAATTACATTATTGATATTCGTTGCTATATAAGCTGTGGAAGTGGCGATTCGAGATTATGCTATTACTTGTTTAACTACACATTGAAGTAAATATGTTTTACACTGTATCTTCAGTGGAATGCATGGGTCAACCAGATGTTTTGCCCTGGCATTGATTCTTTCCATGCAATTACTTGTTATTGTGCTTAAAGTGAACCTATGTGTAACCCCTTGAATACATTTTGGGGAGAATCTCCAGATAATCTCTCTAGATGGCCAGTGTGAGATAAAACCAACAGAATCATTATTTATTGCATGCGATTGCTTGTTTTTGTGCTTAAAGTGAACCTATGTCTATCCCCTTGACTATATTTTGGGGAAAATCTCAATATAATCTCTCTAGATGGCCAATGTAAACAGTGCAATCAAACATGTATGTGAAGCATTTGAAATTAAGTTGACCCAGCAAAGCGTAGATTCTCTAGAACGATAGTGTCAGATAAGGTAGGTAAGAATGGTAACCTCACATTTCTACGTAGTATTTATTACTTTGATCCCTTGAGAAACAAGTAATGTCTTTCTGTATCTCAACTAGAAAGTCCAGTCAGCCCGCCCCCCCTCCTTTTCTTTTCGAGTCTTATGCCTGGACTACAAAAAGGGCATGGCTTTGCCCTCAGAACTTTGGTCTAGTGTAAAAGTGTGACACAAGATATGTGAATTAGCCGCACATCAGTAGTTAAAAAAAAGATAATGGGCTCACCCTTTACCTTTCTCAACTTAAATAGTACCAATTTTTTTGTTAATAGTGAGGTTTGAACTAGTGATGTGTGGCTAATTCACATGTCTTGGGTCGCGCTCTTACACTAGACCAAAGTTCTGAGGGCAAAGTCATGCCCTTTTTGTAGTCCAGACATAAGACTCAATTTTACTTTAATTGTAGTTTGTTTAGGTTTGGTCCGGAATCTCCTGAAAGAGAAATGAAGAGAAGGAAAGTCAAAATCAAGAAAGTGTAAAGGTAGAAAGATATTTCATTTTCTTTGTTGGGTTTTGTAGGAAATTTGAAAACAAAGAAAAAATATCCTCGTTCCCATTTAGAGACGTGGAATCCAAAGGGAAGGTTCCTTTCAATCCACAGCTTCGACTAATCTCTAGATTTGTACCATTTGAAGGAAAGCACTTTCACCGGAATTTCTTCATCTCCGAAATTTAAACCCGAGATTTTTAATTAAAGATAGAAGAATTTCATTTGTTTCGCCACGTTCCTTGTTATTTCATCTCTTCTATTCAAGCCAAACTATGGGGATGAAAAGATTAACTTTTCCTTCTTTTTCGAACACTAAATTTGTCAAAAGTACATAGACGATTCACTTAAATGGTACTATGAATCTATGATAAATGTGATAACTAAAATAAGCAGCATCTTGTTACTCTAGATCCTAGCCAATAAACTATTTATATTTATATACCTGTCTTTTGTAGCCCCCTAATGGCTACCAACTATATAAACGACTGTATAATATGAAACGACCAAAATCCAAAAAGATACGACAGTCCCCACTACACTTTTTTTCTAGTAACAACTACGACAAAACTTTATACGTGTATGACCTAACTATCTTTTATTTGCATTTTGGGATATTAGCTGGTTGTTACATCCCTTGGTAATTGATATTTAACTTGTATGAATACGATACTTATCAATTTAATTGGTAGAACTAATATTTGAATGAAGTGGTAAAAGCAAAACGATAATGCAAACAGTAGTCTATATATTGTCTTATATTAGTTCTTTGTACCAGATATAATAATAATACAGTATGCTGGAGAAAAAGTTGATGCTTAATAATAGTAGTTGTGGAAAGAGACCAAAAGCATCCTTTAAGTATAGGTGGTAACTAACTTAATTAGTCCTTTCTATTTAGAGTTTAGATTATATATGTCACCTAAGAAATTTTTATACTATCATATCGTTTTTATCTATTCTTTTTTTTTTTTTTTTTGACGAAGGAACCCGCAACCGCTACTCTTTCGAGTGCGCACAGGGTAAACCCCGGGCTGACGCAATAGCCTGCAAACCACGTCAGTCGATTAACCACACTTGGCAAGCCATGTGTGACAGGCTCAACCAAGAAGGTTTATGCAGGGAATCGAACTCGTGACCTTGCGGTCTCGCGCTCTACTGCTACACCACATATCGTTTTTTTTTTAAGTTATAATTTTCACATTTTACGAAGGTTTACTTATAAATATCTTTTGAATTACCCGATAACATAAAAAAAATTATCTTATACTATACATAACTTAAAACTTTATTTAGCCCTTAGCATGAATATATAGTCCATTAAATTTGTACCGCTGCATTAGATATGACTAATGCGACAAGTTCAAGTGTAACAAATCAGAAAATTATGCTAATGCAACGGTAGAACATGACTGTTGCATTAGTCTGTGTAATGGCGACGACTCAAATTGTCTAATGCAATGGTTGTCCCTGACTAATGCAACGAGTCAGTCTTTTGATTTCCGGCCAAGCCCAAGCCAAAATGGCTGAGGCCCAACCCACTTACACTCTTAGGGCTCGTTTGGTACATCACACTGGACTGTACTAATTTCATTGGACTGGACTGTATTAATATATAATGGACGGTATTAGATTATTAATATATAACAGATTGCATTATTTTATTTTATTTTTATTTTTAAGTCAAAAATGGCGGTTATTTTATTATGGAAAATGGATGATCTTATTTTTAAATAAGATATGTATCAAACGTCAGTATTATTTTTATCCAAGACATTTACAATGGTACCGAACGTGCCCTTAAGGCATAGGAACGTCCAAAACCCCACCCCTCCCAAAAAACCGAAATTCTCTCATTTTTGGCGATTTCGCCGAGTGAACA
Source organism: Przewalskia tangutica (assembly GCA_029844215.1). NCBI lineage: Eukaryota > Viridiplantae > Streptophyta > Magnoliopsida > Solanales > Solanaceae > Przewalskia > Przewalskia tangutica. Next base: position 89,777,367 of record CM056738.1, on the reverse strand, counting down.
GTGAAACCGCCGGAGTTTCACCATTTCCGGTCAATCCCGGCATCTATCGGGGACGAGACTTAGTCCAATAGCTTCGTCTCTTCAAGCCCGTCATTTTGATACCAAGTACCCCCATCGATTCATCCTACATCTCCGTCAATTTCAGATCGAAAAACCCACTGCAAGCCCGTCGATTCCGGTCGGTTTTTTGTAAATTCCGGCCGATTCCGGCGATTTCAAGGTTCGGCGTTGGTACCATCACACTCGCCATCACCTTCCCGTCATTTTGACACCCCCACGTTGTTCGATTCTCACCAAAACGCCACAACACCCAATCGAAAAATCTGAAAACCCTAGACGCCGCCATAGCATTTTCCGGCGACCTGAGACACAGTCGACGACTGAGGTTGATACCATTAGTTGCGTCGTCCTAACCCGAGACATTTTGTAGGCTAGTTGTTAAAAATGTTTAGTTAATATTCAGCATGTGTAACTGGTTAGCACTCTCACTGTTGATTGAGTCTATCAAGTTAATATTCAGCATGTGTAACTGGTTATGACCACTGTTAATGTATATATTAGAAAAGTCATTTGTGTGTTTAGTTGGTTATTACAACTGTTTATTAACTGTTGGTATGTAGCTAAGTTGATTGATACCCAAAAATGTTAGCTCAGAGTTGGTTTTTTGCATATATATGAGTTATTTTGTGTGGATTAGCACCTAACTTGAGATTTTTTAAACATAGTGAATCTATTTAAATGGTAAGCATGTTAACATGGGTTTGGTTTAGTCCAATATAGGTGGATTAAGTTAGGAGATGTTCAAAGACTTAAAACTGGTTTAATTGGATAGGCATAGGCTCTAACTCTGTGTTTATTCCAATCAGTGTGTATGTGATTTATGTTAATATAGTGTCTATGAAACTGGTTTAAAACTGATCACAATATGATAGTTAATTTATGTTCAAGACTAAAAATAATTAAAAATGCCTAATGTTGGTTCAGTTGGCTTATTTGACTTAAGACCGCCAAGACTTGGCAAACTAATACCATGTTTAAAATGATAACTTAGGAGCTTATTTGGTATTACATAGTATGCCTTGTCTAGTTTATACACCACAATAGGTCAGTTTGAGTCTGTTGAGTTGGGAATGCACTGTTAAAGGAAATCAAAGACTGTATGATGTATGTGTTGTTTATTGAGGTCCTATTTGATTTGAATATATTGTGTGTGACTTTATTATATCCCTTAGCCCCTGTTTAAGTAAATAACTTGCCCTGATATGTAAGAGGTTTGGCTCAGTTGGCATGTTTTTATCAAAAATCATATTTTACTTAATAAAAACATATTTGCATGATATGTGGGTATTTTAGTTGTCCTTCCCTACCCCTATCATGTTCCCAATAGCCCTCAAATGACCTAATATGCATTTGTTCACAACCACCTAAGATAACTTTATCCTTTCTTTGTATGAAAAACTTTGTATTTTCTACTTATTTATGTGTTGAGGCCTGATTACTCTGTTTTGGATGTTGTGTATGTCCTAAGATACTATGTTGTCCCACATTAAATTATGAGTGTTGAATGTATTGGATCAGTAGACCTAAAGGTCATGAATCCTAGTATGGCTTACATGATTGTTGAACCTGTTTAGCAAAAATGCTAGCTAAGTGTCCTAATGCCATATCACACTTTTTCCATGGATATCTGAACCCCTTTGACATGCTTTGTTAACATAACAGTCCTAATGTGTATACATGAAGTGTACTTAAAATATGCATAGCTCATCTGTCCTTAAAATATGCATTGTTTGTCTATTACTTCACGCATGTAATTAATTTGATAAGCCTCGGTTAAGTTTTGTGTTTCCCTTCTTTCTAACACAGTAATATTCTGGAGCTTGAAATTTTATATATTATTATATTGTGAAATTATATGTTTTTATATGAGTAAACTACATTGAAGTTATTATTTATGATGTTTTGGCTAGTCTACCATTTTTTTTACTTATGATTATTCATTATATTAACTTGTAGGTGTGTGATGCGCTAAATGGAGAAGAAATCTAGCAATCTAACAAATGGTGGGTGAAGGCTTATCGCGCGTTTGTTTTTGCGTCAATTTTTTTGTTTCTAGTACTTATGCTAAATTATTATATATATGGAAATACTTTTGTGAATAATTATTTTGTAATATGTCCTATGAGGTCTAATATTGTAATATCGTACTTTTGTGAACAATTAGTAAGACAATCTTTTTTTTATTATTATCTTTCTCTTTTTATTATTTATTTTGTCATAATTTTTTTCTATAGTCGTTACATTAGGTGACTCTAGGCTTTTTCAAACCAGGTGCATATCTAATGCGACGGCTGTACCAGGTTGTCGCATTATGTCGATCAGCCGTGCATTATATATGCACCTAATGTGACGGTTAAATATCGTCGTTGCATTAGGTGCATATCTAATGTGACGGCTGTACCAGGTCGTCGCATTAGATAGACTAGTCGTTGCATTAGATCTAATGCAACGTCAGCGGATGCAACGGCTCCTCGTCGTTGCATTAGGTCTAATGCAACGGCGAAAGGGCCCTATGGTGACGATTTTGAGGCGTCAAATTAGCCTTGAAATGTAGTAGTGGGGTGATCTTTAATTTTTGTCCATCAATTTTTTTTTTCTCTTCACTTAATAATCTGAGGTTTCTGTGTTCGAATCTCTACTTAGGAAAAAAAAATCGCAAGCCAGAATTTTGTAGCAAAATTATACCTATTCGGATAAAATTAGACATATTCGGGTAAAATTAGGTCTATTCGGTAGAAGTTTGCCATAAGACAAACTTTTATCCAAAATTAGGTCTTAAGGCAAAAACTTCTGCCGATATGGGTCTAATTTTACCCGAATAGGCTTAATTTTGCTACAAACTCTGTTTCATAATTTTTTATTTTTTTTGCTTTAGCAGGGGTTCGAACCCGAAACCCATGAATTTTCAGGGGAATGACAAAATTAAAGATTCTAATTTTAGGGGCAAAAATTAAAGACCGGTACCTTTGAAGGGAATTCCGCACAAATTATTAAGTTTTGTTGAACTTAGTTGTTGAAAGAAGACAATGTGGGCTTAGTGATTTTTGAAGGTCCCTTTGCTCCCTTGGTGTTTCGAACTCGCAATCTTCGGGTTGAAAGTGAAGAACGCTTATCATCTGAGCAACCCCCTCTTGTCAAGATTCGAATGTGCTTATTTTGAAAAGTGTTTTTCAAAAAGGTATTTTTAGTGATAAACAATTTGTGTTTAGTCAATTAATCTAAAAACACTTTTGAGCAACAATTAGTGTTTGACCAAGCTTTTTAAAAGTGTTCTAAGTGCTTCCGTACAAAAACTATTTTTTAGCTTCTGAAAAACGGTTTCTGTTACTCCACAAAAGTACTTGTTTTCTCTCAAAATCTTGGTCAAATATCTTTGTTTCTAAAAATAAGCATTTAAAAAAAACTTTTGGGGAAAAAATAAGCTTGGTCAAACATGATACAAATCTAGTGAGAGTTATTTGGATTGGTATTGAAATATTGGATCAAATTTAAAGTTATTTGGAGTTGATTCATACCTATTTTAAAGCAAAAATATATTTAATTTTCTCTACGTAGTAAGTTAATTTGGGAAAGAGTTGCACAACTATAGGGGTATCAAGATGTTGAGCCACTCTATGAAAGATTGAGAAAGAGTCGTGGAGACGAGGGTGAGGAGAGTTCCGAGAACCAGTTTGGATTCATGTCGGGACGTTCGACTACCGAAGTCATTCATCTTATTAGGAGGTTGGTGGAACAGTATAGAGAGAGAAAGAAAGATTTACATATGGTTTTTATCGACCTCGAGAAGGCATATGACAAAGTCCCTAGGGAGGTTCTATGGAGATGTTTGGAGGTTGGAGGTGTACATGTGGCGTACACTAGGGCTATCAAGAATATGTATGATGGAGCCAAGACTAGGGTACAATCAGTAGGAGGAGACTCGGAGCACTTTCCAGTGATGATGAGGCTGCACCATGGATCAACTCTTAGCCCATTCCTATTTGCCTTGGTGATGGACGGTCTGACGCGACAAATCCAAGGGGAGATACCATGGTATATATTATTCGTATACAACATAGTCCTGATTGGTGAGACTCGCAGCGGAGCGAACGTCAAGCTGGAGGTTTGGAGACAAACTTTGGATTCTAAATTGTTCAGGTTGAGTAGGACCAAGACAGAATATTTGGAGTGCATGTTCAGCAACGAAAGCGATCCCGAGACAGGCGTAAAGGTAAGGCTTAGTACTCAAATCATTCCAAAGAAATGAAGCTTCAAATACCTAGGGTCTATTATCCAAGGGAATTGAGAGATTGATGACGGTGTCACACATCGTATTGGAGCAGGGTGGATGAAATTGAGGCTCGCATCTGGAGTCTTATGCGATAAAAAAGTACCACAAAAACTTAAAGACAAGTTCTATAGAGTGGTGGTTAGACCGACAATGTTGTATGAGGTGGAGTATTGGCCAGTCAAGACTTCGCACATATAAAAGATGAAAGTTGCGGAGATGTGGATGTTGAGATGGATGTGTTGACATACAAGGAGAGATGTGATTAGAAATGATGATATTCAGAAGAAAGTGGGAGTGGCCTCTATGATAAGATGCAGGAAGCGAGGTTGAGATGATTCGGGCATATGTAGAGGAGAGACACAAATGCCCTAGTGCGGATGTGTGAGAGGTTAGCTATGGACGGGTTCAGGAGGGGCAGAGGTAGGCCGAAGAAGTATTGGAGAGATGTGATTAGACAGGATATGACACAAGTGCAACTTACTGAGGACATGACCTTAGATAGTGGGTTGTGGAGGACACGTATTAGGGTAGAAGAGTAGTAGGTACTCGAGTGTAGTCCTACTTATGCTTATGAATTGATAGTTGTAGTGTTATTATCGTAGGTCCGATTAGCCTATCACACTTATAGACACATTATTGCTTTATAATCCAGTGTAGTTTGATTTATGCTGATATGTGTTTGTTAAACAGTGGGTCCAGCCGTGTGACCCATGCCCATGTACCGTGTGGGGCCCTTCCCCTTTACTTGTGTATTTGATAAATATTAGACTTAGGTTTGTACCTGTTACACCCCGTAATTCCAGGGCATATAAGTGAGAACGTAAGTAATAAAATAAGATGTGAAGGTTGGAAGGAAAGTATATTTACATTTTCTAATATGGAAAAAAAATTGGATAAAAAAAATGTGACGACGAAAATTAATATTAGTGGTTGAATTCTTTCCAAATGGAGTTATGGACTTAGGATTGTGTTATTACATCTCGGAATTAAGAATTTGAGCAATTGAAAATTTCACAATTTTGTGGGGGTGGGGGGGAGGGGGGTGGTGTCCATCGAAAATTTAAGATTTTAGCTAAGTGTTGGATTAATATTTTATGAAGAGATTAGTGTGGAAGATATTTTCATTAAGTGTGGACAAGTGGTCCACATGGGTCCCCATCCACTTGGCTTGTGCTATGTACACCTCTTTAATACAAGTCTTGCAAGACTTTGCTACACAAATATCTTCATCCAAACTCTCTTCTCTCTCCCTTAAGCTCCAAGATTCGAAAATCCCTAGCAAAGTGCAAGAACAAGACTAAGTTATTTTCTAAGATTAAGCACTTTAACCAACTTCTAAGCCAAGTTAACTCTCCAAGATTTCTCCAAAACTGGTTTGGCCGAGAACTTGCCTTGAAAACCTAAGCTTGAAGATGAACTTTTTGGAAGTAATACAAGAAGGCAAGAAGGTTACAAGCTTGTAGAGGATACATGTGTGTGATTGGAACTTGAAGAAGTGGTGTAAAAGTGAAGGTGTTGGCCGAGAACTAGTGGACTGTTTTGGGCAAAATTTAAGGTAAGATTCTTCTTCCTCTTGAAGTAATTGGATATTACATGTTGTTATAGTTAAGATATGAACTTGTGTTAAGAAAAAAAAAGAATAAGAAATACATTCACAGTTTTGGCATGCTAGCCGAAAATTGGACAGTTTTGGTGTTGTCGGATTCGTTGGTTATTGTTGTTGTTATCATCACTGCTTGCATGTTAAAATGAAGGAAATTTTGTTATTACAAGTGAGTGTGGTTTATATATAAGTGTTGGAATGTAAATTGGATTATAAGAAGTTATGGAAATGGCTTTGGTTGTAGTAGTTGGCCGAAAAACTGCATGAAACTGTGAGACGTTGTCGTGCTGTTTTAGGGGTTGTTTTGTGGTGTTATAAAGCTGGAAATTCAGTCACCATTATGCATGTTTAAATGTGGTAATTTCTAATGTAAGTCCTAAAGGAATAAGGGTGTAGAAAGGTATTGAAAGACTTCACTTTTTACCCTCATTGTTGTTGGATTGTGGACTGATTTTAGTGGACTGTTTTACGTGAATTATGAGGCTGTTTTTACGTGAAATGTAGGTGTGTGAATCACCTTGGTTAACTGTTGGTTGTGCCCTTAATTGTGGCTTGGTTATTGATGAAATTGGCCTTATTGAAAGGTGGAAAAGTATGTATAAATAGGGGAAGTGCTGCCCAAATTTTTATAAGAAAGGAGATTCATTATGTGGTATAAGTGTATACTAGTATCATGAAGTTGATAGACGTATTATTGTTGTTATAGGTCGAAGTACATTGAGACGTATTCTACTTGTCGTGTTGGTTAGTCGTCAATAAGGTATGTGAACTATCATTTCTTCTTTTGGCATGTTCTACGTTTGAACCATAATTGTGGTATTGTTTCAAAAGTTATTCTACTCTTAGAAGTTAAGGAGTATTCATGTTATTGATTATATGCTAAAGGCATGTCTAAATTATTCCTAAGTCATTACCAAGTCTTATGAGAGATGTTGGTAAGAGTTTTTAGTAAGCATTGGAGTCGAGTTGATCTTGTTAAGTTACAACACTGATAAGTATTAAGCGTTGAGACTGATTTTGGTAAACGTGTTAAAACAAGTCATTACATCGTATTAAAACAAGCCATTACAGCGTTAAATGAAAAAGGTATCGACAATCAATTATATTGGAATGATTAGACTTCCATCTGCATAAAAACTAAGATATAACCAGTTCGTTTTACATTTTCAAGTTCACAGCTGATTAGATACGATCATTATAAAATATAACCAACTAACGGCTCATGAAATGAATTAATTTGGCAATTCGGATCTGTTATCACCATGCAAATGTTTCCATAATGTTAGTGATGCGCGAAAAGATGCACACACTTTAACGCAAGTGCACGTTATCGTGACAAGTAATATAGTCTTGGTAAGACCGAATATCGTCCACAAGGATTAGTGTTCAAGTACCAATTATCTATCTTTTGGTATTTATTTGGTAACCGAAATTGATTTTGTTGTTTTTAACTAACAATTATAAGAGCTAATTAACTATAGGTTTACTTCAGTTGTGATGAGAATAGGGCTTCCTATGTCTCCTCAACTATCCGCTTATGTTACTTATTAATGCAATGAATTATGGTTCTTCTTCTTTTGGAACTAGCAGGTTTACGAAATCGTTTTATACTCCCGTTAAGGCTATATAAACACTCAACCCCAGTATTGCTCCTTTCTACCTTTCGGTGATAAGGATGACTCTATAGGAGGATTAAGAACAAAAACCTAGTTAACCGTCACGCGCCATGCGTAAAATTAGGGTTTTTAAGCCTCTCATTAACGCTACATAAATAATTGAGGTATTTTCATCCCCAATCCAAAATATGTCTACCCAACTTACAGCATATTCACAACCTCCTCCTTTCGAAGTTTGATTAGAAATCATATAAATAATGATAATTAGTGATCAATTAATTACCAAGCATTCAAAGCAATTATTGGATAAATCTCAACAAGAAGAAGAATAACCATAACATGCATCAATTCATAACATAAGTTTCTAGTGAATTAACATGGAAAGCCCTATAAAAGAATTAGTTCCTAGCCATTGACATGACAAGAACTAATTCAATATCCAACATGAAAACTGAAATAAAGAAAGAAAGAAAAGAAAATACTTAAGAATGAGTCTCCAAGCCTTCTAGCATCCAAGGGTTGTGTTGTGGAATATTTACAAGGTGGATTGGTGGAAGGATGGATGTAGAGTGGCGAATGGTGGAATGGAGAATGAATTCTTCTAATGATGTAGAGACTATTTATAGACCAAGAATCCTTTAGGTGAAGGGTTAAGGATTTGTAAGTAGGAAAAGTTATTAGAATCCTTTTAGGTAAGGGTTTTAAGGTAGGAAAAGTTATCCCTTTAGGTAGGAAAAGTTATCCCTTTAGGTAGGAAAAGTAATCCCTTTAGGATTCTGAAAACATGTCAAATTCGGCCCAGACTTCATAAATCCCGTGTCGGCGCCGCGGCCCTGCAGACTGGCGCCGCGGCGCCTGAAAATCAGCAACTCTCGGGTCTTTCAGCACTTTGGGCGCCGCGGCGCTGCTGCCAGGCGTCGCGGCTCCGGTGACGTTTTTCAGGCGGATTCTGTTTCGTCGTCCTTTTCTCGTCCGGACTTCGTCTGATCTCCTCTATAATTTCCGGAACTTCTTAGACTTCATTTCTTGGCCCTTTTAGTGTGCAATTCCATCTCTTTTATGCTCATTTCATCTCCTTTTCGTCATTTCTCCGTTTCTGACCGCTGTGACACAAAAGAAAGGAAACGACCCTAATACTATACTAAATATAAATAAAATGAGTAAAATACTAACTAAAAATGACTCAAAAAGTGTATATAAAATACACCGATCAAATACCCCCAAACTTAACATTTGCTCGCCCTCGAGCAAAGATCAAAAGAAAGAAATAAAGACACAAGGAAAAAGAAACTAGAAAGACTCAACGACATTAATCACTTTGCTGCATTGTTGTTACTTAGAAAAACATGAAGGTTAGCAGAATAATATGCAGGAACATATAGCATGAATTTTTAGCATTCTAAACACTCAAGTCAGATATTTCGCAAATTCAATTTAATCATGCTCAATGGAAGTAAAAATACCTAACTATGCATGTTAATTTCAAAATCCTATGGCATGTTCACTTGCTATTCTCCACTAATCATGGATATACATATAAGAGATCTTCAGGACTTTTCAGGGTTGTAATGTAGGCTTAGGCAGGGGTAGGTAAAAATAGGCATTTAGGCTCAATTTACGTACCATAAGCTCTTTTTCTTTCAACTCTTCCCTTTTCTTTTGATTCTCTTTTTCACTTCATACCTATCTTTCCCCTCTTTTGTTTTGAGAGAATGAGGTGTATGATGAATAGTAGGCACCCCCAAACTTAGGCTTTTGCCTATTTATTATTACTTTTTCATTGGGGTGCATAAAAATTGTTTACTCTCTTTTTGTCTCTTTTTCAACACTTTATATTCCAAACATCTCAATTTTTCACTTATGGCACAAGTATGGAATTATAGGGTGTCAAAGAAATGTCTTATTTTAGGCTCAAAGGGGCTGACTAGGGATATAATTTGACTGTCAGGGATAGGCAAAGAATGGTAAGAAGGGCTAAGAAAGAAATGCCTGAGTCATCTCCCTAACATGCATATCCTAACTATTTCGCCTCAAATAGCAAGCAAGCAGACACATAGGTTTAATCACTAACAATGCATAAATCAAGCAAGATACCCCAAATAGTTCGATTTCATGAATTTTTGGCATATCTATCCTAAGTGTTCAGATGGTTGCTTCTAATTCCATTAAATTATTCCACTTTACTTCATTAGGCGTTTCAAGTAACTACAGCATGCATGATCATAAAAAAAAAATATGACTCAAAAATGACTCAAAATTACTCAAAAGTACACAAAACAATTAAAAAAAAGACTCAAAAACAATAAAACATCCCCCCAAACTTAAATCACACATTGTCCCCAATGTGTGCAAGACTCAAAGAAAATAAAAGAAAAAGGACAACTTACTGACACAACACAACGGTCATAACGGAGTGCAGGAGGAAAACTTCGAATTTGCGGAAATATGGCTCTACGAAGTTGGGCGCGACACTCGAGATTCAGCGGCCACTGCTAATCTTGTGGCTCTTACGAGTTACGAGCCGCGACCACGATTCGCGCCGCGTGACGGCGATTTTCCTTTTTTTCAGCGTTTTTGCTCATTTTTCCTCGGTTTTAGCTTTGATCCCACGTCATCCAACAATACAAAACAAGAACCCAAGACCGTGAGACTGTTCAAGACAAAATAAAATAAACTAAAAACAGAAATTAAAATAACATAATTAAAAACATTGGGTTGCCTCCCAACAAGCGATGTTTTTAACGTCTTTTAGCCGGACGCAATTAACCTTTACGAGTGCCCATTGGATCCTTCTGCGAATTGCTTGCAATCCGCAGAGTTATTGTTGTAGGTCTCACTTTCCCTACAACCATCTGTTCAAACAAGGGCCTCAAACATAAAATTATCCCCCAAATACCCAAGACAGACTTTACTTTTAGACTCTCTATAATGTAGGGATTAGTGAAATTCCCTACATCTCTCAACTCTAGGGGGTGCCCTTGATGGTATGGACTTCCTAATTGGGGTTCAACAGTGATATCTGGTGGTGTTTCTTCTGTAATAGGTGCAGGAAAAAGAATTTCCACCGAATCCAAGAAGGTGAATAATTGGATCTCAGCAATCTTTTCCTTCTCTACACCAATTATCTCGCCAGATTCCTCAACAGCTAGGTGTGGTTCAGGCTCGCTCATCCTCTCCATTAGTTGTCCTATTTGTATCTCCAAATTCCTGAAGGACGCTCTTGTTTCAGCCATAAACTGAGTCTGGCACTTGGTGAACATAAGTATGCCTGCCCACAACTCCTTTCGATCTTCCTCTGAAATCTGTGGGTTAAGTTGTTGTTGATGACTCCATTGTCTCTGATAGTAGTAGTCCATGTGTCCTGATTTTTTATTATTTTTTTTCGAATTTAACCTGCAAAATAAGAAAAACAACAGAAAAGTGATAAAAAGATGCTCGCAGAACAAGTTTTGGAGCAGAAAAAACAAATAAAAATAAAAACAGAAATAAAACCAAATTAGAAATTAAAAATAGATAAAATTGATATTGAACTATGCCTAATCCCCGGCAACGGCGCCAAAAACTTGATGCGCGAAAAGATGCACACACTTTAACGCAAGTGCACGTTATCGTGACAAGTAATATAGTCTTGGTAAGACCGAATATCGTCCACAAGGATTAGTGTTCAAGTACCAATTATCTATCTTTTGGTATCTATTTGGTAACCGAAATTGATTTTGTTGTTTTTAACTAACAATTATAAAAGCTAATTAACTATAGGTTTACTTCAGTTGTGATGAGAATAGGGCTTCCTATGTCTCCTCAACTATCCGCTTATGTTACTTATTAATGCAATGAATTATGGTTCTTCTTCTTTTGGAACTAGCAGGTTTACGAAATCGTTTTATACTCCCGTTAAGGCTATATAAACACTCAACCCCAGTATTGCTCCTTTCTACCTTTCGGTGATAAGGATGACTCTATAGGAGGATTAAGAACAAAAACCTAGTTAACCGTCACGCGCCATGCGTAAAATTAGGGTTTTTAAGCCTCTCATTAACGCTACATAAATAATTGAGGTATTTTCATCCCCAATCCAAAATATGTCTACCCAACTTACAACATATTCACAAACTCCTCCTTTCGAAGTTTGATTAGAAATCATATAAATAATGATAATTAGTGATCAATTAATTACCAAGCATTCAAAGCAATTATTGGATAAATCTCAACAAGAAGAAGAATAACCATAACATGCATCAATTCATAACATAAGTTTCTAGTGAATTAACATGGAAAGCCCTATAAAAGAATTAGTTCCTAGCCATTGACATGACAAGAACTAATTCAATATCCAACATGAAAACTGAAAGAAAGAAAGAAAGAAAAGAAAATACTTAAGAATGATTCTCCAAGTCTTCTAGCATCCAAGGGTTGTGTTGTGGAATATTTACAAGGTGGATTGGTGGAAAGATGGATGTAGAGAGGTGAATGGTGGAATGGAGAATGAATTCTTCTAATGATGTAGAGACTATTTATAGACCAAGAATCCTTTAGGTGAAGGGTTAAGGATTTGTAAGTAGGAAAAGTTATTAGAATCCTTTTAGGTAAGGGTTTTAAGGTAGGAAAAGTTATCCCTTTAGGTAGGAAAAGTAATCCCTTTAGGATTCAGAAAACCTGTCAAATTCGGCACAAACTTTATAAATCCCGCGTCGGCGCTACCAGATCAGCGCGCTACCAAAATCAGCAACTCTGGGTCTTTCGGCACTTTGCGCGGCCACGCTGCCAGCGCCGGCTCCGGTGGCGTTTTTGCGGACTGTTTCGTCATCCTTTTCGTCCGGACCGTCGATCTCCTCTTTAATTTCCTAACTTTAGACTTCATTTCGTGGCCCTTTAGTGTGCAATTCCATCTCTTTTATGCTCATTTCATCTCCTTTTCGCCATTTCTCCGTTCTCATTGTGACACAAAAGAAAGGAAAATGACCATAATACTATACTAAACATAAATAAAATGAGTAAAATACTAACTAAAAATGACTCAAAAAGTGTATATAAAATACATCGATCAGTTAGCCAGAGGAGCGAGACGAATTTAGATTATCGAGTTGGTACAGACGACAAGTGGTATGTGAACTATCCTTTCTTCTTTTGACACGTTTATATGCAGTATGTGTACGGCGGACGTACATAATTTTTATCGGATTTTAATCCTTCATAATACGTGATATGATAGTGCTTTGGTTTTCCTAAAATGAAGGTTCTTTTTAATGATTGGTACGTGATATGGTGGTACCTTGGTTTTCTAAAATGAAAGATGTGATAGCACTTTGAGTTTTCAAAAGATGATTTCAAAGTGATACATGATATGATAGTGCCTTGGTGTTTTAAAAATGAAAGTTCGTTTTAAAGATTTTATTAAGAGTCAAAAGATTATTTAAATGCACATGGTTGCTCATGATAGCTATTTGTGCATAGTATTGTCCGTGAACTTGTATTCACGATACGAGTATAGATTCTCATGAGATGAGTATTGTCCGTGAACTTGTATTCACGATGCTGATATATATTCCCATGAGATGTGTATTGTCTGTGAACTTGTATTCACGATGCGGGTATAGATTCCCATGAGATGTGTATTGTCCGTGAACTTGTATTCACGATGCGGGTATAGATTCTCATGAGATGTGTATTGTCCGTGAACTTGTATTCACGATGCGGGTATAGATTTCCATGAGATGTGTATTGTCCGTGAACTTGTATTCACGATGCGGGTATAGATTCCCATGAGATGTGTATTATCCGTGAACTTGTATTCACGATGCGGGTATAGATTCTCATGAGATGTGTATTATCCGTGGACTTGTATCCACAATGCGGGTATAGATTCCCATGAGAGTATATGATTATATGAACATACATACATGGTTTTGAGATAACTCTCTTTTGCAAGGTACAGTTGGCTCTATTGTATATGACACGATTGGATCTGGTATTTGGATTTTCATACTTGTCCCTGTCATTTTTCATACAATTATGATCGTATTTACTGTACTTCATGTTTACATACTTAGTACTTGTTGTACTGACCCCCTTTGGGGGGCTGCGTTCATGCCCGCATGTATAGGTACTCAGTTGGGTGATCCGCGAGCTTAGAATTCTTGCCCAGTTCTTTGAGATAGCTCCACTGTGCCGGAGCTTGTCATTTTAGTGCAGGTCTTCCATTATGGCTTATGTATATTTAGGGTACGGCGGGGACTTATCTCGTCATAGTAGTTACTGTAAACTCTTAGAGGTCTGTAGTCATATGTGGGTTGGACGGGTGTACGGTTGTAGTCCGTTTGGACAATTCTATGAAAAGTGGTGGTCTTATCGGCTTGCCTGTTTTTATTTTATGAGATTATGAGTTTTCTTAAAGCTTTCGCTTGTTATATGTCATGTGTGGGTATAAGGGTGCCTGTGTAGGGCACGATCCACAGGTTGGTCGTGTGATGCACTTAATTAGTAGTGTAATATTACCATAATTGTAAAGTTAGTCTTCAAATAGATTAGGAATTTCTAGGTAGAATAGGAAGAGGATCTTCCTTGTAACTTGTATATATATGTCTTTCATTAATAAGAATAATCAAGGGATTATTTCTTTCATGGTATCAAGAGTCTAGGTTCTCTTTACCCTGCTTCCGCTCCTCAAAATTTCTTTTTTTCCCCCCAAAATTATGCCCTAATTTTTAGGTTTTGTGGGTTCTTCCTCCTTCACCAATACCGAGTATCTTCTCTTCCAAAAACCTTTCTCACAAATTCCCTTCTCTGAATTTTAACTTGTTATTTCCTATGGCTGATAAGAACACTTTTCATCATGCCCTCTCGGTTTCTAACATCAAGAGCGTCATTACTATTGTTCTTGATCTTGAAAACGTCCAATATGGGATGTGGGCGGAATTATTCAAGATTCATGCTACAACACATAAAGTTCTTCACCACATCATCCCTCTTCCTCCTTCAAATGAGGGTGATAAGGCGTCTACATCTAATGTGCCCACTCAAGAAGCAGACCCAGAATTATGGGACATGCTTGATTTCAAGGTTCTTCAATGGATTTATGCCACTATCTCTTTGGATCTCTTACAGACGATTATGAAACCCAACTCTACAGCTATGACGGCGTGGAACCGTTTGCGTGACATATTTCAAGATAACAGTCATTATAGAATTGTTATTCTTGAGCAGGAATTTTCGCAAGTGGATATGGCAAATTTTCCCAACGTCTCTTCTTATTGCCAACGCCTCAAGGACTGGGCGGATCAACTTCGCAACGTGGATTCTCCTGTTTCTAACAGTCGTCTGGTTCTTCAGATGGTTGCAGGCCTGTCAGAGGCCTATAATGGTGTTGCTTCAGTTATTCGACAGAGTAGCACCTTGCCAGAGTTCTATCAGGCCCGTTACATGCTTACATTGGAAGAGCTGGCTTGGCTAAGAAAGCAGCGATTGGGAGTAGTCATGTCGGTATGGTGACTGCTTTCAATTTTTCTCCTTCCAATCCAGCCACCGTGACCCAAAGTCACAACAACGGAGGTGGTAAGAAAGGCGAGAATAAGAAGAATAATGGCAAGAATCATGGCGGCAACAAATGACAACAACAACAACAGTCTTGGAGCCCACAGGGGCCCCCTGGACAGTGGCAGTGGGTCCCAACACCTCACAGCGCCGCGACTCAACCTTACAGCGTCGCGGCTCCACATTACAGCGCCGTGGCGCCTCAGTATCCGCCAGGATACTGCTCGGCCAGTTTCTTCCCATCCGGACTCGGGTTCGGACGTATGGGTAGTCTCAGTAGTCTAGTATACTTGGGCCTCGCCCCATCAGCTCACTCACGCAGCCGGGACATACTGCATCGACATTGAAGCGATGCACACACTTGACTTGACTCAACCGGACCCTAATTGGTACATGGACACCGGCGCCACTACCCACATGACATCCGATCAAGGTACTCTCTCGTCTTATTCCAATTTGAGCACTAATCGTGGTATAACTGTTGGTAATGGCAATTCTATTCCAATTAAGGGTTATGGTCATAAAACTTTGTCCCCTCCTCATCCACCACTTGTCTTGAAAAATACCCTTCATGCCCCAAAATTAATTAAAAATTTAGTATATGTCCGTAAATTCACAACTGATAACTGGGTTTCTATTAATTTTAATCCATTTGAATTTTCTGTGAAGGATTTCAAGATGGGGAGTCATCTCATGAGGTGTAACAGTGGGGGACCTATATCCAATCACACCAAGTCCAAGCGTCTCGCGTCAAGCTATGTCATCCACATTTGCAGCTCTTGCTCCTTCCTTGTGGCATACTCGTCTAGGTCATCCGGGGTCGTATATTTTATCTTCTTTAGATAGACATAAGTTTATTTCTTGTAAGGGTACGCATAGTACTCCAATTTGTCAATCATGTGCTTTGGGAAAGATTATTAAATTACCATTTATAGCTTCAAATTCGAATACTTCTATGTCATTTGAAATTATTCATAGTGATTTATGGACATCTCCGGTTCTCAGTTCTATGGGTCATCGTTATTATGTTCTATTCTTAGATGACTATACTAAATATTTATGGACGTCAAGTTTTTTCCATCTTCATAAAATTTAGAGCCTTCATAAGAACGCAATTCGAACGGAAAATGAAAAACATTCAATGTGATAATGGAAAAGAATATGATAATGGAGAATTTAGGGAGCTTTGTGCTCAAAATGAGATAAATTTTTGTTTTTCTTGTCCTCATACGTCTTCACAAAATAGAAAAGCTGAGCGAAAAATTCGTACCATTAAAAATATTATCCGCGCTTTATTGGTTCATTCTTTTGTTCCTCCATTCTTTTGGCATCATGCACTACAAATGGCTACCGATCTCCTAAATATTTTTCCCTCAAAAGGCTTGACATATTCATCCCATCTAAAAGTGTTATACAATAAGACTCCGTCATACACTCATCTTAGGGTCTTCGGATGCTTATGTTATCCACTGTTTCCATCTACTACAATCAAAACTTCAGGCACGTTCTACTCCTTGTGTATTTTTGGGTTTTTCGTCAAATCACCGTGGTTATAAATATTTTGATTTGTCCTCTAAACGAATCATCATTAGTCGTTATGTTCTCTTTGATGAATCCCAATTTCCCTTTTCTAAAGTAGAAAAACTCGTGTCTAGTTCCTATGATTTTTTGGATGATTCTATCTCCCCCTATGTTCTCCGACATTTTTCAGGTTTGCCAGAAAATACGCAGGTTCCCCAAAACCCGCCATCGGCACGGCGCTAAAACTTCATGAGCCCTACAAGATTACGGCCGTGGCGCTACCCCCAGAGCTCCCGGCGCTCGACAGATTTCCAGATATTTTCGAAAATTCCCAAAATTCACCAAATCCAGGCCAGAGTCATGGTGTAGTCACTCGTAGTCAAATGGGTGTTTTTAAACCAAAAAGACATTTCAATTTAAATTCAAATATTCTTAAATCTTCATTACCCCGTAATCATGTGTCTGTTTTAAATGACCCTAATTGGAAAATTGACATGACCGAAGAATATAATGCTCTTATTGATAATAAGACGTGAGAGTTGGTACCCCGTCCATCTGATGTTAATATTATTCGGTCTATGTGAATTTTTATTCATAAGGAAAATTCTGATGGTTCATTTGTAAGGCATAAGGCTAGACTTGTAGGTGATGGTAAGACATTTAGCCCAGTGGTCAAGCCGGCTACCATTCGTAATGTGCTCAGCTTGACTCTTTCGAAATCATGGCTCATTCATCAGCTAGATGTGAAGAATGCTTTCTTACATGGTGATCTTCAGGAGACAGTGTATATGCATCAGCCTTTGGGATTTAGGGATACTAGATATCCTAATCATATATGTCTATTGAAGAAGTCCTTGTATGGGCTTAAGTAGTCTCCACGAGCTTGGTATAAGAGGTTTGCTGATTTTGTTTCGACTATGGGTTTTTCTCACATCATGTCTGATAATTCATTATTCGTATATCGTCGAGGATATTACATGGCTTATATTCCGTTATATGTTGATGATATTATCTTGACTGCCTCTTCTGATACTTTGCACAAGTCTATTATGACAATGCTCAGTTCTGAGTTTGTCATGAAGGACTTGGGCCATTTGAGTTACTTTTTGGGGATTGATGTAACTCGTCATGAAGGAAAGTATGCAACAGAGATCATTGAGAGGGCTGAGATGTCATCATGTAAGTCCACTTCTACTCCAATTGATACTAAACCCAAGTTGGGTGCTGCAGCTGGCTCTCCGTATGAGGATCCGACCAGCTATCGTAGTCTTGCAGACGCCCTTCAGTATCTGACATTCACGCGACCATGCATTACATATGCCGTACATCAGGTGTGTTTGTTTATGCATGATCCCAGAGTTGAACATATGAATGCACTCAAACGCATTCTTAGGTACATTCAGGGAACACTTGAGTATGGTTTGCATTTGTATCCTTCGTCGACGTCTACATTGGTCTCCTATACAGATGTTGATTGGGGTGGTTGTCCTGACACCAGACGGTCTACGTCTGGATATTGTATGTTTTTGGGTAACAACTTGGTCTCATGGTCTGTCAAGCGTCAATCTACGCTTTCACGTTCAAGTGCAGAGGCCGAGTATCGAGGGGTAGCTAATGTGGTCTCCGAATCATGTTGGTTACGAAATCTTCTTTTAGAGTTGCATTGTCCCATTGAGAAAGATACCTTAGTGTATTGTGATAATATAAGTGTCATCTACCTTCGGTAATCGATTCAAAGACGTACTAAACACATAGAGATGGATATTCACTTGTTCGAAAAAAGGTAGCAAAAGGACAAGTACGCGTCTGCCATGTTTCTTCGAGATATCAAATTGCAGATATCTTTACAAAGGGTCTTCCCTCAGTCCTTTTTGAAGATTTTAGAGATAGTCTCAACTGAAGATCGCTTGCTATGATTGCGGGTGTGTTAAGCGATGGGTCGGTAGGGTGGCCCGTGCCCATGTACCATGTGTGGCCCTTCCCCTTTCCTTGTGTATTTGGTAAATATTAGACTTAGGTTTGTACCTTAATTAGTAGTGTAATATTACCATAATTGTAAAGTTAGTCTTCAAATAGAATAGAGATTTCTAGGTAGAATAGGAAGAGGATCTTCCTTGTAACTTGTATATATATGTCTTTCATTAATAAGAATAATCAAGGGGTTATTTCTTTTAGTGCTCTTTAGTGTATTTTGTTTAGCTTATTTAGTTGTGTTAGATATTGCTCCCTTTTGTTCGAATACACTTTATACTGCTTTAATTCCTTATATGAATCTGACAATTTCTCTTGTTTTACTTTTTACTCTTGCTTTACTCGTGCTTTGTTTTGATTGTCTTGTTTGTGATTATATATTGTCTTGAGCCGAGGGTCTTCCGGAAATAGCAGTTCTACCTACCAAGGTGGAGATAAGGTATGTGTATACTTTACCCTTTCCAGACCTCACGGTGTGGAATTTCACTTGATATATGTTGTTTTTGTTGTACGTAATAAGTTAATTTTGTAGCCAAATTATGAGATTAGTCAAGATTTATGACAAGAAAGATTTCACATTGCCAGAATTTGCCGCACATCTCAACGAATTCGTTACGTTTTATGTCAAGGCAAATTTGCACAGAAAGAATCTATTTATGCAAATGTTCAAGGGCCACAGAATTACCTATTTGTAGAATGTAATAAATTCATAAAAGGGCACAAGTTGACCTGTACTGCTTCAAACATGTCATTTATTACACACTGTTTTATTTTCTTTTTCTTTTTTTAGGCAATAAATGAAGACATTTTTCTTCTAGAAAACTTAAATAACTCACATAATGTATTTTTGAATAAAATAACTCATAAAAATGACATAAGTGCCTTTTACGTAGGAAATTTTTGCGCAAAAGGACTTAATCGTAATAGCACGGTTTTATCCTTTTACGCTTGAATTTTCTGCGCAAAAGGGGTTATTAAAACCATAGGCAACCCACGTTTTTTAAATATTCACTTTTAATTCAATTACACAATAAATAGTTGTGTTTTACCATCAATTATTCATCAATTCATTTGTACTTGATTTGACGTGACACTATGACAACCCATTAACATGAATTTTGGATGAGGTAAAGACTCATCAATTTCATAAAGTTAAGTCATCAGAATTTCAAATTCTTGAAAAATTATCAAACTCCAAAGTTCATAAAATTTTGCCTCTCTCCTCCAACTGTTAAGGTTCTTTATTTTGAGATGGAGAGATTCTTGATAATAATATTGTTCGTTATAGTATTTCATCACAATATCATGTTAAGTTTTCAATTATCTTTGATTACTCAACATTACTCAATGTCATAAGGGGGGAACCCTCAAGACGAGGTACCTAAAAAAATGAAAGTTAGTAAGCGCGGGTTTGCATTATCTGTAATAGGTAAATATTCAATATTCATTGCACCACAAGATTTAATGCTTTATGACGAGTGGAATATCACTGATGATGAGTCTTTGAGTGAATATTTGAGGGCACCGAAAGAATATAGGGGCTTAATCACCCTCAATGTTCTTGAAATGTATGTTGAAAAGATAACCATCAATCGTAGTGAAGTCTTGGTCAGGACTCGTCATGAAGTCCCAGAAATGTCGATCGCTCCTCTTCCTCAAATCCCTCAAGTTTAGCCTACTCATGGTAACACTTATACAGACATGAGTTCTTATGGAGACAATTTTGAGTGGTCAAGTGCCTCTGAAAATGAACATCATATGAGGACGAAGGCAGGAGATAGTGAATGCTAACAACAAACTCAGAGTCAATCAATGGTTTGCTAATATCTGCACGGGGATGCCCGTTACTGCAATGGTGGGAATGACTTACAAGCAAGTTGTGAAGTCGTTTGTGGCTAAAATAAAACAGGTCAAAGTCATATTAGCAGATGGTGGAAAATAGATGCCAAATCCTGTATATATGTTCGAGCATCATAGGAAAAAATGTGAGCAACACACAATGGTAGAGTATAACCATGTTGACCGTGTGTTTGAAATCAAGACAGGTTCTTACCAAGGTCGGGGAGGTAACGTTCATACCGTTTATGAGATTATGAAAATGTGCAGTTGTGGTAAGTGGAATCATACCACATGTCGTGTTCTCATGCCATTAAGTATTTCGAGACAATAGAAAAATGGTATCAAATTATGTGGCATCGAAATACAACGTCAAAGTTATCTTAAAGCGTATGTCGGTCGTTTCTACCCACTTGGTGATCAGGTTTATTGGTCAAACGAGTCATTTTCAATGATTGCTAGTAAGGAGTATCTTCGTAAATTGCGTGTTAATACATAAACTCAGATTTTCAATCAAATGGATATTCTGGATAGGACATACTCTCGAAAGTGTTCGATGTGTAAGGAGTTTGGTCGTGATAAGTGTTTGTGTAACCTACAAAACTGTGGTGGTGCAAGTAACTCTACTGATGGAAGAACCTCTCGTGGTTGAAGAACCTTATGATTTTATGAATGTATTTTAATTCTTCTTGATGTATTCAAATTTTCTTGAATTATGAATCTTAAGTATTTTTCTTCGTGTAATGAATGATGTATTATTATTTTTAATGAAACATCTTGAGTTAGGCATTTTATCATCACGAAAAATTTATTGAAAATTTCATAACATACAAAAATTAGAAAAGTAATTTAATCTTCGTCGCTTTCTGAAACCACCTCGTCGTCGTCTTCATTTTCATCATCCTCCTTGCTTGTGTTTTCTTTCTTCATCTTCTTCCCCTTCATTTCTTTCGCCATCATCATCGTTGTAATCTAGATCCAAACTATCATCATTAGGAGCACTCACTTGGTTGACATAACAATATGACACTCCACAATCTAATATTTGTGGTAAATATTTTAAAAACCTATTCATTCTTGAATTATTGGATAAACTAGATCAGAAGAGTCTCGATGAAGATTTTTATTTTCTAAAAGTTTCCAATGATCTTCTTCATCCGCTCCTCAAAAATTAAGATCGTCCAAAACATGATACATGTCTAGTTATTTCTGCATTTCTAAAATGTCTTTCATCAAGTGTTGGATAACCAGTGGTTCATCCTTGAATATGGTGTTCTGAAATATAGCAGACAAAGCTTGTGGCACAACTAAACTATGCCAGTGACATAATGCCTCATAATCACACCTTTTCGAATATAATTGAACCCATTGAGGCTTTTCGCCCCAAATTATAACTCCTTTGATTTTTTAGGAGTGTTCGTCACCCTCAATTATGTGTCCAATAACTTTTAAATCAATATTGATATAAATTGATTGATTTTTAAAGGGACGAAGAACACCATATCATTTTTTATCAAATAAATTAGTGTAACATCCTAATATCTCCTTTTCAAAATATAATTCAATTGTGTGCGTGTTTGTTTATATCATACCACGAGGCCTTCTTGAGCTACCCTTGTCTTTTTGTCTATTTTTGAATTAACTATTGAATGTAATATTTTTAGGCATTGTTAAAATGTGAGGTTTTAATGGAATGAGTTGTATAAAAGTTCTTAACCGAATGAGTTATATAAAAGTTTTGTTATATAAGTGTGTCATATTTTGCGCATGTAAAGATTATGCAATATAAATGTGTCATATAAAGTAGTTAAAAGCGAGCATAATGTTGTAAAATCAGGAATGTCATTCCGAAAACTTATATTTTGCGCATGTAAAAGTTGTGCAATATAAATGTGTCATGTAAAGCGGTCAAACCCGAGCATAGTATTGTTAAATCAAGGATGTCATTCCGAAACATCATGTATTGCGCGTGTAAAAGTTGTGCAATATAAATTGTTGGTATAATAATCTGTATTTGGCTAAATAATGTCAAAACAATATGTTAATCACTTAGAGAAACATATAACATTAATGAAACAATAAACGAAAACAGAATCTGTTTTGGAAAAATAATTTCAGAATGTAATCGAGCCCACTTAGTTCAAAGTGTGTCCTTAAGGAAATTATTCCCCTCACAGTACTCGAGGTTAACGGAATATCGCCTCCCAGGATAGAACGATTATCTTACCAGAATAGTAGTACTCCAAATTCCGGTAGCAACGAACCACTCAACGGCAGTATATCACACAGAATGAAATTTTCGAGTTGAAGAACAACTTCAGAATTGAATCAGAATTGATTAGAATATAAATTAGTTAATAAATTCTTGAAATAATCAAGAATTTATAGGGTTAGAAAATCGATTCGAATGGTTGCAACCATTCAGAATAGTCACCTCATTTTGGAGGGAAATTCGAAAAAGAGAGGGAGAGCCGGACGGGTCGCGGGTCGATCCGTTTGGATTTGTTTTTAATTAAATAATTAATTAATTAATTTAATTAAAGAAACGTTTGTCCAAAAAGATTGTCAATCAATCGATCCGAAGCCGAAGCCGAGCGAGCGACGACGACGGCGCGAGGGGTCCTTGCCCTCTCAACCCTTTTAGCAGCTCGAGAAGGTGTAATGTAATATATACACCTCTCTTTCCTTCCCTTTTTTCGATGTGGGACAAAAGAGCATTTTACCCTCTTTAATTTTTATCCCATCATTTCCTATTCACCAATATCAAAACCCAACATAAATATGCCATATAAAGCGGTCAAAAGCAAGCATAGTATTGTCAAATAAAGGAGTAATATATAACATAAATGACGAACAACTAGCATTCACATTAAAATGAGTTATTATGTCAATTTGGAACTATTTTTTTTTATATTTGTTCCATTACATGTTTATCCCAACATACATATTTGAAGCAATGGGTAGGACATGGGAACTAGATGATGATTTTAAATACTCAAATAATCTGAACCACAGATACAATCAAGAATACAATAATACAATGAGATATGAGTGAAATTGACGTGTTAGGAAGGCTGAAATGCTAGAACAAAATTTGAGGGTACTCGAACTCAAAAATTTAAAAAGTTGTGCTACATCAATGCCTCGTGGTACACCACAAGAGTTCAATTGTGCTCTTAACCGTTTTCGCGAAGAGAAAAATAGGATAAAAATATGTTGCCTCAGGATAGAATATGGTCAATACGGTTACGTCAGATTCAGATCCAAGTGGGATTCGGACTGTGAGATGTCCGATGAAGATGATTTTCTGTGATCCTATTAATATTTTTTTTATAATAAAGTAGGTAGGTAGGGTTATAATGACGACCCCAAGAGTACTTAGGGTTTGCAACTATATAAGTAGTCTTTCATTTGTTATTAAAGTATAACATATTCAATGTCTAATAGTAAAATATAGATTGATCAGTATTCCTTCCAAATGATTCGAATAGCAGTGGTGATGATAACTCAAATCATAGAAGCTATTCTGGTGATTCGAGTTATCTTGATAACAATGTCTTCAAGATAGACGGTTTGAAACTCCACCTTCTTATAGAGCGTAATGATGATTTTTGCAATGTGAAATATTCAGGTCCATGAGAATATTATTGTGGGTTACGCCGAGAATGGGCATATCGACATGCCAAATTAGAACGTCTTATTCATGACATGGAAAATCTCAACGCTAAAATCACAATAAAGTTCTCAATGACCATACCTCGAACTGATCAACATTCTTGCGATGTTGCTGTGCGGAGGGTTAGAAAAGAAAACAACAGAATGCTAGCAAGACGTTGTAGATTTTACATGTTAAAGTTGACCGAAGAACAAACATCATAAACGGGTAGAGAACTAACATCTACAGAAAGAAGATATGTCTTAAGAAACCCAAAATATTGTTCTAAGGACGATATTGAGGACTTCTATTATGATGATGATTAGGGGTTATTTTGGTTCACTTGCTTAGTTTTTGGGTCATTAAGTTCCAGACTCATGGTTTTATTTATATTTTTAATTTATGATGAAATCATCAATTTGAAGAAAATTAGTATGTTTAATTTTGCTTTGATTGTTATAGTATATTATTAATTTATATAAGCGTCTTAGAGTTAATAATACATAAAAAGTTCAACAATTCACAATTTTAATGAAAACACAAATAAATTAGTATATAAAAGGTGCTGATTACATAATACATTTTTAAAAGATATAGAAAATACACAATACACGCAATTAGTAAAAATAAAATACATTAAAAATAATAAACTTAACCGAAAATACATAAAAACAAAATACACAAAAATAATAAACTTAATAAACATAATACATATAAATAATAAATAACAAGACATCACAAATAATCTTCCAAAATTTCTATTTTTCTTTCAAAGTATTTTTCTTTCTCGTGTTGAGTATCTCTAAGGTTATCCTTGAAAAAATTGTGTGTTTTCTTCAGATCTTTTAGCAAGCCCTCCAGAAGGTCAATTTTTTCTTGAGCTTCTATAAGTTTAAACTGCAAGTCAAACTTCACGGTATCTCTAGTGATACGTGAAGTCGTGGTATCTCTATCAACATGAAGCTTTTTAAACTTCGCCGCCACCGTTTTATCCACGGAAATATCATCTTTCCATCGAAAATATTTGGAACCATTCATATCTCATAAACATTATAAGAAAATCAGTTTTTGAAAGTAAAATATGTAGATAATGTGAAAAAACTTTAAACCCTAAAAACTTTAAACCCTATACTTTACAATGCCAAAAACGACGACCCGAATTATCATGGGTCCTTGATGTCCTTAGCTTACAATAATAACCGCAACCACAAACATCGAATTCTATAGCAGAGTTTGACATTTCACATACATGATTTTCGGGAGGGCTAAAGTATGGTAAAATAGTTAAAATGGAGAAGGTGAAGAGTAACTTCAAAATGACCAAGTCTGATAGGGTTTATAATAACCTCTTTTGCGCATGAATTTCGTGCGCAAAATGTACTTACATCGTTTTTATGGGTTTTAGTTCAAATGTCACTTTATGGGTCATTTAAGTTCTGGACTCTGCTTACTCACTCTTCCTTTTTCTTTTTAATTTCTATGTCTCGATTAATTTCTTCCCAAGACCACCCCCCCCCCCCTCCACCCAAAAGAAAAAGGATTTAATGTTTTTGACCCATAAATACTATTTTCTTATCTCATTTTACGTGATACCTTTCGAATTTCGAGATACAAAAAAGTATTTCTTTGATCGTAATATTTTCATATATCTTTTAAATATTTTAAATTATTAATTATTGTGACTTATATTACTTTTTACGTAGTTTTTAAATAAACTAATATTTAAAAACTTAAAGATTTCATGCCTAATTAATAATCATTAAATTTTTTGACTGTCGAAATTTGAAATGTGTCACATTAATTAAGACAGAGGGAGACTTAAGGGTCGTTTGATAGAATTTACTAGCTTTAGTATTATTAATCTCTTGTTTGATAATATTATTACTACAAGTATTAGCTATATATCTGTTCGGTATTATTCTTATACATACAAACCTAGATATAACTAATACACATACTAAAAATTGATAAAAGTAATGAAAATAACTAATTCTAGCATTATTAATACAAACTATTTAATATTATTCTTGTATCGACCCTAAATAACTCTTTAGTGTAAAAATCATTTACACTCCCAACTTGCTTTTAAAAATGAGACTCGCCCTTCAACTTTGAAAATATATATTTTTATAGAAGTGTTAAAGGAAATTTACTTGTTTTTAAATATAAATTAATCAGAGACAACGTGCAAAAAGTACAGCACATCACAAGCACTAATCAGGAAGGCCAGAAAGAGGTAGGCCTCAGATTTATATTCACTCACATTCACTGGGAACTTATTAGGTCTAAAACTAGAGAAGTATATGAGCAAACTTGGACTAAAGTTATCCAAAAATGATATGCTTATATTTGCAATTTTTTACGAGAAAAACAGGAGCAAAATATAAATAATGGTCTCTTTTAAGTTTTAGGCCATTGATCACTTCACCCATAGGAAGCATCACTTTTTTGGTATACTCAAAACAAAAAGTAACTTCACATGAAAATATAGCCATAAATATATGGGTATATTTAGACTTTCCCCCAATGTATTTTGATAGGTGAAAAATTACCATGTCAATACTGTAGGTAGAAATGGTGTCAGAAACGTTAAATAGACAAAAGTTAAAGTCAAGAGATGACTCTCTGTCTTTAAGATAAAATTATCCCGTATATATATTTTTACGGTAATGAACAATAGTCTCCCAAGATAAAACATCAACAATCAACAATATAAAACAAATAAGGTTGATTCTGGCGAAGAAAAAACTATAGAACATATTGCTGAAGAGAGGAGATGATTTATGTTTTCTGTGTGTTTTTTTCTGTAAAAAAATCGTTTTCAAAACTAAACAGAATGGTTTAATTTATAGGAAAGAGGAGGGCGTTTATGACTGTTAAAGTTAGATTAGTTGCAACATTTGGTTATCTTCAAAACTATCAGGCCCAAAATGTAAATAAGAAATATTTCAAGAACCAAAAGGAAAATTCCGACCAACAGTCCAGGACCCGAGCAGGACCGGATAGGTTGTGGCGGCGCGCGTGTGGGGCTTAGCCCCGAACCCAAGTTCATCTGGGTCATCCCCTTCTAAATACATGGGTTATCCCTTGGGGTCTCAAACCCTTATTCAAAACTAGAGTTTATATATAGTGTTCAATTCTTCCATTTTCTACTTATGTGGGAGATTTGTTTATTTGGCCAAACAATTCATCTATTCATGTCTCAAACACCTTACTTTGTGTACCAATATATCTTTAATTTCTTAACGAAATTTAACGATCCTTGACACTAATATTATCTACTAATTTAGAAGATTAGGCATGTGCGAAGAAATAATGTTTCTGACATGCGGAATCCACGTGTTTAAGTTACTAAAGACGGAAGAAACTCAATCCCACATAATTAAATTTCCAACAAATACTTTATTTAGAGTTCAAAACTCCATCCAACTATGCTAGAGCTTTGTTAAGGTCAAGTGCAATACAATACGATTTGCTAATAATAAAAAATATAAATGATGATAATTTTTAAATATTTCTAATAATATAGGAGTAAATTTGAAACTTTTGCTATTTTGTTCTTTAGAATATCCAAGCATTTTATCATAGTCAGGGCTGGAATTAGATTCACCGAATATACCAAAACTAAAAGCATCCCTTTTAAATTAATTTTGTTTACATTGTCCATCCATCAAAATAATAACTGGAAATTATATATTTCTTTTATATAATATATACTCTCTCCATTCCAATTTATGTGGCACAATTAAAATTTTGAAAATCAACCAAGTTTTTCTTTGCCAAATTCTTTTTTTGTATGTATTTTAAATACTTTAGGTTGTTAATTATTGCGATTTAGTTACTTTATACGTAGATTCTATATATACAAAATTTATTTCAAAAAACTTAAAATTCTATATCCGAATTCACAGTTAAAATTTAAAAGTTCGAATCTCAAAATTTTAGTTGAACCACATAAATTAGGATGGAGGAGTATATTATTACTTAATTAGTACTCCTCCATTTACTTTTACTTATCCACAATGAACTGTCGCGCCTATTTTTGACCTCGGGGTCTGAACGGTATCCGCAACGTTGCTCTTTGGCACGGTTCCCTGGATGGAGCAAAATGTTTGTATTGAGGAGTCGCCACCTAATTAGTTAAGTGAATTAGGTCACTTGAACTATTGCAATAAAAATACTGCAATTGATCTCCATTTAATGGTCTGCGAAATTAATGAGATTCTGGATCATGGTTTTTTATTATCCTAAAGGGAAGGGGTTAGACATCCTTTAAGATCCGCTAACTTGCGGTTATCCGATCAAACCTAGGTTAATTATCTATCAAGCTTTAGAAAATATATGTACTTAAAAATATATATACTTTAAAGAAAAGAATGTTTGAAAATATAATGCAGAATGAAATAAAACTAAATTTAAATACAATGACAAAAATAAATTTTCGAAGGCATCTTCTTGAAATGTATTACCGTGTACTTGTATAGACACTTAGTAAAAGTGTTAGTAAGAGATTAAATAAGGGAAAATGGGCATATTTTCCCTCAAACTTAAGGAAAAGGAGCATATTTGCCCTCCGTCAAAGTTTGGGGACAAATATACCCCTTCCGTTAATAAACTTGTATAAGTTGCCCAAATTTAACTGAGCTGCCTAGGTGGACGCCACATGTGCGCCACCTGGACGACCCGACCCGACCCGTGACCCGAAATAAAACCCAAATCGGTTTTCCATGCCCTAAAATACAAAGAGAGCATCGATTTTTGATAAAAAAAAGACCAGCGATTTAAATGTTCTTGAAGGCCATTCGATTTCAATCTTCCAAAAATCAAAAACCAAAAACCAAATCCGTGTCCTAAACTCCAGCAGCAACAACAATACTCCAGCAGCAACAGTGATTTCCATTCTTCTCCAATCTTTTCGATTTCAATCTTCCCAAATCAAAAATCCAAGTTTTGCCCTCGATTCCAAAGAAAAATCCATCTGAATCTTCTTCTAGTCGTGTTCAAGGTTAGAAATTTCTTAACTTTATGTGTTAATCGATAGTTATATGGTTCTAAGTCTCTGTAAAATTTGAATTTCTACAAAAAAAAAATCTGAAATCGACTTCTAGATTGTGACGTTGTTAGATTGTGACGACTTTATTTTATTTTTAGTTGTTGTTTGTTCGAATTTATATTTCGATGATGCCGACGACGGTTGAGTTTACTGTTTAAGTGGTTAGTTCTTCATTCCTGACTAGTCTACTGTGTAACGACGATTTGTTCGAGTTTACTGTTTAAGTGGCCATATTCTTGATAAATGCCCAAGTTCTCCGAGCATTTTCGTGTACTTATCTGCTTCCTCTTCTTCCAATGCATAAATGCTCTTCTGAATATATTTTTCCTGTTGTGCTTGTGCAGCAACCTTATGAATATGATACCAAGTTCAAAGGTACAGGCTAAAAGGTTTCAGACGGGGGCTTATCTAGAATGTCTGAAGACTGCAGATTTGTTTATTGTGATTGCAAAATTGCACCTGTTTATTGTAATTACTGTTTAAATGGCTAGTTCTTCATTCAGGCCTCGAATTGCAAGTTTTTAGATAGAGTCATGGAGAGAGTTGATGAAAGATGAAGATTTAGTATTCCAAATTAGTGAACAAAATCAAAGAGTTAGAAGAAAATTACAAGCGTGTTAGGTTGCATTTGGATGAAACTGAAAGTCTTAAGATGCAACATGATGAATTCAACATGAATTCACATGAACTTGAAGATTCTAAAGAGGAGAAAAATTAGTTGGATGAGGTTGATAGTCTTACCATTCAATATGATAATCTCAACATCAATTCGGTTGAACTTGAAGATTCAAAAGAGAAAGGTGATTTGAATGAGCTTGAAGTGTCAAAAGATGAGAAGGGTGATTTGAATGAGCTTGGAGATTCAAAAGAGGTTTATTTGAACGCAAAACAGAAAAGCAACTCGGGTAGTCCTAATAGAAAATTACTTTGGTGTTTGACGATTTGTTGTGTATCTTAGAGTTTAATCCAAATGGAAAACTTCAAGAAAAATCAAATGAAGTTGCCATAGTAGGTAGTAGTTCTAGTTATAGTAAGAGAACCTCATTTTGGTTGTTGTAATGGAACTTCAATGATCTCGGATAGTGTTTAGTTTAGATGTGTTTTGATGGAAAGTACATTTTGGTATTGTAATAGAGCATTATTTTAGTATTTTAATGGTATTTTGATATTTGATTTATCTTAGTACTGGTATTGTTTGAGTTAATGCACCAGATTTATGCACCAACTTCCACCAGAATTATGCACCACATTTTGGACAGAAATACAACAAATTCCCACCCCTAATTTATGCACCAATTTGCCTCAAAATGTACCACATTTCCCTGCTCCTCGAATGCACCAGTTTCATCAAAATGAACCAGGTTTCAGCATCAAAATTGAGACCTCAAACTTCACCAGATTTCAGCCAAATTCAACATTGCATATAAATAGCAGAATTCAGTACCATTTCATACAAGAAAATATAGTTTCAAACACAAAAAAAATGATACTTCTGAACATAAAAATGTTGAAAACAGTAGCTTAAAGTCGCAAGGAGCCTTGACATTAATAAAATACAATACTTCTAGCTTAACAAAACCAACATTTAATATCAACACTAGAGCTTCCATGGATTTCTTGACAGTGAAGGAGTGGTACTTTGACTTGCATTTTTTGAAGCATTAGCCTTTGCTTGATCTCTAATATCTTGAAGCCTTCTTGTTATGATCTGTTCGGAAAACTTGGGCATTTACCAAGAATATGGATGAAATAGATCTGCCAGCAAACCATCTCTTGTGCATAGCTTGTTGAGCACGAGATGCAGCTTCGACACTATTGAATCGCAAGTACACGTAACCGGAGGTATTCCTGCCAAAAGATATATCTAGGATCAATAGTTGAAAAAAGTATCATTAATTTAACAATAAGTAGCCAACTGGAATAACTGACTATTGGATCATGGTATTTGAGAATGAGATTTTTCTAACAGGAATGAAGAACTAGCCACTTAAATAGTAAACTCAATCGTCGTCGGCATCGTCGAAATATAAATTCGAACAAATCGAACAAACAACAACTAAAAACATAACAAAGTCGTCACAGTCTAGAAGTCGATTTCAGTTTTTTTTTTTTTGCAGAATTCGAATTTCACAGAGACTTATAACCATATAACTATCGATTAACACATAAAGTTAAGAAATTTCTAACCTTGAACGCGACTAGAAGAAGATTCAGATGGATTTTGCTTTGGAATCGAGGGGCAAAACTTGGATTTTTTATTTGGAAAGATTGAAATCGAAAAGATTAGAGAAGAATGGAAATCGATGTTGCTGCTGGAGTATCGTTGTTGCTGCTGGAGTTTAGGGCACGAATTTGATTTTTGGTTTTTGGAAGATTGAAATCGAATGGCCTTCAAGAACATTTAAATCGCTGGTCTTTTTTTAATAAAAAATCGATGCTCTCTTTGTATTTTAGGGCATTGAAATCGATTTGGGTTTTATTTCGGGTCACGGGTCGTCCAGGTGGTGTCCATGTGGCGTTCACATGGGCATCTCAGTTAAATTTGGGCAACTTATACAAGTTTATTAACGAAAGGGGTATATTTGTCCCCAAACTTTGACGGAGGGCAAATATGCCCCTTTTCCTTAAGTTTGAGGGCAAATATGCCCATTTTCCCATTAAATAATTCTAAAATAGCGACAAGAATTAATAAGTAAACTAAAAATAAAATCCGTCTTTTATACATGGGAGGCCTTGAAAATCAGACGGAGATTCCTTCATCGGCCAAATTGTTAGAAACAATTCTATAAATAAAACCTTCAGATCCGCGCCAAAACAATAATAGTTTTGATTACGGAGGGCTCAGATATATAAAATAAAGTGGGACGTCCTAAACAAGTCTTGACTGCGAACTAGTGACTTATTAGTCAATCTAATCGCCCTGCCAGCGCCTGTTGGCATCCGGTGTAAGTAAAAGAAATCATCAACGCCCGAAGATCTTGTTTATTTTCCATTTTTGCAACTGTGGAGGCCTAAAAAATCGACGGATAACTTTTTCATTGGCCAATCAAGTATAGTATTTTGTTCAAGATCAGTTTAATATCAAATGGTCCAGCATATGTTCAACCAATTTAATAAATGAATAAAAAGGCAAAATGTCAAAATCAGTCCCAAAAACATCAAAACAGTAGCAACGCAACAACAAAACATCGAACGACAAAGGTCCGAAAATAGTGTAAACAACAACAATGAAAATGGTTCAAGATACCAATTGCAAAAATGGCCGAAAATCAAGTAAAATGGCCAGAAATCATGTCCAACGTACACCAAACAGTAGCATCAGTAACCAACAGTCGTCGGAGTTTTAAACTCCGACCAGAAGCCCCAAAATAAGAATATCAGTCTGCTGAACCGAAACCAACATAAATATCAAAATAACATCGAAACCAAAGTCGCCAGAGTCTTAAAAACTCTGGCAAGTTACAAAATGCAATAAAATCAGTCCATACCAGAACCAAGTGAAGGAATGCGACGGCATCACTTCCACGGCAAACGCCAGAGCGACGTCGCCTGGTGGTTCATAGTAGTGAGACAGTGATGGGAGACGGGAGTGGTGACGTTGGGGCAGTAGGGTGTGGGGTATGGGGTAGTGGTTCGTGGGGTTCGCCGGAGCTCGAGCTTCGGCGAAGGCATCGGTGGTGGTTGTGTGTTAATGAAGAAGATGAGAAAATGGCAAAAGGGAAATGTATTTAGGTGATGCCGCTTCTCGAATTGCTTCCATCATAATTTTCACTCCTAGTTGGTTTATCTTCTCCTTGAGAGCAACTTCAAGAAGAACTGTTATAAAAGAAAGGATTGAGATAGTTATATTATCAAAAGAGAGATGGAGAGCCCCCCGGGAATGGGAATAGAGGGATGATGTTTTAATAAGTGAGGAAGTGTACAAGTTGAGGGGAAAGGTGCAGATTTGTGGGAATTTTTTGTAGGATAAGGAATGGGCTCATTGATTTTAGGGGATAGTGGTATGGGGGTGAAGTGATAGGAGGACAGATAGGCCCTGAATTGGTCTCGATTTGAACTTTGGACTGGTTTGATGAAATCGACTTGATTAAAATGCAACAGAGTTTATTATTTAAAAGAAAGATTATTATTTAAAGAGACGCAAAATTATTAAAAATAAAATGATAATATGATAAAACATAATATTTAAGAAATATTTAACGTCTAATAAAAAATATAAAATGCGATGTCATTTAATTATTTAAAGAGATCCAAAAATTATTAAAATAAAAATGTTGATGTATTAATAAAAATATTAACAAAAACATAATGCTTAATTTAAAATAAAAGATGTGATGCCACTCTGTGAAAAATAAAACATAGAATATTAGGTAAAAATATGCAAAAAATGATGATTAAAATGTGGTGTCTTAAAAAACTTAAAATTGTAAGAAATAACCAAAAGATGAGTCAAAATTGTGTGTCAACAGCTTGTCCCTCTTTGACTGAAGACAATGAAAGAGTTTTCGGATAAAGACGTTGACTTGTAGTCAATTTTGTCTTCATCGTCAGAATTAGAACAAAGATCAAGAAATGAATGGGCAAAGCTGATGCAGATTCAAATTTTTTGTCCCAGTGTCGAATTATGATGACAATGGGTTACTACAATGCTAGAAAATTAAATACAAGCAAACGTCGATTCAAAATTGTCTCAATGTCGAATTATGAAGACACTGGGCTGCTGCGATGCTAAAAAAATTAAAGACGATGCCGATGCAGATTCAAAATTTTATCCCAGTGTCGAATTATGATGACACTAGGTTGCTGTGATGTTGGAAAATTAAAGACAATGCCGACGCAGATTCAAAATTTATCTCAGTGTCGAATTATAATGACACTAGGTAGCTGCGATGGGATGTTGGAAGAGACATGGTATTTTTTCTCCGAAATGCCTCTAGGGTGTTTGTTCCCGAGGTTAAAACGCAAGAGGAAATGAAGATGGCGAAACGTATGATCAGGATGCTGATGACGTCATTATATTGACAATGATGGCGTCATTGCGTTGCGATGCTTATATTCGTCATTTTGGACGATGATGCAAATGTTGTCGGTGCTCAGGCGTTCAACTGAATTTAAAATATCCGCATTAGAAGGTGAGTGCCTGATTGAATATGAAAGATGATGCAGATAACGCCGGTGCGCAGGCGTTATGTAGAAGATGATTTTTAAATACCCGCATTAGAAGGTTGACGCCTGACTGAAATTAAAAGATGATGCAGATAACGTCGGTGCGCAGGCATTATGCAGATGACGATTTTAAAATACCCGCATTAGAAGGTGGGTGCCTGACTGAAATTGAAAGATGATGCAGATAACGTCGGTGCGCAGGCGTTATGCAGATGACGATTTTAAAATACCCGCATTAGAAGGTGGGTGCCTGACTGAAATTGAAATATGATGCATATAACGTCTGTGCGCAGGCGTGATGCAGATGTTCATCGTTGCATAGATGAAATCTAGATGAAGCCGTTGCATAGGCTTAAATGAAATGACGTCGTTGCATAGACGCGATGCAGATGTTCGTCGTTGCATAGACTAAACATAGATGAAGTCGTTGCATAGGCTTTAAATAAAAAGACGTCGTTGCATAGACGCGATACAGATGTTCGTCATTGCATAGACGAAACATAGATAAAGTTATTGCATAGGCTTAAATGAAATGACGTCGTTGTATAGACGCGATGCAGGTGTTCGTCGTTGCATAGATGAAACATAGATGAAACCGTTGCATATGCTTAAATGAAATGACGTCGTTGCACAGACGCGATGCAGATGTTCATCGTTGCATATACGAAACATAGATGAAGTCATTACATAGGCTTAAATGAAAAGACATCGTTGCATAGACGCGATGCAGATGCTCGTCGTTGCATAGACGAAATATAGATGAAGCAGTTGCATAGACTTAAATGAAATGACGTCGTTACATAGACGCGATGCAGATGCTCCTCGTTGCATAGACGAAATATAGATGAAGTCATTACATAGGCTTAAATGAAAATACGTCGTTGCATAGACGCGATGTAAATGATAGTCGTTGCATAGACGAAATATGATGAAGCCGTTGCATAGGCCTAAATGAAATGACACTGTTGCATAGACGCGATGCAGATGTTCGTCGTTACATAGATGAAACATAGATGACGCCGGTGCAAAAGTGTTGGCTGGATTTAAAATACCCGCATTAGAAGGTGGGTGCCTGATTGAAGATACAAATGACGCCGGTGCAAAGGCGTTGACTGAATTTAAAATACCCGAATTAAAAGTTAAGTGCCTGAATGAAGATGCAAATGACGCCAGTGTAAAGGCGTGATTGAATTTAAAATACCCGCATTAGAAGGTGGGTGTCTGATTGAATATGTAGATGACGCCGGTGCAAAGACGTTGATTAAATTTAAAATACCCGCATTAGAAGGTGGGTGCCTGAATGAATATGCAGATGACGCCGGTGTAAAAGCGTGATGCAGATGATGATGATGACGTCATTGTGTTGACGATGATAATATTGTCATTGTGTTGACGATGTTAATGCCGTCATTGTGTTGACGCGATGATGATGTCGCCATTATATTGATGACGCTGATGGCGTAATTATGTTGATGCAAGGGTGATGTTGTCATTGTGTTGACGATGTTGATTGCGTCATTGTATTGACGCAATGATGATGTCGTCATTGTGTTGACGCTGATGACGTTATTGTGTTGACGCGATGCGTTTGTGACCCGTTTGGGTTGAAAAGATATCGAAGTTCTTGCAAACTCAATCTGCATAAAGAGTTAATGCACGAATATAGATAATGTAAAATGAATAGATAAATATGATAATATAACCCTGTGAGTACGGACATAATGCATATGGGACCCTGTAGGTCTAGATGATGCTTTTGTACAAATGTCCAACATGAATGTGATCTTCAAGATATGTCTCAGTTTCTGATTTATGAGGATGTTGAACTCTCTGCTAGACAAAATCGAGTCATGTGTAGGTAGCTTGTCTGATCTATCAAGGTGATCAGATGGGCTTATTTGTTATGTGCAAAAATAAGAGATAAAAGATTACAAATGGTATGACCGAAGCCGATGTGACTGCCTACGTATTCCGCCGAGAGAATCAGGTCAAGACGTAGTTCGTGATGAAAAAACTAAGAATTTTTATGATTTTTAAATGATGTGGGACCGAACCAAATGTGTCCGTCTACGTATCTCGCTAAAGGAATCAGGTCAAGACGTAGTTCATGATGCAAATAAAAGAGATGAACAATTTTGAAAATGAGACCGAAGCCAATGTGGCCGCCTACGTATCCCGCAGAGGAATCAGGTCAAGACATAGTTCATGATGCAAAAATAAGGATTTTTAACATATGTATTTTTTGTTATTTTTCTGAAAAATTGGGAAGACATCATCACGTTTTGACTTCAGTTGATACCAACAATTAGTATTGTGCATAAGGATTTCCGTTGTTGCTTTCATTTTAACCAAGACTGACTCCGGTGTAATTTTTATAGCTTCAGATGGTACCTCAAACATACCTAAGTATTGACACACTTGCTTGCGGTCAAGGTTTCGAACTACACGTATCCTCATGTTTCAAATGCCTCACTGAAAGAAAGCCCCTTCCTCACATATATTTCAGTATTTGAATTTCGGGATGTTTAGAAAAACACACTCACACTCAGAAAGATGTTCAATGCATGAAATTGTGATACCATAGGTTTGGCCGCCATGTAAGTATCCACTAATGTGAGAACCCTCGGTATAAGATCATGTAGGGCTTGTTATGGGCTTGTAATGTTGGTTTGGGGGAAGGTATGTATATCATTTGGGTAAAAAGTGACTAATCCCTCCTCGAGCGTTGGAATACGGTCGTGCTTGATATTTGTGCACTTCAATGCTGACATGTTTTTTTTGTCCCAGTTTTTTATACTAACTTCTTTTTGAATCTTTCGTTTGGAGCCCCCCATTTTTTTTTATAATGTCGGGGCTTTTGATTATTTTTTTTGTGAAGTCGTCCTTGATTTTGTTTCTTTTTCCTTTTCGGGACTTTGACAACTTGTCTTTGAAGACTTCAACTTGAATTTTGTCAGCAGTTTGCACATTTTCCAATGCGCTTAAGGAAGTCGGGCCAAGAGAAGGATAATGCGTATGCACTCAGAAAGGTTATAGGCTTAATATGTGATTGTCAAAAGAATAGGCTTTAGGCTCAAAGGAGGATTGCTACGGATAATGTTATTTGGTAGGCTGGAAAGGCTCAAACGGATCAAAGAAAGCCTACGGTCATTTCCTACACCAAGTGTTGCTCAGGATTTCGCCTCAACAAACATTCAAGCCAAGTTCTAGATTACAATGCAATGCAATAGAACTTATTCTAAAACTCACCACACAATGCATATGAAAAGGTGAGGTTGGTTTCGTTCTTATCTTGAAAGCGTGCAAGACAATGTCATTACGGATGTGAATAAGAGGTACCAAAAAAATCTATGGTTTACCACGAATTCAGGCCATACTGATTATTACTCCTTCTTTCCTATGCTCGCCCCTAACTGTGTTGGTATCAACCAAGTCAAACAATGATACTTAAAAAAATATTTTTGTATTTAGGAATAACATTTGTTTTTGTATTTTTGAATAATTTTTTTTGTATTTTCTGAATAAAAGGTACCGAACCCGAATAGGCTGCCTACGTATCTCACTTTTGATGAGAATCAGGTGCGCGTAGTTCGTTCCGATTGGTTATAAAATGTATGCTTGAAAAAGAATTTATCAATGAAAGGATAACAAGAGAGACGAATGCAATAAAAATGAATGTACGTGATAAGATGAATGTAATGAAAAAAATGAACGTATGTGTTAAAATGAATGTAATGAAAAATGAATGTACGTGATAGAATAAATGAAATGCATGGATGAACCTAATATGTGCTCCCTTTTATTATTATCATAATATTTTTTATATTATTTTTTATGTTGTGTCGAACCTAAGATGAGTTGCCTACGTATCACACCGTGTGGTGAGAATCAGACACGCGTAGTTCGAAAAGATATGTTATCCAATGTATGATATGAATGTATTACGTAATTAAAGCTAAACATATCAATTGAATTTGCAAATATGTATGAAAATACAAAGGTATAGAAAAACTCAAAGTTATACCTCGTTGAATATGATATTGGCTGACTATTTTCGGTCAACATAACTCCCGGTCATCTTTATGACGCTTTTATTTTGTTCTTTCATGGAGTATCTCCAGGGATAATGTTTTTTGAATGACCGTCCCCGACTGTTTGTGAGAACGGTCTTCCTACAAAAAATACGAGAAATGTGTGAAAGTAGAAAAATCACAAAAATAATAAAATGTAGGGATGTGACAGTATAGTCAGAGACTCCTCTGATTGATTCGACCGGACGGGAGGTTGACGCTTCACAAGGTCCAAGTCGTGATGTTCAAGAACGATTTTTCCAGTAGGAGTCCTGATTGGAGTGTGACAACAAAAAGTGCAAAAATACAAATGCTCGTGCCCGGAGTTGCAAACACATAACATGGTATGTACATATTTGAAAGAATAATTATTGCTTTAACTAATATGTACAAAGTTGCTAGCGAAAACACTAATAAAACAAAAGGCATGCAAATCAAGCGCGCGCCCTAATATGCATGAGACCTCTCTTATGCCAGAGGTGGACCTAAACGTCAAATATGCGAGATTATGACAGATTTCAAGTTGCTAAACATTAATGCTTTTGTTGGAAATGAAAACAATATGAATGTACATTTTCTAATTTTGGCATGTCATGATTAGACTTGAATCCGTTTATCATTATCACACTACACATAGATGCTTATTGGTCGTTGGGTTGTGAAACCCATCGACAATTTGGTGGATTTTCTAATTGGGGAGACGATACCAATGTCCGACCTACCTAAGATGTATGCATGCATGACTTAAAATAAAAGATGATATAGCTCTATCCTAAATTTTCTAAGATTTGGCTTACTAGACGCAAGATTCCCGAGCGAACAACTCGAGTGAGAAGGCTACGCGGCCGCCCAGACGAACCGGACAACTCCGCGCAAAACGCCAACTCTCTTAAAATTTGGATTTATGAAAGAAATTTGCGGGTGCGCAAAACACACCTCGCGTGTAGTGTGTAATAATGTGAATTTTCCGTAAGGGATGAATATGAGCGGAATGCCAATTTAGGAAAAAACAATAAAAGAATGTAGCAATTAAAGCAGTTAATTACAAAAAATAAAAGCAAACAATATAAAACATTTACAACAAAAATAAAAGCACAATAAAGCGCAATATTTAATTAACCTGAGTTTGCTGTGGTTAAGAGCCTGATATCCCCAGCGGAGTCGCCATGCTGTCGCACCCGTTTTTGACATTGGGGTCTGAACGGTATCCGTAACGTTGCTCTTTGACGCGGTTCCCTTGATGGAGCAAAATGCTTGTATTGAGGAATCGCCACCTAATTAGTTAAGTGAATTATGACACTTGAACTATTGCAATAAAAATAATGCAATTGATCTCCATTTAATGGTCTGCAAAATTAATGAGATTCTGGATCAGAGTTCTTTATTATCATAAAGGGAAGGGGTTAAGAATCCTTTAAGATCCGCTAACTTGCTGTTATCCAGTCAAACCTAGGTTAATTATCTATCACGTTTTAGAAAATATATGTACTTAAAAATATATATACTTTAAAGAAAAGAATGTTTGAAAATATAATGCAGAATGAAATAAAAACTGAATTTAAATACAATGACAACGATAAATTTTCGAAGACATCTTCTTGAAATGTATCGCCGTGTACCTGTAATTGTATAGACACTTAGTAAAAGTGTTAGTAAGAGATTAAATAATTCTAAAATAGCGATAAAAATTAATAAGTAAACTAAAAATAAAATCCGTCTTTTATACATGGGAGGCCTTGGAAATCAGACGGAGATTCCTTCATCGGCCAAATTGTTAGAAACAATAAAATAAATATAACCTTCAGATCCGCGCCAAAACAATAATAGTTTGATTACGGAGGGCTCAGATATATAAAATAAAGTGGGACGTCCTAAACAAGTCTTGACTGCGAACTAGTGACTTATTAGTCAATCTAATCGCCCCGCCAGCGCCTGTTGGCATCCGATGTAAGTAAAAGAAATCATCAACACCCGAAGATCTTGTTTATTTTCTGTCTTTGCAACTGTGGAGGCCTAAAAAATCGACGGATAACTTTTTCATTGGCCAATCAAGTGTAGTATTTTGTTCAAGATCAATTTAATACCAAATGGTCCAGCATATGTTCAGTCAATTTAATAAATGAATAAAAAAGCAAAATGTCAAAATCAGCCCCAAAAACTTCAAAACAATAGCAACGCAACATCAAAACATCGAACGACAAAGGTCCGCGAAATAGTGTAAACAACAGCAACAAAAATGGTTCAAGATACCAGTTGAAAAAATGGCCGAAAATCAAATAAAATGGACAGAAATCATGTCCAACGAACACCAAACAGTAGCAGCAGTAACCAACAGTCGCCAGAGTTTTAAACTCCGACCAGAAGCCCCAAAATAAGAAAATTAGTCCGTTGAACCGAAACCAACATAGATATCAAAATAACATCGAAACCAAAGTCGTCGCAGTCTTAAAAACTTCGGCAAGATACAAAATGCAATAAAATCAGTCCATATCAAAATCAAGTGAAGGAATGCGGCGGCATCACTTCCACGGCGAACGCCGGAGCGACGCCGCCTGGTGGTTCATAGTAGTGAGACAGTGACGGGAGACGAGAGTGGTGACGTTGGGGCAGTGGGGTGTGGGGTAGTGGTTCGTAGGGTTCGTCGGAGCTCGAGCTCCGACGAAGGCAGCGGTGGTGGTTGTGTGTTAATGAAGAACATGAGAAAATGACAAAAGGGAAATGTATTTAGGTGTTGCGGCTTCTCGAATTGCTTCCATCATAATTTTCACTCCTAGTTGGTTTATCTTCTCCTTGAGAGCAACTTCAAGAAGAACTGTTATAAAAGAAAGGATTGAGATAGTTATATTATCAAAAGAAAGATGGAGAGTCCCCCGAGAATGGAAATAGAGGGATGGTGTTTTAATAAGTGAGGAAGTGTACAAGTTGAGGGAAAGGTGCAGATTTGTGGGGATTTTTTGAAGGATAAGGAATGGGCTCATTGATTTTAGGGGATAGTGGTATGAGGGTGAAGTGATAAGAGGATAGCTGGGCCCCGAATTGGTCTCGTTTTGAACTTTGGACTGGTTTGATGAAATCAGATTGATTAAAATGCAACAAAGTTTATTATTTAAAAGAAAGATTATTATTTAAAGAGACGCAAAATTATTAAAAATAAAATGATAATATGATAAAACATAATATTTAAGAAATATTTAACGTCTAATAAAAAATATAAAATGTGATGTCATTTAATTATTTAAAGAGATGCAAAAATTATTAAAATAAAAATACTGATGTATTAATAAAAATAATGACAAAAACATAATGCTTAATTTAAAATAAAAGATGTGATGCCACTCTGTGAAAAAATAAAACATAGAATATTATGTAAAAATATGCAAAAAATGATGATTAAAATGCGATGTCTTAAAATACTTAAAATTGTAAGAAATAACCAAAAGATGTGTCAAAATTGGGTGTCAACATGAACTTTGCACACCCCTAAATAAATAATAAATGAAGTGCTTATATTATCATAATACCAATATTAGTTGTGTATATAGTCTTAATGAACTTGAAATATGATTTGAAATAAGTAATTAATGCTAAGAATAAAATATATGTATTTCTCTTGACATGCTAAAAATAAAAAGTATTTTTTTTAATTTTATATAATAGATAAATAAAAGTGAACGAAGATAATAAACACTTAAAATAATTCCATCCAAACACCTCAATACTTTTTTTTGCTAAACTAAAAATTAAAAATAACCTTGAAAATTTCATTACCTAGTTTCAAGAAATTTATTGAGGGAAAAAGAAAACAAATACTAGTATACACTAAACTAGTACCGCAGCCCCCACAGCTTTCCTACAAAAAAGAATCAAAGACCCTTCCATTCATAGTTGAAAACCTGAAAACACAGCACATTCTTGCTTCCCTTTTTCCACTTCTCTCTTTGGGTCTTCGCTTAACTCAGCAAACATGCATTCAAATCACTTACTTCTTGAAGAACCCATTAGGATGGCCTCAATTTTAGAGCCATCCAAAGCTGTAAGTACTAAAAAATCAATCTTTTTGATGTATTATACTCTCAGATCTATGTTTGCACGTGTTTTTGCTTAAATATTGTATTTTGTTTGATGGGGTTTGTTTGTTTTTGAATCTTG
The DNA here is from genome assembly GCA_029844215.1 of Przewalskia tangutica. NCBI lineage: Eukaryota > Viridiplantae > Streptophyta > Magnoliopsida > Solanales > Solanaceae > Przewalskia > Przewalskia tangutica. Next base: position 89,734,867 of record CM056738.1, on the reverse strand, counting down.
GTGATTATTTTTCATGTGTTTGTTGTTTAAAGATTGTTTTTTTTGTTTGATGGGGTTTGTATGTTTTTGAATCTTGTACCAGTATTTTTCATGTGTTTTTGTTTAAAGATTGTATTTTGTTTGATGGGGTTTGTTTAGTGGCGGATCAAGATTTTTCACTGAGGGTTCGAAAAAAACAATAAAAGCTAAACATATAAAATAATGTTGTCCCTGAGAATGGAGATAATTTTGAACACCCTTGGCCACTTGATCTAACCTTTTGTATTTGTTCACGGTGTTCAAAAGTTAATATATGTACATAAACACAGAAAATCTACCCTCCCTATGTAATTTTTTGCCGAGGGTGAACACCCTCACCACAACCTAAATCCACCCCTGGGTTTGTTTGTTTTTGAAATCTTGCAGTATTTTTTCACGTGCTTGTTGATTAAAAGATTGTTTGTGTTTGATGGGGTTTGTTTATTTTGAATCTTGCAGTATTTTTTCATGTGTTTGTTGTTTAAAGATTGTTTTGTGTTTAATGGGGTTTGTTAGTTTTTGAATCTTGAAGTAACTTTTCATGTGTTTTTGTTTTAAAGAGTGTATTTTGTTTGATGGGGTTTGTTTGTTTTTGAAACTATCAGAATTTTTCATGTGTTTTTGCTTAAAGATTGTATTTTGTTTAATGGGGTTTGTTTGTTTTGAAACTTGCAGAATTTTTTCATGTGTTGGTTTCATTAAAGATTGTTTTTGTTTGATGGGGTTTGTTTGTTTTTTAATCTTGCAGAATTTTTTCCCGGCTATGACTAAGATTGTTGGGACTTTGGGTCCTAAATCTCGATCTGTTGAAGCTATCTCGGCTTGTCTAAAAGCTGGAATGTCTGGTAATTCTTGAAATTTATATTTATTTGTTTATTGGGTTTATACTTGGATATGTATTTATTAATGATGTATTTTGATTTTTAATTTGTTGTATTGGCAGTGGCAAGATTTGATTTTTCATGGGGTGATTCAGACTATCACCAGGAGACTTTGGAGAATTTGAAGGCTGCTATTAAGGCCACTAAGAAGCTCTGTGCTGTATGTATACCAATATATTTGTCTTTTTTGTTTGTTACTGATGCTATTAATGCTGTTTTGGTTGCTTCAATGGTTCTATCTTGTTTCGGATTGTTCTGTTTCTAGTTTTTGGTTGTTTATACATCTGTTCTTTGTGGAGAATGGGGCAGAGGGGCAGATGTATTTAGACGTATGTATAATTTTATGCCAAGTCTGCACTTGTCGTTACAAAGGAGTACCGGTATTAGTCACATTGAAAGAAATCAACTAGCTTCTTTGTCTCTGCTGGGATGTGCACTCTGTTCTCACTTCTCATATGGTTTTCATCCCACTTCATCGACTAGTTAGCCACACCCTTGTGTGCTATCAGTGGCAGAGCCAGGATTTTCACTAATTCACTAAAGGGGTTCAAAATATGAAGAAGTAAACACACGAAGAAGCCAAGGGGATTCAACATCTACTATATACATAAAAATAATTTTAACCTTATATGTACAATGTATTTTTTTGCCAAAGGGGGTTCGGATGAACCCCTTGCCCCTACATGGCTCTGCCCCTGGTGCTATGGGTCTTAAATTCTAGGATCCGCCTCTTGTTAGTGGGTTTAATCGTAAAAACACATGCCTACAAACTTGTTTCTGTTTTGAAGCATGCAACATTGGGTGGTGGAAAAGACATAGCTGAATGGGGGGGGGGGGGGAGGCAATTTGTAAATTTTGTTGTTGTCTTGGTCTTAATTGAGGTGTCAATTGGAGTCATTGGATTGGACTTAACAAATACTATTATTTAGGGGTTGTGTTAGTATGTGAAAGAAAGCTTTAGTTGTAGATTGTGTGTATCTCACTCCTACTCAGGCGTACAATCTTTGAATGGGGATTTATGATGACAATGTAATCAGATATGTTGAGCATTGTCCAATATAAAGGTAGTGAAAAACATGTTTTCGTTGCATTCAGGTCATGCTAGATACTGTGGGTGCTGAGTTGCAGGTTGTCAACAAACGCGAGACACCTATTTCACTTAAGGAAGATGCAATTGTTACTCTGACTCCTCATCAAGGCCAAGAAGCATCTAATGAAGTCTTGCCAATTAACTTTGGCGGATTAGCCAAGGTCCAGCCCACATCCCTTAGCCTTTGCTTTTCCCTTTCAGACAATATATATTAGTAAATTAAGCATCTAACGTTTGCTGTTAATTTTTCTTACAGGCTGTAAAGAAGGGAGACACCATTTTTGTTGGTCAGTACCTCTTCACAGGGAGCGAAACAACATCTGTTTGGCTGGAGGTATGAATTAGATATTCTCCGCCCTCTGTGGCACTTTAATGACATTTGGTTGGGAGTATTAGAAAAATAATCTCAATGTAAAATTTAACATTGTTAATACAATGTTTGGTTACATTTTTCTCTTCCACATAAAAACCTAGCATTGTTTTTGGTAAGCTAAGATTTAAAACTTAGCATTATTCATACAATGTTTGCTTTCCAATTTATCTTTCCCACATAACTAATACTTGCATAAGTTATGTCGGAATCTAGGTGTTACTTTATGCGGGATAGAATGTGGAATAAGAATGTAGAGACTAATAATACATGGATTAACCAACTGATTGTCAGTCAAAATAACCCTTCATGCAGTAATTAGTATTTTGTTTTAGAAAAAAACATATTTATAATAATTCTTAGTATAACAAATTAAGCATCCAATAAAAGATAATCTTTTTTGATGACAAGGGAACCCACATCGCCTACCCATAGGTGCGCACGGGGTAGTCAAAACAAATTCTTTATTTGTACATCAGCTACCCACTTCTATGTAATAGCCCGCAAACCACTAAGGAGAGATAACCCGCACTAGGCAAGCTTGTGCGACGAGCTCGACCGAGAAGGCAAATCCCCTGCAGAGGGTTTCGAACCTGAGACCCTCATTGTGGATGCCCCATGCTCAACCAACTGAGCCACCCTTGCGGATTCCAATAAAAGATAATCTCTACATCACAATCCTACTAGTCTGTATGTTACTAATTAATCCCTGTATAACTTATTTCTAAACCAAACGACTCCTTTATGTTAGGTTTAGGTAATTGCTTTGTGAAAATAAGTTGATTGATGAGTATCTCCAAGGTCTTTGTTCTAGTGGTAAGAGCGCATCACGTGGTGTTGGGTTAAATGCAAGTGTTGCCCCATACGAAAGCTTGATATTTAAGTGGAGAAATCTTATCCATCCTTTTTTCCCACTTTTTATTAATTTTTTTTCATGTTACAGCCTTGGGTAGAAATGCAAGTTAAGACTGCGTACAACAAACAGACCCTTGTGGTCCGGCCCTTCCCCGGACTCCGCGCATAGCGGGAGCTTAGTGCACCTGGCTGCCCTTTTACTATAAATACAAAAAAAGATAGAGGGGTGGACCATTATCCACCGAGTTTCAAACCTTTCCAATGGCCCTCAGTGGATTTCTTGGCTATAAAAAAAAGTTGATTGATGAGCAAAAATTGTGATGTGTTCGTAATTGTTCGATCTCTGGATTAAGATATTTCTGATGTGGCTCCACAGGTAGACCAAGTGAATGGTGATGATGTCGTTTGCGTTGTAAAGAACTCTGCTACTTTAGCTGGGTCAATGTTCACCCTGCATGCTTCTCAGGTTCATATTGATATGCCTACCCTCACCGATAAAGACAAGGAGGTACGTTACACAAAATTCATGTCAATTTATAAGAGCCAATCTATATAACTTCTGCAGATAATGAAGTTCAAGCTACATCGTTAAAGATAATTTTTTTCTGATAACTTGATGTTTGAGCATAACTGTAACTTCTTACTCGAGTACATGTGGGTTTTGAATGTCTATGTCTATTGGATATATGATGAATTGGGACTTTGTAATTGACATAAATGAATTGGATGAGTGATAACGTTGGAGCTTTGTAATTGACATATATGAGTTGGATGAGTTGTAACATAGTTTCATTCTTGTTTCCCGCCTAAACATTCTGGTCATTCTAGAGTGATACCATTTAGATAACACGCTTAACTATTGTATATATTTTACAAGTGTAAGTTGGGTCCGTAACACTTCTCAACCAAACTAAGCAAGTCCCACTTCCCCCCCTCCTTGTATTAACATTTACATTGTATGATGTTACTACTTTTCTAGTTTATTAGTACTTTATTATCATTTTTCAAACAGAGTTTGCCTTGATAAATCTTTTTTGTTGCTCTTTTGTGTCCTATTGTGGTTATTTTTGCAGGAATCCTTCTTTATTTACTTTGGATTTTTGGTTAATTAATTTTATTCCAGGTTATAAGCACATGGGGTGTTAAAAACAAAATCGACTTTATTTCACTATCATATACAAGGCATGCTGAGGATGTCCGTGAGGTATGTATTTTCATTACTCTCCATTTCAGTCCATTTTCTATTTTTTTAGATTCTCTTACTGGCATTGACAATTTACATTTGTCTAGTCATACTGGACCGTTACATTATGAAATTGACTTCATTCCTTGTGCTAAAATTCAGGCTCGTGAGTTATTGTCTAAGCTGGGTGATCTAAGTCAAACTCAGATCCTTGCTAAAATTGAAAATGTTGAGGTTAGTTGATACACTTGTATTTTTAGTGAGGTTTGTTGTTTCTGTTTTTAACAATTCCCATGAGGTCTCTGTTTACGTTGAATGTCACGAATTCTGCAAGGGTTTGACATTTAACTTTCTTCCTTTCTTTCTGTAATTTATGTAGGGTTTGACTCATTTTGATGAGATACTCAAAGAGGCTGATGGAATAATCCTTTCTCGTGGAAACCTCGGTATTGATCTTCCACCAGAGAAGGTAAACATAGATAATCTAATTTAATTATCTATAAGAAGATTTTCATCATGTGTTAAGTTACCTGAGATGTATTCTTTTCAAGAATGAAATTAACTAGCTCTAATAAGACGAATGTTTTTGGCTTAACGAGAAAAGGAAGCTGGGTCTGGGTCTTCTTATGTCTCAATCTTGGCACTAGAGAATTGCTAGTGTTCTATTTGAGTCCCAAAATATACTACTTATGAAATCAAACAATGTTGTCTGCTCCTTAAATTAGGAGTATATGAGGTATCCACTTGAAGGTACTTGGCTTCAAGTTTTTTCAAGTTGCAATGTGTTCCTACTTCTAAGAGCTTTTCAATGAGATGGAAATAATGACGTGAACTGATGCTCAGTTGTTAATAGTCCCTCCACTAGAATAATTAACAAAGAGACTAGGGAAACTCGCCAAATTCACAAAGAGAGACTCTGTGTTTTCCCTGTCAGAAACGCATTACACATGATGATCAACTTATCTGCTGTAATTGTACAAAGTGTTCTTCTAGAAAATAGATATCCTTAAGGTTAATCTTGTCCCTTGATGTTTTGAGTTTTGAGTGCGCCCAGGTTGAATTTATAACAAATTTATATTAGATTGATTTGAAGCCGTCTCCGTAGACTGTTTCTCCTAATAACATATAATTCCATTGCAAAATTTGTGTGTAATAATTAGTTTTTTTTGTTGTTGTTGCTAGGCTAATATCGGGTGGTTTGCAGGTGTTCTTGTTCCAGAAGGCTGCTGTTCACAAGTGTAACATGGCTGGCAAGCCAGCTGTAGTGACACGTGTTGTTGATAGTATGACTGACAATCTTAGGCCTACTCGTGCTGAAGCAACAGATGTTGCTAATGCTGTCTTGGATGGTAATCTTCGTTTATCCTTTTACATCTTATTAGTCTTGATAACATCGATTTACCATTTTAATACTTAATTGAGACAACTTTCAATTATCCACGTAGTTTTGAATCATGCACCACTTTCCCTCGGGGATTTCTCGGTTATAAAAAAAGAATGTAATTGAGACAACTTGATTCCCTTAGAGATTTTAATATTTGACACTTTCAGGAACTGATGCTATTCTTCTTGGTGCTGAGACTCTGCGTGGATTATACCCAGTTGAGACTATTTCCACTGTTGGCAAAATTTGTGCCGAGGTAATTTTTTTCCTGAAGTTTTGTTAGTTTAGGAAATTGTCTCCACACTATCTTTTAAAGAATTGAATGGTGAAGCCTTAAATAGAATGGAATCGACATGTACTGACTTTGTTGACGTGAATTTGTTTTGAGAGGGATATATGTAATGATCCTTTTTCTTTTTACCTTTCGGGCTTCCAAAGCTCAGTTACATACTTACATATCCACAAATCTATGTTCGTGGGACGACTTCTTACTTTTGTCACAGATTTTCTGTTTTAGAAATAACTACATCTTAAATTCCTATGACATTTTAGGAACTTTCTACATTTTTTCTGTCTTTATTAGCTTCCTTCAAGTCAATAGTATTTGCTCAGCAATTAATTTCCATGCAGGCAGGGAAAGTTTTCAACCAAGATCTATACTTCAAGAAAACAGTCAAATTTGTTGGAGAGCCCATGACACATCTGGAAGCAATTGCCTCATCGGCGGTAATTTTTTAAATGCAACGCCTTTCTTAAGATATGGGAAAAGAAATATTTTTGGAAATTAAAATGTTTTCTTCTTTGGTGTGTGTTTACCACAATAACCCTATGTTCCTTTATTCTCTAGGTAAGAGCCGCCATCAAGGTGAAAGCATCAGTAATTATCTGTTTCACTTCATCTGGAAGGGCAGCAAGGTAGTGTTTTATTCATCATTACTGCATTTCTTGGTTATTGACTGTCTCCTTATGTATCAGATTTGTAATTTATCTTTCATTACGCAGATTGATAGCTAAATACAGGCCAACAATGCCTGTACTGTCTGTTGTCATTCCTCGACTCAAGACAAATCAACTGAAATGGAGTTTTAGTGGTGCATTTGAGGTACATCCTTGTTTACTCGATATTTTTTTAGTTCCTATTTTCACGTATCATTGGATTAAATAGTTTCTATTTATTTAAACTGATATTATATCATTAGATGTTCTACTCCAACATAAAATACTTCTTGATAGTAATACTGAATTTGGCACTCTTTTTTTTTTTTTTGCAACTGACATGATAATATGTTGTTCTTTTTAACAATTGTGAGAAGAGTTGTCCTTGACTTTCTGAATATTTTCTTCAATTTTGCATTTTCCTTGTTTAGACCCACTCCTGTGGTCAACCTATTTGATGTGATTGTAGTGGTGACATTAAAATGATAATTTATGCTGTTGAGCTTTTTGACTTACGTCTAAAATTTTAGTTCTTCGTTTTATTAGATGAAAATATCAGAATGACAAAAATGTTTGAAATTGCGATAATCAACTGTTGAAACCTCTACACTATCTGTTTGGATCACATCTCTTTCCATTTTCACTACCAATGTAGTTATCTACTAATGTCTCCTTGTTCTTTTACTTTCTTTATCTGCTTCTCTTTTCTCCTTCTAAATTTGTCTACTTAATCTTGCGTAATGTGTTCAATTTCTTCATATTCAGGCTAGGCAATCTCTTATTGTCCGCGGTCTTTTCCCAATGTTGGCTGATCCTCGACACCCTGTAAGTAGTCTCATCATTTTGGTGTTTCATCTTGTTTTCATCCCAAATGCCTTCTGATTTTGGATGTTCACATTTTTTTGTTTTTCATGTGTCTAATCAAATGATTTATTCTTTTGTAGGCCGAATCTAACAATGCAACTAACGAGTCGGTGCTGAAAGTTGCTCTTGATCATGGAAAGGCATCAGGAGTTATAAAATCACACGACCGAGTTGTCGTTTGCCAAAAAGTTGGAGATGCATCAGTGGTTAAGATTATTGAACTTGAAGATTAGGGGGTGTGCTGTTATTTTGTCCACGTCTTTTTTTGGGGTGTAATGGAGTGTTATATTACACATCACATTTGAGTTTCTACAAAGGTTATTGGTAACTCTGATGTGTGATGTGCTACAGTCATAAACCGGGCAATTATTTTTGTTGATAGACCTAGCAGTACTGGGAAAGTATGAAATTAGTTTAATGGCTCCTTCTTGAGTTCAATTGATAGGAGTCAGTGCTCAGGTGTCCTTCCAACTGCTTTTTCTAATGCATTGTGTTATGGGGATGTCTGTAACTAATTTTTGTTGTTCTGTTCAGAACTTTACTCAACAGAAGAAAGACCACCAATGCCCATTTAAGTATCAAATAATATAACCTTGAGTAAGTATGTTGTTTTTTCTAGCCACTTTGGAAGATCTTCACTTTCTAATGGTGATTATTTTATTCTGAGGTCTGGAGAACTTGTGTGTTTCCCTTTCATTTAGGTTAAGGAAACTAGACCAGAGCTTCCCATTACTTTTATTTGGCAATAACAATGTCCGGGCGTGCTCATGCGCACATGGACTAGTGATGTTTTTTGCGTCTGCCTAAAAAAAGAATGATAATTTTATAAATAGTTAGTATAATTCAATTTTGAACTTATTATATATTTTTAATGAGATGATTTAGTCACAAATTTATGATTTATATTATTTGTTTCATCACAAGTTTAAAATGTCTTGCTTTTCTAAACTTGTATCCAATCAAATATCATAAATCTGGATGGATTGATACGTTTGATGTTCACGTTGTCTGTCGTCTATGGCAGATAAGAAGAAATTATCTAACTGTTTTTGTAAGTTGGAGGATGAAACTAGTAACTTAATGTCAGAAACACTAAGTAGTGTATGTTTCTTTCAACTTTACAGACAATCAAATTGGAAACAGCTTTTAAAATGTTAAGACTTGAAACAACTACAAGAAACTGCGATTGCTTACTGTGTGAAGTTCATCTTTTAGCTTCAGATAGCTAGTTGTATTACTTTTAGTTTTTACTTTAAACTAATTCTGTGCTTGTGTTTTAATGTCCTGTGTATGTTAATAATCTCTTAAGTATCTTTAAATTTAGTTAACTTGTGTACATCTGCCGTGATATCATATTTTTACTTGTTATCTTGCTTCAAACATCTTTTCTTTTTCGAGCCGATGGTCTATTGAAAACAACCTTTCTACCCCAAAGGTAGGGTAAGGTCTGTGTATATCTTACTCTCCCCAGACTTCATTTGTGGGATTTGTTGTTGTGTACATTCATTATGAAAGGCAGAAAGGGTATATATTATCCATTTTTAATTTCTGGTAATTTTCAATATATAAAATGGACATACAGGTAACTAATCTTGGTTAAGAAGTCAATGAGTTCCTTTGCACTTTGGACTAGTAATAAAATACCAATTTGACTAAGCTCGGCTAGGATCGCTCGGATTTTAGCTCTCATTTCGGGGAAATTGATACATCAATGAATCCAAGGGAGGTTCCTAAAGAGATATATGGAAAAACCATAAGCACTCACGAATGAGTAAAATCCTTAATCATTCAAAAGCTAGCTAATGAAAATATCTCTAAGGGGTCATTTGGTACACGGTATAAGTTGGGATATTCCAATATTAATTTTGGGATTAATATTGTATCATGTTTGATAGAAGGTATAAATTTATATCTTGTACCAAACAAAGTATAAAATGAAGCTCAAACTTAAAGATGTGATATCCTTACTTATCCCATTAACCTTGGGATTATTTTATCCCATCTCCTAGATTATAATACCAGGATTATAATCCGGGGATTGTAATCTCGGGATAATTTTATTCGCGTACTATTTATAGTAGCACTAGTCTATTATATAAATGACCAAATGGGCCTTAGGACTTAATTACAAAACTAGTAATATTTTGGAGTTTGATCCTTGAAGTATTCGTAGGAATCTAGTAGTTCAATTGATTGTCTACCTATACTTTTACCTTGTTGGTGAGGGTTCGAATCCCACGTTGTAATCCCCTCTCCATTTTCCCTATCCCCTATGTAATAATTCTTTTTATTAAAATCCTTGAAGTATTCAAAGGCACTGAGGTCGGCATGTACCCGAGTAAAGTTGTGTAGCAAGAATCGATAATTATCATAAATTATGCTGAAGATTCGAATTTACTATCTTTTTAAAAGAACAAACATAAATTGTGGGACACGTGACATCATCGAGTGCTAAGCATCCACCATTTGAAAATAAAGACATATAGATTCGAATTTACTATCTTTTCATCCTGTAACACACACACACACATATATATATATATATATATTGTTGCTATTGTAAATCTGTAGTTGATGATCAAATTAAAATCAAGCAATACTACGAGTTTTTTCTGTCTAAGGGGAAGAACCTTTTTTTTAATTACATTGGGACATGGGAAGGGAAAATGGGGGAGGGTAAGGTGAAAGTTTAGATAGCCAACCAACTGACTACTAGATTCCTACGCCTAAGGAGAAGAACCGGTCAATTGTTTTATAGCTTTTTTTGTTGATTGCTGAGCTTTCCCTTTTGGGGGGGGGGGGGTCTCACCCGATGTTTGGTACCATCTTTGGAGCGTTAGATTAATTCGGATTCACGGTGCGTAATTTTCGTTAAAGAAAAAAGCGTTCCCTACTAGAATTTTTTTCTTTCCCAAACTCGAACCGAAATCTTGAATTAAGATGGAGGGATCCTGTCCATCCAATCACAACCCGCGTGGTGGTTCTCTCTCTCAATTTTAACTAGGTCTTAGAATCACAAAAACAAAAATCACTTTCACGATGCAAGCAGATGGTTACTTTTTATTCTTCTTTAATTTGTTAGTAGACCTGTCCAAAGCTCGTGTCGAGTGACTTTTTTCCCCTACTTGTCCGACCCTGGCCCTATTTTTTTTAGATTTTCCGACCCTGATCCTGACCCTTCTTGGACCCTACGGGCCTCGGGTCGGCCCTGACCAGACCTACAAAACAAAAACAAAAACGAGAATTTTGGACGGGTCGGAGACCCGACAGATTTTTTTATTTAAAAAATAAAATGAATTTCCAATACTGAAATTAACATTCTCGGAAACATTATCACGAAAATTGGATTGGACAAGGGAAAAATAGAAACCGATTTGGGGAAAACGTCAAATCGATTAGGAAAACAGACGTTTTTCAGAAATTGGCTACGCATACAAGGCCCTGTCTCGAAAAAATACGCGATTTTTTGTGTGTGGGTAAAACGGACTTCCGAGCGCAGAGTTATGACCATTTAAAGTTGCGCCAATTTACAACTACTTTCTTCTCTCCTTATTTTATGCTTCAAATTAAAAGATAAAGTCTATATCACATATATTCTTAAAACATGTAAATATTAATAAAGAAAAAATAATATAAATTATATTAAAAAGATTATGTGGCGGGTCGACGTCGGGTCGGAGGTCGGACCGGGAGGGTAAAAGTTATGATCCAGGCCCGATCCTACATAAGAACGGGTCCCTGCTTTTTTGGGTCAAATGGCTCACGGAGTCAGAAATACACTGACCCTGGGGTCGGGCCGAATCCGACCGGGTGGACAGGTCTATTTGTTAGCAATGTACATTCCAAGAAGACCATAAATTCCATCTACCATGATGTCCACAAGGAGTAAGACTAGTCTCGTTCTTATGTCTTTCTCATTTTGAAACGGATCAAAAGAGATCAAGATAGGCGTGGCAATTAATAGATAAGTCATAAGAGAAATGATAACTATAGGCGTTGGACAATATTGATTGAATTTTAAATTTATTTTATGAATTTGTATATATTAAGACTTAATTTGTGATTGAAAACCATTAAATTCTTGAAATATTTCTCAAATAAAAGTTTTTTTGTTAGTAGGTCACCTCTATTTCAAATACTGAATATATTGCAAATATTGATGATCAAATTAAACAAGTATTTATAAATACTCAAGTCTAATATTTGGAACTATTAAAATATTAGTTATAGCAAATGAGGTACATCATTGGTGTACTGTAGCAAGTTAGATACATCATTAAAATGTTGTTGACGTTAATTAAGGGGCCAAACTAGAGATGGACAATCAATTCACCTCATCAAACTTGAAAGATAAGAACATATACAAGAATCAAGAACAATCACTTATTAAGTGAAGACATGCATGCCAGCTCCAATTTAGGAGTAGAACATAGTACTGTTGCATCAATCACTTCAAAAATAGTAGAAAGAGTGGGTACCATGAAAATGAGATATACAACAAATTAACAAAAGGACTTGCATGGAAGAGAAGTGTGAAAAACATTTGTTTCTTAAATGAGAAACAAAATGTAGCCCATTTTTATTTGGGTGGGATCTTGGTATTAGTTGTACATCTCTTGAGTTCACCACAAACTATAATGGTCGGCATCTCTTTTTGTAATCATAAATTTCAAAATCGAGTTATGTGAATGAATAATCTTTCACTACTACAAAATACTCTATAGTGACCGTCATCTAACCCCTAAGATGACGGTTTCCGTAAGTGTCATTTTTACCATTGTCATAAACGGATGACGGTTCTGTATCTGTTATAGGACATGTGACGGTTCAAACCCGTCACACAAAAGCCACATAAATTTACTTTTTGATTCATTTTTTTTTATTAAATTAATAATTTATTTTAATATGGCGAATAAAGACTTGTTTCAGGCCTTCTAGCTTGTATGGTTGAGAATAAACCATGGACAATTAACAAAGAATTGCCACCTCCAGAAACACTGCTTTGGAAAGAAGCTAAAAGAGAAATAGATTCCGTCGGATAGAACCATACTTATGTGATGGTTGATCTTCCTCCGGAAAAAGAACCTTTGGGTTGTAAAAGTGGATACTCAAATTGAGTAAAAAAATGGATGGATCTATTGACAAGTATAAGGACTCGACTACTTGAACATGCGCTCTACTGTGAATAGCTTAACATCCAGGGTCATTACAGTCTTGCGTGACATGGATGATTGCGACATCCTTCCTAACCGGAGAGTTGATTTAGTGAATTGTTGGGATTCTTCCTGAACTTCCTTGTTGGTCCCTGAAATGTGTACATTCTGGTTTTGGAAGTTTCAGATAAAACATAAACAATGAATCTGACTACAGAAATATTGACTCTGAAGATAGAAAGCCAACAGTTGGAAAACCAAACAGTCCGAAAGTGGAAGAAGAAAGTAATGTGTAACAACCCGAAGAGTATGTGGTTCCAGGGAAGAGAAGAAAGTCTGTTGACTTGTCAAATCTCTGTGCGGGCTGAAACAGACCCCGAAGCAATGGTACGAAAACTGTGATAGTACTCTACTATCGAAGGGTTTCTCCATTAATGAGTGTGGCAAATGTGTCTACATGAAAGGTAATTCTGACTCGTTCATCATAATGTGCCTTTACGTAGACGACATGTTGATCACATGGATAAGTCCTAGGTCAATCCTACAAACTAAGAGTATGTTGAAACGACGTTTCGATATGAATGATATGGGTATTGCAGATGACATCTTAGGAATTGAGACTTCTAAGACATCCAACGGACTGGTCTAAACCAAACTCATTTGTGAGGTGTTTTGATAGTCTCGTTGAAGTCACCAATGGATATGAATCATAGAATTGATTGGAATCATAGTGCACCCAAATACCAGGAGGGATATGCGCAGGTCACATGTAGTTCAATGTATTTTACACACTACAACTGACCTGGTATCGACTCATAAAGAAGATAAGTTGAACTAAGGTTCACTCGTGATTCTGAAAATGATCGATAGAAGACGTTAAATAGGATATGACGACATCCAAACTATTAGCTTATTTATGGATTATAGTATTGTGGATGTCCAGCAGTTCTGGAAAAACTCAGTGATGCAAACTGGATATCAGACTTGCACCAAAGCGACAAGTGGATGTGCATGGTGTGTCTTTGGAAAATCCTCTAAGCAAATTTGCATCGATCGATTCGTGAAGGAATCGGAGTTTATCGCTTTGAGCAAAGCATGAAGAGAAGTTGAGTAATTTCACGACCTCTTAGAGGATGTCCCTTATTTGGAGAAACTTGTGCCTGTGCCAGATATACACAGTGAGAGCACAAACGATAGCGTCTGGACATATCTATCGGAGACATAAGACTGCATGACAATTGATCATCACGGGTGACACTTCCTTGATTACTAATCAAAGGATATAACAGACCATTTAAACAAAGGACTACCCGAAGATCAATAGTTCTACCGGCCTAGAGAAATTGGCTTAAAACCCAAACTATAGAGGTGATACGGTGGATACCCAACGTTACTGACTGGAGATCCAGGAATTAGGTTCAATGGGAAAACTAAATCGTAAAGGTTCAGTTGAGTGCTTCGGTGGAAGCAAGAGCACTTCGGATGATAATTTCTAAAAAGAAACATGAATCCAAAGTAGTTCCCGCGATAGACCTTAAAGTGCTACCTGCATGGTGGGTAGAGGTTAAGTTTCCAAAACCTTTAATGATCCTCACCGGTTGAGGTTAGGTTTGGGGAAACTTTTAATGATGCCTAATACTTGTGAAGTGGGGTATAGCAGGATACCTTGTAGGAGACCACTTATTTAAGTGCGAGGACTGGCCGCCTCAGATGAACGCACTTAAGATCCAAGTGTGTCCACGACCACAATGGATAAAACATTAAGAAGAACAGAGTAAGGAAAATTATTGTGTTTGTACCATTGTCTTGGCTTACACTAAACACTGACGGTTCAATACATCACGTTCACCGCGCAGTAAGTAAGTCCGATGATATTCAACTATGGAAGGTTCAAAGCTACGGCTACCTATCCAGATGCAACATCGGTCCGCCGAGAGATTGCTAGAAAGGCACCTTATGAGTGCGCCAAAATCTCTTTCAAAGGGGACTGTTGGAAATTTACTAAGGTGGAATTAAGTTTTATCCATTATTTATGACTAGAACAATTGAGGTCCCGCACGTCGGAAATGTCATTTACACACACGTGCACGCATAATGCCAAGTATCGTAAGTTTCATTAGTGAAAGAGATATTGGTACCTGAGTAAACGTTTGAGACATAAAATGATGGACGGTTGTTGGTTAAATGACGTGTGTTCCACGTTGGTAAATAAAGAAAGAAGTGTATAAAGTGTAAGATGAAACGAGTCGGAAATCGTCGCTGAGCCGCGAAGGGCCTCGGCGCTGGAGCATCGCGGCACCTCCAGCCAAGCGCCGCGACGCTAATTGTTGTGTTGGTTACTGGAGCTCTGGCGCCGCAATGCCTCCTAGGCAGCTCCACGGAGCTTTAGTGGCAGAATGGTCGACGGAAGCTGAAAAGTTTTTAACTTTTTGGCTAGTTTGGGGCATTGATTCTCTATTACATGGTACATGAATTCAGCCAAAATTTGGCTGAATGAAACCTCTCAATAAGTGTCATTACATGGCTATTGATTGCCATTAGTTGGCTAGATGAGAGGTCATCTTTCTCACACTATAAATTGAGGTCCTTGGCTCAATTGAAGAACACACAATCAGATTTTCTGAAACTTGTCATCTCTAATCATTCTTTCATACACTTAAAGGTTCTTCTTGGAAACACTTGAGTTTCCTTTGCTCATTTATTAGTTGTTGTTTTATCTTGGGAGATAGTTGCCCATTACCGTAAAATGATATATACGGGGCAATAATGTCTTAAGGACAGAGTGAATATCACTCGAACGCTACCAGATTTAGTGTCTCTTGATTTCAGGCTATCAATTTCAAAGATCTTACTGCAACTGGAACGAAGACTCAAGACGGACTCACGAACCATTCAAGAACTCAGAAGTTTACTGTAGTCACACTCTTGTTGGTTACAAGATTGTTAACTGTTGTAATCATTATAGTTTATTCTTTCGAAATACTAATAATAATTATTTATTATTCCCGTACATTTATTGTTTGATCACAGTTTCTATGTAGGTCCAATGAATAAGGAAAATCAATGGCCAACACCCTCCCCTAAGAGAAAAAAAAGAAAAGGAACGTCGTGGCTAAATATTAATCTAACGACTAGATATTTTCACATGTTGTTATTAACTCCAGCTAGTCAATATCATGAAAATTGATTATGCCTAAATCATGGCATTTACTCCAAATCATGTAACTTCATTATATAGTTAGGTAATTTAATAAAGCAAAAATACATGTTAATTAACCATGCATAGTTAAATGCTTAAAATTTATATACAAATGCATGTTGTCATGTATTTTTTGATTTAATGTAAATATCAGATATGAATAAATATATACCGTATAAATATTATAAATTAACTTCTTTTAATCAAGAAATAAACCAATTTCATAGTACTCTTCAATTCGAATTAGCAAAATAAGACCTCCTTGCATAATATAAATATGAATTTCAAATATTCATGATCAGGATATAAAGTCATTCGGTCTATTAGTGAACCATCATTTCTATTTAGAGAAGCGAACAATTCCTTGTTAGTTATTATAATAATTGTTAGTTATTATAATATTTGCAAGCGTTTTTCTATTGTTAACTATATATAAAGTTGTGGTGTACTAGATCTAGATATAGTTCTGAACATGGTCATTAAAAATTGAAAGACATTTATGATTTTATTTTGTTTTCTTCACGATAGCTTGTGTCATTCTATGAGGACTATATATATCATTTTTTATTCCTTAATCAAAGATTTCGATCTTGAGTTTGGAAACTGAAAATTTATTGATAGTGAGGACTTTACCTCTTAGTGACTTACGTGACGCGAATCCAAATTAGTAATTTAAGATATCGATTGATTAAGACGCGAGTCCAAATTAGTAATTTAAGATATCGATTGATTAAAAAGAAAGATCGTTATTTTGCTATCTTCTCTCATATTCATAATATCTACATAATTTATTATCAGACGAAAACAAAAAATTCATTCTTAAAGAAAATATAATATAACACCCATTAACTCATTTCATGTTACAGCAAGAAAAAGAGAATTAGGGGGAAAAGAGGTTGGGAAACCATCTAATGGCCATATATAATTATATAGTATTACAAATATGTGGCGGGAGGAAACTTATGAGGTCTCGGGTTTAATTTTCTTTATACGTAAAAAGAAAATTTAGTTAATTTTTTCTCATCAATCTAAGTTTTGGGGGGAAAAATTACCCGACATATGTATTAATGGGAGATAATGCATACTTGAGGAATAATTGAGGTGCGCGCAAGATGGTCCGAACACCACTATTATAAAAAAAAGTATTTAATACAATAATTTGTAATCATATGATAGCGGTTATACATAACTCAATATTGCATTTCATTGTAAAGATCGAAATGTTGCTTTCAGTTTACTTAATCAACCAAAACTAGAGGTTGATTTTACATTTCATATGGACTTTCATGAAAAGAATATAAAAAATTTGGGCCCCCATTTGGCTCAATTTGATACACGACTTACTAGTTCATTTCAAACAGATGACGAATTATATGCATAGCCGTTGCCAAATTTTAGGATTTAACTTGTATATGTTGGAATATATTGGTAATAACAAGGAACGGGAAAGTCACAATAACAATCAATGTGAACAAGGAAACTTGTCTCGCTGAGTCGATTGATGATCAATCTTTCTTTAAGATAATATTGTCCCGTATATTCTTTTCAACGGAGTAATGACAACTTATCTCCCAAGATAAAACAACAACCAAACTAATGAGCAAAGGAAACTCAAGAGTTAGCTATAGGAAGAAAGATCTTAGAGTGTTTGATTGCTAAAGAGGAAAAATAATTTCAGGAAATTGTCTAGAAAATGTGTTAAGTGTGTTTTGCAAATGAGCCAAATGCCTCATTTTATAGTGTTGAGAAGGTGACTTTCCAATTGCCCATGTAATGACCTTGATTATGGAGTGTTAATTCAGCCAAATAATGGTTGAATTCATTTGGGATGTAATGGAGGTTTAATGCCTCAAAACCAGCCCAAGAGTCATGTTTTTTCGTCTCCCGTCGCAGCCTATGGACTACCAGCGCCGCGGCGCCACAATTTCAGAGAGTTGGCGTCGCGGCCCTGCAGTTTGGCGCCGCGGCCCGACTCGTTTCATCTTTAAACACATTGTACACTCCTTCCTTCATTTACCAACGTGAAATCAACGTCATTTGGCCAATAACAGTCTATTACCTTACTTCTCAAACAATTCATATTTGTACCAATATCGTTTCCATTGAGGAAATATGATCCTTGGCATTACGTGTGCACGTGTGTGAAAATAAGGTTTCCCACGTACGGGGCCCCAATTGTTCGAGTCATAATTAAATAGGATTAACTTTATTTCACGTTTAATAAATATTTCCAACAATCCCCTTTTGGAAGAGATTTTGGTGCACACAACTGGTGCATTTCTAGCAATAAACTGGCGGATTGATGTTGCATCTGGAGAGGTAGCCGTAGCTTTGAACCTTTCATAGTAGAATACCATCAGACATATTTACTGCGCGGTGAATGTGATGTCTTGAACCGTCAGTGTTTAGTATATTTCAAGACAATGGTATCAACACAACACCTTTCCTACTCTATCTTTCTTGTATGTTTTGTCCGTCGTGGGCCGTGGACACACTTGGATTATTAAGTACGTTCATTTGAGGTGGCTTGTCCTCGTACTTAAATAGGTGGTCTCCAACTAGGTATCCTGTAATACCCCGCTGCGCAAGCATTATGAGCCATTAAAAGTTTCCCCAATCTAACCTCAAAATATTGAGGATCATTAAAGATTTGGAAACTTATTCTCTACCCCTCTACATGTAACACTTTTTGTCTATCACGGGATTGACATTGAATTATGTTTCTTAAGAAGAAATCATTATCCGAAGTGCTCTTGCTTCCACCGAAGCGCTCAACTGAACCTTTACAGTTTAGTTTTCCCATTGAACCTTATCCCTGGAATCTCCAAAGTAAGGTCAGTGTCCACTATATCGATTCTTATTGATTGGGTTTTAAGCCCATTCCCCTAGACAGACAGTACATTTGATCTCTGGTCATTCCCTTCGTCAAGGGATCGACGATATTTTCCTTAGATTTCACGTAATCAATGGAAATAATTTTCGAGGTGATCAGTTGCCTAACGGACTCGTGTCTCCGTCGAATATGACGAGACTTGCCGTTATACATAGAGCTTTGTGCTCTTCCTAGAGCCGACTTACTATCGCAGTGGATCATTATAGAAGATACGAGTTTTTCCCAACACGGGGCATCCTCTAGAAACCCATGAAGCCATTCAGCTTCCTCTCCCGCTTTGTCTAAAGAGATGAATTCCGACTCCATCGTGGATCGGGCAATCAACGTTTGTCTAGAGGACTTCCAAGATACAACTCCACCACCGATTGTAAAAATATATCCGCTGGTGGACTTGATGTCGTCACTATCAAATATCCAGTTTGCCATCGCACTTCTAGTACATTGGATATCTCGAATAGTGTAACCTGAACTTTAGTGTGAATTTCAGAAACCGTAGTACCCTATGCAACGCTTTTCAGTGATCCTCACTTGGATTACGGGTGTACCTAGCCAATTTATTGACTGCATAAGCGATATCTGGTCGAGTGCAGTTTGTGACATACATCAAACTCCCAATCACCTGTGCGTATCGCTCCTGGCGTATGGGTACACCAAGATGTTTGTGAAACTTTTGACTTCTGTCCAATGGTATCATTACCGGTGAACTGTCGAACATCTCAATTTGTTTCAGCACATCTTTGATGTAGTGAGATTGGGACAAGATCAGTCCATTAGATGTCTTAAAGATCTTGATCCCTAATATGACATCTGCGACACCCATATCTTTCATGTCAAGACATTGTTTTAACATGTTCTTAGTCTCTAGGATTATCCTAGGACTACTACCGGTGATTAACAAGTCATCTACATAGAGGCATATCATGACGAATGAATCGACATTTCCTTTCATGTAAACACATTTGTCACATTTATTAATAGCGAACCCTTTTGATAGTAGTGTACTATCAAATTTCTCGTGCCATTGTTTAGGGGCTTGTTTTAGCCCATACAAAGATTTAACAAGCCGACACACTTTTGCCTCTTGTCCTGGAACCACATTCCCCTCGGGTTGGTCCATATATATTTCTTCTTCCAAATTGCCATTTAGAAAGGTTGTCTTGACATCCATTTGATGTATTTCAAGATCCCGCAAGGCGGCGATAGCTATGAACATACGTATGGATGTCATTCTGGATACCGGAGCGTAGGTGTCGAAGTAATCAAGACCCTCTTTCTGACGATAGCCCTTGACCACCAACCTAGCCTTGTATTTGTCGATAGAGCCATCTGCCTTTAACTTCCATTTGGGGATCCACTTACAACCCAAAGATTTGTGTCTTGGAGGAAGATCTGCTAACTCCCAGGTGTGGTTTTGCAGGATGGATTCTATCTCGCTTTCTATAGCTTCCTTCCAGAGCGATGCTTCTGGAGTTGACAACGCTTCGACGATTGTCTGTGGTTCATCCTGAACCAAATAAGCTACAAAGTCTGGACCGAAGTACTTGTCCTTCCGTGCCATTTTGCTTTGCCTTGGTTCCATCTCTGAATCTTCTAAGTCCTGAGAATCTGTAATACTAAATTCTGGATCGTCAGCTACTTCAGAATTTACTAGATCTGAACCGTTTTGATTTAGGTAGTCAGTGACTCCTAGTTCATCAGAAGTTTGCTCACAACTTCGTTTGCGGGAGGTTATGTTGTTTTCCATATATGGAAATATATCTTCAAAGAACCACGCGTTTCTTGATTCAAGGATGGTATCTTCATATATGTTTGGTGCATCCGACTTATGCACTATGAAGCGATAAACACTACTGTTATCAGCATATCCGATGAATATACAATCCACAATCTTAGGTCCAATCTTGACCTGCTTTGACATAGATACTTTTACCTTTGTCAGACAACCCCATACCTTCAAATATTTGTAGGTAGGTTTCTTTCATTTCCATAGTTCGTATGAGGTCTTGTCCTTACCTTTGTGTGGAACTCTATTAAGAATCTTATTTGCGGTAAGGACAACTTCTCCCCACATGTGTTGGGGAATGCCAAATTGAGTAAGACATTCATCATTTCCTTTAGTGTTCGGTTCTTGCGTTCAGCAACACCGTTCGATTGAGGTGAGTAAGGAGCCATCGTTTGATGAACTATACCCGATTGGGTACAAAATTCTTCAAAAGGCACTACATATTCTCCCCCTCTATCACTACGGATCATCTTAATCTGTCCGCTTAGTTGGTTCTCAACTTCTGCTTTGTAGCGTTTGAAGGGTTCAAAAGCTTAATCTTTACTTTTAAGTAAGTAAAGGTAGCAAAACCTTGTGCTATCATCTATGAACGTCACAAAATACTTATTTCCCCCTCTAGTTTGAGCGAACTTCAAGTCACATATGTCTGTATGTATGAGTTCTAGAGGGGCGGTTTCCCTTTCGACGGATCTAAAGGGACTCTTGGAAAGTTTTGCCTCTACGCACACCTCACACTTATGTTGAGGGTTTATGTCGATAGCCGGCAGTAATTCCAACTTTACCAATCTTTGAATAGATTGATAGTTAATATGTAATAATCTATGATGCCATAAATTAGATGACTCAATCAAGTAAGTAGAAGGTTATATTTTATTGATCGATGAGGTAGAAGACAATACATGTGTACCATTAACCTTAAAGAGGCCTTCACATGAGAAACCCCTTCCTACAAGCGTTCCGTTCTTAGTGATTACAAATTTATTAGCCTCTAATACTAGCCTGAAACCAGCATTTACTAATATAGTTCCAGAAATTAAATTTTTCGAATTTCTGGGACATGTCTCACTTCCTTGAGAATCAACTCCTTTCCGGACGTCATATTGAGTATTACCTTTCCTACCCCAGCACCTTTGAAGAATAGTTGTTGCCCATGAACAACTTCTTATTTGTAACTGGTGTATATGTGGAGAAGGTGTTTTTATTGAAACAAATATGACAGGTAACACCCGTGTCCAACCACCATTGTGTCGAATTCTCAACAAGGTTGGATTCTATCACCATTGCTGAGAATTCTTCAACCATATCGTCTAGGAGCGTGTCTTCGACGATGTTTGCCTCACTAACCAATTTCATATCATCAGTGACATGGATACCTCGGTCCCCTCCCGCCATATCATTTGGTTGAGGGTCCGCGTTTTCCCCAACTTGTGGAGGGTCTTCGGTCAGAAAACGTGACATTCTCATAACCGTCAGTAAAGCCAACATCTTGTGTTTCCATCGCTTGAAGTGTGCACCCATGAACTTCTCTGGACGTTCATGGTGAGAATCAACAGGAGTTGGATCATTAGCGCTTACTTGAGAAGGAGCAAGGACGTTTGAAACGCCATAGCTTCGATTCATCTTACTCGAGCAAAGAACGTTGATGTCCATAGCTTTGACTTGATCTTCAGCAGATATGTTGTTGTTGAAACAACGATTATCTTAAACTTATTGGAATATATTGGTAATAATAAGGAACGAGAAAGTCACAACAACAACCAATGTGAACAAGGAAACTTGTCTCGCTGAGTCGATTGATGATCAATCTTTCTTTAAGATAATATTGCCCCGTATATTCCTTTCAACGGAGTAATGACAAATTATTTCCCAAGATAAAACAACAACCAAACTAATGAGCAAAGGAGACTCGAGTTCGTTATAGGAAGAAAGATCTTAGAGTATTTGATTGCTAAAGAGGAAGAACAATTTCAGAAAATTGTCTAGAGAATGTGTTAAGTGTGTTTTGCAAATGACCCAAATGCCTCATTTTATAGTGTTGAGAAAATGACTTTCCAGTTGCCCATGTAATGGCCTTAAATGACCATGTAATGGCCTTGATTATGGAGTGTTAATTTAACCAAATAATGGTTGAATTCATTTGGGATGTAATGGAGGTTTAATGCCTCAAAAATAGCCCAAAAGTCATGTCTTTTCGTCTCCCGTCGCAGCCTCTGGACTACCAGCGCCGCGGCCCTGCAGGAAGGCGCCGCGGCGCCACAACTTTAGAGAGTTGGCGCCTCGACCCTGCAGTTTGGCGCCGCGTCCCGACTCGTTTCATCTTTAAACAGATTGTACACTTCTTCCTTCATTTACCAACGTGAAATCAACGTCATTTGGCCAATAACCATCTATTACCTTACGTATCAAATAATTCTTATTTGTACCAATATCTCTTCCATTGAGAAAATATGATCCTTGACATTACGTGTGCACGTGTGTGGAAACAAGGTTTTCCACATGCGGGACCCAATTGTTCGAGTCATAATTAAATAGGATTAACTTTATTTCACGTTTAATAAATATTTCCAACAGTATATATAATATATAGGTTAACATGCACCCTAAGCACTTTTTAATTCACTTAAACGTCTCTGTCAAATCGTAAATAGATTAATTTACATTTGAGATTTTGGATCAACGTTTGAAAATTTATCTTTAAATTTCTGTTTGGCCATAGATTTTGGATCCGATTTTTAAAATTTGTCTTAAAAAATTTCAGATTCCAAAAATTGGTCCAGGCCAAGTTTTGAGTTTTTTGGGATTTCCACTCACAAAACTTTAATTTTTTTCAAGTAAAATGCATGTCCAAACACAACTTCAAATTCCAAAAATCACAACTTAAAAAACTCAATTTTTTAAATTTCAAGTTTCAACTTCAAAATCTATGGCTGTTGAAGGAAGTTATCACATTCAGAATATAATGAATAAAGAAGTTAGAAGATTAGTTAAAAAGAAGTTAGTTAGTTAGAGTAGTTATAAGTAGAAGTTGAAGAAGGAGCCTCTCTACATTTGTACACTATATATACATGTATAATGTAATTGTAAAGACTTACTCAATAATGAAGCTAATACACTCTACTCTATCATCTTCTCCATTTACATATCTGCTCTTCATTACTGTCTCTCTCTATTGAATGTCTTCTTATTTCTTGAGTATCTCGTATATATCGCCTGCATATCTTCTTCTTCTCCTCGACTGTGTCGACATGCAAATGTCCAAAGACTGCTGAATTTATTCAACATGATATCAGAGCCAAGATCAGCATTGGCTATTCCACAATCATTCTGTTAATCACCAACTGTTCTCTGGTGAAGTTTTCTTCTCATACGATTTCTGAAATCTGTATTTCTGTTCTTGAGTTTATGTGTTCTCTTTCTGTCTAAATCCTACTGATTCTCTCTTAATTTCTGGTTGTACTATAAGTATAATCTTCTTCTATCTAAATGCTATCTTGATATTGTGATTTACAAGGCATTATCAAAACTTAAGAGTAGCCTGAATTGCAAACTGCAGACAGACAGTAAACTTTCTGATACTTCTCTGCTGATTTTCTTCTGAACTCTGTGAACTTACAAAATGGGTGATGAAACTTCTTCTCCTCATAATGTACACACTGATAACACACAAATACCACCAAGAGAGAATGCAAGAATCTCTACAGTCACCACAATTCTTGACCATAATCATCCACTGTTCTTACAATCATCTGATATAAGTGGAGTATCTTTAATTTCTTTTCAACTTCTTGGGTCTGAAAACTATACTCTTTGGAGCAAGTCAATGAAGATTGCTTTACTAGGTAGAAACAAGTTTGATTTTATAAATGAAAAGTGTAAAAAGGATAACTATGAAGAATGATTATGGGATCAATGGGATATAGTAAATGCAGTGGTGCAAGCGTGGCTGATGAATTTTGTCTCTAGTGGGCTTTTCAGTGGAGTATTATATGCAGATATTGCTCATGAAGTCTGGGAAGACTTAAGGGAAAGGTTTGACAAGGTGGATGGGTCTAGAACTTATGATTTACACAGGAAAATAGCTACCTTAACAAGGCAACTCTAGTGTGTCTGAATATTTTTCAAAGCTGAAAACATTATGGGTATAGTTCCAATCCCTAGTTCCTCCACCTAGTTTCTGTTGTCCCAAGTCTAAAGATTTTGTAGAGTATCTACAGAGACAGAAATTATACCAATTCCTGATGGGATTAAATGAGAACTATATGCAAGCAAGAAGTCAAATCTTGTTAATGTCACCATTGCCTAATGTGAATAAAGCCTATTCTATGATAACTAGTGATGAGAACCAGAAATCAATCACTGCCAAGTCAGCTGGTTTGTTGGGGGTTGGTCCAAGTAGATTCAATAACTATGATCCTAATGCCATGTACTCCAAGGCAGGATCTAGTTTTCAGAAATATAAGAAAAATTTCAATGTATTCTGTGAAGTATGTAAGATGAAGGGGCATACCAAAAAGTCTTATTACAAGGTGGTAGGATATCCTCCTAATTTCAAGTCCAAAAGAAAGAAATATGCAGCTCATAATGTCTATGCTACTGAGGAATACAGTGGAAATGAAAAGAAATGCAAGACAGGTGACATAAATGATAAGGCATTTGGTGTGGATAGTGATCATCACCACTGACAAAGAATGGGACTTGTGCTGGACCTACCAACTGGGCAGGACATGGTGCACCTATGTTTTCTAAGGACCATTATGAACAAATTGTGCAGCTACTGAATCACAACATAACCAAGACATCAACAGAACCAGCTACTGCACAGTCCTCAACAAATGCAGCAGGTATGAATATCCACAAAGCTTTACTTGTATCTAAGATTGTTAAAAAATGGATTATAGATACTGGAGCAACAAGCCATATGGTGTCTGACATAGATATGTTAACAAAAGCTACAAGTTTGAGTAACACTCAGTCTAAACAGGTCCATTTACCTAATGGAGAGATGATAAAGGTTACTCACATAGGATCTACTAAGATTTCTGACAGAAGTACTTTGAATAATGTGTTTTATATACCTCACTTTAAATATAACTGATGTCTGTGTCACAGTTAACAAAGGAATTACAGTGTGCAGCCATATTCTACCCTGACTTTTGTCTATTTCAGGATCTCATCAATGGGAGGGTGAAGGAGATTGGTAGGGTGCAAGATGGGTTGTATACACTAATAAATCAGACTGCCTTCAGACATCCAAATGAACAAGTCAAGCTAGGATTAAGTGTCAACAATATAGACAAACCTGCAACATTGTCACAGGAAGAAATAGAGCTTTGGCATAAAAGACTTGGCCACACTTCTAGTGCTGTTCTAAGCAAGTTAATAAAAGCTAATACTGAGGCTATACCCAGGACTGTAAAAAAGTTGTAGTGTTTGTCCATGTGCCAAGCAATGTAGAATTCGATTTCCTATCAGTATTAATAAAAGTTGTTTTAGATTTGATCTTGTTCATATGGATATTTGGGGCCCTTACAAAGTACCTACACATAATGGCAATAAATACTTCTTAACCATTGTAAATGACTTTACAAAAATGACTTGGATATACTTGCTTAAATTCAAATCAAATGTCTGTGTAGTAATTCAGCAGTTTATAGCCTATGTACAAACTCAGTTTAACAAGACTATCAAGATTATTAGAACAGATAATGGTACTGAATTTGTCAATGAAGTATTTAATAATATCTTCTTAAAACTAGAGATTATACATCAAAGAACATGTGCCTATTCACCTCAACAAAATGGGGTGGCTGAAAGAAAACATAGACACATTCTAGAAGTAACTAGAGCACTAAGATTCCAAGCCAATATTTCTCTGAAATTCTTGGGATTGTGCATTAAGGGTGCTGTGTATATGATAAACAGACTACCCTCACCAGTCACAGATAGGTCACCTTATGAGAAATTATATATGAAAAAACCTTCTATTAGTCATTTAAGAGTTAATAGGTTGCATGTGTTATGCTAATGATTTAACCATTTCAGTTAAGTTACAGTCTAAGGTAAAAACTGGTGTTTTCATGGGATATTATGAAATTCATAAAGGCTACATATTAAATAACCTGCTTGACAATACATTTTTTGTTAGCAGAGATGTAAGTTTCAGGAAATGAGACATTCCTTTCAAGATGACAACATCAGGAAAATGGATCTTTGTGAAGAACAAAATGGATGGAGAAACTGATGGGTATTCAACTACAAAGAATAATGTGTCCCTACAGAATTGCAGTCAATGAGGCTCAAGTCAGAGAATCTATGGTTCAGGAGGTAATATAGAAACAACTCAAATATCACAATTCCAACAAACACTAATATCAGACATAGTCCAAAATAATATAACACACACATAACATCATATATAATATAAATGTACCTAAGATATATACAAATGCTAAAACTACTATAACCACCAGAAAATCGGACAGAGCAAAACAGCCACCAATTTGGCTTAAAGATTTTATTACCAACAAAACCAACACCACAAATTATCCTATAGCCAACTACATATCATATGAACCAATCTCTACAAAATATAGAGCATATCTAATCACCATGTCAGAGGTCAGAGAACCAAAGAACTTTGCTGAAACATCTAAAGATCCTAGGTGGGTAGAAGCCAAGGCAGAAATAACAACACTACAAGACAATAATACATGGGAAATAGTAGAACTACCAAAATGGAAAAATACAATAGGTTGCAAATGGGTATATAAAATCAAATACAAAGAAACTGGAGATATTGAAAGACTCAAATCAAGATTGGTTGCAAAAGGATATAGTCAACAAGAAGGGATAGATTATCAAGACTTTTTCTCCAGTGGTCAAAATGGTTATTGTGAGGACAGTACTATCTATGGCAGCATCCAGACACTGACATATTCACCAAATGAATGTCTATAATGCTTTCTTACAAGGATATTTGTGTGATTAAATATACATGGAACTACCACATGGATTTATCAGTCAGGAGGGAAAACAAGTATGTAGACTGATCAACTTCTTATATGGACTCAAACAAGCACCAAGACAATGGAATTTCAAAATTACAGAGGCTCTAATTCGAATGGAGTTTAAGCATTCACAATATGACCATTCATTATTTACAAAGAAAACAAACAAAGGGGTGGTACTGGTTTTGGTATATGTAGATGATATGCGGATCAGGAGAACAATTGGAACTGTTAGCCGATTTTCAATTGCTTAACGCAAGTGTACGTATCATTACAAGTAATATAGTCTGGTAAGACCGAATATCGTCCTCAGAGACTGGTTATCAAGTACTGATTATCTAAGCTTTAGTTTCTATTTGGCAACGTTAATTTATTTGTATTTTTTATCTAATAACTAAAACTAAGTAATTACAGAAAATAAACTAATTATGATAATATTTTGGTTTAAATTAGTTATGAAGGAATTAGAGCTTCCAATATCCTCAACTATCCACTCTTTTCAATTCTTAATGCAACTAGAATGACTTCTTCTTCTACGTTAAGATAGCGGTTAACTAGACTGTCTTATATTTCGGTTAGGATATATAATCGCTCAACCCCAGTGCAAAACCCTTTTATATTTTTATGATAAGATTTACCACATAGGAGGATTAAGAACAATAACCTATAATGTTACACAAGTATCGGGGTACTTTCGTCCGCAATTTTAACCTATGTCTATTCAATTACATCATATTCAAATCTCTCCTCTCGGTTCTTGATTCGAAATCATATAGATTATGATAATTAGTGATCAATTAACTATCAAACATTCATACCAATATTGAATAAATCTCAATCAAGTGAAGAAGAAATCAAACTAATGCATTAATTCATGAAAGAGAGTTTCAAGCGATTCAATAGAAAAACCCTAATTAAGTAATTAGCTCCTAAACATTATCATGTCAATAACTAATACAAACCAACATAAACTGAAATAAAAACAAAGAAAAGAAAAAGAACTTGAACCAAAATTGTCTCCAATCTTGTGTTGTAGCCTTCTTTCTTCTCCCCAAAGTAGAATATGAGATGTAAGATCCTAGATGAATAATGAGGTTAGGGTTTAGAGATTATATAGTTCGAAAAACTTGTGCTTCGGACCCTTTTACCCTTCGAAAATCGGCCCAGAAAATAAGAAATCCCGCCTCGACATCGCGGTCCTGCAGAATGGCACCGCGGTGCCGAAAATTCTGCGGCTTCTCAGTAATTATGGCACCGCGGTCCTACTTTCTGGCACCGCGACGTTAATTCTTGTAAACCCAGTCCGGTTTACAGGTCATTTCTCGTCCGGATTTTGTCTGATTTCTTCTATACTTTCCGGGACTTCTTAGGCTTCATTTCTTGGCCCTTTAAGTGTGCAATTCTACCTCAATTAAGCTCATTTCATCTTCTTTTGTCATTTCTCCATTTAGGACCGTTGTGACTCAAAAGAAAGAAAAACGGCCCTAACACGACACTAATTTCAACGAGAATGAGGAAAATACTAACAAAAAATGACTCAAAAAGTGTATATAACAAACCCCCAAACTTAACCTTTACTCGCCCTCGACTAAAGCACTAAACAAAAAAATAAAAAATAAAACAAAATCAAATAAAAGACTCAATAAAATGGATCAAATAATTATAGCAATGCTCTTTCAAAATCATGGATGAAAGATGGGATAATATGTTAGAACATATATAGCATGATTAATTAGCAATCTAGAATTTCAAGCTAGATATTCGCAAAATTCACTTGGATCATAATCACTGGAAATACAAACACCTAACCTATGCATGTCAATTTCATTCCATCTTTTTCAAAATGCTATAGACCTGTTTACTTGCTATTCTTCACTAATCATAGACATACACATTAAAGATCATCAGGACTTTTAAGGGTTGTAATGTAGGCTTAGGCAGGGGTAGATAAAAGTAGACATTTAGGCTCAATTTACGTACCATAAGCGTTTTTTTTGTCCTTTTTGACTTTCTTTTTAGTCTCATACCTATTTGTCCCCTATTTTCTTTTGAGAGAATGAGACACATTACAAATAACAAGCACCCCCTAACTTAGGCTTTTGCATATTTTTCATTGGGGTGCATCAAATTTTCATTCTTTTTTTTATCTCTTTTTCAACACTTTTTATTCCAAGAATCTTCAATTATCACTTATGGCACAAACATGGAATCATAGGGTGTCAAACAAAGATATTATTTTAGGCTCAACGGGGCTGATTAAGGATACAATTTATGTGAGAGTAGGTAATGAATGGTCAGAAGGGCTATCAAAGAAATGTCTGAATCATCTCTCTAAACATGTACATCTTAACTATTTCGCCTCAAATAACAAACAAACATATTTTCTAGACATTTTCAACCTTTCTTTCCATAACTGACAACGCATAGGCTAAGCACAAATATCCCAAAGAATTAGATGTCATGAATTTTTGGCATATCTAACTTAAGCACACAGATTGTCGCTTTTAGTTCTATTACATTATTCCACTTTATCCACTCAATATCTTTAGCAACTACCACATACATGATCCATAAAAAAAATTATGACTCAAAAACACATGGAACAACACAAAGACAAATAAAAAAGACTCAAAACTAGACACACAAAACAAACTAAGATCCCCCCAAACTTAAACAACACATTTTCCCTAATGTATGAAGACTAAAAAAAAGGGACAACTTACTGACACAACACAACGATCATAACGAAGGTCTGGGATGAGATTCTGGAAATTGCACATCTTTTGGGCTCTCAGAAGTTTCAACGCTTGTGATTCTTTCCCCCTTAGGGTCAGTCCTTAGTCCACCTGCCATCAAAACATAAGACAAAACTCAAGACCGTGAGACTGTTCAAGATAAAATAAAACAAACTAAAACAAAAATTAAAATAACATAATTAAAAACATTGGGTTGCCTCCCAACAAGCGCTATCTTTAACATCTTTTAGCTGGACGCAGTTAACCTTTATTAGTGCCCATTGGATCCTTCTGCGAACTGCTTGCAATCCGCACAGTCATTGTTGCGGGTCTCACTTTTCCTACAACACTTTTTTCAAACAAAGGCCTCATATCTAAGATTATCCCTCAATTACACAAGGTATGCTTGTCTTCTAGACTCTCTATACTGTAGGAATTAGTGAAACTCCCTACATCTCTCAACTTTTGGGGGTGCCCTTGAGGGTATGGACTTTCTGGTTGGGACTCAACAATGATAGTTGGTGATGTCTTTTCTGCAACGGGTATAGGAAAAAGAAATTCTAAGGAATCCAAAAAGGTGAAAAACTGGATCTCAGAAACCTCTTCTTTCTCTACACCAACTATCTCTCTCAATTCCTCATTATTCTCAACAGCTTGTTGTGGTTCAGGTTCTTCATCTGCTTATCACTCCCCACAACTGTGTCGCTAGGCAGATTTTCTTGCGGTACATTAATCACCATATCCGTCAGCTGCCCTATTTGTGTCTCCAAATTTTTGAGGGACACCCTTGTCTCAGCCATAAACTGAGTCTGGCACTTGGTGAGCTCATGATGGCTGTCTACAACTCATCTAGATCTTCCTCTTAATCCTGTGGGTTAGGTTGTTGTTGATGATTCCACTGCCCCTGATAGTAGTAGTAGTTCATGTGCCCTTTTTTTTTACTCTAACTTTACCTACAAAATAAGAAAAACAATAAAAACTGATAAAAAAATGCTTACAGAACAAGTTAGAAACTTGTTCATGGAGCAACCAAATTAGAAATAAGAATAGATAATTCGATATTGAAAGTACGCCAGTCCCCGACAACGGCGCCAAAAACTTGTTAGCCGATTTCCAATTGCTTAACGCAAGTGTACGTATCATTACAAGTAATATAGTCTGGTAAGACCGAATATCGTCCTCAGAGACTGGTTATCAAGTACCGATCATCTAAGCTTTAGTTTCTATTTGGTGACCGTTAATTTATTTATATTTTTTATCTAATAACTAAAACTAAGTAATTGCAGAAAATAAACTAATTATGATAATACTTTGATTTAAATCAGTTATGAAGGAAATAGGGCTTCCAATATCCTCAATCATCCACTCTTTTCAATCCTTAATGCAACTAGAATGACTTCTTCTTCTACGTTAAGATAGCGGTTAACTAGACTGTCTTATATTCCGGTTAGGATATATAATCGCTCAACCTCAGTGCAAAACCCTTCTATATTTTTATGATAGGATTTACCACATAGGAGAATTAAGAATAATAACCTATAATGTTACACAAGTATCAGGGTACTTTCGTCCGCGATTTTAACCTATGTCTATTCAATTACAGCATATCCAAATCTCTCCTCTCGGTTCTTGATTCGAAATCATATAGATTATGATAATTAGTAATCAATTAACTATCAAATATTCATACCAATATTGAATAAATCTCAATCAAGTGAAGAAGAAATCAAACTAATGCATTAATTCATGAAAGAGAGTTTCAAGTGATTCAATAGGAAAACCCTAATTAAGTAATTAGCTCCTAAATATTGTCATGTCAAGAACTAATACAAACCAACATAAACTGAAATAAAAACAAAGAAAAGAAAAAGAACTTGAACCAAAGTTGTCTCCAATCTTGTGTTGTAGCCTCATTTCTTCTCCCCAAAGTAGAATATGAGATGTAAGATCCTAGATGAATAATGAGGTTAGGGTTTAGGGATTATATTGTTGGGAAAAATTGCGCTTCATACCCTTTTACCCTTCGAAAATCGGCCCAGAAAATCAGAAATCCCGCCTCGGCACCTCGGTCCTGCAGAATGGCACCGCGATGCCAAAAATCATGCGGCTTCTCAGTAATTATGGCACCGCGGCGCTAATTGCCTTGTAAACCCAATCCGGTTTACAGGTCATTTCTCGTCCGGATTTTGTCTGATTTCTTCTATACTTTCCGTGACTTCTTAGGCTTCATTTCTTGGCCTTTTAAGTGTGCAATTCTACCTCAATTAAGCTCATTTCATCTTCTTTTTGCCATTTCTTCATTTAGGACCGCTGTAACTCAAAAGAAAAAAAACTACCATAACACGACACTAATTTCAACGAAAATGAGGAAAATACTATTAAAAAATGACCCAAAAGGTGTATATAAAATATGACTAACAGGAACAGATAGAGGAGAGAAAACAAACTCTACAACAAGCCTTTAAAATGAAGGATCTATGAGAGTTAAAGTCCTTTCTGGGCATAGAGTTTGCAAAATCAGGCAAAGGAATATTGATGCACCAAAGGAAGTATACTTTACAACTAATTGCTGAGTTAGGACTGGCAGCATCTAAACCTTGTAATACTCCAATTGACTGCAACATGAGACTTACTACAAAGGAATATGATGATCATCTTCAACAGTCTAAAACTGAAGATGAACTACTGGATAACATTGGTACTTATCAAAGACTGATAGGGAAGCTGCTGTACTTAACTGATACAAGACTATATATAGCTTACAGTGTACAAACACTTAGCCAATTTCTACAACAACAAAAAAAGTCCCACATTGTGGCTGCTCTCAGAATAATGAGATATGTCAAGATTGTTATACCCCGTAGTTCTGACCCTACGTATGAGAGCGTACGAAAGCATGTAAGACTTAAAATTTTCAAAGGATAGGTTGACGGATTATTCCGGACGGGTTTTAGTCAACTTTGAGGCGGGTTATGACCCGATACATTGAGAGTTCCTAAGTGTTTCAAAGGCCTAGGGCGTAGTTCGTGGAGTCTAGATTCCAACGCAACCAACCGTTCGTCGATAGGACGTCGGAGTAGGAAGTTATGAGAGTTACAAGTTCAGTGCGCAGTCGGACAGAAATGTGTTTCGGACAAACGCAGGCATGCGCCGAAAAGTACCGAGGGTCGTTGAAGTTGCAGCGCGCCATGGCAGTTAGGCAGCGGCGCCAAAGTTCGTAGAGGCTGCGGAGGTTTCGTGGCCGCGCCGAGGCGGGATTTTTGGGCGGAAAAACTTAGAAAAGTCAGATTTTTCTTTTAAAAGACCTTGGGAGGGTGACAAGTGTCCGCCCCCCCATCTGATTTCTTGCATGCAATATATTGACCAAGTCTTGAAGACTTGGTCATCTTCCAATTTCTCTCTCTCTCTCTCTAAAAATCAGCTCATCCTTCTCTCTACATTTCCAAAGGAAATCCAAGCCTAAGGAAAAATCTGAAAAGTTAAGAACAAAAAAGGAAGCTTGTGGCTAGCTTGTGGTGGTGTTCTTGGCAAGGAAGCTAGCAAAATATTTGGAATAAGTTTGGCTAAAACTCCAAGGTAATGATTCTCCCTTTAGATTTAGTTTATAGTGTTGCATGTTAAGAAGAAAGAACTTGTGGTAGTAAATAATGCTCATAGAGTCATTGCATGCTAGAAATGTGGTTTGGATATGAAAAATGGGTTAAGAAGAGATTATGAGCATGTTGTAGCCTAAAAACTACCTTAGAATTGTTAAGTGAATTGTTGTAACTTATGGGGCAGAATTTTACACACCCAAGTTTAGGTGTGTAATCCCCTTTGAATTGTTGGATTGATTGAGCCTTAAATGTGGCAATTGAATGATAAATTCGGCCTTGAGAAAGGTGGCAAAGTGAGTAGAAACAAAGGAAATGCTGCCCAATTTTCCATAGAATTTAGTGGCTTTGAGTTTAGATTATTCTACATTGAAAGTAGAGGTTAATAAACGTATCATGGTTATTTTAGGTTGACATATTACTTGCGGTAGTTTTGGACTTAGCAAGTGGATTGATCAAAAAGGTATATGTGAAGCTTTCCTATCTCTTGAGCATGAATAGATGAAACTATGTAGTATGGTAGACGTACAAGATTTGGTATTCTTACCCGTTTTAAGTATATAATGACTTGTTTCGTTTTAAGAATGTGTAAGTCCCTTGGTTAAGGGAAAAGTATGATTTTACTAAAGTGTAGAATTAATATAACAACTTTATGGGAAGTTGGTTTATTAGCTTCATAAAAGGTTAATGAGAAGAGATTTACTCTAAAGTAAGATAAGTATATGAAGAGGCAAATTGGTTTTAAGGCATCAATTGCCTAAGGGTTTTTATGTATAAAGAAAAGTCACTTTTAAAAGAATTGAAGTATATAGTACTTGGGTTAAATTCCCGGTTTCTCCTTTATTAAAGATATGATTAAGTGCCTTAAGTAAACTAAAATGAGAGGGTATATGAACAAGACTACTAAGAAGTTATAAGTTTTCTTAACTTATTTATGATTATGATATGATGACAGTTTGAGCTAGAGTAAGAGTATATCTGAGGGGCAAGCCCCAAGATCGTTATACCACCTTCTCCAGGGTAAGAGTATGTATGAGGGGCAAGCCCCAAGATCGTCATACCACCTTCTTCAGTGTAAGAGTATATCTGAGGGGCAAGCCCCAAGATCGTTATACCAACTGCTTCAGTGTAAGAGTATATCTGAGGGGAAAGTCCCCAAGATCGTTATACCAACTGCTTCAGTGTAAGAGTATATCTGAGGGGAAAGTCCCCAAGATCGTTATACCATCTGCTTCGGGGTAAGAGTATATCTGAGGGGTAAGTCCCCAAGATCGTTATACCACTTGTTCCGTGGATTAGCTACCCATGATGCGAGGAATACCTCATGCGAGTCCTTATGGGCTTATGCGGGTGAAATAGTCCCAAGCGGGCGGGTACAGCCTATGCGAAGAATACCTCATGCGGGTCCACAAGACCTATGCGGGTGAAATAGTCCCAGGAGTAGGGGTGCTTATTGATACTACGGGCGAGGTACCCTGTTTTGATCCTAAGGCCCCTATTT
Source organism: Przewalskia tangutica (assembly GCA_029844215.1). Lineage (NCBI taxonomy): Eukaryota > Viridiplantae > Streptophyta > Magnoliopsida > Solanales > Solanaceae > Przewalskia > Przewalskia tangutica. The sequence goes on along the minus strand of CM056738.1, from coordinate 89,699,422 downwards.
TATGCAGTATTATATATACTTGTCACTCTCATTGTTAGTAAGACACAGTCAAAGGTATTTTGATTTTCTTCTATGACCCCAACTTACTTTTAGACTTATGATATCATTATTATAGTATTTTTCCAGCTTTACATACTTGGTACATATTGTGTACTGACCCCCTTCCTGGCCGCTGCGTTAAATGCCGCAGTGGTAAGCAGATTGTGGATCCTCGTTCTTAGGATCACTATTCTGGTGTCAGAAGCTCCATTCCTCCGGAAGCTTGTTTATTGGTACGAACATTCCCTGATGCTATAGGTATTTTGTACATTCAGGGGTATGGCGGGGCCCTGTCCCGCCACAGCTGTTATCTTTAGAGGTCTGTAGTCACATATATGTTTTGGGCTATAAGAACCAGTTGTACTACTATACTTTGTTTAAGTATGTTTTAAGGGAGACAGCCTTATCGGCTGGCCAGTGATGTTTACCATTTTTATAAGTTATGTGTTATGTATGTTCCGCTGCTATTCTCTGACATATATCTGACAGGGTACCCCGGTAGGGTACTAGTCGCGGCCCCGGGGTTGGGTCGTGACAAAAGTGGTATCAGACAAAAGTGGTATCAGAGCAGTAGAGTCTTGATTATCGGTGTGTCGTGCACCACATCTATAATCAGGAGGCTGCATGATATTTAGGATTGGTTTCCATTCTTTCACTCTGAGATCGTGCAATAGAGCTGAGTTATAGGTTGAATCTCCCATGATGTTTTCCTTTATGTATCAGTTATGCCTCCACGCAAGGCAACCGCGGCCCAGAAGGGCAAGGCAGCTGAGGTTGCTGCTAGTGGGACGCGGAGGGTCACGAGGGCACAGGCCCAGTCCTTACCAGAGATGATGTTTAGGCGGCGAAGTTCCACGTCGCCGCCACCAGCAGAGTCCGGCGTGACGCGCCATCGAGACCATGCAGACGAGCCTCGATCCAACGATCGGTCCGAGTACGAGATTACGGGAAGTGATTCTGCATCGACCAAAGATAGTGGCGGCGCCGACAGAGCGAAGCGCCAACCCTAGAGCCGATTTACTGGATTCGGATTTCTTGCCGTCACCCACCCGAAGTTCTATGGTTCGAGATTTGAGGAGGATCCGCAGGAGTTTGTCCAAGATTTCACAACGGACCATGCAGGTCCTTAGGGCATCGGGATCGAGTGCATTATACTAGCTTACCGGTTACGCGATATTGCGTTGAACTGGTTTGAGTCATGGGTATTGTCGAGGGGTGAGAATGCTCTTCCAACTGATTGGGAGGAGTTCACGGAGGCGTTCCTAGACCACTTCTTACCTCCTGAGGTGAGGAGAGCCCGCGTAGATAGGTTCTTGACCTTGAGACAGGATGGGAGGACTATCAGAGAGTACACTGAGTTCGACTCCTTGGCCAGATATGCGCATACATAGTAGCTGACACATGGCACAGGGTTCATCGATATGTGATGGGGTTAGACCGTCATATGATTACTGCATGCTTGGGGGTGGCTCTTCACCGAGGATGGATATTTCCGTAATGCAGCGCACGAGGATTGAGGACATAGAGGCGTAATCGGCTAGATTTGGGCCACCAAGAGGCCGGGACGAGCTCGAGGCGATTTTCGAGGCGGCACAGCAGACTAGTCCACATTCGGCCAGCCTGAGTGCTCCTTCTCGATTTCCGGCGGAGGTCCGATCAGCAGGTTATTCGAGCGGTCGGGCTCCAGGACTTGAGTTTTCGCGAGGCAGACCAAAGACTAATCGAGACCACCTACCTCTCGCTGTGTTCGATTCTGTAGGTCTCAACCGGCCGAATGCCGTATGGGTTCGGGAGCGTGTTACTCTTGTGGCCAGCAGGGCCATCTAAAGAAGGATTGTCCGTCCTTAGGCGGCGGGAGCGTTATGGTTCAGCCGACGGGGTCAGTTGCTGGATATTCATCTTCGATGGTCAGACGCCCCGGAGGGCAGGGTACTTATGTGCCAGCAGGCCGCGACAGAGATCGTGGTAGGGGTCCCAGTTCTAGCGGTCCTCAGAACCGCATCTATGCTATGTCGGTCAGACCGGGAGGCGTCACGGATGTCGTCAGTACATTATTGGTTTCTTCTTTGTGATGTATATGCTTTGATAGATCCGAGTTCTACCTTGTCCTACATATCTCCTCATATTGCCTGTAGAATAGGGATAGGGCCCGAGTTCATAAGACCTTTTGAGGTGGATACGCCAGTAGGTGATTCAGTGGTAGCTGAGCGGGTGTATAAGGCTTGCCCTGTGACTATAGATAGCCGTTAGACTCTAGCCGACTTGATAGAGTTGGATATGACAGACTTTGATGTGATTATGGGTATGGATTGGCTAGCATCTTGCTATGCCAACGTGGATGAGAGGATTAGTTCGGTTCCGGTTTCTGTGAGCGGTTATCAGTGGAAGGAATCTTGCATCGCCGGGGTAAGTTTATTTCTTACCTCGAGGCTAGGAAGATGGTGCGGAAGGGTATATCTACCATATGGTTCGGGTATTCGACATCGAGGTCGAGGTACGGACCTTCGATCCGATTGTTAGAGAGTTTCCGCACGTATTCCCGCACGAGCTTAGCATCCTCCCGAGAGGGAGATTGAGTTTTGTATTGATTTGGCGCCAGACACTCGACCGATATCTATTCCTCCATACAGGATGGCACCTGCCGAGTTGAAGGAATTGAAGGACCAGCTGAAAGATTTGCTGGAGAAAGGCTTTATTAGGCCAAGTGTTTCTCCCTGGGGAGCACCAGTATTATTTGTAAAGAAGAAAGATGGGACGCTGCGTATGTGTATTGATTACAGGCAGCTAAACAAGGTAACTATCAAGAACAAGTATCCCCTCCCCAGGATTGACAATTTGTTTGACCAGTTGCAGGGTGCAAAGTGTTTTTCCAAGATAGACTGCGATGCAGTTATCATCAGTGCGAGTTAGAGAGATAGATATCCCAAAGATCGCATTCAGGACCGTATGGGCACTATGAGTTCAGTGATGTCTTTCGGGTTGACCAACGCCCAAAGGTATTCATGGATTTGATGAATAGGGTGTTCAGCCATTCTTGGATATGTTCGTTATAGTGTTTATTGATGATATCTTGGTGTATTCGCGCACGAGCAGAGCATCTGATCATTTGAGGACGGTATTGGAGTCCTCCGAGACCGCGATTGTATTCCAAGTTCTCGAAGTGCGAGTTACGGTTAGCTTGGCTTTCTTAGGGCATGTTATCGGGCCGACGGTATTCGGTTGTCTGACTAAGATTGAGGCGATCAAGACTTGGCCTGCACTCCACCACACCGAGTGCGCCTTGGGCCTCACAGGTATTATCGGAGGTTTGTAGAGAAATTTGCTTATTTCAAGACTTTGACTAAGCCGACTCGGAAAGCGCTATGTTCGTGGACGGATACTTGAGGAAAGTTTCCAGCTAAAGGAGAAGTTGACGACCGCCCATTCTTACTCTTAGGAGGGCTTAGATGGATATGTGGTTTATTGTGACGCGTCGGTGTCGGGCAGTGCTTTGACGCAAAGACGCAAGGTTATAGCTTATGCATATCGGCACTTTAGGAAGCATGAGAAGAACTATCCCACACATGACTTGGAGTTGGCGATGATTCATGCCTTGAAGATGCGAGACATTATTTATATGGAGTGCGTGTGGACATTTACACGGACCACAAGAGTCTCCAAGACATCTTGACCGGAGGAGCTGAACTTGCGCAGAGCGGTGGTTGGAGCTACTTAAGGATTACGATGTTGATATTCGTACCACCCGGGAAGGCCATGTCTTCGCGGATGCCCTTAGTCGCGGTCGATAGGTAGTCATGCGATGTTCACCCGCAGAAGAGGATATGGTCCGAGAGATACATCGGCTAGCGAGCCTTGGGGTTCGTTTGGTTGATTCCGATAGTGATGGAATTCGGTTCGAGAGGTTGCCGAGTCTTCATCGTCGAGGAGGTGAAGAGGCGGCGATGATGATCCGATTTTGGTACGGCATCGAGATGCCGCTTCGAGAAAGAGAGAGTCTATTTGAGGTAGCGCTGATGGGTGCTAAGATTCGAGGGCGGTTGTGTGTTTCGATGTGACAGACTTCGTCGTCAGATTCGTGAGGCACGCGGTGCTCGTTATTCTATTCATCCGGGTCGACTAAGATGTATCATGACCTCGAATCGTGTATTGGTGGGATGGCCTAAAGAGGACGCCATGAGTTCGTGGCACGCCCGAATTGTCGCCAGTTAAGATTGAGCACGAAGCGGTGGTCATTGCAGCTATTGATATTCGACTTGGAAGTGGGAGGTGATAAATATGGATTTTATTACGGGCTACCTACCACTCGGAGGAAGCATGATTCCATTTGGGTGATTGTCGACGGTCGAAAATCAGCCCATTTTCTTCCGCCGAACGACGTTCTCGGTGAGGACTATGCGGATTATATATTAGAGAGATTGTGAGACCGCACGAGTCGGTGTCGATTATATCGATAGAGAGCCCGTTCTCGGCTAACTCGGAGGTCTTTTGAGAGGATTAGGGACACAGTGAGTCTCAAGACGACATTTCATCCTCGATCGACGGACAGCCGAGCGCACTATCCGCACTCGAGGATATCTTTGCGGGCTTGTGTTATTGATTTCGTGGTAGCCGGGAGGATCATTTGCCTCTTGGAGTTTGCTTACAACAACGGCTACCATTCCGGTATTCGATGGCGCCTTTACGAGGCCTTATACGGGAGGAAGTGCAGTCACCGATAGGCTGGTTCGAGTGGGAGAAGTGCGATTAGTCGGGCGGACTTAGTTCGTGACGATGGATAAGGTGAAGCTTATCCAGAGCGGTTGTTGGCGGCTCGAGTCGGCAAAGTCGTATCTGACCATCGCGTCGACACTTGGAATTTGAGATAGATGATTGGGTTTTTAAAGGTATCTCCATGAAGGCGTGATGAGATTTGGAAAGAAGGGAAACTTAGCCCAAGGTACATTGGGTCGACGATTGTCGTAGGGTAGTGGTTGCTATGAGTTAGATCTGCCGTCCGATTTGGAGGCGGTACATCCAGTTTTCCATGTGTCCATGTTGCGGAAATGTATTGGAGATCCATCTAGAGTGCACCCGGTTCATGATGTCCAAGTGACAGAAGAGTTATCGTATGAGGAAAGTCCCATAGCGATACTCGATCGTCGAGTTAGACGACCGGACGAAAGACGTGGCTTCGTCAAGGTCCTATGGCGAACGAGCAGGAGGAAATGACGTGGGAAGCAGAGGATGACATGATGAAGAAGTACCTCACCTATTTCCTATACCTCCGGGTAACCCACTTTCACGCTTGTTAGTTTTGATTTAGCATTTACGCTTAGATGTTGTAGCTCGTGGAGCTTCTTTATTTGCAAAAAGAATAGTTAAGAGGTCTATGTCGATGTTGTGATTTGAGTAAGCCTAGAAGGAACATTCGGGACGAATGTTTCTAAGGGGAGAATGTTATACCGTAGTTCTGACCTACGTATGAGGCGTCTGAAATCATGTAAGACTTAAAATTTTCAAAGGATAGGTTGTGGATTATTAGGACGGGTTTTAGTCAACTTTGAGTCAGGTTATGACCCGATACATTGAGAGTTCCTAAGTGTTTCAAAGACCTAGGGCGTAGTTCGTGGAGTCTAAATTCCAGCGCAACCAACCGTTCGTCGATAGGACGTCGAGTAGAAGTTATGAGAGTTACAATTTCGGTCGTGATCGGACAGAAATGTGTTACGACAAAGCGCGGCAGGGCGCGCCGGATGCAGGTCGCGCGAAAGCATCGAGGGTCGCTGAAGTTGCAGCACCGCTGCGCCAGATGACAGGCGGCGCGCGAAAGTTCGAAGAGGCTGCGGAGGTTTCAGCACATGGCCGAGGCGGGATTTTTGGGCGGAAAAACTTAGAAAAGTCAGATTTTTCTTTTAAAAGACCTTGGGAGGGTGACAAGTGTCCCCCCCCCATCTGATTTCTTGCATGCAATATATTGACCAAGTCTTGAAGACTTGGTCATCTTCCAATTTCTCTCCCTCTCTCTAAAAATCAGCTCCTCCTTCTCTCTACATTTCCAAAGGAAATCCAAGCCTAAGTAAAATCAAAAAGTTAAGAACAAAAAAGGAAGCTTGTGGCTAGCTTGTGGTGGTGTTCTTGGCAAGGAAGCTAGCAAAATATTTGGAATAAGTTTGGCTAAAACTCTAAGGTAATAATTCTCCCTTTAGATTTAGTTTATAGTGTTGCATGTTAAGAAGAAAGAACTTGTGGTAGTAAATAATGCTCATAGAGTCATTGCATGCTAGAAATGTGGTTTGGATATGAAAAATGGGTTAAGAAGAGATTATGAGCATGTTGTAGCCTAAAAACTACCTTAGAATTGTTAAGTGAATTGTTGTAACTTATGGGGCAGAATTTTACACACCCAAGTTTAGGTGTGTAATCCCCTTTGAATTGTTGGATTGATTGAGCCTTAAATGTGGCAATTGAATGATAAATTCGGCCTTGAGAAAGGTGGCAAAGTGAGTAGAAACAAAGGAAATGCTGCCCAATTTTCCATAGAATTTAGTGGCTTTGAGTTTAGATTATTCTACATTGAAAGTAGAGGTTAATAAACGTATCATGGTTATTTTAGGTTGACATATTACTTGCGGTAGTTTTGGACTTAGCAAGTGGATTGATCAAAAAGGTATATGTGAAGCTTTCCTATCTCTTGAGCATGAATAGATGAAACTATGTAGTGCGGTGACGTCAAGATTTGGTATTCTTACTCGTTTTAAGTATATAATGACTTGTTTCGTTTTAAGAATGTGTAAGTCCCTTGGTTAAGGGAAACGTATGATTTTACTAAAGTGTAAAGTTAATATAACATCTTTATGGGAAGTTGGTTTATTAGCTTCATAAAAGGTTAATGAGAAGAGATTTACTCTAAAGTAAGATAAGTATATGAAGAGGCAAATTGGTTTTAAGGCATCAATTGCCTAAGGGTTTTTATGTATAAAGAAAAGTCACTTTTAAAAGAATTGAAGTATATAGTACTTGGGTTAAATTCCCGGTTTCTCCTTTATTAAAGATATGATTAAGTGCCTTAAGTAAACTAAAATGAGAGGGTATATGAACAAGACTACTAAGAAGTTATAAGTTTTCTTAACTTATTTATGATTATGATATGATGACAGTTTGAGCTAGGGTAAGAGTATATCTGAGGGGCAAGCCCCAAGATCGTTATACCACCTTCTCCAGGGTAAGAGTATGTCTGAGGGGCAAGCCCCAAGATCGTCATACCACCTTCTTCAGTGTAAGAGTATATCTGAGGGGCAAGCCCCAAGATCGTTATACCAGCTGCTTCAGTGTAAGAGTATATCTGAGGGGAAAGTCCCCAAGATCGTTATACCATCTGCTTCGGGGTAAGAGTATATCTGAGGGGTAAGTCCCCAAGATCGTTATACCACCTGTTCCGTGGATTTACTACCCATGATGCTAGGAATACCTCATGCGAGTCCTTATGGGCTTATGCGGGTGAAATAGTCCCATGCGGACGGGTACAGCCTATGCGAGGAATACCTCATGCGGGTCCACAGGACCTATGCGGGTGAAATAGTCCCAGGAGTAGGGGTGCTTATTGATACTACGGGCGAGGTACCCTGTTTTGATCCTAAGGCCCCTATTTTATGCAGTATTATATATACTTGTCACTCTCATTGTTAGTAAGACACAGTAAAAGGTATTTTGATTTTCTTCTATGACCCCAACTTACTTTTAGACTTATGATATCATTATTACAGTATTTTCCAGCTTTACATACTTGGTACATATTGTGTACTGACCCCCTTCCTCGGGGGCTGCGTTCATGCCGCAGGTAAGGGTAAGCAGATTGTGGATCCTCGTTCTTAGGATCACTATTCCGGTGTCAGAAGCTCCATTCCTCCGGAAGCTTGTTTATTGGTACGGACATTTCCTGATGCTATAGGTATTTTGTACATTCAGGGGTATGGCGGGGCCCTGTACCGCCACAGCTGTTATCTTTAGAGGTCTGTAGTCACATATATGTTTTGGGCTATAAGAACCAGTTGTACTACTATACTTTGTTTAAGTATGTTTTATGGGAGACACTTTATCGGTGGCGGTGATGTTACCACTTTTATAAGTTATGTGTTATGTATGTTCATTGCTATTCTCGACATATACGGCGAAGTACCGGTAAGTACGATCAGCGCCCGAGGTTGGGTCGTGACAAAGATGTAACTAGGAAAAAAGATATTTCTATCCAGCAAGCCTCAAGAAACTATAACAACATACTGTGATGCTGACTGGGCTGCTTGCTCAAACACCAGAAAGTCAGTCAATGGTTACTTGGTATTCTTGAAGAGATTGGCATCAGCATCAGTACCCCAGTAACTATATACACAGACAGTAAATCTGCAATTCAAATTGCTGCAAACCCTGTCTTTCATAAAAGAACCAAACACATAGAAATTGATCTACACTTTATAAGAGAAAAGATTCAAAAGGGTATAATAAAACCAGAATATATCAATACCTCTAATCAACTAGCAGATATACTTACTAAAGGCCTAAGTAAACACCAACACTATTATCTATGCTCCAAGCTTGGACTGCTTAATATATTTTCAGCACCCAGCTTGAGGGGGGTTGTTGAAGGAAGTTAACACATTAAGAATATAATGAATAAAGAAGTTAGAAGATTAGTTAAAAGGAAGTTAGAAGTAGAAGTTGAAGAAGAAGCCTCTCTACATTTGTACACTATATATACATGCATAATGTAATTGTAAAGACTTACTCAATAATGAAGCTAATACACTCTACTCTATCATCTTCTCCATTTACATATCTGCTCTTCATTATTGTCTCTCTCTATTGAATGTCTTCTTCTTTCTTGAGTATCTCGTGTATATCGCCTGTATATCTTCTTCTTTTCCTCGACTGTGTCGACATGCAAATGTCCAGAGACTGTTGAAGTTATTCAACAATGGCCAAACGAGAGCTACAAATATAACAACTTTTATATGTCGTGAAAATATTGCAGGTTTATATACTTCTATTCCTATTTGTTCAAATAAGTAAAAAGTTAAACTATAGCCTCAGGTAAAATATTAATTTTAATTAGTCAAATTATTATCTCGGTAAGTTTCAATCAGTTTATCTATTAAAAAGGTTTAAGACTCATATTTTAGTTAACGATAATCAAAATTGAAAAAGAAAGTTATCGTAGAACAAGTTAATACGACAAGTATTCTTGTAAACATGTATATATAGAAATAATTGTATCCCTACCTATAATTAAAATATTTCTATATATTGTGTAAATATAATTATGGTAAGACTAAGATTCCTACTTTGTATATGCTTAGAATTCCTATTGTATAAGGGATGAATATTGTACTCTATATATACTTTGATATTAATGATAAGACTCCCCAAGGGAGATTAATATCATCTTACACGGTATCAAGAGCCTAAACTCCAAAAATCTAGAAATTTTGTACAAGTTGTCGCCCCCTCCTCACGGCGTCGCGGCTCCCCTATGTTCCTTCCAAAAAAAAAATTGGTTCTTCCTCTCTACTCTAATTGGCTATCCCTGATTCTTCCACACTTTCTGACGCATCTGCCTCCACAAACCCCACCACAAAGTCATCACCCCTGTTTCATTCCGCCCTTACTTTTTCCAACATCAAGAACCATATTCCTATCCTACTTGATCAAGAAAACAGTCAGTATTCTCCTTGGGTTGAACTGTTTCGCAATCATGCATGTCTCTACAACGTGCTTGATCATATTGATGACACCATTCCGCGCCTCCGGAGGTTGATGATTCTACTTGGCGTCATCTAGACGTCGGTGTTAAACAATGGATATATGGTAGTATTTCTCAGGATCTACTTCTCACTATCATGAAATCTGACTCCATAACCCGTGACTTGTGGAATCGTTTGGAGGAAATTTTTCAGGACAATAAGCACACCCGTGCTGTGTATTTAGAGGAGCAATTTAACAATACACTTCTTGAATTTTTTTCCAATGTGACTGAGTACTGCAAACAGTTAAAGCTCTTGACGGATCAACTTACTGCTGTCGACTCGCCTGTTACTGACACCAAAATAATGTTACAATTGATTGCTGGCCTCCCTAAAGGCAAATTTGATACATTGGCCACCATAATTCAACAGACGAATCCGTTACCCAGCTTTAACAAAGTTCGCTCACAGTTGTTGCTCGAAGAAACTCATCGTGCTAAGCAAAGAACCAGCGCGCGGTGGCTCCCAAAGACGGACCACCGCGGTGCCTCAACCTGAGCCGCGGCGCTGCCCCATTCGATGCAGATCCTTCAACCCTTATTCCTACCACGGGTTGTTAGGTCCAGCACCACAACAAACCCACTTCATGCAGGGACAGTTCCAGCAGCCCTCTTCTTCCAGGACACCCACTGAGTTGGGTCAGGCTTTCAGCACCCTCAACATGCAAAAACCTGACAACAATTGGTACATGGACTCCGGAGCCACATCACCCAGTCTGCAGATACTATTTCCAAACTATGTAGTTTAAAGCATCCTCAATATGTTACAGTTGGTAGTGGACAACGCATTTCAGTAAAGGGTTATGGTACATCATACACACAACCTCCCCATCCACCATTCTCCCTTAAAAATACCTTATATTCCCCACACATGATTAATAACCTAATTTCTGTCCGCCAATTTACTCGTAATAATTCTGTCTTTGTTTAATTTGACCCTTTTGGTTTCACTATAAAGGATCTTCGTATGGGGACACCTATTACGAGATGCAATAACGCGGGGGATCTCTATCCATTCCCATCCACATTCGCTGCCAGATCTTGTTCTCCCGTCTCTCTAGCGGCTATTTCTTCTTCGACATGTCATAATAGGCTTGGTCACCCAGGACTCCCAGTCTTTAATTGTCACGACCCGACCCCGGGGCCGCGACTAGTACCCTACTGGGGTACCCTGTCAGGTATATGTCAGAGAATAGCAGCGGAACATAACACAACACATAACATCATAAAAAGGGTAATACATATCGGCGGTAGATAAGTGTCGCTTCCATAAACATACTTAACCAAAGTATTTATAATACAACTGGTTCTTATAGCCCAAAACACATAGGTGGCCACAGACCTGTAAAGATAACAACTGTGGCGGGACAGGGCCCCGCCATACCCCTGAATGTACAAAATACCTATAGCATCAGGGAAATATCCGTACCAATAAATAAGCTTAGGAATGAAGCCGACAGGAATAGTGATCCTAAGAACGAGGATCCTCGATCGCTTACCCTTACCTGCGGCATGAACGCATCCAGGGAAGGGTCGATACCTGATATGTACCAAATGCGTAAAGCTGGGAAAAATACTGTAATATGATATCATAAGTCTAAAAGCAAGCTGGAGTCATGAAAGACAATAAAATACCTTTTACTGTGCCTTACTAACAATGAGAGTGACAAATATATATGTATAATACTGCATAAAGTAGGAGGCTCATGATCAAAACAGGGTACCTCGCCCGTAGTATCAATAAAACCATCCTACTCCTGGGACTATTTCACCCGCATGGGTCATGTGGACCGCGTGGTACTTCCTCGCATCGGTGTACCCGGCATGGGACTATTTCACCCGCATAAGCCCATAAGGACTCGCATGAGGTATTCCTCGCATCATGGGTAGCAAATCCACGGAACAGGTGGTATAACGATCTTGGGGACTTTACCCTCAGATATACTCTTACCCTGAAGCAGATGGTATAACGATCTTGGGGCTGTACCTCAGATATACTCTTACACTGGAGCAGATGGTATAACGATCTTGGGGCTTGCCCGCCGGATATACTCTTATCTTGGTGCGGATGGTATAAAGATCTTGGATCTGCCTCCGGATATACTCTACCTTTGGAGAAGGTGGTATGGCGATCTTGGGGCTTGCCCAGGACATACTCTTACCCGGAGAAGGTGGTATAACGATCTTAGGGTTTGCCCTCGGATATACTCTTACCCTAACTCAAATCACATCATATCATAATCATAAATAAGTTAAGAAAACTTATAACTTCTTCTTCGTCTTGTTCATATACCCTCTCATTTTAGTTTACTTAAGGCACTTAACCATATCTTTAATAAAAGAATCTGGAGTTTAACCCAAGTACTATATCTTGAACCCTTTTGAAAATGACTCTTCTTTATACATAAAACCTTTGGGCAATTGATACCTTAAAATCAAGTTGCCTCTCCATATACTTATCTTATTTAGAGTAAATCTCTTCTCATTAACCTTTTATGAAGCTAATAAACCAACTTCCCATAAAGTTGTTATATTAACTCTACACTTTAGTAAAATCATACTTTTCCCTAACTAAGGGAATCATACATTCTTAAAATGAAACAAGTCATTATATACTTAAAGCGAGTAAGAATACCAAATGTTGTCGTCTGCCGTACTACATAGTTTAATCTATTCATGCTCAAGAGATAGGAAAACTTCACATACCTCTTTGGTCAATCCACTTGCAGTCCAACTACCGCAAGTAATATTTCAACCTATAATAACCGTGATATGTTCATTAACCTCTAATTTCAATGTAGAATAATCTAACTCAAAGCCACTAAATTCTACGGAAAATTGGGCGACATTTCCTTTGTTTCTACATACTTTGCCACCTTTCTCAAGGCCGAATTTATCATCCAAATGCCTCGTTCAAGGCTCAACAATCCAACAATGCAAAGGGGATTACACACCCAAACTAATTACGCCCCACAAAGTACAATAATTCATTTTAACAAGTTTAAGGTAGTTTTAGGCTACAACATGCTCATTTGTTCTTTTAACCAATCCTTTCATATCCCAACAACATTTCTCACATACAATCAATCTAAGGCCCTTATTTCCAACTAAAAGTTCTTCCTACTTACTTAACATGCGATACCAAATACCAACTATAAAGAAGAATGGTTACCTTAGAGCTTTTAGCCAATTTACTCCAACAATTGCTAGCCTCTACTGCACGAATATCACCACAATAGTCTTCACAAGCGTGTATTACCCTGTCGTGCCTATCACACTGTTCAGATGTTCTTGAGGCTGAGAATTTCTCTTGGAAACTTAGAGAGAGGGGAGAGCTAAAGCTTTAGAGAGAGGAATTGGAAGATGACCAAGTCTTCAAGACTTGGTCAATATATTGCATGCAAGAAATCAGATGGGGACACTTGTCACCTCCCAAGGTCTTTAAAAGAAAAATCGACTTTTCTAAGTTTTTCCGCCAAAATCCCGCGCCTACACTGAAACCTCCGCAGGCTCTCGAACTTTGGCGCGACCTGTCTCTGGCCACGGCGCTGCAACTTCAGCGACCCTCGGTGCTTTAGGCGCCGCCACGCATCCGCGCCGCGGCCCTCGCGCTTTGCACAAACGCATTTACGCCCATTGCGCTGAACTTGTAATTCTCATAACTTCCTACTCTGACGTCCTATCGACGAACGGTTGGTTGCGTTGGAATCTAGACTCAACGAACTACGCCCTAGGCTTTTAAAATACTTAGGAACTCTCAATGAATCGGGTCACAACCCGCCTCAAAGTTGACTAAAACCCGTCCGGAATAATCCGTCAACCTATCCTTTGAAAATTTTAAGTCTTTCATGCTTTCGTACGCTCTCATACGTAGGGTCAGAACTACGGGGTATAACATTCTCCCTCCTTAGAAACATTCGTCCCGAATGTTCCTTCTAGGCTTACTCAAATCATATTATCGACATAGACCCTCTCAACTACTCTTTTGCAAAATTAAGAAGCTCCACGAGCCACAACATACTTAAGCGAAATTACTAAATCAAAACTAACAAGCAGGAAAGTAGGTTACCTGGAGGTATAGGGAATAAGTGAGGATACTTCTTCATCATATCGTCCTCTGCTTCCCATGTCATTTCCTCCTGTTTCGCCATAGACCTTGCGGAAGCCACGTCTTTCGTTCAAGTCGCCAACTTTGACGATCGAGTATCGCTATGGGACTCTCTCATACGATAACTCCTCCGCCACTTGGACATCCCGAACCGGTGCACTCTAGATGGATCTCGATACATTTCCGCAACATAGACACATGAAAAAGCGGATGCACCGCCTCCAAATCGGACGGAAGATCTAACTCATGACAACGCTTGCCTACCTACGGACAATCGATCATTGATGTACCTTGGGCTAAGCTTCCCGCTTCTTTCCAAATCTCATCACGCCGCCGTGGCGATACTTTTAGAAAAACCCAATCATCTATCTCGAACTCCAGTGTCGGCGCCGATGATCTGCGTCACGACTTTTGCCGACTACGGTGCAACAATCGCTCTGGATAAGCTTCACTTATCGGCACTGTGAACTAAGTGCGGCCCGACTAGCGAACTTCTCCGCTCGAACCACTATCGGTGACCTGCACTTCCTCCGTATAAGGCCTCGTAAGGCGCCGTCGAATCTGGAATGGTAGCTATTGTTATAAGCAAACTCCACGAGGTAAATGATCCTCGGCTATCCTTGAACTCGATAACACAAGCCATGACATATCCTCAAGTGTATGCGGATAGTGCGCTCGGCTGTCCGTCGATCTGGGATGAAGCGCCGTCTTGAGACTCACTGTGTCCTAATCCATACGAAAAGACCTCGAGAAATTAGCGAGAAGCGGGCTCCTCTATCTGATATAATCGACAGGGACTCGTGCGGTCTCACAATCTCTCTAATATATAATCGACATAGTCCCGGTGCGTCGTTACGTAGGAAGGAAATGGGCTGATTTCGTCGACTGTCGACAATCACCCAAATGGAATCATGCTTTCTCGAGTGGTAGGTAGCCCCGTAATAAAATCCATATTTATCACCTCCACTTCCAGTCGAATATCAATGGCTGCAGCGGCCAGCGAACCACGGTGCTCAATCTTAACCTGGCGACAATTCGGGCCGTGCCACGAACTCATGGCGTCCTCTTTAGGCCCGTCCACCAATACGCATCACGAGGTCATGGTACATCTTAGTCGACCCGGATGAATAGAATAACGAGCACCGTGTGCCTCACGAGAATCTGGCGGCGAAGTCTGTCACATCGGGAACACCTGGCCGGCCTCAAATCTTAGCACCATCGGTGCTACCTCAACAGACTCTTCTCCTACGAGCGGCGTCTCGATGCCGTACCAAAATCGGATCCTCATCTGTCGCCTCTTTACCTCCTCGACGATAGAAGACTCGGCAACCTCTCGAACCGAATTCCTCACTATCGAGAATCAACCAAGCGAACCCCAAGGCTCGCTGGCGATGTAACTCTCGGACCATATCCTCTTCCTGGTGAACATCAGACGGACTACCCATCGACTGCGACTAAGGGCATCTGCAACCGTTGGCCTTCCTGGGTGGTATAGAATATCAACATCGTAATCCTTAAGTAGCTCCACTACGAGTCTGCGCATGCAAGTTCGGCTCCTGCGGTGAAGATGTCGAAGACTCTTGTGGTGCGTGTAAATGTCCATGAACTCCATATAAATAATGCCTCGGATCTTTAAGGCATGAATCACCGCGACTCCAAGTCATGCGTGGGATAATTCTTCTCATCTTCCTAAGTGTCGAGATCATAAGCTATAACTCTGCCGTCTTTGCGTCGACGCACTCCAAGCCGACACTGATGATAACGGACGCGAGTCTATCTTGAAAAACACTTTGCACCTGCAGCGGTCAAACAAATCGTCAATCACGGGAGGATATCATTTCTTGATAGTTACCTTGTTCAGCTGCATGTAATCAATACACATACGCAGCGTCCCATCCTTCTTCTTTACAAATAACACTGGCGCCCCCCAAGGAGAAACACTTGGCCTAATAAAGTCTTTCTCGGCCAAATCTTTGGTGGTCCTTCAACTCCTTCATTTCGGCGGTGCCATCCGGTATGGCTGAATAGATATCGGTCGAGTATATGGCTCCAATTCAATGCAAAACTCAATCTCCTTTCGGGAGGATACGGAAGCTCATCCGGAATACGTGGAAACTCTCTAACGGCCGGAGGCGGTGAAGGTCGGTACCTCGACCTCGATGTCGAATACGAACTATATGATAGATGTACCCTTTCGCGCACCATCTTCCTAGCCTTGAGGTAAGAAATAAACTTACCCGCCGGCGTCACGGTATTCCTTCCACTCGATAACGGCTCGTGAAGCTGAACGAACTAATCTCTCTCTACGGTCCACGTTGGCATAGCAAGATGCTAGCCAATCCATACCCATAATCACATCAAAGTCCGTCATATCCACTCTATCAGTCGGCTGAGTCGGACGGTATCTATAGTCACAGGACAAGCCTTATACACTCGCTCGGCTACTGGCTGAATCACCTCTGGCGTAGCACCTCAAAGGTCTTATGGACTCGGGCTCTATCCCTATTCTCGACAATATGAGGAGATATGTAGGACAAGGTAGAACTGGATCTATCAAAGCATATACATCACGCGAGAAACCAATAATGTACTGTGGCGACATCCGGCGGCGCCTCGCAGTCTGTCATGGGCCATAGCATATATGCGATTACGAGGACGCTAGCTGGAACCCCTACCACGACCTCTGCGCGGCTCTTTGGCCATAAGTACCACGCCTCGGGGCGTCTAACCATCGAAGATGAAGATCCGACAGACCGTCGGTGAACGTAATGCTCCGCCCGCCTGGGGCGGACAATCCTTCTGGATGGCCTGGCCACAAGAGTAACATGATCTCGAACCCATCGACACTCGCCGGATGAGACCTCGCGTCGAGCGCGCAGAGGTAGGTGGTCTCGATTAGTCTGGTCTCGCCTCGCGAAAACGGCGTCCACGAGCCACGACCTGCTCGCGAATAACCTGGCGATCGGACCTCTGCCGGAAAAGCGTGAAGGAGCACTCATCTTTGGTGGAAGGTGGATCTAGTCTGCTGGCTGCCGCCTCGAAAACTTCCACGAGAACCCGATGTCACGGCCTCTTGGTGGCCCAATCTAGGCGATCTGTCTCTCTGTCCGCCGATCCGCGTAAATGCGCTGCGTCACGGCAATATCCATCCACAGTGAAGAGCCACCCCGCATGCGATGTCGTGTGACGGTCTAGTCCCATCACGTATCTATGAACCACATGCGCCATATCATTTCTGATGGTGTGTGCATATCGGCCAAAGAGTCAAACTCGGTGTACTGCTCACGATAGTCCTCCGTCTGTCTCGAGGTCAAGAACCTATCTCACGGGCTCTCCCGCCTCCGGAGGCAAGACGTGGTCTAGGAACGCCTCTGTGAACTCCTCCCAATCAGCTGGGAGAGCATTCTCACCCCTCGACAATACCCATGACTCAAACCAGTTCAACGCAATATCGCGTAACCGATAAGAAGCTAGTATAACAGACTCAGTCTCTGATGCCCTAAGAACCTGCATGGTCCAGAATGCGCCGGACAAACTCCTGGATCTCATCAAATCTCGAACCATAGAACTTCGGGTGGGTGACAACCGAAATCCGAATCCGTAAAATGTCGGCTCTAGGGTTGCCGCTACTCTGTCGTGCCGCCGCCATTATCTTTGGTCGATGGCGAATGTGTTCCGTAATCTGTACTCGGGCCACGATGTGGGATGGAGGCTCGATACCACGGTCTCGATGGCGCGTCATTGCCTCGAACTCTGCTTGAAATTTGGCGGCGGCGTGGAACTTCGCCGCCTAAACATCATCTCCGGTGGGATTGGGATGTGCCTCGTGACTCTCCGCGTCCACTAGCGACACCTCGGTGCCTTGCCGCCACGGGCGCGGTTGCCTGCGTGGAGGCATAACTGATACATAAAGGAAAACATCAGGGGAGATTCAACCTATAACTTAGCTCTATTGCACGATCTTAGAGTGAAAGAATGGAAACCAATCCTAAATATCCTGCAGCCTCCTGATTATAGATGTGGTGCGACGCACGCGATAATCAAGACTACTGCTAGACACGCGATGCGTGGACACTTTCCGAGGACTAAGCGCTCGATACCATTTTTGTCACGACCCGAGCCGGGGCGCGACTAGTACCTCTTGGGGTACCATCGGTATATGTCGAGAGAATAGCGAACATAACCTGACACATAACATCATAAAAGGGTAATATCGGCGGTAGATAAAGCCTTCCATAAACATACTTAACCAAAGTATTTATAATACAACCGGTTCTTATAGCCCAAAACACATAGGTGGCCACGGACACTGTAAAGATAACAAGTGGCGGGACGGGGCCCGCCGTACCACGAATGTACAAAATACCTATAGCATCGTGGAAATATCCGTACCGATAAATAAGCTTGGGAGGAATGAGCTTCGACAGGAATAGTGATCCTAAGAGCGAGGATCCTCAATCGCTTACCCCTGCGGCATGACGCGGCCAGGAAGGGTCGATTACCTGATATGTACCAAATGCGTAAAGTGGGAAAAATCGTAATATGATATCATAAGTCTAAAAGCAAGCTGGAGTCATGAAAGACAATAAAATACCTTTTACTGTGCCTTACTAACAATGAGAGTGACAAATATATATGTATAATCTGCGTAAAGTAGGAGGCTCGTGATCAAAGCAGGTACCTCGCGTAGTATCAATAAAACCATCCTACTCACGGGACTATTTCACGCGTGGGTCATGTGGACCGCGTGAGGTACTTTCTCGCATCGGTTTGTGCCGCACGTGGGACTATTTCACCAAAGTAAGCCCATAAGGACTCGCGTGAGGTATTCCTCGCGTCATGGGTAGCAAATCCACGGAGCAATTGGTATAACGATCTTGGGGACTTTCCCGCCGGATATACTCTTACCCAGGCGGATGGTATAACGATCTTGAAATGTACCTCGGATATACTCTTTGCTGGAGCGGATGGTATAGCGATCTTGGGGCTTGCCGCCGGATATACTCTTATCTTTGTGCGGATGGTATAACGATCTTGGATCCGCCTCGGATATACTCTTTGCTGGAGAAGGTGGTATGGCGATCTTGGGGCTTGCCGCCGGACATCTCTTACCACGGAGAAGGTGGTATAACGATCTTGGGGTTTGCCCGCCGGATATACTCTTACCCTAACTCAAATCGCCATCATATCATAATCATAAATAAGTTAAGAAAACTTATAACTTCTTCTTAGTCTTGTTCATATACCTCTCATTTTAGTTTACTTAAGGCACTTAACCATATCTTTAATAAAAGAATACAGGAGTTTAACCCAAGTACTATATACTTCAACCCTTTTGAAAATGACTCTTCTTTATACATAAAACCTTTGGGCAATTGATACCTTAAAATCAAGTTGCCTCTCCATATACTTATCTTATTTAGAGTAAATCTCTTCTCATTAACCTTTTATGAAGCTAATAAACCAACTTCCCATAAAGTTGTTATATTAACTCTACACTTTAGTAAAATCATACTTTTCCTAACTAAGGGAATCATACATTCTTAAAATGAAACAAGTCATTATATACTTAAAGCAGTAAGAATACCAAATGTTGTGCGTCTATCGTACTACATAGTTTAATCTATTCATGCTCGAGAGATAGGAAAACTTCACATACCTCTTTGGTCAATCCACTTGCTAGGTCCAACTACCAAGTAATATTTCAACCTATAATAACCATGATATGTTCATTAACCTCTAATTTCAATGTAGAATAATCTAACTCAAAGCCACTAAATTCTACGGAAAATTGGGCAGCATTTCCTTTGTTTCTACATACTTTGCCACCTTTCTCAGGCCGAATTTATCATCCAAATGCCTCATTCAAGGCTCGACAATCCAACAATGCAAAGGGATTACACACCCAAACTAATTCTGCCCACAAGGTACAATAATTCATTTTAACAAGTTTAAGGTAGTTTTAGGCTACAACATGCTCATTTGTTCTTTTAACCAATCCTTTCATATCCCAACCACATTTCTCACGCAATCAATCTAAGGGCCTTATTTCCAACTAAAAGTTCTTCCTACTTAACATGCGATACCAAATACCAACTATAAAGAAGAATGGTTACCTTAGAGCTTTTAGCCAATTTACTCCAACAATTGCTAGCCTCTACTCCAAGAATATCACCACAATAGTCTTCACAAGCTTGTAATAACCTTTCCTTCCTATCACACTTTCGATTTTCTTTAGGCTTAGAATTTCTCTTGGAAACTTAGAGAGAGAGCTAAAGCTTTAGAGAGAGAGAGGTGGAAGATGACCAAGTCTTCAAGACTTGGTCAATATAATGCATGCAAGAAATCAGATGGGGACACTTGTCACCCTCCCAAGGTCTTTTAAAGAAAAATCGACTTTCTAAGTTTTTCCGCCCAAAAATCCGCCTCGCTGAAACCTCATGAGCTCTCTGAACTTTGGCGCGGCCACGCTGCTCTGGCGCGCTGCAACTTCAGCGACCCTCGATACTTTAGGCACGCGGCCTGCATCCGGCGCCGCATCGCGCTTTGCACGAAACGCATTTACGCCCATTGCGCTGAACTTGTAACTCTCATAACTTTCTACTCCGACGTCCTATCGACGAACGGTTGGTTGCGTTGGAATCTAGACTCAACGAACTACGCCCTAGGCCTTTAAAATACTTAGGAACTCTCAATGAATCGGGTCATAACCCGCCTCAAAGTTGACTAAAACCCGTCCGGAATAATCCGTCAACCTATCCTTTGAAAATTTTAAGTCTTACATGCTTTCGTACGCTCTCATACGTAGGGTCAGAACTACGGGGTATAACATTAATTTTCTTCGAGGCAATAATTTCATTACTTGTAATGGGAAGCTTACCCAAAATTGTGTTTCTTTTTCCTTAGGCAAACATACTTGTCTTCCATTTAAATCATCTACTAGTGTTACCTTTGCACCATTTGATATAATACATGCCGATTTATGGACATCACCTGTTGCTAGTTCTCTCGGTCATAAATATTATCTTGTCTTGCTAGATGATTTTTCTCACTATATCTGGTTGTACCCTATCAAATATAAATCGGAAGTGTTTATCAAATTTCTTGAGTTTCGACAATTCCTCCAAACATAATTTGAAAAAGGTATCAAATCATATCAGTGCGATAATGGTCGTGAATTCAATAACTCTATGTTTCACCGTTTTTGTACCAATAATGGCATGGTTTTTCGCTTCTCCTGCCCTCACACCTCACCACAAAACGGTAAAGCTGAAAGACTCATCCGCACCATTAACAATATGATTCACACACTATTGATTCATGCCTCCCTCCCTGCATCCTTCTAGGTATATGTTGCTAAAATGTCAGAATACATTCTCAATATTCTCCCTACTAGCACTCTTCACAACATGACCCCTATCGAAATCCTCTACCATAGAGTCCCCTCCTATGATCATCTACGGATTTTCGGTTGTCTGTGCTATCCCAACCTTAGCTCTACCGCCCCTCACAAGCTCGCTCCTAGGTCCACTCCATGTGTCTTCCTAGGCTTCCCACCGAACCACTATCTATGTTACAACCTGTCCACTCATCAAATCCACATCTCTTGTCACGTCACATTCGACGAGACACATTCCCGTTTTCGAATCTTCAGAAATTCCAAAAACCGGATTACTCATTCCTTGATGAGCCTGCTATCTCTCCCATCATCCTTGATCAGCTTATCTCTTCTGACTCGTCGACATCGCCGCGACCCAGTTTGAGGCGCCGCGGTGCCAACTTTTCAGAGAGGTCTGTTCTCCCAACCCATCGACAGGCCACGACGCCAAATTTCCAGAGAGGCCTGTCACTCAGACAGCGCCGCGGCGCTAGATCCAGGCGTCGTGGCGCCTCCGATGGCTTCGCCCCCACCTTCTCCTTTTCCGACCCTACCATCAGTCTCAGCCCTCCCTACTCAGCCAGCACCGCCTCCCACTGTCCCCACTCACCAAATGGAAACGAGTGTCAAGTATGGAATCTTCAAATCCAAAGTCCAATTTAAATTGTCTGCCCAAACCATTTCTCCAATTCTCAAAAATCTTATATTTTCTGAACAAGACCCTAATTGGAATGCGGCTATGTCTGAGGAATTCAATGCTTTAACTAAACAACACACATGAGATCTAGTACCTAGACCTGAGGGGGTGAATGTGATTCGTTGTCTGTGGCTTTTTCGTCACAAATTCAGAGACAATGGAGATCTTGAGAGGTATAAGACACGACTTGTGGCTAATGACACAAATCAACAGGAGGGCATTGATTGTGGTGAGACCTTCAGCCCGGTTGTCAAACCGACTACCATTCGCACAGTTTTGAACATTGTCATGGGCAAACACTAGCCGATCCATCAGCTTGATGTAAAAAATGCATTCTTACATGGGGATATTAGAGAAACAGTCTACATGCATCAGCCGCCAGGGTTCACCCATTCATCAGTTCCTCACTATGTGTGTCGTCTCCGTAAGTCACTATATGGCCTGAAACAGGCCCCCCGTGCATGGTATGATCACTTTGTCAGATATATCTTGCATATTGGATTTGTATGCAGCAAGTGTGATATTTCACTATTCATTTTTCATCGAGGTAGTAGCACTGCTTACTTATTACTTTACGTGGATGATATTGTTCTTACCGCCTCCTCCGACGGTTTAAAAAATGAGATTATTGCCTTGCTTAAATCCGAATTTGCAATGACTGATTTGGGGAAGTTGAGTTACTTTTTGGGGATATCAATGACCAGGTCTGCCAATCATATGTTCTTGTGTCAGCGTAAGTATGCATAGGAGTTTGTGTACATGGCTAAGATGGCGAACTGCAAAGAGGTGCCTACTCCAGTTGATTCTAAATCTAAGCTCAGTGTCATGGATGGTGCACCAGTCTCTGATCCTACTTTGTATAGGAGCTTTGCAGGTGCACTTGATTATCTCGCGCCGCGGTCGGACATAGCTTATGATGTTCGGCGGTGTGCTTATTCATGCGTGCCTCGTGGAGTCTCGTTTCATCGCTCTTAGCGTATCATTCGATACATTAAGGCAATCTTGATTATGGTTTGCACTATATCCTCTGCGCCCAAACAAGTTGCTTTCATATACGGATGCAGTTAGGCGGGTGTCCGGCACGCGACGCTCACTCCGGCTTTGTGTTTTTAGGGGATAATATGATTTCTTGATGCGTCAGCGACATGCTACCTATCTCCTCCGATTACGAGTGTCTGAGGCATTGAAAATGTAGTGGCGAGATTTGTTGGCTCGAAATTTCTTGTTAGAACTTGGTGTCGCTGCGTCAGACATCAATTATGTATTGTGATAACATCTGTGTCATCTATCTGTCTCATAATCCGGTTCAACATCAGCGAACCAAGCACATTGAGATAGACCTACACTTTGTTCGTGAGAAAGTTGCACTAGGCTATGTCAGAGTGTTACATGTTCTATCATCCTATCAGTATGCATATATATTTACAAAAGACTTCCCAAACAGTTATTTCTTGACTTCAGATCCAGTCTCAGCGTCCGGCTTCCTCCCGCTCCGATTGAGGGGGCGTGTAAACATGTATATTATAGAAACAATTGTATCCCTACCCATAATTAGAATATTTCCATATATTGTGTAAATATAATTATGGAAAGACTAGGATTCCTACTTTGTATAGGCTTAGAATTTCTATTGTATACGAGATGAATATTATATTCTATATATACTTTAATATTAATGAAAATACTCCCTAAATAAATTAATATCATCTTAGAATTCTGATATCACAAGACAAAGAAAGAAAGAGACATTAACTATCTTATCCGTCTCAGACTGAAGACTATGAATTCTTTTTGGGTACATATTATGAATATATTTATACCCTAACTTGTTCTAAACATTTATTTATAAACCCACCCCCACCCTTTTGACCACATGAAAGTAGAAAATGTATATGTTAAATAGCAAACCATTAGTCGCGTTTAACCTAATTGGTCTTATAATATGTCATTTAAAATGCATATCAAAAGGTAATAGGAGTATTTAATTTCTTTATTTTTCTAACTTCTTATGCACAACTGCACAAGTACCCTACTTTCAATTAATACTTGTCGTCCACACCACGCAAGAAGTTAGCTATGTGATTGAGATGTTCTTTGACATTTATGAACCAAAGTTAGAATTATAAATCAATCATTTCTACATTGAAAAAAGTGGAAATTTGGGAGCAAAAGACGAAATTTCTTGCCCACAAAGCCCCACCCCCGACCCGACAGAGATTGGTGAAAGAAGGTAAATCATGATACTAAGCGGTTTACTAGATGAGAGCGCGATTAATGCGGATTCGCGAGGTCATCCTCCAAGGAGAAATGAAAGCTCATGTTGTATTGAGCAAAAAAAAGAAGAAGTGAAAACTTGCAAGCTAGCTAGTATTGTGAATGAACAATTTACTGCACCAATCACTCCAAAAATAATAAGGGGACGAAATGAATGAAATCTCTTCATCTTTACTCACGATTTCTAATATTGAAAATCAAAAAAACTTCTGAAGTATTTTTTCTTAAAGGAAGCCTATACCATGCAAATTAAAATCACATTAATTACTTGAATCAGTGAATTTTGAGAGATAACGCCTAACATCCTCTCCACTTTTCATTATTAGTAGTACTATTTAGTAATCACTTAGTTTTTTTCCCAATATTTATTACTATCTGTTGCTTCATTTGCTTTGTATCATGTTATTTTGTTAAATATTTTATTTTCTTCTTTTCTTTTGAGCAGAGGACCTATCAACTCTCCATCTCACAAAGATAGAAATAAAGCGGTATATTCTACTCTTTCCAAATCACTTGTGAAATTATAATGGATATGTTATCGTTATTAGTGTGAATCAGTAAATTTTGAATGTGAAAAATTATTTTAAAAATTTGTAATACGACAAAAGGAGTTGCAAGGGAGAGAGGTGTGAGGTAGAAATGCATTTTAAGTAAGCTGGCCAACGGGGCGGGGCGGGACCCGACGGGACGGGGTAGGACAGGATCGGTACCCGGCAGGGCGCGACCGCTTTGATTCTGCCGATGTCCCGTCCCTGTACTGATCCCGTCGGAATAGGGGACCGTTAATATCGGGGCGGGATCGGGTTTTCAGCTATTCGGTTTTTTTTTTGCACGTAAATTAAAAAAATAACATATATATAATAAACAACTCAATAATTAAACAAGATAGTTTAATAAAAACATCCCCATGCTGTTTTTGTGCCTCTTATATTATTAAATAGAAATATGATTTTTTGTAATACAATTTCAAAATTGCAACTTTATGGTGTTGAAATTTGCAAATAACATCAATAAGTTGGCAAAGCCAACACAAGATTGGGGTCGTTCCCTTCATTCTTTGAACCGGGCCGGTGGGGCTTGGGAAGATTACCAGCGCTCACGGCGACTAGCTTTGCCCGGTAGTGGAATTCCGTTCCACAGTCAAAGAGGCGAGAAGCTCACATCCGACTTCATAGAAGGAAAGATCAGAGTCATCTTATCTTGACTACTCCCTAGAAGCCCCCAGGTATTACTTAAGCTCTTAACGATGCTTTGAATAACAATCTTTCGCTTCTCATTTGTTATGGCTCGGTCCTTTTATGGCGGATATTGGTGCACAGACCCTTTTCTTCTATATTTTTAGAGAAATAGAATTAATATATGACCTCTTCGAAGCTGCCACCGGTATGCGAATGATGGGACAAAGGAAAGAGCGATGCCTACATTAAATCAATTGATTCGTCATGGTAAAGAAGAAAAACGACGCACGGACCGTACACAACTTGGTTTTGAAAGATATGACACTTTAACTTTTGGTCAAATGCTTTTTTGGCTGAAACTTTCTTATTTACTATCCCGAGTAATAAAATGGTCCTTACTCATACAAATAAAATTGCAATTAAAAAATTACCATTTTAAAAACTCTTTTCTAGTTTCTTCACAATGTCTTGTGGTTCTTTGGTTGGAAACTTGGAATTGGAATTTGTTGGTCAAATTAGTCGACGTCGCTTCCACCTCCGTCATATAAGATGTCATTGTAGTTGTAGTCTTCTTCTTCGTTGATCTCCGGTTGACCGCATCTTCTCCGCTCCGCTCGTATCCAATCTCTGAATAATACTGCAAACTCCAAGTTGTCTCCCGCTAATGAGTGTCTGTGCTTTTCTATTTGAAATTTGTCGGCCGAAAAAACGCTTTCAGACGCTGTTGATGATGCTTGAATGTTCAACACATCTCGGGCCATCAATGACAGTGTCAAAAATATCTTCTCATTCTCCCTCCAGTATTTCAGCAAGTCTTCACGTCCTTCTTCATTGAGAACTGTTTGGTACGATACAACACCCTGTAAAACAAAAACATCAAACTCGCTAGCTTGGTTAGTAGTGTTACCACTTAACATTCTATTTCTAAGGCTTTCAATACTAACCGCAGAAACAACATTTATTTTTTGAGGTTGTGTTGAAGAAGAAGATGACATGGAAGTCGGTTGGTTGCTAGCACTTTCCTGTTGGTAATGCCTATATACTTTTTTTACATTCATCTTGTATGTTAGACAACACTTGTTCTTTAGTTTGTTCAAAGGTGGTGGGTCATTTGGATTTTTGGGAGTTGAAGGTGGTAGTGATGTTATACAATCACAAATAGTTTCAATAAGTGTTGTACAACCGTCTATTTTAATAGTCGGATTTAATACATCACTAATAATATAAATTGGAGGAATATGAATAAAATATTTTTTTATTTTGAGAATTTTTTTTAATAGGTGTCTTATACACTGGTTTTCCATATATTCACTAAGTAATAAAAATATTAAAGCTATATAAAATAACATTGATGAAATAGTAGAATAATAAATACCGGACAATTCTTTAGTAGTTTGATATTTTTCTTCTAAAAATACAATAAGTTCTGAAATTGAATCCCAATCGAAATCTACAACCATATCAATAGTTGATCGTATAAAGAATTTCACCTAGTGGCTATTTCTTCGGAATTTTCTATAAGATAGTCCGCAAACGTGACAAGTTTTTTTATATTCTTTTATTCGTTGTATTCTATTACTTTTAAAATATAGTTTATAACAAATTATATTTTATCAAGAATGTCTTGAAAAAATAATAGATCATCCTTTACAATTAAGTTATAAATATGACATGCACATTTTATATGAAAATAATTTGGAAAAGATGGAGTTAAAACATCTTTTAAGAGTCTAATAACAAAATTATTAGAAGAAGCGTTATCTAATGTAATAGTCATGATTTTATTAGTTATGTCATAATAATCGCAAATTGAAAACATATTTTCTGAAATAAAAGTACCAGAGTGCCTATTATCTATACATTAAAATACGTTTTTGCATAGACCATTTATGATATATCCAATGACATGTTATAGTTAAATAATCATGGTCGTTAGTACTACGGTCTATATCAGAAGTGAAGATACCTTTTTCAGTAAAATGATATAATGAATAACGTAAATACTGTTGATATTCGTGTGTAAAGGGAAGGGGACGGGCGGAACCGGGGCGGGGCTAGGTCGGGCCTGGGGGAGAGTCTGGCGGGATTAGCCCAAATCCTGTCCCGGTTCGAATACCGTTACCGGTATTTAGATCTTGTTACTGATAATGCGGGACCGGGGCGACCCGCCGTTGTACAGCCCTAATTTTAAGTGGTAAAATGAGAGTTCATAATTTGCTGGAATTGTGGTACTAGCTGTAATACATCTTGAATTTCATCACAATTATTTAACAAATACAGATGCGGATTGAGATATTCCCAAAAAGAGACAAACAACATGTGACGTTGATTTTTTGTGGTAAGGGTTTGTTATCATTGTAAACATGTATATTATAGAAACAATTGTATTCCTATTTAAAATTAGAATATTTCAATATATTGTGTAAATATAATTATGGCAAGACTAGGATTCCTCTTTTGTAAAGGCTTAGGATTCCAATTGTATAATGGATGAATATTGTACTCTATATATACTTTGATATTAATGAGAAGACTCCCTAAGGGAGATTAATATCATCTTACATGATATTAAGAGTCAAACACTCAAAACCCTAGAAATTTTTCTTCTTTGCCGCCGAGAACACCCTCCCCCCTCTCGGATCTCGTCGCGGCCCTACCCCCAGTTTCTAGGTTTTCTTCTTCATTCCTCTCTTCGCTAAATGGCTACCCCTGATTCTTTCACACTTTTGACCCTTCCACCTCCACAAATTCCACCACCACGTTGTCATCCCGCCCTAACTGCTACCAACATCAAGAATTATATTCTTATTCTTCTTGATCAAGAAAACAGTCAGTATTCTCCTTGGGTTGAACTGTTTCGTAATCACGCATGTATCTATAATGTGCTTGACCACATCGATGACACTATTCCACGCCCTCTAGAGGTTGATGAGTCTACTTGGCGTCGTCTAGACGTCGGCGTCAAACAGTGGATTTATGGTAGTATTTCTCAGGATCTTCTTCTTACTATCATGAAATCTGGCGCCACAACCCTTGATTTATGGAACCGCTTGGAGGAAATTTTTCAAGATAACAAGCACACTCGTGCGGTGTATTTGGAGGAACAATTTAACAATACACGTCTTGAAAATTTCTCCAACATGACCGAGTACTGCAGACAGTTGAAACTACTGGCGGATCGACTCTCCAACGTCGACACGCCTGTCTCGGACACTAAGATGGTGTTACAATTAATTGCAGGCCTTTCCAAAGGCGACTACGATACGTTAGCCACCATGATTCAACAGGCAGATCCGCTTCCCAGTTTTAACAAAGCTCGCTTGCAGTTGTTGCTCGAAAAGACTCGACATGCTAAGCAGGATGAGCACAATCAGAAGGCGTTAGCTGTCAAAACGCGCCCTCAAGATCCAACGCCGCCAGAAATCTCTCAACCGCAGCAGGGACGCGGTGAAAAGGGTGGCAAGGGCCGCGACAGAGGAGGCCATGGTCGTGGCAATGGTCGTGGACAGCAGAACCAGCAGCAACACCAACAGGTCCCGTAAAATCATTTCAGCGCCGCGGCGCCCCAACAGTACCCGTTCAGAGCCGCGACGCCGCCACAGTTCCAAAGACCAAAGATCCTCGCCCAAAGATGACACTCCACCGAGGTGTCGCCTTCAACTGTCTCAACATGCAACAGCCTGACAACAACTGGTACATGGACTCCGGAGCCACTTCTCACCTCACCCGGTCTACAGGTAATATTCCTAAACTGTTTGGTTTAAAGCATCCTCAATTTGTGACAGTTGGTAGTGGCCACCACATTCCAGTAAAGGGTTATGATACATCCTACACACCACCTCCTCATCCATTCTCCCTTCAAAATACCTTATATGCCCCACATATGATTAAGAATCTAATATCTATCCGCAAATTCACTCGTAATAACTCTGTCTCTGTTGGTTTTGACCCTTATGGTTTCACTGTGAAGGATCTTCATACGGGGACACCTCTTACGAGATGAAATAGTACGGGAGATCTCAATCCATTCACTCCCACCTCCGCTGCCAGATCTAGCTCTCCCGTCTCTCCAACGGTCATTTCTTCTTCCATATGACATAATAGACTTGGTCACCAGGAGCCCCAGTTTTTAATTTTCTTAGAGACAATAATTTCATTACTTGTAATGGGAAGCTTGCCCAAAACTGTGTTTCTTGTTCTTTAGGCAAACATACCCGTCTTCCGTTTAAGTCATCCACTAGTGTTACTTTTGCACCCTTTGATATTATACATGTCGATTTATGGACATCATCTGTTGTTAGTTCTCTCGATCATAAATACTATCTTATCCTACTAGATGACTTTTCTCACTTTGTTTGGTTGTATCTTCTCAAATTTAAATCGGAAGTGTTTGCCAAATTTCTTGAGTTTCGAACATTCATTCAAACACAATTTGAAAAAGGTATAAAATCTTTTTAGTGCGATAATGGTCGTGAATTCAACAACTCTATATTTCACCATTTTTGTACTAATAATGACATGGTTTTTCGCTTCTCCTGCCCTCACACCTCCCCTCAAAACGGTAAAGCTGAAAGAATCATACACACCATTAACAATATGATTCACACTCTATTGATTCATGTCTCCCTACCTCCATCCTTCTAGGTCTATGATGCTAAAATGTCAGAATACGTTCTCAATATTCTCCCAACTAGCACCCTTCACAATATGACCCCTACCAAAATTCACTATCATAGAGTCCCCTCTTATGATTATCTCCGAATATTTAATTGTCTATGCTATCCTAACCTTGCCTCTACTTCCTCTCACAAACTAGCCCCCAGTCCACTCTTTGTGTCTACCTAAGCTTCCCGCCGAATCATCGAGGCTATCTATGCTATGACTTGTCCACTCGTCAGTTCCACATCTCTCGTCACGTCACATTCGACAAGACCACATTCCCATTTTCGAATCTTAAACAGTTCCAAAAATTGGATTACTATTTTCTTGACGAGCCTGTCATCTCTCCCATCATCCTAAGTCAACTAGAGCATAGCAATTCTTCAGCGCCGCGGCCCCAAGGGTCAGCGTCGCGACGCTCCAACTCCTGGGAACAGGTTTCTTCCTCACCGTCGACAACGCCGCGGCCAAGTGCTGAGGCGCCGCGGTGCCAAAACATCAGAGGGGTCTGTCAGTTCTCCAGCGCCGCGGCCCTTGATCACGGCGCCACGGCGCCTCCGACGGCGTTTGCCCTTCCTTCTCCATATCTAACAAATCCCTCCGCCTTGGAGCCTCCCACTATCCCCACTCACTAAATGGAAACACGTGCAAAACATGGAATCTTCAAACCCAAAGTTCAATTTAACTTGTCTGCCCAAACCATTTCACTAATTCCCAAGAACCCTATATTGGCTAAACAAGACCCTAATTGGAATGCGGCTATGTCTGAGGAATTCAATGCTTTAACTAAACAACACATATGGAATCTAGTACCTAGACCTGAGGGGGTGAATGTGATTCGTTGTCTGTGGCTATTTCGTCCCAAATTCAGAGACAATAGAGATCTTGAGAGGTATAAGACACAACTTGTGGCTAATGGCACAAATCAGTAGGAGGGTATTGATTGTGGTGAGACCTTCAGCCCGGTTGTCAAACCGGCTACCATCCGCACAGTTTTGAGCATTGCCATGAGCAAACACTGGCCGATCCATCAGCTTGATGTGAAGAATGCATTCTTACATGGGGATCTGAGAGAGACAGTCTACATGCATCCGCCGCCAGGTTCACCCATCCAGCAGTTCCTCACTATGTGTGTTGTCTCTGTAAGCCACTATATGAGCTGAAACAGGCCCCCCGTGCGTGATATGATCGCTTTGCCAGGTATATCTTGCAAATTGGGTTTGTATGCAGCAAGATTGATATATCACTCTTCATTTTTCATTGAGGTAGTAGTACTGCTTACTTATTACTTTACGTGGATGATATTGTTCTTAATGCCTCCTCCGACGGATTGAAAAATGAGATTATTGTCTTGCTTAAATCCGAATTTGCAATGACTGATTTGGGGAAGCTGAGTTACTTTTTGGGGATATCAGTGACCAGGTCAATCACATGTTCTTGTGTCAGCGTAAGTATGCAGAGGAGATCGTGTACAGGGCTAAGATGGCGAATTGCAAAGTTTCACCTACTCCAGTTGATTCGAAATCTAAGCTCAGTGCCATAGATGGTGCTCCAGTCTCTGATCCTACTCTGTATAGGAGCCTTTCAGGTGCACTCTAGTATCTCACCTTCACCAGGCCAGACATAGCTTATGCTGTTCAGCAGGTGTGCTTATTCATGCATGCCCCCAGGGAGTCATTTCACTGCTCTTAAGCGTATCATTCGATACATTAAGGGCACTCTTGATTATGGTTTGCACATATACCCCTCTGCACCAAACAAGTTGCTATCATATACAGATGCAGATTGGGCAGGGTGTCCGGACACGCGACGCTTCACCTCCGACTTTTGTATTTTTTAGGAGATAATCTGATTTCTTGGTCTGCCAAGCGACAAGCTACCTCCATGCATAAATAAACACACATGTTGGACTGCATATGTAATGTCTGGTCTGTGAACGTAAGATACTGAAGGGCGCCTGCAAGACTATGATAGCGGGTCATGTCCTCATACGGAGAGCCAACTGCAGCACCCAACTTGGGTTTAGTATCAACTGGAGTGGAAGTGGACTTACAGGATGACATCCCAGCCCTCTCAATGATCTCTGATGCATACTTCCTCTGTCTTAAGAATAATCCGCCTGCATGACGAGTGACTGCAATTCCCAAAAAATAGCTCAAGGGTCCCAAGTCTTTCATGGCAAACTCAGAACTGAGCATTGTCATAATAGACTTTCTCAAAGCATCAGAAGAGGCAGTCAAGATAATATCATCAAAATATAACAATATATAAGCCATAGAAGAACCCCGATGATATATGAACAATAAATTATCAGACCTGCTATGAGAAAAACTCATAGTCGAAACAAAATCAGCAAACCTCTTATACCAAGCCCGTGGAGACTGCTTAAGTCCATACAAGGACTTCTTCAATACACATACATGATTAGGATATCTAGTATCTCTGAACCCCAACGGCTGATGCATATACACTGTCTCCTGAAGATCACCATGTAGAAAAGCATTCTTCACATCTAGCTGATGAATGGACCATGATTTTGAAAGAGTCAAGCTGAGCACAGTGCGAATGGTAGCCGACTTGACTACCGGGCTAAATGTCTCACCACAATTCACACCAACCTGCTGAGTCTTACCATCACCTACAAGTCTAGCATAAGCCTTGCAAATGAACCATCAGAATTTTTCTTATGAACAAAAATTCACATATACCGAATACTATTAACACCAGATGGACGGGGTACAAACTCCCACGTCTTATTATCAATAAGAGCATTATATTTCTCGGTCATGACAATTTTCCAATTAGGGTCATTTAAGGAAGACACAGGATTACGGGTGTCACGACCCGACCCGATGGGCTGCGACTAAGCGCCCTAATGACGTCATTATACTAACCTATCACGTAATCAGACTAACACTAAGGAAAATATCAAATTCGGCAGCATAATGCTGCAACAATAACACATGTTAGAATAGGCAAGCCGACAAGGCTGTCTTTACACAAGAATATGCATGCATCATGGGGAGTCACAACTAGCCAACATAATATAATAGACAAGCCGACAAGGCTACCACCAAATAGTATCACATATACACGGGAACATCCCAAGACAGAGCACAACAACATAGCTGACCAAAACAGATTTACAACTCTACATACGTGAAACCCACAACAGTCTACAGACCTCTAAGAATACGATAATGACATATGATGGGACAGGGCCCCGTCGTGCCCCTACATATGCATAGGTCCAAGATTAAATATCTATACCAAACTGACTAAGCTCCGAATCAATGGAGCCCTCCCAAACAGCTGAGTGGAAACTCTAGACTGAAGGATCACCAAACTGAGTACCTGTACCTGCGGACATGAAACACAACCCCCAAGGAAAGGGGAGTCAGTATGAAATAATGTAATGAGTATGTAAAACATGAAGTACTGTCAATGAGATCATAACTGGCCAATAGATAACATGAGACATGTAAAATTGTCAAATACTAATTCCACAGTACCATAGAAAATATAGAGTCAACTGTGTCTTACCAAAATGTGGGTCATATCAAAAATCACGAATATTTATCCATATAATCATATATATATATATATATATATATATATATATATATATATATATATATATATATATATATATATATATATATATATATCTATATCTACTGTCATGGGTATCTATACCCGCATCATGAATGCATGTCCATGGAATCATATCTACTGTCATGGGTATCTATACCCGCATCATGGATACATATCCATGGAATCATATCTACTGTCATGGGTATCTATACCCGCATCATGGATTCATATCCATGGAATCATATCTACTGTCATGGGTATCTATACCCGCATCATGAATACATATCCATGGAATCATATCTACTGTCATGGGTATCTATACCCGCATCATGGATACATGTCCATGGAATCATATCTATATATTAACGTGTCCTGGCCCTCTAGTGAGGGACTCAGTGAAATAAAGTAATAACACTTGGCACGAGCAGAATACCATGAGCATCCATATGCAATTTAAATCATCATTTGACTCTCAATAAATTCATTATAATAAACTCTTTACTGAAATTCATAGACACTTCTCATAACTAACATCTTTAGGAATT
This sequence comes from Przewalskia tangutica, assembly GCA_029844215.1. Lineage (NCBI taxonomy): Eukaryota > Viridiplantae > Streptophyta > Magnoliopsida > Solanales > Solanaceae > Przewalskia > Przewalskia tangutica. Next base: position 89,665,178 of record CM056738.1, on the reverse strand, counting down.
AGACTGTATAGAAATCATGTACGTCCGTCGTACGTTCATTTCGTATAAACCATGTCAAAGAAAGAAGGAAGAGTTTCACATACCTTTTCACTGAACTAACCAACTCGAAGAATAGGATTCGTCTCAACTAGTACGTCAACCAATAATAAAGGGTAATACACCCGTCAATTCTATGATTTCTAGCATAAGTTATAACGAAAGACAACTCTATTTTCTATAAAAATTCAGGCAGCACTTCCCCTATTTATGTGTATATCCACAACTTACAAATCAAGCCAGCAACAACATAATTCCATATTCTTTTCTTAACTTCTTAAAATCCAATTCATGTTCCAATAGTTCTTATGAACAACTATAACTTAAATATCAAGATTTTCTTCACTTTAACATATAATTAATGAGGACAATAATAACATAACAACAATCGAATTCAAAGTTCACAAAAACAACCTCTATTCGGTCCAACACCCACAACATTCACATGCAATGTCTTAATTCCAAGCTTCTCTTAATTACAAATTCATTTCTTAAACTACCACAACATACACTTCAATTATACCATAAAAATAAGAATTTTTACCTTAAATTGAAGCCCAAAACAGCCCTTAGTTTCGGCCACTGTCCAACGACTTCTTGCACAATTTTTATCACTTTTCCAACTCCCAATTGACAAGCATGAATCCCACAATTTAATCCATCATTCCTTACACGTTTTTCTTCCAAAACTTGTCTTAAAATCTGGAATTAAATCGCCTTGCATCGCCCAAGCAAATCAAAATTGGCCACTGTTTTAGTGAAATTCTTGGCTTAGAAATTTTGTGGAATGATTTAATCTTGGAGAAGGAATTAATAAGCTTCAATTTGGTTTAAAAAATGGAGAATCCGCTGGTTTTAGAGAGAATGATGAGAAGAAAATTAGAGAGGTGTCTTCTTTTTTTGAAATAAGGTGGAGAGAAGATAGGTTTTTAGTGTGCTAAATTCTTTTCTTTTATTAATTACATACTTAGTCTATGTTCCCATAATTAATCACCCTTATGTCCCATTTCTTTTATATCTTGAAAATTCCAAAAGATCTCGTATCCTCGTCGTCATAACTTATATAATATGTTACTAATTCATGTCGGGAATATATATATATATATAACTATCATTTTCAATCCCCATTGTCACGCTCGTTGTAACAAAAAAAATTCCGAAGTCACATCCTTAAGTATATTAATTTCCTTAATTACGCCCACAATTACTGTCGCTAAATAACGAGGTGTAACATCCTTCCCCCCTTAGAAAAATTTATCCTCGAATGTTCATCTCAGGTCTCATGCTATAAAAAAAATTCGACATAGTCTCCTCTATAACTATATCTATCCACCAATATAAACATCTGAGGTCATGATACATCTTTGTTGACCTTGGATGAATGGAATAACGGGCATTGTGCCTCTCCCATAACCTGATGTCGTAGCCCTGAAACATCTGGTACCCATAATCTGCCTTCATACCGTAGCACCCCATCAGGTGCAACCTCAATTAGAGTCTTCTTCTTTCGGAGAGCTACATCTCTATATTGTGCCAGAACAGGGTCCTCATACTGACGTCTCTTTACCTCTTCTATGATAGAGGGCTTAGCAATTTCTCGAAAAACTCACCACTATCTCCAGAGTCCGCCAACCGGACTCCAAGACTGGCTAGCCTGTATATTTCCCGAACCATTTTCTTCTTTTATGATTGCACATCTGTAAGCTACCTGTAGATTTATGGCTAAAAGCATCTGCTCCAACATTTGCTTTCCTTTGGTGGTATAGAATATCCACATCATAGTCATTTAACAACTCTAGCCACCATCCCTGCCGTAGGTTCAACTCGTTCTGCTTAAAGATATATTGGAGACTCTTATGATCCGTATAAATGTCAACATGAACACCATATAACTAATGTCTCCAGATTTTCAAGGCATGAATCACCGCTGTTAACTCCAAACTATGAGTGGGATAATTCTTCTCACGTTTTCTGAGCTGTCGGGAGGCATAAGTTATAACTCTATCATGCTGCATCAACACACAACCCATTCCAACATCTGAAGCATCACAATAAATAACCTGCCCATCTAGCCCCTCAGGGAGAGTCAGAACTGGAGTCGTAGTTAACTTGTCCTTTAACAACTGAAAGTTGTGCTCACAAGCATCGGTCCACTGGAACTTAGATGCCTTTAGTCAATACACATCGACAGCGATCCATCCTTCTTCCTCTCAAATAATACCGATGCTCCCCAAGAAGATGTATTAGGCCTAATGAAGCCTTTTTCCAACAAGCCCCTCAGTTGCTCCTTCAACTCCTTCAACTTTGCTTGGGAAAGGAAACTGAACCATCTTTTCCCTACAATCAACGTTAGCATAACAAGAAGCCAACCAATCCATACCCATATACCCAATTCGGTCATGTCCAACTCTATCCAATCTGCTATGGTACGACGACTCTATATAATCACCGAGCAATTTTGATATACTCGCTTAACTATAATAAAATCTCCTACCGGTGTAGTGACCTCTTCGAGCTTGTTCATTTTGCCCATTAGTTTATATATCTTGTACCTCTCTTATCTGTTTTCCACCCTTCCATCACTGTCCGTAGAAATTCAGGGTCCAACCTTCATATATTAAAGTATATGAATCTATACTAAATCTCTATGCCACCTTCCCACCTAATTACTCCAAGGGAATGATCCTATCGGCCTGGTTTCATGAAATGCACTTTAGGAGCGTGTAGATTATCAACTCATTCCTGATTAATAAGTACTGATATACCCCCTTTTTAACACACTACTTATTTCACCATAGTCCGATATATATTGCTTAAAATCCCTTATCTCGGTCATAGTAATCGGGCAATTCACTTTTTCATCTCTCTCTAATATACAGTTGAAATTACTCCTTATTGCCTATGTACCTTATACTTAGGCCACGTAACCTTCTAATATCTATCCATAATTATCTTTTTAAGAGCCACATCATTGAATGCGCACACCAAGGTCATATGAAAACTTTTCTTTGTACCCATATGTGTTACCCCGTAGTGTATCAATTATTATGTACAGTTTTCAATATCTACCTCATAGGAATGAGGCTTCCATAATAACCATATTCCTCCATTTGAATGCTCAGTAAGATTAATGCTAAAATATTACGCACTACACAAGTTAAGAGAGGCATTATGAACTTCTTCCCTCTTAACCTTTGGTTCCAAGAGACCAAACAATCCCATCTTAGAATTTTGCGTGAACTCATGCATAGACACTGTGCACGAATACATACCTCGGTTACCAATCCTTCAAATAACTTCTTAACTGAAATATGAACTCCAAATCTTTGTACGCTGAACACTACTCTTTACGATATTTAAATGCTTGACGCAACTATACACTAATAGGATGCTCATCATTCCTAAGTTCTAAGTCATTTGCGAAAGAACTCATATAATCTCTATGTACAATACTTCCCAGAACTCGGTCCACTTTCATTCATTTATATCAATCTAATTATTCAAGAAGTAATAGCCCCTTCTTATTCTTACATGGGAACAATATTCTTTTGCAGTTTCCTACTTCAAGTGGTTCTATCAACTCAGATTCTACTAGAAACAAGGGGGAATATATATACGATAATGTGGAATCTGAATCTGTCAATGCATACGTCTCGAAAAGATCAAATATATACATGCGACCACATCTGGTGGCGCCTCCTGATCATGCCTTCTGGCCAAAGCATAAATGCGGTTCGAAGGACCGCTAGAACTGGGAGCTTCTCCACGACCCCTACCACGGCCTACTGGCATCTGAATACTCTGCCCTGAGGGGCGCATAGCTATGGATGATGATGAACCCGCGACCGACCCAGTAGGTTGGGCCATACCTCATGTACTGCTCCCATAAGGATATTCCCTCCTCATATGGCCTTGACGGCCGCAAAAAAAACAAGCACCAGTAGTAAGACGACATTCCCTAAGATGGGACCTACCACACTGAGAACACCGAGGCAAAGGTGGCCTCGACTGACTAGAACCCCTGCTCCTCGAACGAAGCCTCGGAGCTCTGGCCTCGAATACCTAGACGGCCGAACCTCCCGCTCAGACGTAGGGAGAACCCTGTGTTGGCTGGGATGAATACATAACCTGCTGTTGAGGCTGCCTGCCTCGAGACTCACCAAAATAACCTACCGACCTAGCCCTCTTATGTTGGTCCCTATCATGACCTCTGTCTGGCTGTCGTCCTCTATGCCGGTCCTCAACCCCCTGTGCATATGCCTGGATCCGAGCAATATTCATACCCGGCTGAAGAGCCACTGCCATATAACCATCGATCAAATAGGGGTCCAACCCGTTCACATAGCGATGCACCCTGTCTGCCATATCCGCAACAATAGTGGGTGCATATCTGGCCAAAGAATCAAACTCAAGGTTGTACTCTCTAATGCTCCTACCGCCCTGCCTCAAGTTTAGGAACCTATCAACTCTGGAGGTAGGAAGTGGTCAAGAAAAGCCTCTGCGAACTCATCCCACATGGCTGGAGGAGCACCCTCGCCCGTAGATAGCTCCCACGACTCATACCAGTTAAGAGCTACATCACGCAACTGATATGATGCCAACACGACAGACTCAGTCTCTGAGGCCTTTATCACCCTCAACGTACATTGTATCTGTCGGATGAACTCTTGTGGTTCATCTTCGGGCCTTGACCCGAAAAACTCTGGTGGACTACAGCTCAAGAAATCACGGACCCTCAAACTATCTGATCTGGGGTCAACTCCTGGTCCCTGTATGTGGGTCTGTCCTGCCACTAATCTAGTCAGCATTTGAACCACATATCTCATGGATCTGTCCTCTACCCCTGGCTGAGGAGCTGGAGGCTCAGGTGCTGGGGTCTCAGAAATTAGTGATGTTGCCCCCTGAACTGGAGCCCCTGGAGGTGGTGATGTATCAGAGCTCATCGACTGGGGTATAGTCTCCAGTATAGACTGAGTATGGGACCTGGTAACTCTCTGAATTCAACTAGTATCCCCCGCTGTAGATTTTCCCCTCTGGGTCGCTGTCGCCTTCCTCGGAGGCATAACTGTAAACATATTTAGTCGTCAGAGAGGGATTATCCTAATAAAACAGCTCTATTGCACGCTCTAAGAGATGAAATAATAGAAACCAATCCTAAATGTCCGACAGCCTCTTATGTATAAGTATGGTGCACAACATACCCATACACAAGACTCTACCAGACACGGTCTGTAGACATTCCGAGGACTAACTGCTCTGATACCACTTTTGTCACGACCCGACCCGACGGGTCGCGACTAAGTGCGCTAATGACGCCATTATAACAACATGTCACGTAATCAGACTGACACTAAGGACAATATCAAATCCGGCATCATAACGCTGCAACAATAACACATGTCAGAATAGGCAAGCCGACAAGGGTGCCTTTACATAAGAATATACCTGCCTCCTCGGAGTCACACTTAGCCAACATAATATAATAGACAAGCCGACAAGGCTGCCACCAAATAGTATCACATATACACGGGAACATCCCAAGACAGTGCACAACAACACAGCTGACCAAAACAGATTTACAACTCTACATACGTGCAACTCACAACAGTCTACAGACCTCTAAGAATATGATAATGACATATAATGGGACAGTGCCCCGTCATGCCCCTAAATATGCATAGGTCCAAGATTAAAGATCTGTACCAAACTGACTAAGCTCCGAATCAATGGAGCCCTCCCAAACAGCTGAGTGGAAACTCTAGACTGGCGGATCACCAACCGAGTACTGCACTGCGGCATGAAACGCAAATTTCAAGGAAAGAGGGTCGACGAAATAATATCGAGTATGTAAAACATGAAGTATTGTAAATGAGATCATAATTGACCAATAGATAATAGGAGACATGTAAAATTATCAAATACCAATTCCACAGTACCATAGAAAATAGAGAGTCAATTGTGCCTTACCAAAATGTGGGTCATATAAAAAATCATGAATACTTATCCATATATATATATATATATATATATATATATATACTGTCATGAGTATCTATACTCGCATCATGAATACATGTCCATGGAACATATCTACTGTCATGGGTATCTATACCCGCATCATGAATACATATCCATGAAATCATATTTATTTCATGAGTATCTATACCCGCATCATGCATACATATCCATGGAATCATATCTACTGTCATGGGTATCTATACTCGCATCATGGATACATATCTATGGAATCATATCTACTGCCATGGGTATCTATACCCACTTCATGGATACATGTCCATGGAATCATATCTATATAGTTAACGTGTCCCGGCCCTCTAGTGAGAGACTCAGTGAAATAAAGTAATAACACTTGTCACGAGCAGAATACCATAAGCACCCATATGCAATTTAAATCATCATTAGACTCTCAATAAAATTATTATAATAAACTCTTTACTGAAAAATCATAGGCACTTCTCATAACTAACATCTTTAGGAATTAGACTGTATATAAATCATGTACGTCCGTCGTACGTTCATTTCGTATAAACCATGCAAAGAAAGAAAGAAGAGTTTCACATACCTTTTCGCCGAACTAACCAACTCGAAGAATAGGATTCGTCTCAACTAGTACGTCAACCTACAATAAAGGGTAATACGTCCGTCAATTCTATGATTTCTAGTGTAAGTTATAACGAAAGACAACTCTCTTTTATATAAAAATTTGGGCAGCACTTCCCCTATTTATGTGCATATCCACAACTTACAAATCAAGCCAGCAACAACATAATTCCATATTCTTTTCTTAACTTCTTAAAATCGAATTCATGTTTCAATAGTTCCTTATGAACAACTATAACTTAAATATCAAGATTTCCTTCACTTTAACATATAATTAATGGGGACAATAATAACATAACAACAATCGAATTCAACGTTCACAAAAACAGCCCTTATTCGGTCCAACACCCACAACATTCACATGCAATGTCTTAATTCCAAACTTCTCTTAATCACAAATTCATTTCTTAAACTACCACAACATACACTTCAATTATACCATAAAAATAAGAATTTTTACCTTAAATTGAAGCCCAAAACAATCCTTAGTTTCGGCCATTGTCCAACGACTTCTTGCCCAATTTTTATCACTTTTCCAACTCCCAATTGACATGCATGAATCTCACAATTTAATCCATCATTCCTTACGCGTTTTTCTTCCAAAAACTTGTCTTAAAATCTGGAATTAAACTTCCCAAAATTCATCCCAAGCACTCTGAAAATTGGCCAATGTTTTAGTGAAATTCTTGGCTTAGAAATTTTGTGGAATGATTTAATCTTGGAGGAGGAATTAATAAGCTTCAATTTGGTTAAAAAATAGAGAATCCGTTGGTTTTAGAGAGAAGGATGAGAAGAAAATTAGAGAGGTGTCTTTTTTTTTGAAATAAGGTGGAGAGAAGATAGGTTTTTAGTGTGCTAAATTCTTTTCTTTTATTAATTACATACTTAGTCCATATTCTCATAATTAATCACCCTTATGTCCCATTTCTTTTAAATCTTGAAAATTCCAAAAGATCTCGTATGCTCGTCGTCATAACTTATATAATATGTTACTAATCCATATCGGGAATATATATATATATATATATATATATATATATCATTTTCAATTCTCATTGTCACGCTCGTTGTAACTAAAAAAATTCCGGAGTCACATCCTTAAGTATATTAATTTCCTTAATTACGCCCTCAATTAGTGTCGCTAAATAACGAGGTGTAACAACGGGGTAAGGGGGATTTCAGAACATTATAATTCAAATTGAAATCTTTTTGGTTTAAAAATACCCCGTTGACTGCGAGTGACTGGACCAAGACTCTGGGCTGGTTTGGGTGAATTTTGGGAATTTTCGGGAATTTCTGAAATTACCGTCCAAGACGTTTTTTCGGGAAAATCTGAAAAATGACTTAGAACATAGGGGGAGACATCCTCATCCAAAAAATCATAAGAACTAGGCACGGGTTTTTCTACTTTAGAAAAGGGAAATTGGGATTCATCAAAGAGAACATGACGACTAATGATGATTCGTTTAGAGGACAAATCAAAGCATTTATAATCACGGTGATTTGACGGAAAATCCAAAAACACACAAGGAGTAGAACGTGCCTGAATTTTGTTGATTGTAGTGGATGGAAACTGTGGATAACATAAGCATCTGAAGACCCTAAGATGAGAATATGACGGAGACTTATTATATAAAACTTTGAGAGAGGATGAATATGTCAAACCTTTAGAATGAAGAATATTGAGTAGATCGGTAGCCATTTGTAGCGCATGATGCCAAAATAATGGAGGAACGGAAGAATGAACTAATAAAGTGCAGACAATATTATTAATGGTACGAATTTTTCGCTCAGCTTTCCCATTTTGTGAAGATGTATGAGGACAAGTAAAACGAAAATTTATCCAATTTTGAGCACAAAACTCCCTAAATTCCCTATTGTCATACTCTTTGTCATTATCACATTGAATGTTTTTTATTTCTCGTTCAAATTGTGTTTTTATGAAAGCTCTAACTTTTAATAAAATGGAAAAAACTTGAGATTTTTCCGCAATTGGAAACGTCCATAAATATTTAGAATAGTCATCCAAGAATAAAACATAATAACGATGACCCATAGAACTGAGAACCGGAGATGTCCACAAATCACTATGAATAATATCAAATGATATTGAAGTAGTAGAATTCGACACAACAAATGGCAACTTAATAATTTTTCTCAAAGCACAGGATTGACAAAGTGGAGTACTACGCGTACCCTTACAAGAAATAAACTTATGTCTATCTAAAGAAGATAAATAGACTACCCTGGATGACCTATACGAGCATGCCACAAGGAAGGAGCAAGAGCTGCAAACGTGGATGACATAGCTTGACGTTAGATGCTGAGACTTGGAGTGATTGGATAAAGATCACCCCTACTATTACATCTCATGAGATGACTCCCCGTTTTGAAATTCTTCACAGAAAACCCAACAGATCAAAATTAATAGAAACCCAATTATCAGTGGTGAATTTACGGACAGACACTAAATTCTTAATCAATTTTGGGGCATGAAGGGTATGTTTCAGGACAAGGAGTGGATGAGGAGGGGACAAAGTTTTATGATCATAACCCCTAATTGGAATAGAATTGTTATTACCAATAGGTATACCATGATTAGTGCTCAAATTAGAATAAGACGAGAGAGTACCTTGATCGGATGTCATGTGGGTAGTGACGCCGGTGTGCATGTACCAATTTGGGTGTGGTTGAGTCAAGCCAAGAGTATGCATTGCTGCTTCAATGTCGGTCTGGGTGGGCCCACTACGTGGTGGTCCTGATTGGGGCGAGGCCCAAGTATATCGATCGCTGGGCCGCCATGTCGATCCGAATCGGAAGCTGGGCCGCGACTGAGGCGTCGTGGTGCTGTAAGGCTGAGCCGCGACGGTGTAAGGTGGAACCGCGGCGCTGTGAGGCGTTGGGACCCATCACATCGCATGCGGGCCCCTGTGGCTCGATCTTTGCCGCCGCCGGCGCTTGCCTCCGTTGTTGCTGTCACGATTCTTGCCATTATTCTTCTGATTCTGGCCCTTCTTACCACCCCCGTTTTTGTGATTTTGAGTCATGTTGGCTGGATTGGAAGGAGTAAAATTGAAAGCAGTCATCATGACGAAAGGGCTGGCCCCAATCGCCATTTTTTTAGCCAATCCGGCTTCCTCCAAATTAAGCATAGAACGGGCTTGATAAAATCCTGACATGGGGTTACTCTGATGAATCACCGAAGCAACACCGTTATAGGCCTCTGACAGGCATGCAACCATCTGAAGAACTAGACGACTTTGAGAAACCGGAGAACCCACGTTGCTGAGTTGGTCTGCCAAGTCCTTGAGGCGTTTGCAATAAGAAGAAACGTTGGGAAAATTCGCCATAGCCACTTTGGAGAATTCCTGCTCAAGGATAACAATTCGAGAATGACTGTTATCTTGGAATATGTCGCGCAATCGATCCCACGCCGCCATAGCTGTGGAATTTGGTTCCATAATCGTCTGTAAAATGTCCAAGGAGATAGTGACATAAATCTACTAAAGAACCTTGGCATCAAGCATGACCCATAATTTTGGATCTGCCTCTTTAGTGGGCACAATCGTCGTAGAAGTATATGTCGTATCACCCCATTTGGAGGAGTTAGAGGAATGATATGGTGGAGGACTTTATATGCCAAATAATGAATCTTAAATAATTTCGCCCACGTCCCATATTGAACGTTTTCTAGGTCAAGAATGATAGGAAGAACGCTCTTGATATTAGAAACTGTGTGGGCAGGGTGAAAAGTGTTCTTATCAGTCATAGGGAATAGAACAACAAGATTCAGAGAATGAAATTTGTGAGAAAGGTTTTTGGAAGAGAAGATACTCAGTTTTTGTGAAAGAGGAAGAACACAAAAAAATCGAGAATATAGAGCAAAATTTCGAGAAAAGAAGAAGAAATTTTGAGGAGCGAAAGCAGGGTAAAGAGAACCTAGACTCTTGATAACATGAAAGAAATAATCCATTGATTATTCTTATTAATAAAAGACATATATATACAAGTTACAATGAAGATTTTCTTCCTATTCTACATAGGAATCCCTATTCTATAAGAATATTAACTTTACAATTATGTTAATATTACACTATTAATTAAGGTACAAACTTAAATATAATATTCACCAAATATATAAAGAAAACTCAAAGAATCCCATATACACTTTAACAGTTATAGTATATACTGAATGTAATTAAATATTTTTTATATTATCAGTGTAATATATTCAATTTCAATAGATTATTATTATTATCACATCTCTAATCTAGTATTTCTTTCTGAAAGAATTTATGTGGCAGAGTTGATAATTTAATTTTAATTTTCTCATTTTATTTTTAGTGACACCATGACTTATTTTAAAATATAAGTTTTAAAATATTAATTTTATTTTCAAATTTCTCGTGTAATTAAATACCATCACTTTCAATTTGAAGGAAATACTATGATCATCATCCTCGTGTCATGAATATTTCTATATTTCTAGAGCGTCCCGTAATTTACTCCTAACTCCTACACAGAGAAATTTTATGATATTCTTTGAATAGTAAAATTTTTTTCAATAATTGAAATAATATATTACTCCTTCCATCTCAAAATATTTATCGCTTTTTTAGTTATATTCCTTAAAAAAAATAGGAGGGGTATTGACTTATTGTTGCAATATATTGATAATAACAAGGAACGGGAAAGTCACAACAACAACCAATGTGAATAAGGAAACTTGTCTCGTTGAGTCGATTGATGATCAATCTTTCATATACCCCATATATTCCTTTCAACGGAGTAATGACAACTTATCTCCCAAGATAAAACAACAACCAAACTAATGAGCAAAGGAGACTCAAGAGTTCACTATAGGAAGAAAGATCTCAGAGTGTTTGATTGCTAAAGAGAAAGAACAATTTCAGAAAATTGTCTAGAGAATATGTTAAATGTGTTTTGCAAATGAGCCAAAGACCTCATTTTATAGTGTTGAGAAGGTTTTCAATTGCCCATGTAATGGCCTTGATTATGGAGTATTAATTCAGCTAAATAATGGTTGAATTCATTTGGGATGTAATGGATGTTTAATGCCTCAAAATCAGCCCAAGAGTCATGTCTTTTCGTCTCCCGTCGCAGCCTCTGGACTACCAGCGCCGCGACCCTGCAGGGAGGCACCGCGGCGCTCCAACTTCAGAGAGTTGGCGCAGCGACCCTGCAGTTTGGAGCCGCGATTCATGACTTGTTTCATCTTTAAACACATTGTACAATTCTTCATTTATCTACCATCGTGATATCAACGTCATTTGGCGAATAACCGTCTATTACCTTACGTCTTAAACAAATCATATTTGTATCAGTATCTCTTCTATTGAGGAAATATAATTTTTGGCATTACGCGTGCACGTGTGTGGAAACAAGGTTTCCACGTGCGGGGCCCCAATTGTTTGAGTCGTAATTAAATAGGATTAACTTTATTTCACGTTTAATAAATATTTCCAACAATCCCCTCTTGGAAGAGATTTTGGTGCACGCAACTGGTGCCTTTCTAGCAATCAACTAGCGGATTGATGTTGCATCTGAAGAGGTAGCCGTAGCTTTGAACCTTCCTTAGTAGAATACCATCGAACATATTTACTGCGCGGTGAATGTGATGTCTTGAACCGTCAGTGTTTAGTATATGCCAAGACAATGGTATCAACACAACACCTTTCCTACTCTATCTTTTTTGTATATTTTGTTCGTCGTGGGTCGTGGACACACTTGGATTCTTAAGTACATTCATTTGAGGTGGTTTGTCCTCGTACTTAAATAGGTGATCTCCAACTAGGTATCATGTAATACCCCGCTGCGCAAGCGTTAGGAACTATTAAAAGTTTCCCCAATCTAACCTCAAAATATTGAGGATCATTAAAGATTTGGAAACTTATCCTCTATCCCTCTACAGGTAGCACTTTTTGTCTATCACAGGAATGGTCTTGGATTATGTTTCTTAAGAAGAAATCATTCTTTGAAGTGCTCTTGCTTCCAGCGAAGCGCTCAACTAAACCTTTACAGTTTAGTTTTCTCATTGAACCTTATTCCTGGGATCTCCAGTCCGTAAGGTTGGGTGTCCACTATATCGATTCTTATTGATTGAGTTTTAAGCCTATTCTCCTAGACATGCAGTACATTTGATCTCTGGTCATTCCCTTCTTCAATGGATCGGTGATATTTTCCTTAGATTTCACGTAATCAATGGAAATAATTCCCGAGGTGATCAGCTGCCTAACGGACTCGTGTCTCCGTCGAATATGACGAGACTTGCCGTTATACATAGAACTCCGTGCACTTTCTAGAGCCGACTGACTATCGCAGTGAATCATTATAGAAGATACGGGTTTTCCCAACATGGGACATCCTCTAGAAACCCATGAAGCCATTCAGCTTCCTCTCCCGCTTTGTCTAAAGCGATGAATTCCGACTTCATCGTAGATCAGGCAATCATCGTTTGTCTAGAGGACTTCCAAGACACAGCTCCACCACTGAATGTAAAAAATATATCCGCTGGTGGACTTGATGTCGTCACTATCAGATATCCGGTTGGCCATCGCATTCTCTAGTACCGCTGGATATCTCGAATAGTGTAACCCAAACTTTAGTGTGAACTTCAGGAACCGTAGTACCATATTCAACGCTTTCCAGTGATCCTCACTTGGACTACGGGTGTACCTGGCCAATTTATTGACTGCATAAGCGATATCTGGTCGAGTGCAGTTTGTGACATACATCAAACTCTCAATCACCTGTGTGTATTGCTCCTGGCGTATGAGTACACCAAGATGCTTGTCAATCTTTTGACTTCTATCCAATGGTGTTGTTACCGGTGAACTGTCGAACATCTCAAAAAATTTCAGCACATCTTTGATGTAGTGAGATTGGGACAAGACCAGTCCATTAGATGTCTTAGAGATCTTGATCCCTAATACGACATCTGCGACACCCATATCTTTCATGTCAAAATATTATTTTAACATGTTCTTAGTCTCTAGGATTATCCTAGGACTGCTACCGGTGATCAACAAGTCGTCTACATAGAGGCATATCATGACGAATGAATCGGCATTTTATTTCATGTAAACACATTCGTCACATTTATTAATGGTGAACCCTTTTGATAGTATAGTACTATCAAATTTCTCATGCCATTATTTAGGGGCTTGTTTCAGCCCATACAAAGATTTGACAAGCCGACACACTTTTATCTCTTGTCCTGAAACCACATACCCCTCGGATTGATCCATATATATTTCTTCTTCCAAATTGTCATTTAGAAAGGCTATCTTGACATTCATTAGATGTATTTCAAGATCCCGCAAAACGGCGATAATTATGAACATACGTATGGATGTCTTATATTTGTACTTGTCTATGGACCCATTGGCATTGTTGGTTCTCAACCTCTGCTTTGTGAAACTTAGATACTTCATAAGCTTCATCTTTACTTTAAGTAAGTAAAGTGGCAAAATCTTATGCCATTATCTAAGAAAGTCACAAAGAGATTGTCCCCCCCCCCCCCCCTCTAGTTCTAAATCACATCTATTGATCTATGTGAGTTCTAGAGGAGTGATTTTCCTTTCGACGGATCAAAGGAGACTTTTGGAGAGTTCTTGCCTCTATGCCCACCTCACACTCACGCTGAGGGTTTATGTCGATAGACGACAACGATTCCAACTTTATCAATCTTGGTATTGATTGATAGTTGACATTTCCTAGTAGCCTAGTTCTATTGAGAATCACATTTGCGGTAAGGATCGCTTTGTCCCACATATCTTGGGCGTACGGATCTGCGCTTGACTAACACCGTTAGATTGAGGTGAGCAAGGAGCAATCGTTTAATGAACGATGCGTCACATTCTCCCCCTCTATCTCTATGAATTTTAATTCACCCATGTAGGTGTTACAAAGTTGTAGAGGAACGATTCTTCTTTCGCTATTCCTTTGATGAAATGGAAAGGGATTTTGCCTATTCGTCTACCTCACATGAATTTGAGGGTTTATGTCGACAGAAGGCAACAATCTCAACTTTGTTAGCTTTGAATGTCTTTCTATTTAACGTGTCTTAATCTATGAAGGCATAGATGCACAGATTACAAATATATCATCCACTTGGCTATAGTTTTAATGTACCACTTTTGGTTATTATCGACTTGTGGAACATGAGGCAAAACGCAAGCCATGATGCCCAACAACATCCTTGAAACCAAGTTTAGGACATGTATCACTTATTTTAAAAAAATGATCCCATTCTCTTAAGTCCCTTTGAGGACAGCCTCTTCAAACTTCTTCTACTTTGAAGGTAGCGTTGCTTCACATGAACAACCTCTAGCATATGGTTAGAACTTAACCGGATCATATGTGATCTAGATACTCTGGCCCACACCAGTTGCCTTAGCCGACTGAATGTCCTATTTCTTTTATGCCTTTCTTTTGGCCTTTAAACCTACTTCAGTCGCCCGTAGGCTTTGTAGGACTGAGTATTCAATCTCTTTTCTGCCAGTCTTTTGGCCTTCAGATCATTCAAAATCTGAAAATTCTTTTAGCCCACTCCAGTCGCTTTGTATGACGGAGTGTCCAATACTATCCTGTCAAAGATGGATCTTCTGTCGGAAAGGTGACAGGATTATCTCTATCCCTCTAGTCCTTGTCTTTAGTCCTCTTCCCATGCTTAGGATTGTCCCTAAATTCATTTTATTACAATATAAGTCTAGATCTTTTAGGTTGTTTGTTTATACCAGTCCAATTATAATCGGAAAGGAAAGTGAGATTAACCTTCTGATTTTAAAGTGTAGAGAATATATGTTTTAACGAAAACCCTTTATATTCTTAGCCTTGCTTTGTTCACTTTTATTCAGAAATTATCTTTTAATCTCATTTTAGACAAGAAAAATAATCAATTCATACCTTTGGGATCTGACCCACGTTAGTCACGTGTCCAAAACTTCCTTACCATAAGATGGAGGCTTCTTATCTTTAGTATTCTCTTCGTGTCCCAATTGACATCCTCAACATCTTGTGGACACTTGTTTTCACCACTCTCGGAAGCGGTGATAACAATTCTTCCTTTATTCTTACAAGCATGACTATCAGCAACAAAGATCTCATTCTAACATATTGTTGTTGAGACAACGAATATTATCTTAAACTTGTTGGAATATATTGATAATAACAAGGAACGGAAAAGTCACAACAACAACCAATGTGAACAAAGAACTTGTCTCGCCGAGTCGATTGATGATCAATCTTTCTTTAAGATAATATTGTCCTGTATATTCCTTTCAACGGAGTAATGACAACTTATCTCCGAAGATAAAACAGCAACCAAACTAATGAGCAAAAGAGACTCAAGAGTTCGCTATAGGAAGAAAGATTTTAGAGTGTTTGATTTGATTGCTAAAGAGGAAGAACAATTTCAGGAAATTATCTAGAGAATGTGTTAAGTGTGTTTTACAAATGAGTCAAATGCCTCATTTTATAGTGTTGAGAATGAATTTCCAATTGCCCATGTAATGGTCTTGAATGACCATGTAATGACCTTAATTATGGAGTGTTAATTCAACCAAATAATGATTGAATTCATTTGGGATGTAATGGATGTTTAATGCCTCAAAACCAGCCCAAGAGTCATGTCTTTTCGTCTCCCGTCGCAGCCTCTGGACTAACAGCGCCGCGGCCCCTGCAGGGAGGCGCCGCGGCGATTCATGACTCGTTTCATCTTTAAACACATTGTACACTTCTTCCTTCATTTACCAACGTGAAATCAACGTCATTTGGCCAATAACCGTCTATTACCGTACGTCTCAAACAATTCATATTTGTATCAATATTTCTTCCATTGAGGAAATATGATCCTTGGCATTACGTGTGCACGTGTGTGGAAACAAGATTTCCACGTGCAGGGCTCCAATTGTTCGAGTCATAATTAAATAGGATTAACTTTATTTCACGTTTAATAAATATTTTCAACACTTATTTTACTCTTATTTATGTTTTAGTTATAATCTATCTTTATTAAATGTTTATTCTATTTATGTGTCATCTTCATTAATGATAAATAGTAAAATAAAAAAAATTAATTATGTATTAAACTTTTATATCAATAAATAATTTAACATAATTAATTTTTAGTACCGTGATAAATAATTTGAGCCGGAGGATTACTCCATTTGACGTGAATATAACAGTATAAATTGTCAAAAGAATCAATTTTTAAAAGCTAGCATGCTCGACGTGACCAAACATAATAGACAAACTTTCAAAGATGGAGAATAACATAACAAAACCAAATCCTCAGAAAAAAATTCCATTGCTTATAAATCACCGCCCCATTTCCACCGCCGCCGTGCACCACCCTTACAAAAACATGATCTGACCCGAAATTACCCTATTTCCCAATACATAAAAAATATTGCATGGGCGCATTATTTTCCAACACGGCAGACAACGGATCAGGCCCACTAGTAGAACGACACTAATCTCGTGAAATAATTTATAATTACATAAATATTAATTAGATTATAAATCATTTTAAATTATAATTTTCACAAATAATTATTTAATTCTTATGCTTATATAAAAATAATATGATCATCCTTGACTCATGAATATTTCTATGCTTATTTTTACTCTGTCTCAATTTATATGATATTTTTGAATAATTTAAAAAGAAATGATATTTTTTTTATTTGCTTACTATTTAACTTTGAATTTTATTTATTATGTCTAACAAGATAATTTATAATCATATTTAATACTTTTACCTTATTTTAAATTATAAAAAATTTAAAACTATTTTTATTTAAATTTTATCTTCATTTAAACTACATTATATAAATTAATACGGAGGGAGTAATAATATCCTTTAAATAATTGAAACAATATATTACTCCATTTGACGTGAATATAACCGTATAAATTCTCATGTAGAAAACCATGATGTGACCAAACGTAGAAATATTCCACCGCCTCCGTCGCTTATAAAATCACCGTCCCATTTCCACCGTCATCCACCGCCGTTACAAAACCATGATTTGACCCGAAATAGCCCTATTTCTCAATACACAAAAGAAAACCCAATTGCATGGGCGCATCATTATCCAACACGGGGGATAACGGTTCGAGCCCCACCGGCGTAACGGGGCTAGGTGACATACCGGAAAGTTGCGTTGCCCTTGTATTTATGTACTTAACACCACCGGAAATTTGCAATCTTGCTAGGGTTAATCGTGCATTTCGTGATGCTGCTTCTTCTGATGCCGTTTGGGAATCTAAACTTCCTTCTAATTACCACCACATGCTCGACCTATTGCCTCATTGGAGATATGAAGGTCTTTCGAAAAAATGTATTTTTGCCCTTCTCTCAAGACCCGTCTCGTTTGACAATGACAATAAGGTACCCCAATTTTTTGTGTGATACAGTTCAAATTTCGAGAGTCAAACAAAAAATATGTGTACTGCGATTATTCATATACCTTTTAAATACTTTAAATTATTAATTGTTGTGATCTAAATCTGTGTGTCCAAACCTGAATTTACGGTCAAAAGTAAGAACTCAATTATTCCACTGGTCATATACCGGGTAAGTCTGTCAACAAATGGTCAGGCGGATTAAATCACTTATTTCGCCATAGATAATTTTCACTTTTTTCCGGAATTCTATTTTGGAATCATGTTTGGACATATAAGTTTTACAATTTTTCAAAATTTAACTTCAAGTTGAATTCCGGAATATGAAGAACTCCAAATACTTTCACATTATTTACTCCAAATGGCTCACAAAAGTTCAACATTTTTCCAAGTTGTATTCATGTCCAAACACAACTCCAATTTCCAAATACTACTTATTTTCAACTTTCACTTTTTTTATGTCCAAACGCCCACTTAGCTTCATTGGCTCTGCTGGGATTCGAATAATTTGTTGTTTGTGATTTAGAGAAGTTATATGTGAATTATTGGTATAAGTGATTTTGGTCGTGGCATAGTGCTTGAGAACCTATCAGAATTTGTTTAGACTTGCATTTTTCAAATATTTTGGACTGCTTTTAGTGGAATGAGGTATGAAATTTGAGTTAACACTGCTTAAGTAGGTTCTTGATGGTATGGATACACTCCTTTTTTTTTTGATGAGGAGATACACTCCTTTCTCTAATGCCTTTGATATGCGTTCTTGAACTGGGAGTTGATTTTCTGTTACGGTAGGTAAATTGATGAAACAACAGCCAGTCAAATGGCTGGCTGCTTCAGCAGCTGCAATAGCTATAACAAAAATTGAAAAGGGAGTGTAAGAAATGTCGAGCTTTGATGAGGGAAGGATAGCACAGTGAGAGGCACTCTCTACTTCCAACCATGAGTTAGAGGCTTTGAGTCACCAGGGAATCAAAGGGGGAGGAGGGGGTTGGGTGGGGTGTGTTTTCTTATGTTTATGATTACAAATTTTAGGCAGCATTTATAGTGATTCTTTTTACTTTTACTAATATATACTTCTCATTACATGGGAGAAATAACAGGAAGTATGGTTGGACAGAGTAAGTAGAAGGATTTGCATGTCAATCTCTTCAAAAGCAATGTCAATAACAAGTAGTGAAGACAGGAGACATTGGAACTGGTTTCCAACGGATGAATCAAGGTAGATTAATCTGTTTTTTTTTTCAAATCATATCCAACAATATCATCATTAAGCTTAGTTCTTCAGTATGGAGATTATATTAGATTCTTTAACTGGCTGGATATTGGTCTGTAATGCTATTGATAGGTAACCTTTTTCCCCAGTGACCACGGTAATTGAAACTAAGTTTCTTTATGCATCACGGGATAAAATTTTATATCAGTGATACGTGTAAAAATGAGGTTTATTTATTGACCATGAGACAAAATTAGATAGGATGTTCAGCCAGAGAGTTTGTCATTTAGCTCTCAGTTAAGCCTTTTCTTCTCATGTTACCCCCATCACATGCAGGACCAGATTGTCTGAGTGGAATTTTACTGATTTCACTTCTAATATATATGGTGAATGACATATAACAGCCTCTAGTTTCTACACCAGATTAGGGTTATCAGTGGCTTTACTTGAACCAAAGGGTTATCAGTGGCTTTATATCTACCTTTTTCTCCCACATGGTATTCTAACTTACAGAAAGATATGGTTTTCTACGAACAACAACCAATCTTCTATACAAATAGGATATGGTGCTCGGACTCTTCAAAAATGATGATGGGTGTGTGTCGGATCCTCCAAAAGTAGTGTACTTTTTAAGGATCCGACACGGGTGCGGCATCATTTTTGGAGAGTTGCAGCAACATAGCAAATAGGGACCTCATGGGTGCACAAAAAGGGATAGGAGGCTATTCCTTAGGTGTACAAAATCCTTTTCTACTCCATTAAAAGCTCTATGCCATGTGACCAGGAGGTCACAGGTTCAAGCCGTGGAAACAGTTTCTTGCAGAAATGCAAGGTAAGACTGCGTATAATAGACCCTGATTCAGCCCTTCCCCGGACCCCGCGCATAGCGGGAGCTTAGTGCACCGGGCTGCCCTTTACTCCATTAAAAGCTCTCCCATTTTACTCTCTAGACTGTCCATGTAGGTGTTGGAAGCAACATCCCACGTTCTATGTCTTCTCTTCCAGACTGTCCATGTAAATAAAACATTTCTTTAATCGTGCCTGGAATCACCCACTGAAGACCTAGCCTTCTCAATAGTTCCCACCACAAATGAGACGCCATCTGGCAGTGTAAAAGAAGATGGTTCCCATCTTTGCATTTGTACGTAAAGCGCCAACTAATATATGTTATATGTAATCTTCCTCGTCCTCAAATTATTTTTAGCTGTCAAAATCACTCTCTCGCAGGTAATTAAGTGAAAAGGCACACCTTTCTCAGAACTCTAGGAATCCGTACTGAGATAGTGAGATATATGGAAATGTTGACTCAAAGCTTCTCAAAATAGGACTTAACAGTAAAGACACCATTACCCCCTGCCTCCATCTTCCATACATAATGGCTATCCTGTGTAAATTTGTAAAAATGTGTGAAGCAACTCCATCAACTTTGGAATTCTGCCACTCCTGTTTGTGACAGCTTTTGTTTGTTCAAAAGTATAAATTTTCTTTTCGTTTTTTCCTAATTTTGATTGATATGAGCTGCTGATTGGATACGGGAATTGTTAGTTCTTTTCATCAAATCAATCTTTCAATCGATAAGCTTACATTTGAAGCTTATAAAACCCAAACCGCCAGTGGAATGACATTTTCTGATGACACCATGTGCCGAAATGAAGAATACCTACGTAATCTACTTCTTTAATTAAAATGAAAATCAAGCTTTGCTTGTCCTCTATCGGGAAAAAGTTGAGCACTAAAAGTTGAGAATCATGGTTCATCCTCATTTTTGTTAAAAGCTGACAGTGTTTCATTCGAGACAAATAGGTGTAGTTCTGTTAAATTCTATAAAGCATGAGAAGTATCAAAAGACAGACATTGGAGATTGTTTGGACATAACTACCATCACATGCTTATTCAGTAGCTCATACTGATAATCCATTTGATGGGTAGTTTGAATTTTTTTCCTTTTCTAATCTTGACTCGCAATATCTGATGGCACATGAAGTAGTGCAGTGTATCCTCTGAGACACAAGTATAAACCACTCCTTTTTCAAAAGAAAAATTCTTTTTGGGGCAAGGGGCCGGGATGGCATTGAAGGTTCTGTTCTGCTAGTACATGGCCGGTTTCTCCTCTTCTTAACCATTAAATACATGAAAGTAGTTGGGTATGTCTTTTCCCCGTAGGCTTGTTTATATTCTGATTGTCCAAAAACTTGGTTGTTCTTGTTTCTGACCACTTGTAAACATTTAGTTATATTCTGATTGTCCAAAAACTTGGTTGTTCTTGTTTCTGACCACTTGTAAACATTTAGCTGCTGGAAGACGCAGAGAGATATCATAAACTTCTGCATTCTAATATTCAGCTGATAGTTTCTTGCAGGTTCCAGGTTGTGGCATATTGCCAACAAGTCTGGTGGTTTGAAGTAAGTGGAACAGTGAAGTTTCCTTTTCCTCCGGATATATACACACTAACATTCAGGATCCACATTGGGAAATTCCTTAAGAGACTAGGCCGACGTGTTTCCAACTTTGAGCACACACATGGATGGGATTTGGGGACAGTACGCTATGAACTGTCCACTGCTGATGGACAGCGTGCAGTTAGTGAGTGCCTCCTCCATGACATCGAACAAAATGATGCAAAAGGGAATATTAAGCATGGATGCTGGATTGAGTACAAGGTGGGTGAATTTATTGTCAGTGGGTCAGATCCGGTAACTGAAGTTAGATTTTCGATGAAACAGATTGATTGCACACATTCCAAAGGTGGGCTTTGTGTAGATTCTGTATCAATTACTCCCAGTTATCTCGGGAGGTGTATAAAAACAGGGAGTTTCTGTAAATGATATGTTTTCTAGTTTTATCAACACTAGTAAAAAGTTCTAAATTATGTTCCATTACACAGCTTATACTACCTACAAATTTGGTACCATGGATATCATTGTGTTTTTTGGCCGTAGGTATGCCTCTCCTATCACTGTAAATGTTAATGCTTTGTATTTGATCCAGTTTTGCTGCGTAGTGTTGTGTGGAAGATCGGGAAAATATACTTCTCTCCTCTGTCGTGAGTATAAAAGTTCAATTATTATAAACCCGCAAGGGTAGCCAAATTGGTGTAGCAGTAGAGCGCGGGACCGCAAGGTCACGAGTTCGATCCCCTGCATAAACCTTCTTGGTTGAGCCTGTCACACATGGCTTGCCAAGTGTGGTTTACATGACTGACATGGTTTGCATTTCTGCGTCGGTCCGGGTTTACTCATGCGCACTTCGAAAAGTGGCGGTGGGGTTTCTTCGTCAACAAAAAAAAAAAAAAAAAGTTCAATTATTATTATTTTATGTATATACAAATGGTACAATGTTTATATCCTTACTACACTTATATGCATGGTTTACATTCCATTGTTTGGGGCTTACAAATTTGGTAATATTCCTTGATGCATTTTCTATATATGATAAAAGAGTTTTTGGGGTCATCTTTGAAACAACATTTCTCCTTATGTTAACCATGGTCCATTGCACTAGATGGTACTTGAGATGGCAATGTCACAAAGCTATGGAAATGAAAAAAGACATCTGTAGTAATATTTATAGTAACAAAAATTCCTTCAAACTCTGGTTTTCCATATTTTGATCTAATTCCATTGATGTCCAAGTCAGTTTTACGGCCAACAATTTCAACATAGACTAACGCACAAACGGGATAAAAGAAGGAAATTGACATTACATACACCTCAAGTACCAAGATTCTATTTGGAGACTCACTTTAGTGCCACTTTCAATGCCGGTTCATTTTTCTCCTAAAATTGAGGAACATACTTGGATTGCAAAAAAAACCACAAAATACTTGGTTTTTCTCCCATCTGTTAAAGCACACATTTGAAACAAAATGAAAATCGGAAATATATTGTTAAAGAGTGAGAAAACTGCATTTAACTGAGTCTATCAACAAATCAAATAGCAAAATTTAAATGCAAAACCATTTGTTTCGAGAAATTGAATTGCTGACTGCGGTTTTGACCAATAATACTGATAAACAATGCCACTTACAGTGCCTCTGAAAAAACTCAACCCTGACTTACAAGTACAAACCAAACTATTGCTTAACGTTTTCCACCACCACCGCCAAGCTTAGGACCTTTCGATGCAGCTCCCTTAGAGATCTTCCCTCCAGCTTTTTGAGACTTGGCCTGAACCTCTGCCTTCTTGGCCTTCTTCTCATCCTTTGTCTTCTTGATCCTTTCCTTGATTTCACTGCACATAGATAAAAATGAAGAATCAATTCACCTCCATTTAATAATGAAAAACTGTATTGTAAAAAAATGCATTAGTTACAACTATTCCATTTTCTCCAAGGTTTACCATCGATATCGGGTTATAGGTGTTTTGCATGTTTTATCTAATGGATGGTGTGCAGGAAATGGTAGAAACTAACCGAAGAGCAGCCTCCCTAGCAGCATCTCGAACTTCTGGCCTTTCAGCTCTCTTCTTCTGAATAACCTCAAAGGTTGCACCCACAATGGACCTGGAGTAAGGCTTCTTTGTTGCACGTCGCCTCTTCTTAGCGGCTTCTTGTGCAATATCCTAATGTTATGATACAAACAATTATCCATAAGATGGAAAAGGTGAAGGACTCTTACATGATCCGAATTTTGCAAGAACTGAAGAAACAAAAAATTGCCATAGTACAAGACTAATTATGTGTCTCAATGCAGATTTTAAAGCAAAATAAAGCTCGAATATTTTGGTCAATGAAGCTTTATTGAGGCTAACCTTCTTGTGTTGCTTCCTATACATAGCTGTCCAAGTAAGTTTGGATGGCTTCAGCTTGTTGTGGAAGTAGTGTTTGCATTTTGAGTTGACGAATAGGAACACCTAATAGGACAACATAAAGTGACAGTGGATAAGAAAAAATGACACTAACACTTTCCACTAAGTCCCAATAACTTATTCACAAAGAAGAAAACTGTAAGTTCTCTCAGAAAAGTACCTGAGAATCCGAACGAATAAATCTGATACAAAGAAGAAAACTGTAAGTTCTCTCAGAAAAGTACCTGAGAATCCGAACGAATAAATCTGATGCCCCTTCCAGGATATATCTTGGCACCACTAAAACGACAGAGCTCCGTCCTGAAATCAGAATAAGAATAAACTACTGATGTAATCACTTTGGGTGTTTTTCTAGAGAACATGTTTTCCAAAAAATTTGGTCAACCAAACATGGGAATATTGGAAGTATAGAAAACAATTTACATAAGTGACATTCCAAGTTCAGTATCTCCTCCCCCACCCCAAACGCTACCAACCCCTTGACCATCCCACCCCCGAACCCCAACTCCCCACCCTATCCCACCCTCATAGTGTTCTGCTATATTACATACAAATGCCCTTGGGATAATATCTTTTTGCTTATGTACCAAACACTAGAAAATAAGTAAAAAAACAACTTATTTTCCACAAAAACATTTCCTTCATACAAAACACAACTTTACTTGTGTTACAATGAGCAAAATCCAGATTAAAGGAAAAGCAGAAGCTTGTAAATTTCTGCGACATAAAAACTATAATAATTCCTCCCTCATGATCGCGGACAATATCTAAGTAGAGTCTGTTCGAAAATTCAATAACTTTAGTCTGCTATATTTTTTTTGGAGTTTCTTCAAACCCTGTTTGTTTAACTTGTGCTAAAACAGTTTGGTTTTTTCTATGATTCTCAATAACTCAATAACGCGATTTGTTAAAATGAAGTTTCAAAATCATCATTCAACCCAATCAAATGCAACTGTGAAGCAGCTATTGAGAATTTTTCATTTAAAAAATGAAATTCCAGTACATATTTCACATTTCATTATGCAATACAACTCTATCAAGCAAACAAATTTACATAAGAGATCAAAAAGCAAACAAATTTACATAAGAGATCAAAAAGCAAACAAATTTAGGAGCATATAATAGCAAAGGGATAGGCAAATGACTTACTTGAGAACCATTGCTGATGAAGCTGCGACCTCTCTCTTTAGTGATGTCCCAAAAATGGAGGAAAAACCCTAGTTAACAAACCCTTATAATGGAATAGGAGGAAATATTTGGGCCCACGAAAACAGTAAATCTATTTTTTAAGCCCAATAACTTGACTTACTTATGGGCCGAGTACATAAGTCTTATTTTTTACCCTTCAAATGGGCTGATCTTTAATTATTATAATTTTTCCTCAAATGGAACTTATGCTATTGGGGCATAAGTTTTTAAAGGATCGTGCACAAGTTGTCTCGGATTCCTTAAAGAATCTATACCCCAATAGGCATAAGTTTCATTTGAGGGGAAAAACTTAAAGACCAACACAAAATAGGGAAAAAATGCAAATGAAGAAATTGCACGGCTTTCCTTCAAATGGGATGGTCTTTAATTTTTGCCCCTCAAATGGAAGTTATGCCTTTCGGGGCAAAAGATCTTTATGGGATCTGGCACAATTTAAGTTGGATTCCGTAAAAAAATTATTCCCCGAAAGGCATAACTTTCATTTGAGGGGGAAAAATTATAAACCACTACAAAATAGGGACAATAGTGCAAATACACGTATTGGG
Source organism: Przewalskia tangutica (assembly GCA_029844215.1). Classification (NCBI taxonomy): domain Eukaryota; kingdom Viridiplantae; phylum Streptophyta; class Magnoliopsida; order Solanales; family Solanaceae; genus Przewalskia; species Przewalskia tangutica. Next base: position 89,639,318 of record CM056738.1, on the reverse strand, counting down.
CCAGTCCAATAATATTCAATCCATATCACAAGAATTGGGTGGGCCAGACCATGGGCTTAGGATTTAACAGTACACATAAAGCCAAAAGGTAGGTCATTTGCACTTTTCCCCTATTTTATGTTGGTCTTTAATGTTTGCCCCTCAAATGAAATTTATGTCTATTGGGTATAATTTTTTTAAGAAATTCGACACAATTTGTGCCAAATCCTTTAAAGAACTTATTCCCCGATAGGCATAAGTTTTATACTTTTATTTGAGGGGAAAAAAATTAAAGACCAGCTCATTTGAAGGGTAACCTGTGCAATTATAGGCATAAAGGTCGGCCTCTTTCTATAGAACATTAATAAAAAGAAACCTATCAAAATCGAGACCTCTATTATCATTTTCAGAGTAGTTTGGATCGCAATGTATAGAGAATATGGAAATTTCGTTAAGAATTTTTTTCCTCTTGGGTAAGAGGAAGATATTTAATTTGTAAAGTCTTTTCCTTTTAAGTTCGTCCATATTTAATTTTTCCGTGCCGGCCCTGAGCCAAAACAGCCAATACAATGGCTTAGGGCATCAATTTTTTGAAAAAAAATAGAAAATATTTTTTTGGAAAAAACATCACTATTAAATACAACAATAACCCAAACTTTAGGGGTCAAAATACACATTACTCACATCTTTTGGACACTGAAGAATCTTTAATAAAATCCCTCAAATAACAAATCACTATTCACTAGGTTTACAAAAGCTTTCTCTCCACCACTCACCCTATCTAGTTCAGAAATTAAACTTTCTGTTTCGTTTCCATCACATTTGTAGATGAGCTAAGAGCTTCTCCTAACTCTCTTATATCAACCTGAACTTCTGCGCCGATAGGAAGTCAAACAAAATCAAGAATTCAAAATTTTAGGTCCCTAACACTTTAAAGTTTCTCTGACAGGTATAACTATAAATCTAAATTATATGTTTGTTTTGATTTTGCTCTCTATTTAATTTAGATTTTTGTGGTTGAATTTGTTGAAGGTTCATGAACAGTATGTAACTAGATTACTAATTTTTTTGTTGTTTAATAATAATATGAATTTTTATAGGTTTTTTGTTGTTCAATCAGGACCACAATGATTTAAGTTTTTTGTTGTTCAATCAGGACCGTAATTATTAGAAAACAACCGTCTGGTGCTCAAAATAGACAGAAGAAAAAAGATAGGGATGAATTCGCAAAAGAATATGCTACAGGCGGTGGTTATAGATTTGTGAATCCAATTAATAATGTTGAGGGCGGAAAAAATACTGAGGGGCAAGACACAAATATAGACCTTGAAAAGTTATCAGAATAGGTTGAAATAATGACTCATGTTGATCAAGTTGTATCTTCGTTTGACTATGTCACAAGAAATGTTGAATTACTAGCTATGATATCAATTGAGAAGGGAACGCTAGTGAATTTCAATTTCGAAAGCTTGATAAATGATTTTTCTAGCAAAAATGCGAGAAGGATAATGTTTCAATAACAATGTTCGTATACTCATTAGGTAATATTCTTGTTACTTAGCTATACAATTTTGAATAAGGTTGCAACCTCTATTTTTATAATATTAGGTTAATAATCATGTTAATTTTTTTTATTCATGTGTTTAAGTAAGTCTATCTACTTGTTAAATATTTTTTGTGGGGGGAGGGGGGCAAAAAAAATTGTGATGGCTTACGGCATTCCAAATCTCATGATCGGTTATTATATTAGGTTAATAATCATGTTAAAAAAAATTATTCATGCATTTAATTAAGTCTAGTTACTTGTTAACTATTTTTGACGGGGAGGGGACAAAAAAAATTGTGATGTCTTTAAGACATCCCAAAACTGAGGGTTGGCCCTGTATTTCCCTATTTGAACCATTATTACCTTTCAAATATTTCCTTTGTTCTTTTTCTATAGCTCTTACATACCTTAAACTTAAGTTCTTCCATGTTTTTCTTTTCAAAGTCTTTGTTACATAAATGTGTCATTCTATTTTAATTTCTCACAAAACACACACACGTAAAAAGAAAAAGAATTTCCGTACCCACCTCCCCACCTCAGCGGGTAATTTTATTATAGAGTTTCTTCTGTAATCTATAAAATTTCGTTTTAACGGCTATTTTTGAAACTTAGGATCGAAATTGCTTAGTTAAATTGACTTTCTAAAGTAAAAATTTCACATGCGATGTCTGAACTTCAACCATATAAAATTTCAGATTAACTTTAGATACCTCAAACTAACTTTAGATAACACATATATGAAATATCAAACTAACTTTAGGACATAACTTGAACAATGACATCAAAATAGAGTATTTGTGCACTTCACCCAATTCCTAAGGGGTCATTTGATAGGATGTATAACAATAGTGGTGTATAAAGTGTATTAATAATGATTGCATTAGTTATACTGACTTATTTTTTATTTATTGTTTGATTTGATGTATTAAAACATTACATAATTGTTAAAAATTATTTGTTTACAAAAATACCCTCATAATCAGTCCATCATTTTTGTCTTTCTAACTGAATTATTCATTTGTAAAAAAAAATGTGCTACCGCTGTAGAGACACAGTTAATTTAATGTATGTATAATTGATCTAATTTTATAACGATGTATAATTGGTTTAACACTCAAATGACTCCTACCAGTGGTGAGACAGAGACACCAATCCCTTAAAAAAGATCCACTCCTAATAAGAAACCAAAATGGTTCTTGTAAATTTTTTATCTACACCTACATATAGGTACATGCGTTAATATTCCGAGGTGACATGCCCAAAAATCACTTTAACAAACCTCATAGGCCGTCTTTGGATCCGTGTGAGGTGTGCTACAGCACAGGGCTCCCGAAAAACGAAAAATTTTAGAACCCCTTTTTTCATTTTTTATTAAGTAGTATTAGTCAAAATTTACTGAAAGACCCATAATTCGCAGGTCTTAGCCCAATTAAGGACTCATTTTTACGAATTAGAATAGGGTCACCAAAATGTTTGAGACTGTCTGCTGATACCAATAATATTTTATTATTTGAGTAATAACTTTTAGGAGATTTAGTTTTTGATTAACATAACTAACTGTGAGAATAAGATATAGTAACAAGGAAATGAGAATGTAACAACAGCAACAATAAATATGTTAGAAATTTGGAAATAACAAAGTAATTGGCTTGCTGAGTCGATTGATTTTTCAATCTATCCTTAAGATAATATTGCCCTGTATATTCCTTTCAACGGTGTAATGACAACTTATCTCCCAAGATAAAACAACAATCAAACAAATAAGCAAAGAAGACTCAAGTGTTCGCTTAGGAAGAAAGATCTTTGAGTGTTTGGAGATTGTAAGAGAGGAAGAATGTATTCTGAAAATGTGTATTTTCCAATGATGCCAATGGCATCAATTTATAGGTTGATGAACATGTCTTCTCAATTAACCAAATAAATGGTCATCAATGTCAAGTAATGATCATTGATTTTGAGGTTAATTTAGTCGAGTTATGGCTGAATTCAAGAGCCAAATAATGGAGAGTTATTTCTCCAAAGTCAGCTCAAGAATCAGTTTCAATTCGGCTCCAATGGACTGAAAATAAGCGCGCGGGTTCTTCGCGAGGGCGCCGGCAAGACTAAATACCCCGTAACTCACCGAGTCGGCGAGTCGCGCGCCGGAAGCGCCGCGACGCCTAAGTTCCAGTAACTTCCTAGGGATTTTTACCGTCACCGGCGCCGAGACCCTTTTTGGCTCCGCGACGATTTCTGATTCATTTCATCTTTTACACATTGTACTCTTCTTCCTTTTATTTACCAACGTGAAACCATTATCATTTGGCCAATAATCGTCTATTATTTTACGTCTCAACAATTCGTATACGTACCAATATCTCTTCCATTAAGAAAATTACGATCCTTGACACTTTATGCGCACGTGTGTGAAACTCATATTTCCGACGAGCGGGGCCCTAATTATTCGAGTCATAATTAATAGAATTAACTTTATTTCACGTTTAGTAAATTTTCAACACTAACTACAAAATACTAAGCAACAAAGAGCTTATTGCAATTAACCAAAGTGAATTTTTTTACCGAGGAGGCTTATTATAAGCTGATAACACTACTTATTGGTAGTATTATAGATGACTTCTTGATTGATCGACTATTAATTCTTGATGCGCGATTATATAAAATTAATTATGATACGCATGTGCAAGAAAAAGTTAATCAATTCTCTTTCCAATAAATTTACAACAATATGAGTTACTATAAATTACTAATGATGTTTATAACCATGCGAAGCGCGGGCTATATCCCTACTTTAATATATAAAGTATAACAGCAATTTTATTTTTAACTAAGCTTATGCATGTATTAATAACTTTGATATTACTAATATCATGATTTACTATGTGTTAGGAATTTATATAGCTTTATTTATTACGGAAAAATAAGAAATTTAAAAGTAAAATTATTTTTAAATAAAGAAATGATTTTTTGGAACATAATAAAAAAAGAGAATAATATGATACATAAATGGGAATTGAGGCCCTACAAGTAACTGCACCTAATAATTAATGGAAGTAGTTAGCTAGAAGATAAAGTAAGTAACTTGCTAAGTAGACAAGTTACATTTACACTTCTAGATGTAAAAATTAGTTATATATTGTTAGTGTATGTAATAAGTTAAATCCTTTATTTATTTTTATAGATTTCAAGAGAAAGTAAGTAAGTAGCACTGTCCTTCTTGACTTCGTGAAAAGTGTCATCATGACAGTTCTAAAAACGAAAAAATTTAGGACCTCTTTTTTCATTTTTTATTAAGTAGTATTAATCAGAATTTACTATAAAGACTCATAATTTACAGGTCTTAATCCAATTAAAGGCTCACTTTTACGAATTAGAACAGGGTCCACAAAATGTTAGAGACGGTCCTGAGTAGCAGACTAGCAGTGAATGGTATAATATAATTATACAGACCTGTGGAAGGCAGTGGCATTCAAGTACATAGGACCATGAGGTATATAATCATCTTCTTCTGTCTTATTATTATTCCAACTTTTATTTTCTCTTAATATTGCAGCTCGAGATTTTGCAAGGCCTGCTTCCAATTTCTCTAATTTGATGTATCTTTTTGGTGTTGTTGAGCTCTTGGTTACATTAATAGGGGCCTAATCCTTTTGACTTATCTATAAAGTTAACAATAAATGAGCAATTAGCAAATGATTCGTACTTATAATCAAGTCATAATTAGTCTTCTAGGACTATACAACATCATCGTGGTCCAGTAAAATCTAAAGATTATACGTATCTAACAATGATTTTAAAGGATTATGCTCATAAAATACGAGAGGGAGGATGCAATATGAATAACATGTATTCTAACTACAAAGGCGAATATATGATTTGAAGCTTATGATTCCTATAGCGACCTCAAGTTAACATCCAATAGTAGTTGGATTAATAATGAAATATTTATAAATATTATCGGGCTGCCTTTTTTATTCAATAAAAAATTTAATACAAAACTACTAGATTCACGAACCCATAGGTGACACCCTAGATACACCCTTATAATCATCTAACTCGAGCATTTTTTTAAATGAAACTTAGGTGTATGTGCAAAATCACCAAAACAAATCAACATATATTAATTATAAATTTATAATTTCAAAATTGCATTGAGTTCAACAGTAAAAATATAAAGATTGAACAATTAACTTTAAAATTTGGATACACTTATTGTTGGAATATATTGGTAATAATAAGGAACGGAAAAGTCACAACAACAACCAATGTGAACAAGGAAACTTGTCTCGCTGAGTCGATTGATGATCAATCTTTCTTTAAGATAATATTGCCTTGTATATTCCTTTTAACGAAGTAATGACAACTTATCTCCCAAGATAAAACAACAACCAAACTAATGAGCAAAGGAGACTCAAGAGTTCGCTATATGAAGAAAGATCTTAGAGTGTTTGATTGCTAAAGAGGAAGAACAATTTCAGGAAATTGTCTAGAGAATGTGTTAAGTGTGTTTTGCAAATGAGCCAAAGGCCTCATCTTATAGTGTTGAGAAGATGACTTTCAATTGCCCATGTAATGGTCTTGATTATGGAATGTTAATTCATCCAAATAATGGTTGAATTCATTTGGGATGTAATGAAGGTTTTTAATGCCTCAAAACCAGCCCAAGAGTCATGTCTTTTCGTCTCCCGTCGCAGCCTTCGACTACGGCGCGCGCTCCAACTTCGCAGAGTTGGTACCGCGTTCGCAGCGAGGCCGCGCCACAACTTCAGAGAGTTGGCGCCGCGACCCGATAGGTCGCGACGATCATGACTCGTTTCATCTTTAAATATATTGTATACTTCTTCCTTCATTTACCAACGTGAAATCAACGTCATTTGGCCAATAACCGTCTATTACTTTACGTCTCAAACAATTCATATTTGTACCAATATCTCTTCCATTGAGGAAATATGATCATTGGCATTACATGTGCACGTATGTGGAAACAAGGTTTCCCATGTACGAGCCACAATTGTTCGAGTCATAATTAAATAGGATTAACTTTATTTCACGTTTAATAAATATTTCCAACAATCCTCTCTTGGAAGAGATTTTGGTGCACGCAACTGGTGTCTTTCTAGCAATCAATTGGCGGATTGATGTTGCATCTGAAGAGGTAGCCGTAGCTTTGAACCTTCCATAGTAGAATACCATCGGACATATTTAATGCGCGGTGAACTTGATGTCTTGAACCGTCAGTGTTTAGTATATGCCAAGACAATGGTATCAACACAACACCTTTCCTACTCTATATTTCTTGTATGTTTTGTCCGTCGTGGGCCGTGGACACACTTGGATTCTTAAGTACGCTCATTTGAGGCGGCTTGTCTTCGTACTTAAATAGGTGGTCTCCAACTAGGTATCCTGTAATACCGCGCTGCGCAAGCGTTAGGAACTATTAAAAGTTTCCCCAATCTAACATCAAAATATTGAGGATCATTAAAGATTTGGAAACTTATCCTCTACCCCTTTACATGTAGCATTTTTTGTCTTTCACGGGAATGGCTTTGGATTATGTTTCTTAAGAAGAAATCATTATCCGAAGTGCTCTTGCTTCCACCGAAGCGCTCAACTGAACCTTTACAGTTTAGTTTTCCCATTGAACCTTATCCCTGGGATCTGCGATCGTAAGGTCAGCGTCCACTATATCGATTCTTATTGATTGGGTTTTAAGCTCATTCCCCTAGACAAGCAGTACATTTGATCTCTGGTCATTCCCTTCGTCAAGGGATCAGCGATATTTTCCTTAGATTTCACGTAATCAATGAAAATAATTCCCGAGGTGATCAGCTGCCTAACGAACTCGTGTCTCCTTCGAATATAACGATACTTGCCGTTATACATAGAACTTTGTGCTCTTCCTAGAGCCGACTGACTATCGCATTGGATTATTATAGAAGATACGAGTTTTTCCCAACACGGGACATCCTCTAGAAACCCATGAAGTCATTCAGCTTCCTCTCCCGTTTTGTCTAAAGTGATGAATTCCGACTCCATCGTGGATCGGGAAATCAATGTTTGTCTAGAGGACTTTCAAGACACAGCTCCACCATCGATTGTAAAAATATATCCGCAGGTGGACTTGATGTCATCACTATCAGATATCCAGTTTGCGTCACTGTACCCCTCTAGTACCGCTGGATATCTCTAATAGTGTAACCCGGACTTTAGTGTGAACTTCAGGAACCGTAGTACCCTATTCAACGCTTTTCAGTGATCCTCACTTGGATTACGGGTATACCTAGCCAATTTATTGACTGCATAAGTGATATCTGGTCGAGTGCAGTTTGTGACATACATCAAACTCCCAATCACTTGTGCGTATCGCTCCTGGCGTATGGGTACACCAAGATGTTTGTCAATCTTTTAACTTCTGTCCAATGGTGTCGTTACTGGTGAACTGTCAAACATCTCAAAAAAATTTAGCACATCTTCGATGTAGTGAGATTGGTACAAGACCAGTCCATTAGATGTCTTAGAGATCTTGATCCCTAATATGACATCTGCGACACCCATATCTTTCATGTCAAAACATTGTTTTAACATGTTCTTAGTCTCTAGTATTATCCTAGGACTGCTACCGGTGATCAATAAGTCGTCTACATATAGGCATATCATGACGAATGAATCTGCATTTCCTTTCATGTAAACACATTTGTCACATTTATTAATGACGAACTCTTTTGATAGTAGAGTACTATCAAATTTCTAGTGCCATTGTTTAGGGGATTGTTTCAGCCCATACAAAGATTTGACAAGCCGACACACTTTTGTCTCTTGTCTTGGAACCACATACCCCTCTGATTGGTCCATATATATTTCTTCTTCCAAATTGCCATTTAGAAAGTGTCACGACCCGACCCCGGGCCCGCGACTGGTGCCCTACCTGGGCACCTTACAGGTATACATCAGAGATAATCAGCGGAACATACATGAAACTTATAAATAAATCATCAAAGACAAAAATCAACAGGTTAGCCGATAAGGCTACCTCCCTGGATAGTAAATACATAAACGAAGCAGTTGCCTCCTTTACAAATGCACTCCACATATGTGACTACTGCACTTCTAAGAGTTTTTAACATAACAATCTGTGGACAGGCCCCGCCATACCTCAATAACATAAATCTACAACCTCGTGAAAACTGCACAAGAGATAAGCCTCCGAGCAAATGGAGCTTTTCTCAAAATCAACCGAGATCCTAAGAGCAAGGATCACCACCGGTACCTAAAACTCGCGGCATTTAACGCACTTCGGCGGGCCGCATAACAAAATTTAATATGGAACAAAATAACGCATAAGAAATGATCATAATCAGCATAAAAGAATGACAGGACAAGTATAAAAAAATACATATCGATCCTCGTGTCATTACCACTTATGAACTTAATCGTACCTTATTATCTTTTCCCATTTTCAATAAAAGTTATAGTCACAATCTTAAGGACATGATTAGGAAAAATCATTAAGTTCATTACCGATAACTTACTTATCTTTCATAAGTATAATCCGCCCTTTACGAGGGACGCTTTACTACCCTACCGATCCGGGACGCAACCAAGTCACACAAATATCAAAGCGCCCGTGGAATCCCCATCATTGCCGATACCTATAAGTGTAAAATATAACCACGTGACGCGCCTGGCATCCCACCTCACCGCTTGGCACACATACACAACACATATATATCTCCCGCCCGTGAATCCCACATCACCGCCGACTATAAATGTAAAATATAACCATGTGACGCGCGTGGCATCCCACCTCACCGCTTGCATACATATACAACACATATATATATATCTCCCGCCTGGAATCCTACATCATCGCGACACTATAAATGTAAAATATAACCACGTGACGCGCCGTGGCATCCCACCTCACCGCTTACAGACACATATACAATATATATATATATATATATATATATATATATATATATATATATCGCGACGCATGTCCCTAATACCACATCGTATAAGCATGGCCATAACGTGCTCTGCATCCTCATCGTAGCGCAGTCTTCGCGGGAGCTAGCCCATGGAGTAATAATATAACATGCCCCTAATCCTCATCGCGGGTACATGTCTTCACGGGAGCTAGCCCATGGAGTAAAATATAACACGGTCGCATGCCCCTAATCCCACATCGTATAAGCATGGCCATGGAGTAATAAAACGCGCGCCATCTAACCCGCATCTCGCCGCATGCCCCGGCATTCTTCATCGTATAAGCATGGCCAAGATCAATCACAATGGAAGCATACCCGTGGAATCCCCCGTCACTGCCGGTACGTCCAATAAAATGTCCGGGCATCTAACCCGCATCCTGGTCACATGCCCCGGAATCCCACATCGTATAAGCATGTCCAAGATCAATCAAAATGAAAGCATAGCCGTGGAATCCCACATCACCGCTTGTGACGCCCAAGTAAACTTACACAAAACAATGCCCTCCAACTGAGAGACACGACAACGTAGACATATAATACTTGCACTCAAAGCTATCACAAGCAAACCTAGGCAAGTTCATTAAACCTTAGACTTCCATCTTTATAAACTCATGGTACTTTCGTTTTACACATTAAAATCCGGGAATTAAACCCCAAGTACTACGTACTCCTACTCTTTTAAAAGTCCCTTTTTCAAATAAAACTTCCAAGATACTAACAACCGTAGTATCAAGTCATACTACCTTCAAGACAAGTCACAATACCTTCTTAGAAATACAATTTACCGGCTTCTAAATCAAGTGACTTCTTCCTCAAAACATTAAACGATTTATACCATTAAGACAGTTGCCCTTCTTCATTTCAAACCAATTCTTTGCTTACATTATTAGAGAAAACCATTCTCTTAACCTTCCATAAAGCCGTTATAACCAACTTCCCATAAAGCCGTTATAACCCTTTATGGTTTTAGACCAACTCATTCCTTTTATAACCAAGAGACTTCTACTTTTTGAAACCGAGTATTATATACTTTCAAATCAATTCTCTTAACTTTCAAAAATACAATTAGTCTCTTAACCTTTAGAACTCAAGTGACTCATTTTATTATAAAACCTTAGGCAATTGATGCCTTAAAATTCAAGTTGCCTTTTCATTAAAAACGAGTCATTTATCTTTCCATAAAGCAAATATAACCAACTTCCCATAAAGCCGTTATATTCACTTTATACCTTAGCCAAAATACAATTTCCTATCCAAGGGACTTATACGTTTAAAACGGAACAAGTATCACATACTTCAAAACTCTTCAAGTCCCTTAACTTATAAAAACATTAGACATCCTTAATACTTTCAAAGAAGTGAGTTAATCTCCTAACTCACCCGACTTGGCTATTCATAAAACTATTAAAGGATATCAAGGTGTCAGACGCTCACCGTACTACATACGTGCAACTAGTCATGCTCAAAAGATAGGAAAAGTTCTACATAGAGTAAATCACACAACTACCTCTTAACTTCTAAGAGTAGAAGGAAACATGAAATGATACCACAGGTATATTCCATACATAGAATCATGCCAAAGGAAGGAAGAGGTTCACATACCCCGCGACGATTATCGACAAGTAGCAAAATGCTCCAAAGTACTTCAACCTTGATAGCTATTCCACCCTCCAAGTAGGATACGCTATTCTTAGTACTTCGACCTATAATGGTCACAATACGTCCATTAACCTCCTACTTCAAACGTAGAATATTCCAAGTGTCTAAGTCACTAAATTCTACGGAAAATCGGACAGCACCTCCTTTGTTTCTACTTACTTTGCCACCTTTTTCAAGGCCGAATACAATAACCAAACACGCCACATTTAATGCCCAATCAAAGCAATTAATAATAGGGGATTACACGCCTACTAGACGTGTAAAATTCCGCCCCACAAACGATATCAAATTAATACAACTTACTAGGCCAATTCGGCTAACTTGAAGTACTACAACATCAATTCTTATCCAATTTCCATTTCAATCCAAGTTATTAGCCTAACATGATATCAAGTCGCAATTGATTATAACTACCATAATCTCCAAGTAATTAACATGCGACGATTCTAATAACGACCAATTTGTAATCCAACTTCACATGGCTTGCATTACATTTCGGATTCTAAGGCTACAAGCAATCCATAAATACTTATAACTTCAACACATATACTTCATGCTAGCAACATGTAAAGCTAACAACAATATAAATAATCTTGTGACACTTTTTAAGAGACAAGATTATACCTCAATGAATCTTAATCCAACTCCAAATCCGAAGTCGCTCCTTAGCAACTTAGAGCCTCTTCAAGACACTTCAATCCGCTACTTGAGACCCTTAGAACAATACCAACAAGGTTCCTCCAAACTTCCAAACAAAACCTAGAAGACAACTAGGTTTTCGCTTTGCGACTAACCCGGAAACTATCTTTTTCCGAGATTTTTCTATTGAGATATGCTTACAATACACTTAGGAACCTTGGTTTAAAGTGGGAAAATTATTGGACAACAAACAAATTTTTTCCATGTGGAGAGGGAGTGAACCCGAGAGCAACATGCTCTTGTTCATCCAATTTTTGTGTAAATATGGCTAAGTGTTAGGCTTGTCTCACTACTAGTAGTATTATATAGGGACATGGAGGGTCAAAATGTAAACAAATGGGTGGTTTGGATGAAGTCTTATTAAATATCAAGACTTTGGACCCTTTGACTTAGTCAATTTTGTCAAGCTCTCTATTAGCAAGATTTGTCTTCCTAACAGTGGTCAAATGACCGCGTGCCCATGCTACAATTCGCCCAAGGCACCATGGGGGTGACACGTGTCGCCTCCCATTCACACATATTACGCTTTCCGACAATTTCACAATTCGATAAAAAAAAATTACAAGTCTCAAATCTTAACACTCATGAAGTTCTTACGCACGTTCTAAAGCATGTCCTGTAAATACGGGTGTAACATTCTTCCTCTTAGAAACATTCGCCCTCGAATGTTCTTTCGAGTCCAATCTAATTAAAGCGACATAGTCTCCTTATACTACACCCTTCTTACAACATATGCCACCCATGGCCACATAACAATATTTATACTAAGATGTCAACCTTGCACTCACGAAGCCAACTAGCCCATACTTATAATGACCTCCAAGTCCGTCATAATCCTCTCTACTAGGTCTACTAGGTCCGACGATCGTATCATCAACGGAAAACCTCATATCCCCGCCGCCTACCACCCCACACACTCACTGTAGTTACCTCGAAAGGTTCTTATGGATTCGTGCTCTATTCCTTTACACTTGGTTGTTATCTTTCTTCTGGTCGCACTCTTTCCGTATTTTCAACTCATACTAGTATACATAACTTCCATACCGATGTTGGCCTCCAATCTTTTGGAGTCACTCTTTTAAACAACATAAGGCCATTTCCGACTCCCACGACCTGGTTCCGGTGGAACGCGTCCACGAACCCGTAAAACAATTAACTAGATACGGGCCTTGCACCTCGTGACCGCCACGAGCTTTAACTACTACCAACTGATCCCACTCCATTCCGTGCCATGGGAGACCCGCAACAGTGTCCTCACCCCGACCCGCCACCGCACTTAACTCTTATTCTCGCCTATAATAAATCTTTTCACCCGAAGACCAGACTCTGGGCGTCTCAAGTCTTCAACATTCTTAGGCTCGCAATTTCCATGCTCCAAGCCTATCTTATCGTCTCCAGAACGGGTACAAAACTTCTCATAATACCATAATTGTGTCGTTGATCACAACAACCATAACTTACTCTATACTTTACCTCATCCGCACAATTCTCTTGCCTACTACGCAGCTTTAATCTATTAACATGACATTCTCTAAATTCCTTAACATGGCGTCTTAAGGGTTCACTACCCTATCGCATACCTCATCCTTTCCCAATAATCTCAAAATAAAACACAAGACCTTGGCGAAAATTCATTAACTATTTCATACCTTCCCGGTATCTAGTTAGTCTTTACCACTCTTGGTAAATCTAAAACCATTCTAGGCAACCCATAAATGAACCTCATACATAACTCCGTATAGATGTATGTCACAATACCAACTATACTATATCATTACCAACCTGGATACGAAATACACATAGTCCTTCCTAGTCACTGCCTTTCTCAGAAATGCAATCAACATAACTCGTTAGTGAGACGACTTAACAACACAAATTTCTATCGCACGATCTCGAGTGGTAAGAATGGAAACTAATCCTAAATGTCCTGCAGCCTCCCGATTATAGATGTGGTGCACAACACACCGATAATCAAGACTCTACTAGACACTGGCCTCAGACACTTTCCGAGGACTAATCGCTCGATACCACATTTGTCACGACTGCTCGCGATCGTGCCCTACCCGGGCACTTTAAGGTATACATCGAGATAATCACGAACATACATGAAACTTATAAATAAATCATCAAAGACAAAATCAACAGGTTAGCCGATAAGGCTACCTCCTCGATAGTAAATACATAAACGGCTAGCTTCCTTTCCTTTACAAAACAGACTCCACAATATGTGACTACTGCACTTAAGAGTTTTTAACATAACAATCGTATGGACAGGGCCCCGCCATACCCCAATAACATAAATCTACAACCTCGTGGGAAAACTGCACAAGAGATAAGCCTCCGAGCAAATGGAGCTTTTCTCAAACAACCGAGATCCTAAGAGCAAGGATCACCACTGGTACCTAAAACTCGCGGCATTTAACGCAGCCTCGGCGGGGTCGATAACAAAAATGTAATATGGAACAAAAATAACGACAAGAAATGATCATAATCAGATAAAAGAATGACAGGACAAGTATAAAAAATACATATCGATCCTCGCCGTGTCATTACCACTTATGAACTTAATCGTACCTTATTATCTTTTCCCATTTTCAATAAAAGTTATAGTCACAATCTTAAGTACATGATTAGGAAAAATCATTAAGTTCATTACCGTATAACTTACTTATCTTTCATAAATATAATCCGCCCCTTTAAGGAGGGGCGCCTATACTACCCGGCCCAATCTGGGACGCAATCAAGTCACACAAATATCAAAGCGTGCCCGTGGAATCCCCCATCGGCGATACCTATAAGTGTAAAATATAACCACGTGACGCGCCTGGGATCCCACCTCACCGTCGGGCGCATACATACACAACACATATATATATCTCCGCATGTGGAATCCTACATCACCGCCGATACTATAAATGTAAAATATAACCATGTGACGCGCCTGTGGCATCCCACCTCACCGCTGGCATACATATACAAATACATATATATATATCTCCCGCCGTGGAATCCTACATAATCGCGATACTATAAATGTAAAATATAACCATGTGACGCGCCTGGCATCCCACCTCACTGCGCATATACAACATATATATATATATATATATATATATATATATATATATATATATATATCGCGCCACATGCTCCTAATCCCACATCGTATAAGCATGGCCATAACGTGCCTCTGCATCCTCATCGTAGCGCAGTCTCACGGGAGCTAGCCCACGGAGTAATAATATAACATGCCCCTAATCCTCATCGCGGTACATGTCTTCACGGGAGCTAGCCCACGGAGTAAAATATAACACGGTCGCATGCCCTAATCCCACATCGTATAAGCATGACCACGGAGTAATAAAACGCGGGCATCTAACCCGCATCTCGCCGCACGCCCCAAGATCCTCATCGTATAAGCATGGCCAAGATCAATCACAATGGAAGCATACCCGTGGAATCCCCGCCACCGCCGCAGACGTCGAATAAAATGTCCGGCATCTAACCCGCATCCCGTCACATGCCCTAATCCCACATCGTATAAGCATGTCCAAGGATCAATCAAAAAAAAATCATACCCGTCGAATCCCACATCACCGCTTGCACGCCCAAGTAAACTTACAACAAAACAGTCGGCCCTCCAACTGAGAGACACGACAACGTAGACATATAATACTTGCACTCAAAGCTATCACAAGCAAACCTAGGCAAGTTCATTAAACCTTAGACTTCCATCTTTATAAACTCATGGTACTTTCGTTTTACACATTAAAATCCGAATTAAACCCCAAGTACTACGACTCTACTCTTTTAGAAAGTCCCTTTTTCAAATAAAACTTCCAAGATACTAACAACCGTAGTATCAAGTCATACTACCTTCAAGACAAGTCACAATACCTTCTTAGAAATACAATTTACCGGCTTCTAAATCAAGTGACTTCTTCCTCAAAACATTAAACGATTTATACCATTAAGGCAGTTGCCCTTCTTCATTTCAAACCAATTCTTTGCTTACATTATTAGAGAAAACCATTCTCTTAACCTTCCATAAAGCCGTTATAACCAACTTCCCATAAAGCCGTTATAACTCTTTATGGTTTTAGACCAACTCATTCCTTTTATAACCAAGAGACTTCTACTTTTTGAAACCGAGTATTATATACTTTCAAATCAATTCTCTTAACTTTCAAAAATACAATTAGTCTCTTAACCTTTAGAACTCAAGTGACTCCTTTTATTATAAAACCTTAGGCAATTGATGCCTTAAAATTCAAGTTGCCTTTTCATTAAAAACGAGTCATTTATCTTTCCATAAAGCAAATATAACCAACTTCCCATAAAGCCGTTATATTCACTTTATACCTTAGCCAAAATACAATTTCCTATCAAAGTGACTTATAAGTTTAAAACGTAACAAGTATCACATACTTCAAAACTCTTCAAGTCCCTTAACTTATAAAACATTAGACATCCTTAATACTTTCAAAGAAGTGAGTTAATCTCCTAACTCACCCGACTTGGCTATTCATAAAACTATTAAAGGATATCAAGGTGTCAGACGTCACCGTACTACATACGCAACTAGTCATGCTCAAAAGATAGGAAAAGTTCTACAGAGTAAATCACACAACTACCTCTTAACTTCTAAGAGTAGGAAACATGAAATGATACCACGTATATTCCATACATAGAATCATGCCAAAGGAAGGAAGAGGTTCACATACCGCGACGATTATCGACAAGAGCAAAATGCTCCAAAGATTTCAACCTTGATAGCTATTCCACCCTCCAAGTAGGATACGCTATTCTTAGTACTTCAACCTATAATGGTCACACACGCCCATTAACCTCCTACTTCAAACGTAGAATATTCCAAGTGCCTAAGTCACTAAATTCTACGAAAATCTGACAAAGACCTCCTTTGTTTCTACTTACTTTGCCACCTTTTTCAAGGCCGAATACAATAACCAAACACGCCACATTTAAGGCCCAATCAAAGCAATTAACAATAGGGGATTACACGCCTACTAGACGTGTAAAATTCCGCCCCACAAACGATATCAAATTAATACAACTTACTAGGCCAATTCGGCTAACTTGAAGTACTACAACATCAATTCTTATCTAATTTCCATTTCAATCCAAGTTATTAGCCTAACATGATATCAAGTCGCAATTGATTATAACTACCATAATCTCCAAGTAATTAACATGCGACGATTCTAATAACGACCAATTTGTAATCCAACTTCATATGGCTTGCATTACATTTCGGATTCTAAGGCTACAAGCAATCCATAATACTTATAACTTTAACACATATACTTCATGCTAGCAACATGTAAAGCTAACAACAATATAAATAATCTTGTGACACTTTTTAAGAGACAAGATTATACCTCAACGAATCTTAATCCAACTCCAAATCCGAAGTCGCTCCTTAGCAACTTAGAGCCTCTTCAAGACACTTCAATCCGCTACTTGAGACCCTTAGAACAATACCAACAAGGTTCCTCCAAACTTCCAAACAAAACCTAGAAGACAACTAGGTTTTCGCTTTGCGACTAACCCGAAAACTATCTTTTTCCGAGATTTTTCTATTGAGATATGCTTACAATACACTTAGGAACCTTGGTTTAAAGTGGGAAAATTATTGGACAACAAACAAATTTTTTCCATGTGGAGAGGGAGTGAACCCAGAGCAAATACGCCTTGTTCATCCAATTTTTGTGTAAATATGGCTAAGTGTTAGGCTTGTCTCACTACTAGTAGTATTATATAGGGACATGGAGGGTCAAGATGTAAACAAATGGGTGGTTTGGATGAAGTCTTATTAAATATCAAGACTTTGGACCCTTTGACTTAGTCAATTTTGTCAAGCTCTCTATTAGCAAGATTTGTCTTCCTAACAAGGGTCAAATGACCCTTGTGCCCATGCTACAATTCGTCCAATGCACCATTATGGGGGTGACACGTGTCGCCCTCCCATTCGTCACAATATTACGTTTTTCGACAATTTCACAATTCCGATAAAAAAAAATTTTACAAGTCTCAAATCTTAACACTTGCGAGTTCTTACGTACGTTCTTAAAGCATGTCCTGTAAATACGGGGTGTAACAGAAAGGTTGTCTTGACATCCATATTTCAAGATTCCTCAAGGCGGCGATAGCTATGAACATATGTATGGATGTCATTCTGGATACCAGAGCGTAGGTGTCGAAGTAATCAAGACCTTCTTTCTGACGATAGCCCTTGACCACCAACCTAGCCTTGTATTTGTCGATAGAGCCATTTGACTTTAACTTCCGTTTGAGGATCCACTTACAACCCAAAGGTTTGTGTCCTGGAGGAAGATCTGCTAACTCTCAGGTGTGGTTTTGCAGGATGGATTCTATCTCGTTTTCTATAGCTTCCTTCCAGAGCGATGCTTCTGGAATTGACAACGCATTGACGATTGTCTGTGGTTCTGTTACACCCCGTATTTTCAAGAGAATGAGATGAGAACGTACATGAGAAGATAAGATTTGAATTTTGGAACGAAAGAAAAATTACCTTTTCCTAAGGAGAAATTTCGGAACTTCGTGAAGGAAAAAAGTTTATAATTTGGAATTTGATTCCCAAAATTGGTATATGAAATTATTATAGTACATTGAAGTTTTGGATTTTTAAGTTTCAGATTTGGTCATGTGGGGCCCACAGAAAATTTTACGATTTTGTGGAGCCCACAAGATTTTTAGATATTTTGGTCAAGTATAGAATGTTTTTGTGAAGAAATAATTTTGGACCAATATGAGGGTGACAAGTGTCACCCCTCTACTTGTCTTGCTACACTATATATATATATATATATGAATAGCATTAGAAAACTTCATCTCTTAGATATTTTGGAGACAAGTGGACAAGTGGGTCCCACTCCACTTGTCCATACACTTGGCTAGATATTTGTATATATCTATAGAGGCATTGCAAGACTTTACACTTAACCATTTTTTAAGAAAAAAACTCCTATCCCTCTTCTCAAAGCTCTCGGTCAAAGGGAAATATTGAAGACCAAAATTCTTAAATCTTCCAAGTTAGTTGTTGATCCAAGATTAAAGTTCCTAACCTAGTCCTAAGCCAAGATAACACTCCAAGATCCTCAAAATGCTATGGGCTGAAAGTTGTAGGGTTGAAACCCTAACTTATTATCCACTTTTTGGAAGCGAAACGTGAAGTGAAGTTGGTTATAGGCTTGTGGTGGACGCTTGTGTGTGATTGGAACTTGAAGAAGTGGAGCGAAATGAAAACTGCGGGCAAAATACTCCACGGACTGTTTTGGCGTTTTTGGGCTAAGAAATAAAGTAATAATTCTTCTTCTTTTAAAGTAATTGGATATTACTTATGGTTGATATATATGGATGAGTTTGTACTAAAAATAATGAAGATTAAAAAGTGTTTGGACCATTTTAGGGTGTCTTGGCCGAGACTAGCTATTTTGTACGACATTGGATTCGTTGGTTATTGTTGTTGTTATCGACACTTGTTGCATGCTAAAATGAAGTAATCTTATTATTTATATGTGATATGGAATATATATAAGTGTTGAAATGAAAATTGGATTATATAGAATTAAGGAAAAGGACTTTTGGATTGTTGTTGTTGTTGTTGGCCGAAAACTGCCCAAAACTGTTAGACGTTGTGATGTTGTTTTTATGGACTGTTTTGGGGTGTTGTAATGCTGGAAAATCAGCCCCCAACATGCATGATTAATGTGGTAAAATGACTAATGAAAGTCCTAAGGAATAAGGGTGTTAAAGGCTTCAGATTGTACCCTTAATGTTGATTTATTATGGATTGTTTTAATATCGTTGTGGTGCAGAATTTTACACATCTAGTAGGCGTGTAATACCCTTTGGTTAACTGTTGGTTGTGCCCTTAAGTGTGGCTTGATTGGTGTTGAATTCGGGCCTTGGAAAAGGTGTAAAAGTACGTATAAACGGGGGGAGTGCTGCCCAAATTTCCGTAGAATAAGAGGATCATTACTTGGTATAAGTCTTACACTTGAAAGCTTGAAGTTGATAGAATGTTGTTGCTATTATAGGTTGAAGTACTACTTGTGGCATATTCTACTTGGCGTGTGGAATATCCGATAAGGTTGAAGTACCTTGAGACGTATTCTAGATTGTAGAGTTGGTTAGTTGTCAAAAAGGTATGTGAACCTCTTCCTTCTCTCTTTTGGCATGTTCTACGTGTGAACCATAACTGTGGTATTGTTTCAAAAGTTATTCTACTCTTAGAAGTTAAGAAGTATTCATGTTGTTGATTTTATGCTAAAGACATGTCTAAATTATTCTTAAGTCCTTACCAAGTCTTATGGGAGATGTTGGTAAGAGTTTTAGTGAGCTTTGGTGTCGAGTTGGTACATACGACAAGTGCTAGTATGTGAATTATCCCTTCTTATTTTGGCTTGATTTAGTTTTATAAAGTGAGTGGATTATAATCCTTATTGATACTTGATTTGATTTTATAAAGTGAGTGGATTTTAATCCCTATTGATACTTGATTTGGTTTTATAAAGTGAGTGAATCCTAATCCTTAGCGATACTTGACTTGATCTTTATAGAGTTCTATTGGAACCTAATCCTTAGTGATATATCCTATTGATAGTAATTGGAGTTTTTATAAATGAAAGATTGTACGGCGGACGTACATTGAGTTATTGGATCTTAATCCTTATTGATGCACGACGTGATAGTACATTGGGATTTCTAAATGAAATTTATTGTATGTGGAACTCTTCCTATCTTTCCTTGTGCATGAACCTTATAGAATGTGTGTACGGTGGACGTACTTGTTTTAAATGAAATCGGATTCGTTGTAGTATATAAAAGGAGTTACTTGATTGAAAGGTATAATTTACTTGGTGTTAAAAGCATAACTTACTTGAGTTTAAAAGTGTAGTAACTTGATTCTATAAGTGGAAGTGCCTTGATACTACGGGTGTTAGTGTCTTGAGGTTTATAAATGAGAGAATGTGCGGCGGACGTACATAGTACTTTGGGTTCATTTCCCTGATTTTGACATGGATTTCATATCTTGAAATGATATTGATTTCATAATTTGAAAGAACATGGTTGGTCTCACTTTGTTTATTTTAATATTTCGTATATGATGTGTTAGTACCTTGGTTTTATTCCATGACAGTATTGGTGTATATTTGCTCCATGGATGTGCTTCCATGATGCGAGTAGAGATACTCATGCGGGTATAAATACCTATGCAGGTTCGATTTCTATGCGGGTTCGATTCCCATGAATAATATCCACGGATAAAATCCGTGATGCGAGTAGAGATACTCATGCGGGTATAATTAACTATGCGAGTTCGATTCCCATGCGGGTTCGATTCCCATGAAAAAGATATACATATTGATTCTTGGGCAGGTGTCACTGTCTTTGATGTGACTCTCACTTTGAAAAGATACAGTTGATTTTTATACTTTTAAAAAAAGGGCACAGTTGACTCTCAGTGGTACAGTGATACAGTAGTACAGTGGTACAGTGGTACAGGGGTACAGTGATACAAGGTACAGTTGACTTTTATTTATTATGGCACGGTTGGATCTGGTATTTGATTTTCATACTTGTCCCCGTCATTCTTTTGTACAGTTATGATCATGTTTATTGTACTTCATGTTTACATACTTGGTACCTGTTATACTGACCCCCTTCGGGGGGCTACGTTCATGCCCGCAAGTATTAGGTACTCAGTTGGGTGATCCGCGAGCTTAGGATCTTTGTTCAACATTTTGGGATAGCTCCAATGTTCCGGAGCTTGTCATTTTGGCACAAGTCTTCCATTATGGCTAGGTATATTCAGGGGTACGGCGGGGCCTTGTCCTGTCATAGTTTACTGTCCAAATTCTTAGAGGTCTGTATTCATATGTGGGTTGGACTTGCGTGAGTTGTATTTATATTGTTGTACATGTGTAGTCTCATTCGGGTGTTATATATTAAGGCAGCCTTGCCGGCTTTGCCTTTGCAAAAAAAAATGATGAGTGTTATTTAGCTTTCGCGGGTTACTTGTGTTGTATGGGTAGAAGGGTGTCCATGTAGGGCACCAGTCGCGGGCCCGGAGTTCGGGTCGTGACAGGTTCATCCTGAACCAAATAAGCTACAAAGTCTGAACCGAAGGACTTATCCTTCCGTGCTCTTTTGCTTTGCCTTGGTTCCATCTCTGAATCTTCTAAGTCCTGAGAATCTAGAATACTAAATTCCGGATCGTCAGCTACTTCAGAATTTACTAGATCTGAATCGTTTTGATTTAGGTAGTCAGTGACTCCTAGTTCATCAGAAGTTTTCTCATAACTTCGTTTGCGAGAGGTTATGTTGTTTTTCTTATATGGAAATGTGTCTTCAAAGAACCACTTGTTCCTTGATTCCAGGATCGTATCTTCATATATGTTTGGTACATCCGACTTATGCACTATGAAGCGATGAGCACTACTGTTATTAGCATATCCGATGAATATACAATCCACAATCTTAGGTCCAATCTTGACCTGCTTTGGCATAGGTACTTTTACCTTAGCCAGACAACCCTATATCTTCAAATATTTGTAGGTAGGTTTCTTTCCTTTCCATAGTTCGTATGGGGTCTTGTCCTTACATTTGTGTGGAACTCTACTAAGAATATTATTTGCGGTAAGGACAACTTCTCCCCACATGTGTTGGGGAAGGCCAAATTTGATGAGTAAGACATTCATCATTTCCTTTAGTGTTCTGTTCTTGCGTTCTGCAACACCGTTCGATTGAGGTGAGTAAGGAGCCGTCGTTTGATGAACTATACCTGATTGGGTACAAAATTCTTCAAAAGGCGCTACATATTCTCCCTTTCTATCACTACGGATCATCTTAATCCGTCCGCTTAGTTGGTTCTCAACTTCTGCTTTGTAGACTACATTACGCAAGCCCCGCCGATACCTACACGTTTGAAGGCTTCAAAAGCTTCATCTTTACTTTTAAGTAAGTAAAGGTAGCAAAACTTTGTGCTATCATCTATGAACGTCACAAAATACTTGTTTCCCCTCTAGTTTGAGCGAACTTCAAGTCACATACGTCTGTATGTATGAGTTCTAGAGGTGCGGTTTCCCTTTCGACGGATCTAAAGGGACTCTTGGAAAGTTTTGCCTCTACGCACACCTCACACTTATGTTGAGGGTTTATGTCGATAGCCGGCAGTAATTCCAACTTTACCAATCTTTGAATAGATTGATAGTTAACATGTCCTAATTTATGATCCCATAAGTTAGATGACTCAATCAAGTAAGTAGAAGGTTCTATTTTATTGATCGATGAGGTAGAAAACACTACAGGTGTACCATTAACCTTAAAGAGGCCTTCACATGAGAAGCAACTTCTTACAAACGTTTCGTTCTTAGTGATTACAAATTTATTAGCCTCTAATACTAGCCTGAAACCAGCATTTACTAATATAGTTCCAGAAATTAAATTTCTTCGAATTTCTGGGACATGCATCACTTCCTTGAGAATCAGCTCCTTCCCGGACGTCATCTTGAGGATTACCTTTTCTACCCCCAACACCTTTGTAGAAGAATTGTTGCCCATGAACAACTTCTTATTTGTAATTGGTGTATATGTGAAGAAAGTGTTTTTATTGGAACAAATATGATGGGTATCACCCATGTCCAACCACCATTGTGTCGAATTCTCAACAAGGTTGGATTCTACCACCATTACTGAGAATTCTTCAACCATATCCTCTAAGAGTTTGTCTTCGACGATGTTTGCCTCACTAGCCAATTTCATATCATCAGTGACATGGATACCTCGGTCCCCTCCCGCCATATCATTTGGCTGAGGGTCCGCGTCTTTTCCAACTTGTGGAGGGTCTTCGGTCAGGAAACGTGACATTCCCATAACCGTCAGGAAAGCCAGCATCTTTTGTTGTCATCGCTTGAAGTGTGCACCC
The DNA here is from genome assembly GCA_029844215.1 of Przewalskia tangutica. NCBI lineage: Eukaryota > Viridiplantae > Streptophyta > Magnoliopsida > Solanales > Solanaceae > Przewalskia > Przewalskia tangutica. Next base: position 89,615,476 of record CM056738.1, on the reverse strand, counting down.
ATGAACTTCTATGGACGTTCATGGTGAGAATCAACAGGAGTTGGATCATTAGCGCTTACTTGAGAAGGAGCAAGGACGTTTGGAACGCCTTGCGCAGTTCGGTTCATCTTACCTTGAGCAGCAACGTTGATGTCCATAGCTTTGACTTGATCTTCAGCAGACATGTTGTTGTTGAAACAACGAATATTATCTTAAACTTGTTGGAATATATTGGTAATAACAAGGAACGGTAAAGTCACAACAACAATCAATGTGAACAAGGAAACTTGTCTCGCTGAGTCGATTGATGATCAATCTTTCTTTAAGATAATATTGCCCCGTATATTTCTTTCAACGGAGTAATAGCAACTTATCTCTCAATATAAAACAACAATCAAACTAATGAGCAAAGGAGACTCAAGAGTTCGCTATAGGAAGAAAGATCTTAGAGTGTTTTATTGCTAAAGAGGAAGAACAATTTCAGGAAATTGTCTAGAGAATGTGTTAAGTATGTTTTGCAAATGAGCCAAAGGCCTCATTTTATAGTGTTGAGAAAATGAATTTCCAATTGCCCATGTAATGACCTTGAATGACCATGTAATGGCCTTGATTATGAAGTGTTAATTCAGCCAAATAATTGTTGAATTCATTTGGAATGTAATGGAGGTTTAATGCCTCAAAACCAGCCCAAGAGTCATGTCTTTTCGTCTCCCGTCGCAGCCTCTGGACTACCAGCGTTGCGGCCCTGCAGGGAGGCGCCGCGGCGCCACAACTTCAGAGAGTTGTCGTCGTGGCCCTGCAGTTTGGAGCCGCGGCGCGATTCATGACTCGTTTCATCTTTAAACACATTGTACACTTCTTCCTTCATTTACCAACGTGAAATCAACGTCATTTGGCCAATAACCGTCTATTACCTTACGTCTCAAACAATTCACATTTGTACCAATATCTCTTCCATTGAGAAAATATGATCATTGACATTACGTGTGCACGTGTGTGGAAACAAAGTTTCTCACGTGCGGAGCCTCAATTGTTCGAGTCATAATTAAATAGGATTAACTTTATTTCACGCTTAATAAATATTTCCAACACTTATAGGCTATCACGTTTGGTACGATGTATTACGCTGGACTGCACTGAATAAAAAATAATACAACGTTTGATAGGCGTTTTCAGCCGGACTGGACTGTACTATTTCTAAAAATAGTACACTCCAACTGCCATTTTTGACACACATCTAGTAGATGAGTCTCCCCTGAATTGTACTAAAAAACATATTGTCCATTATATATTAATACTCTAATACTGTCCATTATATATTAATACTCTAATACCATTTATTGTATATTAATACAGTTTAGTTCATTATAATAAGAAAGTTTTTTTCTTCTTCTCAAGGGCCATTAATGGATGGTAGCAAATTCTTGATCTAGAATTAAAAAACCAGCAATCAACAGCTCTAAAAATTCAATTATTGATTTCATAGCAAAGGAGAAAATATCGTTTTTTTCTTTTTCCACAAATGTCTAATGATTGAAGTACCGATCAAGTCATCAAGAAGACTATAAAATGTCAACAACATGAATAACATGCATAAAGTAGGGAAAAACAAGTATATATCAACATAAATAATTGGGGTTATTCTGAGCCTTAACAAAACTAATGAAAAATAAAACAGTTAATCAAGTCAGGGCCGGCCTTTTCCCTTGTTGGGCTAGAGCGACGGCCCAGGGCCTCGAAGTGATAGAGGGCTCAGCTCATGTACATCTATACTAGTATTAATATTATATATGTTTGATCCATAAAAAAAATTAATTACCTATCAATTAAAAGATAAACAAAAAAAGTAATAGATGAAGAGATTATAGAGAAAGAGAAAGGAAATAAAGAGTGCACATAAAGAAAAGGAGAAATAAATGGGCGGTCTCTTCGTCTTCTATCCTTAATTATTTTCTTCAAATCCATCTTTACCAATGTAATTCAATTATTTCTCAAAGTTCTTTTCATATTTCTCTTCTCCAGTGCACTTGTGAATTTTTTCTACTCTTAATTAACGATATTTATTTTCCACCGATTCCACCCTTGTTATCCTTGAATCTGATTCTTCTGGAGGAATTCCGACCACCATCCACCCGTTTGGGTTTTACAGTAGGACCATACTTAATTTATTTGATTCCAAATCTCAACTCTGTCAAATTTTTTATGTTAGGTTTTGATAATTGAAAATATTGATGTTCAATTTGTTGTTATTGATTTGTAGTTTTTCAATTGCGTTTATCTAATTTTCACTTAACTGGGATTTAGATTAGTATTCTAGTTTCTAATATAGAATAGCTATGCTTGAACTCAATTTTTTAATTGAATTAATTGATTAGTTATTAGATTTAAAATTGGTTGATATGGGTAATTTAATGATGTTTTTTGGACTGATTTTATAATTTGATTAAAGGTTAGTGATTCGGTACTTAGTTTGTGTGTGTGCTGCAAGTGTAAACTTAAGGTGGTGATTCCTACTTTTTAAGTCCATGAAGTTTTATAGTCAAATGTAAGCTAACTAAGTTCAAATGACAATATATTGATATTTGAAGTTATCGTTCTTATTTACATATATAGGGGCCTCAATTTATATTTTATCAGGAGCCTACTAAATGTCAGGACCGGCCCTGAATCAAGTTATGTGACCATATTTTCCCTTCGCAATAAAGTCAAGAACTGCACCATTAAATTAAAGTTAAGAAGATATACATAGTGAAGAATAAACATCAGTATATATAATTAACTCACCGTTGTTGAAGAAAGCATTATTGAGTCTCTATATACTGATTAGAAGTTGATAGCCAAATTGAACCTGTGGACTAGTATTAATAACAACAAAAGCAGCAACCAAAAGCATTGGCAAAATAAACCATAAACCCTTTAGAGCTCGTTTGGTACGTCGCACTGAACTGTATAATTTTGCATGGACTATATTGTATTGTAATGGACTGTATTAATATATAATGGAATGTATTAGAGTATTAATAGATAATTGACTGTATTTTTTTTAGTAAGTCCATGAGAGACTCATCTACTAGATGAGTATAAAAAATGACAGTTGAAGTGTACTATTTTTAGAAATAGTACAGTCCAGTCCGGCTGAAAACACCCACCAAACGCTGTATTATTTTTGTGTCCAATACAATCCAGTATAATACAGCGTACCAAACGTGCCCTTAAAGAATTTGATGACCCTGTCATCGTTCTTCTTTTTCTGTTCTTATTTTTTTCCCTTGTACTTTTCTTGCTCCTTTGTGGGGTTTGATTGATTTTGTTAGTGTGTTTATGAAAAGAGACTAATGACAAATGTAATGAATGAGGGAAAAAAGCAAAGTTATATGGTGGCAGAAAGTTCTAAAAGTTTTGCTTTGGTATGTATTATGTATATATGTGGAATTTCTCATGAAAAAATATGGTAACAAGTTACTCCTAGTTATTTTATTTTGACTAATTCATTCCTTACCATTTTAGTGTGCAATGTATATCTTAATTTCACATGTAAAACTCCTTAACATATTTTAAAACCTCACTTATGGAACTTGAAGCTGCACAGTTTTATAATTGTCAGTTTAATGTAGAACTGCAACCTAGAATATATTGTCACAAATTCACCCTCTATCACTTGAAGGGATAGTTTTGCTGGATGGATTTCAAAAAATCATAAAAGACTCGGCAACAAAGATTTGAAGGATTAGTTTTTTAACTTCACCATTCCTTTCGATTAGTGTTAAATATACATACAATATACATATTATATACATGTATATTGTATGTATATTGAGTATCTATCCAAAGCCGAGAAGGCCTTGTCCAGCCCATATCATATGTCTCGGTCAAAGTAGTCCAAGTAAGAAGATTTGATAAATATTGTATATTAGTATTGTACTTGGATAACTTATTCCACCCTATGGCAGATATAAGTTATATCAATACTATTTTTATTCATGGGATTTCTTATCCTTCGTACCAAACGACTACATCATTATTCACTGCAGAAAATCCTATGTTATCATTTCGCGCTTAAAAATCTATACACTATCTCCCAAAGAAACACTTCAGACAACACCGGATAACTAGACTCTGAATTATTATATAGGGATTGCCTTATAGTAAATATTGACTGAAAATCAATACTGTATAGATAAGAGTACATATTTGTATAGAGAGATCAAATGTTCTTATACTTCAACACCCCTTACATGGTTTCTGGTTGATCTCAAAATCAACTGGTTCGATCCAGTTAAAACAAATTCTAACCATATACTAATTTATAGATTAATTACTTTAATTTAAAGACAAACTGAATTAAATTAACATAACCGAGCATGTAGAATTATATTAATCTCTCTTGGGGAGTTCTTATCATTAATACAAATATATATAGTGTACAATGTGGAACCCTATTACAATAAGGATCCTAAATTTATCATAATTATACATCACTAATTATTACACAATATATGGAATATATGCCAATTATGATAAGGGTAAAATATGTACACTACACGTTAATACAACCTCTCAGTTGAAGCGGGAGGAGGCCGAACGCTAAGACTGGATCTGAAGTCGAGGAAGAGCTGTCTAGGAAGACCTTTTGTGAATATATCTGCATACTGATATGAAGACGACACATGTATCACTTTGACATGAATAAGAGCTACCTTCTCACGAACGAAGTGTATCCATCTCAGTGCCTATTTGGTATGACTTTTTAAAGGCCAAAAGTGCTTTTGGCTTTAATTGAAGTGTTTGGTTGTAGAATCCAAAAGTGTTTTTGGGTTCCAAAAGCACTTTTGGAAGAAGCTCAAAATTTGGGCTTCTTGAGTAGAGCTTATTTTGTCCTTCAACTTTTTTGTTTTTTATACAAAAACATTTTTTTTATTGACAACCAAACACCTAACCACTTTTTAATAAAAAGTTCTACTTGAAAAGCTCTACTCATTACACAAGGGACATTGCAGCTCTAAAAGAAGATTTTGTAGCCAACAGATCTCAGCAACAACATTAGCAACGTCTCTACACTCAGCTTCTGCACTCGAACGGGATAGGGTGGCCTGCCTCTTGGCAGACCAAGAAATGAGATTACCCCTAAGAACACACAGTAGCCGGAGGTGGAGCGTCACGTGTCCGGACAGCCTGTCCAATCAGCATCTGTATATGATAACAACTTGGTTGGTGTTGAGGGGTATAGATGTAAGCCATAGTCAAGTGTGACCTGTTAACATAACGAATGATACGTTATAAGGGTAATAAAATGAGGCTCACTGGAGGCATGCATGAATAAGCATACCTGCTGAACAACATAAGCAATATCAGGTCTAGCGAAAGTCAGGTATTGTAGAGCACCTGCAAGACTCCTGTAGAGGGTGGGATCTGACACTGGATCACCATCCAAAGCACTAAGCTTTGATTTGAGTAAACTGGAGTAGACGTGATCTTGCAATTTGTCATTTTAGCCATGTACACAATCTCCTCTGCATACTTACGTTGACAAAGAAACATAATGTCTGCAGGTCTAGTCATCTCGTGATAGTACATGTGGGATTTGGTTATTGAGGGTCCGAAGGAGATGATTGTGGGAACGTCCTGAAATTCCCAAAAAATATATCAACTTTCCCAAGTTGGTCATAGCATATTCAATTTTGAGCAATGCAATGATCTTATTTTTCAACAAATCAGACGAGGCAGTAAGCACAATGTCATCCACATATAATAACAAATAAGCAATGCTGCTACCATTTTGAAAAATAAATAGAAAATTATCACACTTGCTGCAAACAAACCTAATCTGCAAAATATATTGTGCAAAGCGATCATAACACGCTCATCTTTTAAGCCATAAAGTGACTAACAGAGATGACATACATGTTGAGGGGCGGCTGGATGGACAAATGTTAGACATTATATACACTTTTTGAGTCATTTTTAGTTAGTATTTTTTCCATTTTCGTTGAAATTAGTATCGTGTTAGAGTCGTTTTTCTTTCTTTTGAATCACAGCGGTCCTAAATGGAGAAATGACAAAAATAAGATGAAATGAACTTAATTGAGGTGTAATTGCACACTAAAAGGTCCAAGAAATGAAGCCTAAGAAGTCCCGGAAAGTATAGAAGAAATCAGACGAAGTCCGGATGAGAAAATGACAAAAATTAAAAAATCTGGGCCAAGGACGTCGCAGGCGCCCCGGCCCTGTTGGCTGATTGGCTATAGACTCAGGCGCCGCGGCGCCAATGCGGAATTTTGAGATTCTAGGGCGATTTTAACACGGGTTTTAGGGTCCGAAATCCATATTTTCTCAACTATAAAATCCCTAAACCCTAACCTTACTAGACTGTCGTATATACCGATTAAGATATATAATAACTCAACCTCAGTGCAGAACCTTTCTATATTTCTATGATAGGATTTACCACATATGAGGATTAAGAACAGTAACCTATAAAGCTACACAAGTATCGGGCTACTGTCATCCACGATTTTAACCTATGTCTATTCAACTACAACATATCCAAATCTCTCCTCTCGGTTGTAAATTCGAAATCATATATGTTATGATATTTAGTGATCAATTAACTATCAAACATTCACATCAATTATTGAATAGATCTTAACAATGAAGAAGTAATCAAACTATAGCATCAAATCATGAATAAAGGTTCAAGTGAATCATAAGGAAATCCCTGATTAGGTGTTTAGTTCCTAGCCATAGACATGCTACGAACTAACACAATATCCAACATAAAACTGAAATAAAAACTAAAGATAGAAAATTAGGAAGATTAAAGTCTCCAAGTGTCTTGTGTTGTTCTTGTGTTCAAGAATGGACCCCCCCTAAAAACTGATCCCTAGGGCTTTAAATAGGTATCAATTTCGTGCCCTAGGGACCCTATTGTCCTTGGCCAATTCCAACTCGGAACTGAAATTTTTTGTACCGGCACCGCGGTTCTGCAAGTCGACATGCGTCAAACTCCCGCACTCTCTGAATAAATATCACCTTGCTTCATTCGAATGCACCGGTCTTTGAAAGTCCCGGGTTTCATTGTTTTGCACCGCATGATCTGCAGTAGTTTTTCCGAGTCATCGATTTTTGACCTTTTTCTGCCTCGGGACCTCCTTTTATGCACACTTTTCGCTCCTTGTTGCCATTTTGTCTTTTTGAACCGCCGTGACTCAAAAAAAAACAACCCTAAAATTGTACTAGACGCAACGAAAATGGGTAAAATACTAATCGAAAATGACTCAAAATAGGTATATGAAATATGCCTAACAAGCCCCCAAACTTAAACTTTGCTTGCCCTCGAGCAAAGAAGAAAACAAAACAAAGAAATAAAATCAAAAAGACTCAAAGACTCACGTCAAGAAGTTGCAAAATGTCACTTAGAAACACATGAACGTTAGTTAGGACAATATGTAGGAATAGATGTAGCATGTATTGAACAATCTAGAATTTCAAGTTAGATATTTCGCAGATTCATTTCAGCCACAATCACTGGAAGCATGAATACCTAACCTATGCATGTCAATGTCATTGCATTTTTGTCAAGGTACTATAGCATGTTTACTTATTATTCTCCAATAATTATGGACATACATACTAGAGATCATCATGATTTTTCATGGTTGTAATGTAGGCTTAGGTAGGGGTAGGTAAAAATAGAAATTTAGGCTCAAATTACGTACCATAAACGCTTTTCACTCAACTTGTTTCTCTTCCTTGTTGTATTCTTTTTAGCTCATACCCATTACTCCTTTTTCTCTTTTTATTGAGAGCGAAACATACACATTCGTATTGGCACCCCCAAACTTAAGTTTTTTTATATTTTAATTGGGGTGCATAATTTACTTTTGCTCTCTTTTGTATTTCTTTTTCAATTTCTTTTTCCTCCGTATCATCAGTTATTGCTTATGACACATGAGGAAATTGGGGTGTCAAAGAAATAGTTTTTCATTTTAGGCTCAAAGGGCTGACTAGGGATACAATTCATTGTCAGGTTAGGTAATGAAATGTAAAAAGGGCTAACAAAGAAAATGTCTGAATCCTCCCCCTAACATGTACATCCTAATTATTTCGCCTCAAATAGCAAGCATGCAGGACATTTTTTCGCAATTGACATACACAGGCTAAGCACACAATATTCCAACTAATCAGGTTTTTATGAATCTTTGGCATATTTAACTTAAACACACAAATTTTTGCATATCATTCCATTACATTATCCTACTTAATTCATTAGGCGTTTCAAGCAACTACAACATTAAAAAATATTGTGACTCATATAGACACATAAAAGACACAAATCAACGACTCAAAATTATAATAAAATACAAGTACCCCCCCCCCCAAACTTAACTGACACATTGTTCCAAATGTGTATGACTCAAAGATGAAACAGGGACGACTTACGCATAACTACCAAATGGTGGTGGCGCAATGATATTGTGACGCGGTATTCGCGTGGAGGAGATTTGGCGATTCCGGGCCTTTTCATATTTTCGGGGATCGTGAACTGGCACCGTGGTTCTACTTCTGTGACACCGCGGTGCATAAAGTACTGAGGCTTTCTTGAAGATTCGGCATCGCGGTGCTGCAGATCGGTACGGCGGTGCTGACACGATTTCGTGTCTTTTCGCCCTTTCCTTCATGCTCCATCCTCTGAGTCCTTCACCTGGCATCACAACATAACAAACACACCAAAAGTGAAACTGTCCTAATTAAAATAAATTGCAGAATTTAAACATTGAGTTGTCTCACAAGTAGCGTTGTCTTTAAAGTCTTTTAGTTGGACGCAGGTTACTTATAAAAAATCATTGGAGTAATTTAACCCCACAACCTATCCATTTCATAATCATCCTCCTCTTTCTCATTCTATTTTTCTTCTTCACCAGAATGGGTTCAGTAATACTTACCTTTTCGAGGGCTTTCATCTCTTCAATTTTTGTTCCTGTCACCTTGCTGACCTGTGGGTTTAATGTTGTAGGGATGGTCTCCCTAGATTTGGCCTGCACTGGCTGAACTGCTGGGGCAGCTGTGCTTGCTGCGAAACACTTGTCAATGGCATGGGACTCAATGACGGATTTGAACACCTTGAACATTATCTCTTTCTCCTGAACCCTGAGTCTCAGTTCCCCCTTTTCCACATCAATCAAGACTCTCCCAGTAGTAAGGAATGGTCTCCCCAAGATAATTGGTATCTCATCATCTTCTTCCATATCAAGAATAAGGAAGTCTGCAGGGAAGAAAAACTTTCCTACCTTAAGCAACACATCTTCGAATATGCCTCTGGGATACACCATAATTCGGTCGGCTAGCTGCAGATTTACTGTGGTCGGTTTGGCTTCCCCCAAACCCAACCTCTTGAAGACAGATAGGGGCATTAGATTGATGCTAGCCCCTAGATCACACAGTGCCCTGTTGCATGTCACCCTACCAATAGTGCAGGGCAAGAGCTTAAGAGGCAGTTTCTTTTGAAAGATGACACTGCACTCCTCTGTCAATGACACTGTCTCATAATCCGCTAGCCTTCTCTTTTTCCCAAGTATCTCCTTCATGAACTTAAAGTATGCGGGCATCTGTTCTAGCGCCTCAATGAAGGGAATATTTATGTGTAGCTTTTTGAACACCTCCAAGAACTTGGAGAACTGTTTGTCAATTGCCTTCCTTTGTAGCCTCTGAGGGTAAGAGATTTTAACAACATATTCCCTCAAAGGTGCTGGCGGAGCTTTTTCAACTGTAGGGACGTCCTCAGTGACCCCCTCTTTCTCTACTTCAACTACCTTCTCACCCTCATTCTCACTTACCACTGCGGGCTGGGGAGAAACGTGCTCCAACTGCTTTCCATTCCTCAAAAATACTGCTTGACATTGTTCTCTAGGATTCACCTCTGTATTGCTTGGGATAACGCCATGTGGCCTGTTGGTTACCATCTTTGCAAGCTGCCCAACCTGTGTTTCCAAGTTCCTAAGAGAGGGCATGGTTTCTGATATGAATCGATTCGCGAGTTGGTCGGAGCGGTCAGCCTCTCGCCACGGCTTTTCTCGATGTGCAGGTGGCCTAAACTGCTGGGATGAAGTGGCCTGATTGTGTCTCGCCGGTTACGTAACCACTTTGATATGTCTGCTGCTGGGGTTGGTCGTTCCTCCACGAAAAGTTAGGGTGATTTCTCCACCCTGGATTGTACGTGGTGGAGTTGTAAGGCCTCTGAAAGTTCCCAACCGCATAAACCTGCTCCATTGGCACATTGTTGGGATCAACTGTTGTGCATCTGTCAAAATAATGCGGGCCCCCACAAATCTCACAATTTACAAAGGCTGGATCGCATTTGCGATCATGGTGTTCTCGCAGCTTGCTTTGTCAAAGCGGCTACTGTGCATTCGTGATGATGATTGCATCTAATTCATGAATACCCATGGCCTTCCTGTTGGTCACTGACCTGTCATCTGCTCTCTGATGGTTGTTGGTTGTCATATCCTCTAGTAAATCATGTGCCTCATTGACACTCTTTTTCATGAAGGCACCCCCTGCTGCTGCATCAATGATGGTACGCGTAGTACCACTCAGCCCATTATAAAAGATGTAGACCAACATCCACTTCTCTATGCCATGATGTGGGAACTTCCTCTTCAGATCCTTAAATCGCTCCCATGCATCATAAAGCGACTCACCATCCACCTGGTAATAATTGTTCAACTCTCCTCTTAACTTTGCTGCTTTGGAAGGAGGGAAGAACTTTGCTAGAAACTTTTGTCCGGTCGCCAAGTAGTGACGAGTTGGCGGTGGTGAGTTCAACTAATTTTGGCTCTATCCCTCAGTGAGAATGGGAAGAGCCTCAGTCTGATGGCATCGTCAGTGACACCATTGTATTTGAAAGTATCACAGCCCGTGAAGTTTGCAATGTGCATGTGGGATCTTGAGGCGATCCCCAAATTGTACTGTGTTTTGGACCATGCTCAGAATGGCTGGCTTGATCTCAAAATCGTTAGCCCCTATAGATGGGAGCCTAATGCAAGTCTGTGCTCATGTGACTGTGGAAAGAACATAGTCCCCCAAACTCATCTCCACAAGTGGTGGGAATTGTCCCGGGGCAACTGGTACCTCATTATTCAACCCCTCTACTGGTATCCCATTGTTGTTCTGCTGATCTCCCATTGCTAACAATTCAGCAGTTCTTTTATCTTTCTTGTTTTGTCTGCAAAGTCTCTCAATCTCAGGGTTCAGAGGGATATGAGTGTATGCTCCTCTCCTACTTCGCATATACTAGATTCTTGAAATAGACCACAATCAACAAACAGATCACGACACACGGTTCTAACAATAAAAATAAAAATAAAGCCAAATTAGAAATAAAAATAAATGGTTTGATATTAGATATACGTCAGTCCCCGGCAACGGCTCCAAAAACTTGTTAGGCGATTTCCACACGCGTAAAACGCAAGTGTACATATCGCCTCAAGTAATATAGTCTGTAAGACCAAATATCGTCCACAGAGATTGGTTTCTAAGTACCGAGCATCTATTTTGTGTTATCTATTTGGCGAATGAATATTGATTGGGGTTTTATTTAACTACTGGAATGATTGCAAGAAATAAGTAAACTAATTAGGTTGTATTCAGATTATGAAGGAACTAGGGCTTCCAAAATCATCAACTATCCACTTTATTCAATCCTTAATGCGTTCTAGAATGATTCTTCTTCTATGTTAACATAGCAGTTAACTAGACTGTCGTATATTCCGGTTAGGATATATAATCACTCAACCCCAGTGCATAACCTTTCTATATTTCTATGATAGGATTTACCACATATGAGGATTAAGAACAGTAACTTATAAAGCTACACAAGTATCGGGGTACTGTCGTCCACGAGTTTAACCTATGTCTATTCAACTACAGCATATCCAAATCTCTCCTCTCGGTTTTTTATTCGAAATCGTATATGTTATGATATTTAGTGATCAATTAACTATCAAGCATTCACATCAATTATTGAATATATCTTAACAACTGAAGAAGTAATCAAACTATTGCATCAAATCATGAATAAAGGTTCAAGTGAATCATAAGGAAAGCCCTAATTAAGTGTTTACTTCCTAGTTATAGACATGCTACGAACTAACACAATATCCAACATAAAACTGAAATAAAAACTAAAGATAGAAAATTACGAAGATTAAAGTCTCCAATTGTTGCTCCAAGTGTCTTGTGTTGTTCTTGTGTTCAAGAATGGACCCCCCCTAAAACTGATCCTTAGGGCTTTAAATAGGTATCAATTTCGTGCCCTAGGGACCCTATTGCCCTTGGCCAATTCCAACTCGGAGCTGAAAAATTCGCATCTGACCGCTGCTCGTCGGCCGCGCATGCCGAAACTCCCGCAGCTCTGAATAAACGGCACCGCTGCTCTCGAACGCACCACGCCGAAAGTCATGTGGGTTTCTGCTGTGTTGGCACCGCGGTCCTGCCTCTGGGCACCGCGGTGCTGCTGTGATTTTTTTGAGTCATCGATTTTCGATCTTTTTCTGCCTCGAGACCTCATTTTATGCCCACTTTTCGCTCCTTTTTGTCATTTTGCCTTTTTGAACCGCTGTGACTCAAAAGAAAGAAAACAACCCTAAAACTGTACTAGACGCAACAAAAATGGGTAAAATACTAATCGAAAATGACTCAAAATAGGTATATGAAATATGCCTAACAATATCCCACAACGCAACGCTTGGAGGGCGGATACTGTATCACACAGAACGCTTGGAGGCTATATGATTGGAGACCTAGTTCTAAGTATTTTCTTTTCTTTATTTCAATTCAGTTCATGTTGGATTTTGTATTAGTTCTTAGCATGTCTATGGCTAGGAGCTAAACACTTAATTAGGGCTTTCCTTTGAATCGCTTCAAACTATTTTTCATGAGTTAATGCATTAGTTTGGTTTCCTCTTCACTTGATTAAGATTTATTCAATATTGGTGTGAATGTTTGATAGTTAACTGATCACTAATTATCATAATTTATATAATTTCAAATCAAGAACCGAGAGGAGAGATTTGGATATGCTTTAATTGAATAGACATAGGTTAAAATCGCGGACGAAAGTACCCCGATACTTGTGTAGCATTGTAGGTTATTGTTTTTAATCCTCCTATGTGGTAAAACCTATCATAAAAATATAGAAGGTTTCTGCACTGGGGTTGAGCGATTATATATCCTAACCGAAATATAAGACAGTCTAGTTAATCTGCTATCTTAACGTAGAAGAAGAAACCATTGTTATTGCATTAAGGATTGAAAATAGTGGATAGTCGAGGATATTGGAAGCCCTAATTCCATCATAACTGATTTACATCAGAAGATATTTAGTTTAATTCTCGCAATTACTCTAGTAGTTTTAAACAAAAACCCAAATCAACTATCGTTTGCCAAATAGATAACATAGAGTAGATGTTCGGTAATTGAAAATCAGTCTCTGAGGACGATATTCGGTCTTACCAGACTATATTACTTGTAACGATACGTACACTTGCGTGAGCATTTGGAAAATCGGCTAACAATTTTTTGGCACCGTTGCCGGGGACTGACGTACTTTCAATATCGAATTATATAATCTTATTTCTAATTTGGTTTGTATATATTCGGTTATGTTATTTTATTTCTAATTTGGTTGCTCCAGGAACAAGTTTCTAATTTGTTCTGCGAGCAACTTTTTATCACTGTTTTTGGTGTTTTTCTTATTCTGTAGGTAAAGTTAGTCAATAGAGAAATAAAACAGGACACATGGACTACTACTATTATCAGGGACAGTGGAATCATCAACAACAGTCTAACCCACAGTTTCCACAGGAAGATCAAAATGAGTTGTAGGCAGTCATACTCACGCTCACCAAGTGTCAGACTCAGTTTATGGCTGAGACAAGGGTGTCCCTAAAAAATTTGGAGACACAAATAGGGCAGCTCATGGATATGGTGATACCGCAAGAAAATCTGCTTAGCTAAATAGTTGTGGGGAGTGATGAGCAGAGTGAAGAACCTGAACCACAACAAGCTGTTGAGAATAATGAGGAATTGAGATAGATAGTTGGTGTAGAGAAAGAAGAGATTACTGAGATCCAATTTTTCACCTTTTTGAATTCCTTGAAATTTCTTTTTCCTATACCTGTTGCAGAAAAGACACCACCAACTATCATTACTGAGCCCCAACCAAAAAGTCCATACCCTAAAGGGCACCCCTAAAGTTGAGAGATGTAGGGAGTTTCACTGATCCATACATTATAGAGAGCCTAGAAGACAAGTCTGCCTTGTGTAATTGGGGGATAATATTAGATATAAGGCCCTTGTTTGAAAAAAGTGTTGTAGGAGAAGTGAGACCTGCAACAATAACTGTGCGAATTGCAAGCAGTTCGCAGAAGGATCCACTGGGCACTAGTAAAGATTAATTGCGTCCGGCTAAAAGACGTTAAAGACAACGCTTGTTGGAGGCAACCCAATATTTATTAATTATGTTAGTTTGATTTTTTGTTTTATTTTGTTTTATTTTGTCTTGAACAGTCTCACGGTATTGGCTCCTTGTCTTATGTTTTTGATGTCAGGTGGAATGAGAACTAAAGTGTCAAAATGCTGAAATCCAGAGGTTCATAGAGTCCCGATGACCTGTGTAATTTCAAGGATCTCATCTCAGACCTCCGTTATGACCGATGTTTTGTGTCTGTAAGTTGTCCCCTTATTTTTAGTCTTCACACATTGGAGACAATGTGTCGATTAAGTTTGGGGGGATCTTATTTTGTTTTGTTATTTGTTTTGAGTCTTTTTGTTTGTTTCAGGTGTTTTGTGAGTCAATTTTTATTTTTTTATTTTTATGGATCATGCATGTTGTAGTTGCTAAAGATATTGAGTGGATGAAGTGGGATCATGTAATGGAATTGAAAGCAAAAATCTGTGTGCTTAAGTTAGATATGCCAAAAATTTATGACATCTAATTCTTTGGGATATTTGTGTTTAGCTTATGTGTGTCAGTTATGGAAAGAAAGGTTGAAAAATGTCTAGAAAATCTGTTTGCTTGTTATTTGAGGCGAAATAGTTAAGATGTACATGTTTAGGGAGATGATTCAGACATTTCTTTGATAGCCCTTCTAACCATTCATTACCTATCCTGACATGAATTGTATCACTAGTCAGCCCCGTTGAGCCTAAAATAAGATCTTTCTTTAACACCCTATGATTCCCTGTTTGTGTCATAAGTAATAATTGAAAGTTAATGGGATGAAAAGTGTTGAAAAAGAAACAAGAAGAGAGTGAAAATTGATGCACCCCAATAAAAAATATGCAAAAACCTAAGTTTGGGGGTGCTTGTTATCTATAATGTATCTCATTCTCTCAAAAGAAAAGAGGGGAAGAATAGGTATGAGATTTAAAAAGAAAATCAGAAAGAAGGAAAAAAGAGTTGAATGAAGAATGTTTATGGTACGTAATTGAGCCTAAATGCATACTTTTACCTACCCCTGACTAAACCTACATTACAACCCTTGAAAGTCCTGATGATCTTTAATAAGTATATCTATGATTAGTGAAGAATAACAAGTAAACAAGTCTATAGCATTTTGGAAAAGATGGAATGAAATTGACATGCATAGGTTAGGTATTTGTATTTCAATTGATCATGATCTAAGTGAATTTGCGAAATATCTAACTTGAAATTATAGATTGCTAAATATTCATTTTATGTATGTTATAACATATTATCCCAACTTTTATCCATGATTTTGAAGAAGCATTGTTATAACTACTTGATCCATTTCATAAAGTTTGTTTTTGTTTTTGTTTTTGTTTAGTGCTTTACTCGAGGACGAGTAAAAGTTAAGTTTGGGGTTTGTTAGGCATATTTTATATACATTTTTTGAGTCATTTTTAGTTAGTATTTTTCCCATTTTCGTTGAAATTAGTATCGTGTTAGGGTCGTTTTTCTTTCTTTTGAGTCACATCGGTCCTAAATGGAGAAATGACAAAAAGAAGATGAAATGAGCTTAATTGAGATGTAATTGCACACTGAAAGGGCCAAGAAATGAAGCATAAGAAGTCCTGAGAAGTATAGAAGAAATCAGACGAATTCGGATAAGAAAATGACAAAAATCAGAAAATTTGGGTCAAGGACGTCGCAGGCGCCAGCTAGCAGGGCCGCGACGCCCAAACTACTGCGAGGGCTGATTGGCTACAGGACTTCTGGCGCCGTGGCGCCACCCAGCAGGGCCACGGCGCCAAGGCGGAATTTTGAGATTCTAGGCCGATTTTGACACGATTTTTTAGAGTCCGAAATCCATATTTTTTCAACTATAAAATTCCTAAACCCTAACCTTATTAGACATCTTGGACAACTTTGTACATATTCCACACCGCAACGCTTGGAGGGGGGATACTCTATCACACAGAACGCTTGGAGGCTACAGGATTGGAGACCTAGTTCTAAGTATTTTCTTTTTCTTTTCTTTATTTTAATTCAGTTCATGTTGGATTTTGTATTAGTTCTCAGCATGTCTATGGCTAGGAGCTAAACACTTAATTAGGGCTTTCCTTTGAATCGCTTGAAACTCTTTTTCATGAGTTAATGCATTAGTTTGGTTTCCTCTTCACTTGATTAAGATTTATTCAATATTGGTGTTAATGTTTGATAGTTAACTGATCACTAATTATCATAATTTATATGATTTCGAATCAAGAACCGAGAGGAGAGATTTGGATATGCTGTAATTGAATAGACATAGGTTAAAATCGCGGACGAAAGTACTCTGATACTTGTGTAGCATTGTAGGTTATTGTTCGTAATCCTCCTATGTGGTAAAACCTATTATAGAAATATAGAAGGTTCCTGCACTGAGTTGAGCGATTATATATCCTAACCAAAATATAAGACAGTCTAGTTAACCTGCTATCTTAACGTAGAAGAAGAAACCATTGTTATTGCATTAAGGATTGAAAATAGTGGATAGTCGAGGATATTGGAAGCCCTAATTCCACAACATATTTAGTTTAATTCTCGCAATTACTCTAGTAGTTTTAAACAAAAACCCAAATCAACTATCGTTTGCCAAATAGATAACATAGAGTAGATGTTCGGTAATTGAAAATCAGTCTTTGAGGACGATATTCGATCTTACCAGACTATATTACTTGTAACGATACGTACACTTGCGTGAGCATTTGGAAAATCGGCTAACAAGTTTTTGGTGTCGTTGCCGGGGACTGGCTTACTTTCAATATCGAATTATCTAATCTTATTTCTAATTTGGTTTGTATATATTCGGTTATGTTTTATTTCTAATTTGGTTGCTACAGGAACAAGTTTCTAACTTGTTCTACTAGCATCTTTTTATCACTGTTTTTGGTGTTGTTTCGTTAACGCCTTAAATTCCTTACACATGACCGCATTCCAATTCGGGTCTAGTTTGACCAATTTTGGATTTTTGGGAATAAGAGAAATGGTTTGTGCGGACAAGTTAAACTGGACTTTGGGTTTGAAAATCTCGTGTTGGGCACGAGTTTCCATTGGGTGTGAGGAGGCTGGATTGTAGCGAGGTTGTGTTGAGTTAGTGGAGGTGACACACTGGTAGGGATGATGACCGGTGATGATACCGCGCTATTGGGTTGAACGTCAGTGGTGGTGGCAATCGGAGTTTGTGGTGACGGAGAACATGACGGTGGCTGAGACGCAGGGATGCCGTCGGTGGTTGCGACAGTGGGTGGCAAAGATGTCGGAGGTGACACTGTGGTAGTGACAGTGAGTGACGGTACAAAGATGGGATGTTGATTGCCGGCAGTGGTGGCAACCGACGGTGATGTGGCAGTGGGTGGCATATTTGATTTGGTGGTGTCTGATTTGCACAGTTCTCTAAAGATGATGGGGGAGATGTCGGACTCGTCAAGGAAGGTACAGTTCGGTTTTCGAAATTTTTGAATGTTCGAAAATGGAAATGTGGTCTCGTCAAACGTGACGTGGCGAGAGATGTGAATCTTACGAGTGGACAAGTCATGACACAAATATCCCCTATGATGAGAAGGAATACCTACGAAGACACACGGGTGGTACGAGGTGATAATTTATGAGAGGTAGTGGAAGCAAGGTTCGGGTAGCACAGGAAACCAAAATTCTAAGGTGGTCATATGAGGGGATCCGGCGGTAGAGAATTTCGGTGGGGTTTGGTTGTGAAGAGTACTGGTAGGTAAAATATTAATGATATATTCTACCATTTTGACTGCATAGACCCAAAATGATGGGGGAAGAGAGGTATGGAAAAGAAAAATATGAACCATGTTGTTGATAGTACGGATGATTCGTTCGGGTTTTCCGTTTCGGGGTGAGGTGTGGGGACATGAGAAACGGAAGACCATGTCATTATTGTTGCAAAAATTATGAAACGCAGAATTATTAAACTCACGACCGTTATCACATTGGAATGATTTTATGGATTTTTCAAATTGTGTTTTATAAAGTTATGAAACTCAAAAAACTTGGTATAGACTTCAAACTTGAACTTTAGAGGGTAAATTCATATAAATGCGAAAAGTCATCTAACAACACAAGATAAAATTTATGACCCAGTGAGCTAACAACAGGAGATGTCCATAAATCTGTATGAACAATATCAAACAGAGAGAACGTAACACTTAAAGAAGACTGAAAGGAAGGCGAACGTGTTTGCCTAGAGGGAAAGACAAACATGCTGGGCAGGTTTCCCACTAGAACAACGAATTAAATTATTGATCCGAAAAAAATTAAAAATAGGGGTTCCGGGATGTCCAAGTCTATTTTGCCAAGTAGACGGGGAGATTGTTGCTAAGGCTGTGGGAGGAGTGACTTGGGTAGTTAGAGATGTGGGAGGGGTGACACTGGCAGTGGACGTGGATAGGAAATGATAGAGGCCCCCTTCACTATTGCATCTCGTTAGGAGTTTCCCAGTACATAGGTCCGTTACAGAAAACTCAAACAGGTCAAAGTTAATTTGACACGGAATTATCTGTGGCAAATTTTCTAACGAAGATTAGATTTTTGATGATGTTTGGGGCATAGAGGACGTTATTAAGAGAGAAGTGTGGATGCGGTGGTGGGGTTAGTGTGTGACCAAAATCTTAAATTGAAATGTGATGACCGCTTCCAACCATAATAGATTGAGAAGTATTTAAACTTTGTAGTTGAGAAAGATTACCAGAATTATTAATGAGGTGTGACGTGACGCCCGAATTTATATATCATGCATTATCTCGCTGACGAGGAGTCATTATAATGGATATGAAAAAGGAATTTTTTCGAAAGGGAGAATATATATATAAAACAGTGTTGTTGTACACGACAAAGAAGAGAAAAGAATTGCAGATAATGTGCAATTTCGCACACTTCAAAAAAGAGAAAAGAATTGCAGACAAGTTGCAGGAGAGAGAGGCGTGTCTGCAACGTTTGGTTAGGTAGCCCCACTGAACGAACAAAATTTGAGAACAGAAAGGGTTTAGGTTTTTGGTTTGATATTCGGTAGAATTATATTAATCTTTTTTGGTGAATTTTTTTTATTAATACAAATATATGTAGTGTATAATGTAAAACTCTATTATAATAAGAATGTTAAATTTACCATAATTATATATCACTAATTATTACATAATATATGAAATATATGACAATTATGGTAAGGATAAAATATGTACACTACACGTTAATTAGGGGTGAGCACGGGTACAGGGTACCCAGATACCCGACCGAAACCGACACTAACGAGTAGGTTCCGGATAGATATATTAGAATAACGGGTAGGTTTCGAATAGTAAAATTAAAAACCGATAAATATCGGGTCCGGTTCCGATTCCGGAAAATAGAGACAGGATACTCGGACCCGGAACCGATATTCGGACCCTATTGTTGTCTATTTTGAAACTGAAATTAGTTTTTATTTTGAAATTCTTGATAGGTTAGCTTGATCTTGACTGAAGGGAACATTATTATATATCATATACCTATATCAGAATTTTTTTGTGTTTAGACATTAAAGTGAATTGATGCAGTTTCTGACTGTTGACATGATGTATTGAATCTCCTGAACACATTTAAAATTAAATGGTGTATCACAGTGCAGCTTGGAAGCTGCAAAACTCCTTTTATCTTAGTAATATACTGTGATTTTACTTAGTGGTGTTTTTGCTGATCTTCTTCATTTCATTCTTATTAGTTTCCATGTTGTTTCTGTTATATGTTATTATCAGGCTATACTTCACTGTTTTTTGATTCTTTTGCATCTAAATTCAAATTACAGTAGTCTTAACTTAAGTTTGCTGAGGGGTGAGCACGGGTACCAGAAAATCTACCTAGAAATGTAGGGTTCGGATAGGTTCCGGATAATGATTGCTACGGGTAAATTCCGAATAGTAAATTTAGAAACCGGTCTTTTACAGAATAGGATCTGAGTAGTTAAAAAATGACAGGATACCCGAACCCGCTCACCCCTAACGTTAATAGAGCACATGCCTACTAAGAAATGTCAATCACGTCTACCCAAGAGGAGACGTGGGATGTTGAAAACATATCACGTTTAACTAAGTTATACAGTTGTTAAAACCCCAATAAGCTTTGTTTGTCATAAGATAATGGAACTGAACATAGAAAATATATAGAAGGATTTAAGTTATATGCACTAAGTCACTAATAATATTTAAAAAATTAAACCGTTGGTATAAATTAATTTATTATAATTGGTTACTTACTTTTTAATTTGAGTTACAAAATCAATATTTATTAAATAGATTTACCTGTAATTATCTTAAGTGACACGATTTTTTAATTGTGTTTACACCGTTAAAGGCACGTTTGGTACGCTGTATTAAGTTGTGTTGAATTTGGACAAAAAATAATACGTTTGGTGGCGTTTTTAAGACTTGGTATCTTATTTTTAGAAAATAGTACAGTCCAACTGCCATTTTTGATACCCATCTAACATGTGGGTCTCCCCTGGATTGTACTAAAAATAAAAATAAAATAAAAATACAGTCAATTATATATTAATAGTCTAATACCGTCTATTATATATTAATACAATTCAGTCCAATCCAATGAAATTAGTACATTTCAGTGCGACGTATCCTTCCCCTCCCCCTTAGTGTATAGAACTTCGAACTCTAGACGGGGTTGAGGGCTAGCTCACTTGATGAGCTTCTTGTCTTCCATAGTTGAAGTGGACTGTTCAGACTCCATCAATAAAGTTGTAATTTATCCTTCCCCTCCCCCTTTCTTCTCCCGGTGTAATAAAAATAATTAGAAAAAAATTTCAAACTCTATATAGAATAGGCCAATAGAAGTAGCTAGGCAGAATTAGTGTATTTTTCTTCTTATTTGCATGATATGCAATTTGTTGACATATTATATATGTTATTGAGTAACAAATAAGAATGACGCTTGGCACGAGGCCTATGACATGTGACCTTTATGAAGTGACATAAATATACTAGGAATAGAATATATAGTTGCTTTCCTTCTCTTTCACTTTACCCTTAAAAAGTCAAACCAAAAGAATCACGCCAACAAGTTTATATATTTACGTTATTACATTACATACACAAGTTAGTCTTTTTGTGTATAATTGAGTATTTGAGTTGAATGAGTAACTGATAGAAGAGAATTAAAAAAAATGGACTTGATCTATAATTATCGTCCACCTTCAAGAGTTGTGTGGTTAATTGTAATGCCATTAGTACTAGTGGCTGCATGGTATTTGGGTATACAGAGTTCAAGAAACTCCGTTTTGGTCCTTTCTTCTCAGCCTTATGCAAAAAAGTTTACATCTACTAATCTCTCTGTTACTGTAGAAGGAGAATTGGCAAAAGATCAGCTACCAGTAAGCCCATTTCTTGTTTTCTTAAAACACGTAGAAAAGGCAGTCCGGTGAACGAAGCAGCAGGGGCGAAGTCAAAAATTTCGTTAAGGGTGTTCATGTGAAATTTTATTTTATTCTGCTTTTTTTAACAGTAAAGAGGGGAATGAAGTAAAATATCCTTGTCCGTAATTGCAACGTATTCTCTTTTGTCTTGCAAACAACTTTCAAGGTTTAGCATGTACGTAAAAAAGAAAATTTTGATCTATATATATACAATGTAAATTTTCAAATGAAGGGCATTCAACTAACCACCTTCGATAGACATAGCTACGCCCCTTCAAATCATCCCACGTTTATATAGGGTTCAAGGAAAGGCCGCATCTAAGGGGGTGTGAGGTAGGCAAACGTATAAGTGGTTGATTCCACTTTCTTAAGTTACACATGCTAACTGTTTCCCCTGAAAAATTGATATAAGTGAATTGTTTTCTCTTGTTCTCTTTATTTTTGATTTGTAAAGTTAGTTAATTCTAGTTTAATGTTGTTTATGTAGAAGCATGATGGCTTGGATGTTACAAGGGAGGAACCCCAGATGATATCTTCCAAGAAAAAGTTGAGCGATTTAGAGAGGACTGAAGCTGGTTTGGCACAAGTGAGGGCTGCTATAAAAGAAGCTGAGAATAAAAATCAAACATTAGATGACCCTGAATATGTCCCAAAAGGTCCATGTTATTGGAACCCCAGTGCCTTCCACAGGTATTAGCCAATTATCATATCTTTTGACGAAGGCGGATTCAGAATTTAGACATTGTGAGTTGTGAAATGTATATATATCTCTGCTTATACTACTTAATTATTTTGTGCACATATGTAAAGGATTTGACCGGTTTTTGCTGACCGACAACATATTGTTGGATCCACCACTATTTCTATCTAATGAACATGTAGTTCTAGGCATTTGCTTCTTTGATAATTTCCTAAAAGAATTTATTTTTGACTTCAAGATTAATTAATTTTTTGAGTTTTTGGTTCCTAGGTTGCAACTTCATAATATTTCACTAGCTTTTCAATAGAGTAAACTAAGTATAACACTAGGAAAGACTCTAATTCTTATAAATACTAGAAAAAAATGCTACTTAGCTTATAAGGTATTTCTCTATTTTGATTCACAATATACCTCATGGTATGACCATAACAAGAGCTGATTCTTTTTCATCTAAGATTAGACTAGAGAGTAAGATGGAGCAAATGATTAAACTGAATAAGGTATGTTTCCTCCATGTTTTGTGTTTAACATGCATTCTGCATTGATGCTGATATTTTCTGTTGCTTGCACTGATATATTTTGAGTCTACGTTGCTCGGACCCTCTAAAAAAGCGACCAGATGCGTGTCAGATCCTCCAAAAGTATCGCATTTTTGGAGGATCTAACACGGGTGCAACAACAACATAGTTTTGAGTACATATTTCTTGAATTTTTGGCAACTGAATTAAGACTCTTTACTTGGAATTTGCAGGAGCTACTTGGAAATGGAAAAACACTTCAAGATTTACGTATACGAGGATGGCGAACCCCCCATTTTCCATTATAGTTCAAGTGAAGGCATCTTAGGAATTGAGGGAATTTTAATTCATCAGATTGAAATTAGCAAGTTTCGGACGAATGATCCTGAGAAAGCTCATGTTTATTTCCTTCCATTCAGTGTATATTCCATTGTAAGCTATGTTTATGTTGTTGATTCTCATGAATGGGGTCCTATGAAGAATACAGCTTCTGATTATATTGATAGCATCTCCAGAAAATACACTTATTGGAATAGAAGCCTTGGATCTGATCACTTCATGCTTGCTTGCCATGATTGGGTAAGGAATCGTAGTTTTTTTTTTCTCAAGGGTCGGATTTACTCTTCTACTGTACGAAATATCATAATTTTATCCTCTGTTATACGTTGGAATCCTTGTAGTTAGCAAATTGTCTCGTATCTGCTCTCATTCTTAACGGAGCTCCAACCTAAAATTTAACAAAGTATTTTGAGACGTTGAATCTATTTGGTCCATTTTGGAGTTCCCCTAAAGTCAAGAGCAAATAAGGGACGATAAGCTAACGCCAACCTTTTCCCTTTCTTTAAACTATATACTCTAGTACTAAAGATAGTTGAAGAAAAGCATCAAACACACAAAAGAGAAACTTTCCTAATTCAAGAGGGCTTGTTAATTAAGCAAAGGCCTAAGAACCATACTAGTTCATTTGTTTGGTAAATGGTAGGTCTTGAGATCATTCTTATATTTTCTTGAATGAATATGAGTTGGTGTATTACTACTTCTCAAGTATCTTTTCTAAGTTATATCTTTATTTCAGGCTCCTGAAATTTCAATGGCGGTTCCATACTTGTACAAGAACTCGATTAGAGTATTATGCAATGCGAACACTTCTGAAAGATTCAATCCAACCAAAGATGTAACTTTGCCAGAAATCTATCTCCCTAAGGGTACAATGAAAGGCTTAATCGGAGGGCCATCTCCGTCCCAACGTACTGTTTTAGTTTTCTACGCGGGAGGTATTCATGGCTACATAAGGCAAGTACTGATGGAACAATGGGGAAAAAATAATGACCCAGAAGTCGAAATTCACGAGTACCTTCCTAAGGATGTTTCATATTATGGCATGATTAGAAAGAGTAAGTATTGTATTTGTCCTAGTGGATATGAAGTGGCTAGTCCAAGAATGGTTGAGGCACTTTACATGGGATGTGTTCCAGTACTATTGAAGGATCATTATGTTGCACCTTTTAGTGATGTGTTGAACTGGAAGAGTTTTGCTGTTGAAATAACTTCAAATGATATACCTAATCTGAAGAAAATCTTGATGTCAATAACTCACAAAAAGTACAACAAAATGCAGAGGAGAGGGAAAAAAGTAAGGCAGCATTTCGAGGTCAATTATCCTCCTAAAAGATATGATGTTTTTCATATGATTCTTCATTCAATTTGGCTCAGAAGGCTCAATATTCAAGTCCATGATACATGAACGACTCACAGGCAGATCTAGGGTGGTTCTACAGGTTCAATTGAATTCGCTGCTCTTGGCTCGAACTAGATATATATGTATAATAAGATCACACTCATTCTGAATTCATTGACCTGTATCTTGAATTCGCTTCTGGAATGACTATCCCTATTTCGGAGAGGGAATCACTTGCAATTGTACGACAATTGTGGTCCAATGACACTTCACCACTAAGTCCACTAGCATCGATCATGTGAAGATGAGGTTGTAGTTCCGTCATGTTGAATACCACCCATTGTCATGGTAGAAATTTTCGTTTTTCATGTTAAATTGTATGATTCAGGCAGTTAACAAGCTTAATTAAGGTGTAAGAGTCTGGTTTGTTGTTTAGTCAATTGAAATTTCATAAATCTGTCAAATTTCTACTCGTGAAGTTCCTGTCAACACTATTGTACTTAAAAGGCAGCTGCACTAAGCTCCCGCTATGCGCGGGGTCCGGGGAAGGGTCGGACCATAAGAGTATTGTACGCAGTCTTACCTTGCATTTCTGCAAGAGACTGTTTCCACAGCTTGTCAACACGAAATTACCCATTTTGGGTAGTAGACGAAATTACTCATATTAGAGGCAGTACGAACACTTCTGATTGACACTATTAAACCATCAGCAATCTGTGAGTTGCTACACTCAACCCCTTTAGGGACTCAACGTCCTCACTAAGGTTTGCTCCACCATTATACTATGAGATACCACTGTCAAGGACCCTGGTCAAACCTTTGGGAGCCCTGTTTTTGTTCCCTTGGGCTTTAACCTAAAAAAGGTGCCCCAACAATTGAATTCCGGAGCTCGCCCTTTATGGTCCCCAACTTGCCTTCCCCTTTTAATGTGGAATTTGCAAACTCCTATGTAACAGCCTATACACCGCGGGTGGTTGAACACAAAAGGCTGGTGTGTGGGATTTGGGTATTTGTATTAACGAGATAGCGTATTGGTATAAGGCATGACAGAGAGAGCTAGCTATGTTTTCAGTGTTTAATTTGTCTAATGTACTATGATGACTAGTACCTGTAGTTGATACTCTAAAGAAGAAAGAAAAATGTATCAAGAGGAGCATGAATTATGGGGGAAGCATTTGAAGAAGTATTTCTCAGGTTCTAACTTCTAACTACATGCACTCGTTCACATGTTGGCCCAGTTTTACACAAAATTCTCATCCTTGGAGCATGCAAACTTTACTATTTTTGTTTACAGAGTTTTCATCTTTGTTTTTTTTTTTTTGCTCTTAAAAAAGGATTAACCTTGGGCTTCACAACTGTGTCAAAACAGGATATCTCTTCCAAAGTGTGAACTATTTTCCTTTACAAGATTATTTTTTTAAGATTCAAACTCGAACACCCCCCAAAAAAGCAAAGACAAAGACCAATATAAAACAAAAGCATTTTTTAATCGAAACACATGATGAAGTTGGGATTGAAGACCAAATTTTAAACATAAGAGAACTAAAATTAGCTTTAAAGTGAAATGATTTGTTCATCGAACTAGAAACCTTTAGATAACATACAAATAGCTATACACAAAAGACAAGACTAGCCAAAAATCATCTAGTACACTGGAACAAACATCTTCAATGGACAACGAGGATCCAGAACGATCTGACTCACCAAGAGAAAGTGAAGTCGGCAAATATGACATGTTATTTTCCTTGTAATGTCTGAGCAACGAGATCTCAGAACAAGACATAACAACCAGCCTTTTTCAATGCATTAGGAGCTGGAATGCCTCATTGAGACTCTCCACTGCATATTCATAACCAAGATTCTCTGCCCGTCCCTGGAACTCATCTACCTCATCCTGTGGAACTTGGATCCCAACTAGCACATTTGCACCAGTATCTCCCTTTCAGAACGAAAGAAAAGATAGAACAAATTACTCCAACATAATAGCAGCTAAACTACACACCAGACCAACAAAGGGAAGAATGGAACCAGAAGAATGAGATTCCATCTTACCTGTGCACGATAATGAAACAAACTTATATTCCAACGTGGGCTGAAAGCATCTAAAAACTTCATTAAAGCACCGGGCTTCTCCGGAAAAGTGAATCGACACAAAAGCTCATCATGAACATTTGTTCTACCACCCATCTGGAGAGAGAGATCAATATCCAATGAACGCAGCATAATCCAATAAACCAAGTAGAACAAAAGCAAACATCTCGTCACCAAATCTACTCTTTAAGAATTAAAAATCTCAAGAGACGACAACATTATTTTATTATAGATTATTTGTCATTAAGTTTCTTAACATAGTAGTAAAGGCAAAAATATTCAACCGAATAGAGTAATTACACATACAGTTTTATACTAAGAATTATATCAATATGATAAAGAGACTTAAACCATTACCAAATGCCTTAGATGATCTTTGACCAAGTCATTGTCTGTAAGATTAATGGTTTGCAGATCTGCTGATTTCATCCTCTCCACAATTTCGTCAAGTTCTAATTTTGTGTGAAGACCAACACTGCGCATTAAAAGAAGGCCATGAAACAATGAATATAAAACTGGCGTTATTACAGGCTATAATAGATTGATAGAGAGGCAAATAGTTGGGAAATATTTAAGAATCCGTTGATGTCCTTTCATGAACAAAGTAATTTGTGTTAAATATTTAAAATAAACATTAAAATGAACCAAAAATCTCTTTAAAAGATCAAGGAGACCTTGCCTGTAAAGTACTAGAGCCCTTTCTTTATCAGAATTGTATCTGTACTTGAATTCAGTAATATTCATTGGTCCTACCTGTAATCATGTTAATGCTTCAGTCTGCTAGTCAAAAGAGCGCTACAAATATCAATATTAAGTGCTCAAGGTGACCCACCATTTCAGCATACTTTTTGAAGCTCCCTGACACTTCTGGCATAAAAGTAGCAAGAACAGCTTCCCGCTGTCTACCAACATCTGCGAGTTCAGTTACCAATCTAAGTCTGTCGAAGTTCATGTTGGCTCCACTAGTAATTGCTACTACGTTTTCACCCTTGAGGCCATAGTACTTGCAGTATGCCTCAGCTCCAGCAAGAGCAAGTGCACCTGCAGGCTCTAGTATGCTTCTTTTCTCTTCAAACATGTCCTATCCAAAGGAGCAATGAACTGTCACATCAAAAGTTCTACAACACACGCAATAAAAGGCCGTCTTGCCAGCAGTTATTATAGACTTGCAGCATGAAAAATGACCACGTATATATCAAAGAAAAAGTACTTCCATTCGACAGAAATTGGGGACAGAAGTTCTATGTCGGTATCGACTTCATAGCTTCATACAATGTTTTTTATTTTTTTCAGAATGTTTCAGTTTTCTTTTATGACTCATATTCTTTCTTAAAAGAACCCACTTCATGCCATCTTTTAAAGCATTGCTACATACTAGTACATAGTATCACCATATATAACACAAGAGGGCTGAATAAAGTTGAAAAGCGTGATATTTTCTTGCAAAGAAAGAGAGGTAACTGACAAAAATTGCTCTAACTGTTAGTTTCGTTTGACCAGTAGTGCTTCAAGGAGCACATAAACAGGCATTGAGAAATTTAGTCCTCAGTAAAAACTAGTTGACAAAAGATTTAATCCAGATGAAGAGCAACGTGTAAAATAAAAGATGATGGCTAACCTTTATAGATGCACATATAGCATCACGACCAACTAGGACTACGCCATCAATTAATTCCTTGCAGATACGGTAAGTTTCTTCACCAACCACTTTAACAGCAACACCATCTGCAAACCCCCCAACTTGGTCCAGCATTACTCTCTGACCATGCTGTAATGATAATGCCAATGCATTTGCATCAAGTGGTTCAACTCCAATAATCTTTATATCAGGGGCAACCCTTTTCAAATAAGCAGCAATACCAGCTATAAGACCCCCTCCTCCAACAGGCACAAAGATTGCATGAATGTTTTCTTTGAGTTGGCGATTTATCTCCATTCCTACTGTACCTTGCCCTACGATGACATCTGGGTGATCAAAAGGAGGGATGAATGTGCGGCCTTCAGCTTCGGCCCGCTCTTTGGCGTATACTTGAGCTTCATCATATGAGTCCCCCACTAGAACAACAGTAGCACCCAATCTCTTAACTGATTTCCACTGCTCAAATTGGAAGAACGTGGTTTTAGAAAAATGGATAAGCTTAAAATAACGGGATTCATTCAAAACGGAAGCTATCAAACCAAAAGTGTAATTCAGCAATCCTAACTTTAATGTCTGGTGTAGTAACAGGCATGGCAATCACAGCATTGCAGCCAAGTCTCTGAGCGGATAATGCAACACCTTGTGCATGGTTTCCAGCTGATGAGCATATAACCCCTCTTTCCAACTGCTCTTTAGGGAGTTTTGCCATCATATTGTAAGCTCCTCTGATTTTGAAAGAGAAGACCTGTCAATATGAGTATATCAGATTTACTGAGTCCACTCTACTCCAGTGCCAAGGATTTGTTTTCCAGCATTAGGAACATCTTCTTCTTTTTTTGTGTGTGTGGGAGGGGGGGAGGGGTCAGAAGTTTTCAGCAGAATAACAGCCTATAGAAGTGGAACAAGCTTTAACTTTTCTATGTCAACAAGCTTAGAGGAATAATATTTAGGAAAACAAAAGATACGAAAATAGATAAATTCACAGGGTATACAAATTTAAGTACTTTCTCCCTATGGCTTTTTTTGTGTGTGAAAAAAGATAAAAAAGAACTCGATCCCCTTGATCTAGGACACAGAAATTTAAGGTTGAGCTGAACAAGAAACCAGGCAAGCTAACATAATCATAAAGCTGAAGATCAACACTAATCCACGAAAATGCAACATAAACAGCAGACAAATTCTGGTCTGAGTCCAGATTCAATCAGATAAGCACAAACCCAAACCCACTGTCTACTTTGCCTTTTTTCCTATACTTAACCTCATCTAAACCACAACAAGAAAAGCCCAAAATCATCCCAAAATCTAACAGCAGCGGATCAAAGCCAAACGACTGACAGATTAAAGTCAATTTCCACTTTGGGAGTTTGGCTCAAAGAGGAAACAATGGAATTAGAGAAAAATGCCCAACATGCACGTTCTTAAGCAATCGGATCACAGTAAGTGACTTACAAAGATTCCTTAAATTTCAAATATTTGAAGCATAATCAAAATAGAAAGAGTCAATCCTCGAACAACTGAGGATCTTCCTATTGTTAGGCATATTTTGTATACGTTTTTTGAGTCATTTTTAGTTAGTATTTTCCCCATTTTCGTTTAAATAAGTGTAGTGTTAGGGTCGTTTTTCTTTCTTTTGAGTCACAGCGGTTCAAAAAGGCAAAATGGCGAAAAGGAGCGAAAAGCGGGCATAAAAGGAGGGTCCCGAGGCAAAAAGGTTAAAAATGGGAGATTCGAACGAAAGCAAAGCAGCGCCGTGGCGCCTAGCACCTATCAAAGTTAAAAAAGAATAAATTACAAGAATATGTTTGTATAGACAAAAATTCACTAATCAAGATCCAACAACTTGAGCAAATATTCAAATAATTAAGATCCAAAGCAACCTGACTTTCCACTAGCCCCAGCCCAGGAGGAAGTCGTTTGCTTCACTTTCCAAACACTATACTAAAGGTATGACGGGATACATAATAGCTTATAGATTTCTAAACGTCTCTAGCATACCTCTGCAGCCCACTAATTATCACTCCATGGAAATCCATATCTAAGCAAGGACTTCATCCCAAAAACACAGCCACTAAGGAAT
The DNA here is from genome assembly GCA_029844215.1 of Przewalskia tangutica. Lineage (NCBI taxonomy): Eukaryota > Viridiplantae > Streptophyta > Magnoliopsida > Solanales > Solanaceae > Przewalskia > Przewalskia tangutica. The sequence goes on along the minus strand of CM056738.1, from coordinate 89,584,871 downwards.
CCCCTTCCTTACGCAACTGCTCTGTACATTGAGGTATAGTACCCAATTCTTTAGTCCTAATCCATTTCCCGACCTTTCAACCACAAAGCAAACACGCCATTGCCAAAACTGGCTCTTGGCATAGCTAGGAGGCTCAACTTCTCCAGAACCAGACACTTCAAAGAACAGAACAATCCTGACACATTCTAATACAGTGAAGTACATTGCAACTCCACGCAGAAAAGACAAAGAGAGTTGAAGCTACATCAGCCATTTGATTTCCTCATCCAGCTTTAAAACTTCCTTTTTCTGTTTTTCTTTGGGCAGGGGATGGAAAAAAGTGAGATGGTAGTGTCTTCTAAAAATCTTCCACCACAAGTCAAGGAAACCAAACACTATCAAGTCATTTTCTCAGAAGATTTTTTGACATACTAAATTCTCTCTTAGTAACAAAAAGATAGAGAGACTATAGGAGCTTTCAGCTGTTAAGATATTACTCCCTCCGTTTCAATTTGTTTGTCTAGTTTTGACTTGGCACGAAGTTTAAATAAGTAAAGAAGTAATCTTGTGGTCTTAAACTAAAGATATTTAGAATGTACCAGAATGTCCTTTAATGGTCTTATGCATGTCATGTGGAAAGTTGGAATTAAAGAGTAGCCAAAAAAGGAAAGATACATTCTTTTTTAAAGAGACAAAAGGAAAGTAAGACAAACAAATTGAAACGAGGGAGTAGTTCAAAAGAAGGTCCCCATTTACACAACAACAGAAACTACTACACCTCAATCCCAATCCTAAACCTTCACTGGTTAAAGAGGGACAAGTCAGAGAGCAGTGAATAAACCTATGAATTGTCACAGAAATATACTCACATAGACAGAACCAATGAAATCCATCAGAGAAACCGGAAAAGAGCTGCTAAAAGAACTACATTTAACACCAACAATTCAAATTTTAACAATTCTTAAGCAACATTGCAAAGAACAAAAACGATTAAAAGATGCATACAGGCTGAAGATCCTCTCTTTTGAGATACACATCAACTCCCAACCTTTCTAAAGAAATATTAGTTCTAAAGAGATCCCAATTACACAACAGCAACTACTACACCCTAATTCCAGTCCTAATCCTTCACTGGTTAAATAGTGACAAGCCCAAGAGCAGTGAATAAAACTATGAATTGGCACAAAATATACTCACATTGACAGAACCAATGAAATTCAAACTTTTACTCACTCTGTTTCAATTTATTTGTTTTACTTTCCTTTTTAGTCTGTTTAAAAAAGAATGCCTCTTTCCTTTTTAGCAACTCTTTAATTCCAATTTTCTGCATGTCATGTTGAAGACCATAAAATTAAAGGACATTTTGCTACATATTTTAAATTTAAGACCATAAGATTCAAAAAACTTCTTTACTTTCTTAAACTCTATGTCAAGTCAAAATCAGACAAACAAATTGAAACGGGGGGAGTAGTTCTAACGAAATTCCATTTACACAACATCAACACCAAAAATATACTCACATAGAGAAAACCAATGAAATCCATCAGAGAAACAGGAAAAAGAACTGCTAAAAGAACTTCGTTTAACACCAAAAATTCAAACTTTAACAATTCTTAAGCAATATTGCAAAGAACAAAAACGATAAAAAGATGCATACAGGCTGAAGATCCTCTCTTTCGAGATACACATTAACTCCCAACCTTTCTAAATAAATATTAGTTCACTGTTTGAAGAGTGACACGCCCAAGAGCAGTGAATAAACCTATGAATTGGCACAGAAATATACTCACATATACAGAACCAATGAAATTCAAACTTCAACAATTTTTTTTAGAGATAATGGTCAAAAACACACCTGAACTATTCACTTTTTCCTACCTGTTCAAGTGTTTGATTTGCAATTTAGAAACCTGCATAACTAACACATGTATAACTTATGCGAGAATCTATGTGGAGTATTATTTTATGCAGGGTAAAAGGTGGAATAACTAATACATGTATAACTAATACCTGCATAAAATAATACATAAATTTTCTCTAAACTAATCCATATATTACTAATGTTGGATCAAGTGTATAAAACTACAAGAAAATGGGAATTGTAGCAACAACAAGTAACAAGAAATCTGGAAATTAAACAAAGAAAAAAGGTTTTGCTGAGTTGATTGGATGTACAATCTATCCTTAAAATAATATTGTCCTGTATATCCTTTCAACGGTTGTAATGACAACTTATCTCCCACGATAAAACAGCAATCAAACAAATGAGCAAAGGAAACTCAAGTGTTTGCTTTGGAAGAAAGATCTTTGAGGGTTTGTGATTGCTAAAGAAGAAGACAATTTCAGAGAATTATTTTGTGAATGTGTATTTTGTAAATGTGCCCAAGGCCCCATTTTATAATATGAATAAGATGGTCTTCCATCTAGCCAAGTAATGGCCAATAAAGGCCATATAATGTCTTGAATGTGGAGTAATAATTCAGCCAAATAATGACTGAATTCATGAGCTCTATAATGGAGAATTAATGCTCCAAAGTCAGCCCAAAAATTGTTTTCGTCCATCTTCCAACGGTCTAAAAGCGCTGCGGCAGTGGCCTGCAGTGGCGGCGCGCGAAACTCGAAGAGTTTCGCATCGTTGCAGCCTGATCATATGCGATCGGTATGTGGCGCCGGCATTTTCAGACTCGTTTCGTCTTTCATACATTGTACACGTCTTCCTTTCATTTACCAACGTGAAATCATTGTTATTTGACCAATAACTATCTATTATTTTACGTCTCAAACAATTCGTATAAGTACCAATATCTCTTCCACTTAAGGAAATTACGATCCTTGACACTTTATGTGCACGTGTGTGAAAACCATGTTTCTGACGTGCGGGGCCCCCAATTGTTCGATTCATAATTAATAGGATTTACTTTATTTCACGTTTAATAAATATTTCCAACAATCCCCTCTTGGAAGAGATTTTGGTGCACGCGTACGGTGTCGTTCTAGCAATCACTCGGCGGAACGATGTTCCATCTGGAGAGGTAGCCGGAGCTTTGAACCTTCCATAGTAGAATATCATCGGACATATTTACTGCGCGGTGAACGTGATGTCTTGAACCGTCAGTGTTTAGTATATGCCAAGACAATGGTATCAACACAACACCTTTCCTACTCAATCCTTCTTATGTTTTTGTCCATCGTGGGTTGTGGACAACACTTGGATTCTTAAGTGTGTTCATTTGAGGCGGCCAGTCCTCGCACTTAAATAGGTGGTGTCCTACAAGGTATCCTGCAATACTCATCTATACAAGCGTTAGGAACCATTAAAAAATTTCAACCTAACCTCAAGTATTGAGGATCATTAAAGGTTCCTCTTACATGTAGCATTTTATGTCTATCACGGGAACGGCTTTGGATTATGTTTCTTAAGAAGAAGACATTATCTGAAGTGCTCTTGCTTCCACCGAAGCGCTCACGGAACCTTTACAATTTAATTTTCCCATTGAACCTTATTCTTGGGATCTCCAGTCTGTAAGGTTGGGTGTCCACTGTATCGGTTCTTATTGTTTGGGTTTTAAGCCCATTCCCCTAGACAGGTAGAACATCTGATCTCTAGTCATTCCCTTCGTCAAGGGATCTGCAAAATTTTCCTTTGATTTTACGTAATCAATGGAAATAACACCCGAGGTGATCAGCTGTCTAACGGACTCATGTCTCCGTCGAATATGACGAGACTTGTCGTTGTACATAGAACTTCGTGCCCTTCCTAGAGCTGACTGACTATCGCAGTGGATCATTACAGAAGTCACGAGTTTATCCCAACATGGGACATCCTCTAGAAAACCATGAAGTCACTCAGCTTCTTCTCATGCTTTGTCTAAAGCGATAAATTCCGACTCCATCGTGGATCAGACAATAAGTGTTTGTCGAGCACAGCTCCACCACCGATTGTAAAAACATATCCGCTGGTGGACTTAATGTCGTCGCTATCAGATATCTAGTTAGCATCACTGTACCCCTCTAGTAGTGGATATCTCGAATAGTGTAATCCAAAGTTTAGCGTGAACTTCAGGAACCGTAGTACCCTATTCAATGCTTTCCAATGATTTCACTTGGATTTCGGGTAAACCTAGCCAATTTATTGACTGCATATGCGATATCTGGTCGAGTGCAGTTTGTGAGATACATCAAACTCCCAATCACCTTTGCGTATCGCTCCTGGCGTATAGGTACACCAAAATGCTCGTCAATCTTTTGACTTCTATCCAATGGTGTCCTTATTGGTGAACTGTCAAACATCTCAAATTTCTTTAGCACATCTTCGATGTAATGAGATTGAGACAAGACCAGTCCATTAGATGTCTTAGAGATCTTGATCCCTAAGATGACATATGCGACCCTCATATCTTTCATGTCGAAACATTGTTTTAACATGTTCTTAATCTCTAGAATTATACTAGGACTGCTAGCAGTGATCAACAAATCATCTACATAAAGGCATATCATAACGAACGAATCGGCATATCCTTTCATGTAAACACATTTGTCACATTTATTAATGGCGAACCCTTTTAATAGTAGAGTATTATCAAATATCTCATGTCATTGTTTAGGGGCCTGTTTCAGCCCGTACAACGATTTAACAAGCCGACAAACTTTTGTCTCTTGTCCTGGAACCACATACCCCTCGGTTGGTCCATATATATTTCTTCTTCCAAATCACCATTTAGGAAGGCTGTCTTAACATCCATTTGATGTATTTCAAGATCCCGCAAAGCGGCGATGGCTATGAACATACGTATGGATGTCATTCTAGATACCGGTGAGTAGGTGTCAAAGTAATCAAGGCCCTCTTTTTGGCAATAGCCCTTGACTACCGACCTAGCCTTGTATTTGTCGATAGAACCATCTGCTTTTAACTTCCGTTTGAGGACCACTTACAACCCAAAGATTTGTGTCCTGGAGGAAGATCAGCCAACTCCCAGGTGTGGTTGTGCAGGATGGATTCTATCTCGCTTTCTAAGGCTTTCTTCCAGAGAGGTGTTTCTGGAGTTGACAATGCCTCGGCGATTGTCCGTGGTTCGTCTTGAACTAGATAAGTTTCAAAGTTTGGACCGAAGGACTTATCCTTCCGAATCCATTTGCTTTGCCTTGGTTCCATCTCTGAATTTTCCAAGTTCTGAGAATCTGGAATATTGAATTCCGAATCAACAGCCACTTCAGAATTCACTAGATCTGAACCGTTTGGATCTGGGTAGTCATTAACCCCTTGATCCTCAGAGATTTGATCAAAACTTTGTTTGAAAGAGGTTATGTTGTTTTCCTTGTATGGAAATATATCTTCAAAAAAACTTGTGTTCCTTGATTCCATGATCGTACCTTCATGAATGTCTGGTACATTCGACTTATGCACTATGAAGCGATAAACACTACTGTTATTGGCATATCCGATAAATATGCAATCCACAGTCTTAGGTCCAATCTTGACATGCTTTGGCATAGGTACTTTTACCTTGGCCAGACAACCTCATACCTTCAAATACTGATAGGTAGGTTTCTTTCCTTTCCATAGTTCATATGGAGTCCTGTCTTTACCCTTGTGTGGAACTCTATTAAGTATCTTATTTGCGGTAAGGACAGCTTCTCCCCACAAGGTTTGAGGGAGGCCCAAATTGATGAGTAGAGCATTCATCATTTCCTTTAGTATTCGATTCTTGCATTTAGCAACACCGTTTGATTGAGGTGAGTAAGGAGCCGTTGTTTGATGAACTATACCCGATTGGATACAAAGTTCTTTAAAAGGTGCTACATATTCTCCCCCTCTATCGCTATGGATAGTTTTAATCCGTCCACTAAGTTGGTTTTCAACTTCTACTTTGTAGCGTTTGAATGCTTCAAAGGCTTCATCTTTACTTTTTAGTAAGTAAAGGTAACAAAACCTTGTGTTATCATCTATGAAAGTCACAAAAGTACTTGTTCTCCCTCTAGTTTGAGCGAACCTCAAATCACATATATCAGTATGTATAAGTTCTAGAGGAGCGGTTTCCCTTTCGATTGATCTAAAGGGACTTTTGGAAAGCTTTGCCTCTATGCACACCTCACACTTACGTTGAGGGTTTATGTCAATAGACGGCAATAATTCCTACTTTACCAATCTTTGGATAGATTGATAGTTAACATGTCCTAATGCCATAAACTAGATGACTCAATCAAGTAGAAGACTCAATTTTATTGATAATTGAAATAGAAGACATTACAGGTGCAACATTAAACTTAAAGAGGCCTTCACAGACGAAGCCTCTTCCTACAAAAGTTCCATTTTTAGTGATTACAAATTTGTTAGCTTCTAACACTAGCCTAAAACCAGCATTAACCAACAAAGGTCCAGAAATCAAATTTCTACGAATTTATGGGACGTGCATCACTTCCTTTAGAGTCAGCTTCTTTCCGGACGTTATCTTTAGGATCACCTTTCCTACCCTCAGCACCTCTGAACAAGAATTGTTTTCCATGAACAACTTCTTGTCTGTGACTGGTGTATAAGTGGAGAAGGCGTCTTTATTGGAACAGATGTGACGAGTAGCACCCATATCCAACCACCATTGCACCGGATTCTCAACGAGGTTAGCTTCTAGCACCACTGCTGAGAATTTTTCAATCATATCGTCTAGAAGCGTGTCTTCGACGATGTTAGCTTTTTCCTTGCCTTTGGCCTTCTCTTTGTTCTCATGTTTGAGATTGCGGTAGTCTTTGACCATGTGACCAACTTTACCACAGTGATGACAAGTACCCTTAAACTTTTCAATTGTTTGGGACTTACCATCCTTTTGGAACTTTCGCTTCTTGCTCGGGTTCCCTTTGACTTCCGTCAGGTTCGCCTTAGCCTCAGCGGGTTGTTTCCCCTTTGGCATGACCTTCTTATTATCCTCCTGAATTTGGAGTTTGATAATAAGTTCTTCTAATGTCATTTCCTTCGTCTTGAGTTTCAAGTAATTCATAAACTCAGTCCACGAGGGAGGCAGCTTCTCGATCAATGCCCCAACCAAGAATTGTTCGTTGGGTTTCAATCCTTCCAAGTCTAGGTGATGTATAATCATTTGAAATTCCTGGACTTGGGATGACACTTTTATTGTCCACCATTTGAAATTTCCCAATGACGAACTTTTTGCACCCGCATCTTGGGTGTTGTATTTCTTTTGCAATTTGTCCCACAATTCCTTGGATGTCCAACGGTGCAATATACCGTGTACAAAGGATCGGAAAAACTATTCAGAATATAGTTCCTGCACATAAAATCACTATGATTTCATGCATCTCGAACCATCTTCATGTCGTTAACGACATGGATACTTTGGCCCCCTCCCCGCCATTTCATTTGGCTGAGGGTCTGTGTCTTCCCCAACTTGTGGAGGATCTTCGGTTAGGAAACGTGGCATTCTCATAACCGTAAAAAAGAACAACATTTTTTGCTGCCATCTTTTAAAATGCACATCCATGAACTTTTCAGGACGTTCATGGTGGAATCGCGGTGTCAAGCGCTCGAAGCGATTTGGAAGGCGTTTGGAACGCCTTGAGCAGCAGTGGGGTTGACATTAGTTGTGCCAAAAGCAGTGGAGTTGAAGGCATTGAGATTGTCTTGAGAAGTGGTGGTGAAGGCAGTAGGATTGCCTTGAGCATTGGTGGAATTTTCAGCGTTCAATTGATCTTGTCCAGTCATGTTGTTGTTGAAAGCAACCAATATTATCTTAAGTTTGTTGGATCAAGTGTATAAAATTACAAGGAAATGAGAATTGTAACAACAACAAGTAACAAAAAATCTGGAAATTAAACAAAGAAAAAGGGTCTTGCTGAGTTGATTGGATGTACAATCTATCCTTAAGATAATATTGTCCCGTATATCCTTTCAACGGTTGTAAGGGCAACTTATCTCCCAAGATAAAACAACAATCAAACAAATGAGCAAAGGAAACTCAAGTGTTTGCTTTGGAAGAAAGATCTTTGAGTGTTTGTGATTGCTAAAGAAGAAGGCAATTTCAGAGAATTGTTTTGTGAATGTGTATTTTGTAAATGTGCCCAAGGCCCCATTTTATAGTATGAAGAAGATGGTCTTTCACCTAGCCAAGTAATGGCCAATAAAGGTCATATAATGTCTTGAATGTGGAGTAATAATTCAGCCAAATAATGGCTGAATTCATGAGCTCTATAATGGAGAATTAATGCTCGAAAGTCAGTCCAAAAACTGTTTTCGTTCATCTTCCAACGGTCTAAAACGCCTGCAGCGCCATGGCCTCGGTAGGGCCGGCGCGAAACTCTGCGAGTTGGCGCGTAGCCCTATGACTAGCGCGCTTGCACAAAACTTGAAGAGTTTGAGCATCGCGTGGCATTTCAGACTCGTTTCGTCTTTCATACATTGTACACGTCTTCCTTTCATTTACCAACGTGAAATCATTGTTATTTGGCCAATAACCATCTATTATTTTATGTCTCAAATAATTCGTATAAGTATCAATATCTCTTCCAGTTAAGGAAATTACGATCCTTGGCGCTTTATGTGCACGTGTGTGGAAACCATGTTTCCGACGTGCGGGGCCCCCGATTGTTCGATTCAAAATTTATAGGATTTAATTTATTTGACGTTTAATAAATATTTTCAACAACTAATACATGCATAACTCTAATAAGCTACCAAAGGACTCGTTAGAGGTGTGAAATTCGCGAAAAAGTCTGTCCATTAACTCAATTAATTATGAAATATTGCAAATAAGAAAATCAATAAAAAGATACATACAGGTTGAAGATCCTCTCTTTTAAGCCACACATTAACTCCCAACCTTTCTGACAACCTAGGCGCATTCTGTAAAGGCGTCTCATAAGCTACATCATACACTTTCGACGACAATATATTCGTCAAATACTCATATCCAACCACACCACCATTACCTAAAACCGGACTATTCGGTATCAAGTAACCCGGTTCACACCGTAACGAACTCGGAGAAACTCTTAGCAACGGAACCGGTGACGCAAGCAACGGCTCTGTTACGGTAGTTGGAGATGACAAGATATCCGTTGCCTTAGCACGGAGAGATGATGTTTTCGTTTTGTTTTTCCTCGTTTTAACGGTGTTAATGGGAACAATGACGGAGGTTGACGCCGTTAATTCGGGACGGAGGTAAGAGTTTAATGACTTAACGGCGGTGAAATGAATAACCTCCATCGTGTATGTGTGTAATGTGTAATTATAAAATCCGGTGACGTTGCTATTTTCCGGCGGCGGAGGGATATGGCGGAGGAAGGAAGGCGACAAATGGAATGAGTTGGGTCTTTATCTGTGTTTGTTGAAACTTGAAATTACTCTCACACTAACTATTTAAGTGCGTCTTATCTGACTACACACAAAATTTAAGAAATAACTTTTATATTTTTAAGTTAAAGATGGGAATAAGTACGAACTAATATTGTGGTGCAAAAGGAGAAAAATACAATAGTTCAAATCAGTGTCGAAGCCAACAAGTAAATTTCAGTGGTGCAGAAATGTTTTTGTGCAGCAAAAAAAAAAAGTTTCACCCGTCGTTTCATCCAAAACGATGTCGTTTTGATCAAAAAATTCTAAAAAAACTGGCAGTTGCACCACCTTGCTTCACGTGGCTCCGCCACTGGTTCAATTTCAAACAATAAAAATTGTTACAGTATCCTTTGGCACAACTTAAACATAGTTTTACTCAATTATTATTGACAGATTATAAGTTTGTTGATAGGGAAAAGGGGCATATTTGCCCTCAAACTTAAGGAAAAGGGGTATGTTTGCCCTCCGTCAAAGTTTGAGACAAATATGCCCTTTCCGTTATGAAAGTTGCTATATTTGTTCATTTTTAACAAAAATGTCACGTGGACGCCACATCAACACGTGGGACCCACATCACATTCCTCGCATCTTCTACCTCCGTCTGTTCATCCAACCAACCAGCGGCGGCGGCGCCGCTGCCATCACCGTCAGTCAGTCACCGGAAAATCTCAAAACTGAGAAACAAACTTCGGGATTAGAGTATGTTGTAGTGGATGTTGAGACGAGCACAACGATACCACACATCACCCTCGTCGTTACCAGAAACGACTGGAATCAACAGAAAACCGATCGCATTTTTTCAACAATGATGGATTACAAATTGAGACAAATTAAGGTACGAGGGTGGGTGAAAATTAAAGCTAAGACCAAGACTAACACAGTGATACCACCCACGATGCTCGATTTTACCTGAGTTGACCGTAATTGCGAAAACGACGCTTAGGGTTTCAAGTTTTAACGATCTGGTCGTCGGAGCTTTAGGGGATGAATGGAGGGATGTGGGAGGTATAGAAATGACGGCAAGGACACGGCGGTCCTAACCATACCACTCCCGCACGTCTATTCTATCGGAATCCACCGGAACGACCAAAACTCAGACGGAGGTAGAAGGTGTAAGAGAGGTGATGTGGGTCTCATCTGCTGATGTGTCTCCCACGTGACGTTCATGTGGTATTTCTGTTAAAAATTGGCAAATATAGCAATTTTCATAACGGAAAGGATATATTTGTCTTCAAACTTTGACGGATGAAAAATATACTCTTTTTTCTTAAGTTTGAGGGCAAATATGCTTATTTTTCTTAAGTTTAAAGGGAAATATGCCCTTTTCCCTTGTTGATATTATTAGAATTAGCTGACCTTTTATATTTCCTATAATTTTCATAAAAGTTAAAAGAAATTGTCACTTTCCCTTGTGGAATCTCTTAATTATTACAAGTAGGGTCGAGGAATGGAAGAAAAGAGAAGAAAAAAAACCTTATGGCAACATCGAATCTTGTCACAAGGAGTAGAGTAATATTTTTCTAAGGAGTGTTTTGTCAAGTGTTTTGTCAAGTGTCTTGTGTGTTTTCACGTTGCTTAACAATATATTTTTATACTCATTATTTTCTCATAAAATGATACAGTTGAATTTATATACGTGATTAAAAACATGTGGATTTCAAGTGACTTTTTGATAATAATGCTAAATAAAGTATATTATGAACATATAGTAATCAAAGTAGTTGAAAGGTAATAAATGGTAAATATTATTTTGTAAATATCAAGATCCAATATCCACTATTTTCAATTAAGAAATAAATTATGACTGATATTTGGTCAAAATATGGAAGCTATTGACTAGAATTTTTGAACGTCGATTTCAACTTTCACTATGTACTATTTTTTTTGTTGTTGTTGTTGTGAAGAAAGCTCGTGGTACTCTTTCTTCAGTCTTGTGGGATAAACCCTGTGTGATAGCGCGCAAACCACGCCACCGATTAACCACTTGGCAGCCATGTATGATGCTCAACCAAGAAGATTTATGCAGGATCGAACTCGCGACTTGCGGTCCCGCTTCTTCTGGGCCATTCTTCTTACGGGTATATGTTATGATAAGGTGATCTAGGGAATAAAAGTACACAAACTCCACCAAATCATCAAGCTGAATAATACTGTCGTGCTTAAATGTGAGATGAATTTTATTATATTACGTACTTGATTTCAAATTAAATTTATTCTTACATTACAGTTTTAACACTAAACATAAATGAAGGAATATGTTCTCTGCTTTTCATTAATCATTATGTACAATATATATAGTGTTACATAATTATCTACTTATTTACAAACTAGGTAAATACTCTTCTTAATATAATTAGACTATACTTTTACCTAATATAGGAGATGTACAATATTATATCAGTTATTACGGATATTTGAATGAACGAGTGAAGCATAATTTGTTGTGATACAAATTATTTAGTATTGGAATGAAATTAGGTACATTTGTTAGCACAACTAGAGTTATAGGAGAATGTTTACTAGATTTTTTTGTGGCGTGAGTTCTAACAGGTAGAGGAAGTTGAGGAGATTTGTAATAAAAACAAATTAAGTGGCTGGTGTTGTTGAATTCATGAGGTTTGGCGCAATTTTTTTCTAGCCATGTCTATATCCTTAATTACCAACTTTATGGAGATAGTACATTGGGCAATAGTCACATTCATATTTCCTAGTTCTCTTTTTATGATGCCCTTAATATTTTTACTTAGCCGATTAAAAGAAAAATTCATCCAACAACAACAGTAATATATCAGTGTAATTCCACTAGTGAGGTCTGGAGATAGTAGGATGTACGCAAATTTTACCCTTATCTTTGTTGGGATAGAAAGGTTGTTTTCGATAGATTTCCGGCTCGAAAAAAAGATGAGGATCTGAAGCATGTAAAGAAAAGAAAAGGATTCGAACCATAGTAACAAGAAAAATATGGCACAAAATAGCAATATAAAAGTAAAAGAAGTAACAGATATTAATACACATTAAAGAAAAGAAACTATGTGATTACTAACTACTACTACTACTAAGGAGAACACTCAGCTATCTACTAACCTCTATCATAATCCTCGTCCTCTGCACCTTCATATCTAGGGTCATGTCCTCAGTAATTTAAAATCGTGTCATGTCTTGTCTAATTACCTCCCATATGTTCTTCTTTGGCCAACCTCTTTCTCTCCTAACTCATGTTATAGTCAACCTCTCACATGCTCCTTACTGACAAATCCACACACCTCCTTTCACATGTCAGAACTATCTCAGTCTCAATTCCCTCATCTTATCCTCCACAAAGGCCGCTTCCACTTTGCCCGTATAACTTTATTCCAAGTTATATCCCTCATAGTAAGTCCATACATTTATCCGATCATCATCATCGTCACTACATAGCGTATAGTTAGTGTACATTACATATACAATCAATATACATACCGATTATACAATAATATAATACACTTTATTATGCACACCAATTAAAATATATTAAAAAGAATATTAGAGCTATTTTCATTGTGGGTTGCTCCTAGGGATGGGCATATTTCGATTCAAACTGAAAAAACTGATCGAACCGTACTTTTTAAAATTTTGATTTTGGTTTTAATTTTCAAAAATTCGATCATTCGGTTCTGTTTTTGGTTTTATGAAAAAAATCCCGATTAAATTAAAAAAAAAAATTGTTGATATTTGAAGTTCTTCATGTTGGCCTTGTTAGCAGACTTTGCTAGTTTAACCCATATGATAGGATGCCTGGAAACTCGAGAATATATAGGTGCTTATATTAAAAATGGATATAATAAAAATAGCTCAACACTTTTGCTATAAGCTCATCTAGCTCATTATTCAGTCTTTTTCGTAAGCATTTATATGAAATCTATCCTCATTCATCTTTGAATGTCACGAAATTTTTGGGTTTAAATATTATATGTTGTTCGTCAAAATTTATTGGAGAGCCACATTATTGTCTCATCAAAATTAATCAAGACAATGAGAAATATAACTTCAATATAATGTGATTTTCTTTTAATTTTGTTCATACATATGAACATGAATCAAATGATAAATTGAGTGGGATTCTGATAATGTAATTTTTAAAATATGTTTATTTTAAAAAAAAATGTTGACTTCCAAATCACATATCCGAAAAGCTCAAGGTGATAATATCCAAATCGAAAAATCGAACCGAATTAAACTGAACTGAATTTTAAAAAATCGAATCAAACCGAATGAATTTTAGTTCGATTTCTATTTTTACTTTTATCAAATCGAAAATAAAAAATCGAACCGAACCGATCGAATGCCCACCCCTAGCTGCTCCCTTCTGTAAGAGCTCATATGTACTTGCTCATGAGTTAGGGTGGAAATGGCACCAAGTAGCAAGTGCCCAGTATTAGGACAATTATTTAAGTCTTAGTTTGCATTTGTAAATTATTTAAATTTTTTGCCATAACTTGAAAAGCGGATAGATATTGCTTCTTTCTTGAAATATTAGAAGTGACAATATTAGCCCGTAAAAATATCTATCCAACCAGCTAATTCAATATCCTATTCATAACATAACTTCTATTGTATAATTTGGTACTTTCGTATTTACTTAAAAGTTAATCACTTATTTTACAATAGTAATTTATATGTACCGGATTTTTGCACAAAATCTATAGCATGATGTGTAATTGCACATAGAGTTATGTTACTTTACCATAATAAACTAATGTGTATTTTACTTCAATAATCACCTAATCATGACGAATTGAGATCAAAAGTGTTTAAATATAGCAAAGTTAAAGGACAAAAATTCATCAAAAATATATTTAGGGACTACTTTGAATCTACACAAACTTTGAGGACCATTTCGTAATTTCTCGTATGCTTCGCCCACTCTCAGTAGAACAATGCTAAACAAGTCCTCCGGGGCATAGTCCAGTGGCAAAGTCTGGGCGCTATAAGGCGCTCTGACATGGACAGCGTAGATTCGATTCCTCGCAAACACGAAGTAACTCTGCATGTTGGGGAATTGGACATTGTCTCATTGATCAGTTGTACGCTCCCAGAAACTGGCCACCGGAGCACATCCCGTGATTTACTGGTAATAGTATTGAAGGACCGGTACTATTACCTCCAGGACGTCTGAGTAATATCAGTGAAGTAGTCAGACGCAAACCTGAAAACCTGGACTATAAAAAAAAACAATGCTAAACAAACTTTTGTGAGATCTATCTCATTCTCTCTTTATGAAGATCAAGTAGGCCTCGTGGACTGGTTTTTATAACTTTAAAATTTGCATAATTTATGTATTGTATTGAACTGAATTTGTTGGTATATTGATAGTTGAACCTCCAATTATAGTTAAAGAGATTTGGATAAACAAGTTGATACAAATTATTTAGTATTAGAATGAAATTAGCTTGAATAAAGGAGTAGTTATTAGTTTGAGAATGTATATGTGTTGAACTAAACTTGTTGGCGATATTGATAGTTGAACCTCCGATTGTAATTACAGAAGATTGGATGAACGAATGAAGTTTAATTTGTTGTGAAATACTTATTGTTTAGTATTAGAATGAAATTAGCTAGAAGTAGAACAAAGTGAAATAGTAAGTTGTTGAGTTGAATTTATTGCCGATATTGATAGTTGAACCTCCAAATTTGTAATTAACGAGACTTAGATGAACGAGCGAAGCTTAATTTATTGTGAAATACAAGTTATTTAGTATTAGAATAAAATTAGCTCAAATAAAGGAGTAATAATTAGTTTGAGAATGTATATGTGTTGAATTGAATTTGTTGGCGATATTGATAGTTGAACCTCCAATTGTAGTTACATAGATTTGGATGAACTAGCGAAGCTTCATTTGTTGAGAAATACTTGTAAAAAGGACAACCCTGTGCACTAAGCTCCCGCTATGCGCGGAATCCGAGGAAGGGTCGGACCACAAGGATCTATTGTAGACAACCTTACCTTGCTTTTCTGCAAAAGGTTGTTTCCACGGCTTGAACCCGTAACCTCCTGGTCACATGAAAGCAACTTTATCAGTTACTCATAGGCTCCCCTTTTGAGAAATACTAGTAAATGTTTAGTATTAGAATGAAATTAGCTTGGATAAAGTGAAATAGTAATTTGTTAGTTGAATTTGTTGGCGATATTGATAGTTGAACCTCCAATTGTAATTATAGAGATTTGGATAAATGAGTGAAGTTTAATTTGTTGTGAAATACTAATTGTTTAGTATTAGAATGAAATTAGCTCGAATATACTGAAATAGTAGATATTTGTTTGAGATTGATGCGCAATTGATTGATTAGTTAATTGTCACTTTAACTTTAATTTTTTTCATAATGCATGTATTGAATTGAATTTGTTGGTGATATTGATAGTTGAACCTCCAATTGTAATTATAGATTAAACGATTGAAGTTTAATTTGTTGTGAAATACAAGTTATTTAGTACAACAACATACCTAGTGAAATCTCACAACGTGGGGTCTGAGGATGGTAGAGTGTACGCAGACCTTACCTCTATCTTGGCAGGTAGATCGGTTGTTTCCAAGAGACTCTCGGCTCAAGACAAAGCACAAGCAAACTAAGACCAACAAAGCGAATAAGCCATGATAGCTCATTCTGAAAAAAACAACTAATACAGGTAAATAAGACAAACAAAGTACACTAGAGAACACATAGCAGCATAAATCAAACGACATGGAACTATAAAGCAATATTGCGCCTACTAGTATGATAGACTAAGCGGGCCTACAATAATAACACTACAACTACCGGTTTGTAAGCGTAGGTAGGACTATACTGGACTATCTACTACCCTTCTACCCTAATTCGTGTCCTCCATAACCCCCTATCTAAGGTCATGCCCTCGGTGAGTTGCACCTGTGTCATATCTCGTCTAATCACCTTTCTCCAATACTTCTTTGGCCTACCTCTACCCCTCCTAAACCCGTCCATAGCCAACCTTTCGCACCTCCGCAATGGGCACTTGTGTATCTCATTTGTACGTGCCTGAACCATCTCAATCTCGCTTCTCGCATCTTATCTTCCATCGAGGCCACTCCCACTTTGTCCCGGATATCATCATTTCTAATTCTATTTCTCCTTGTATGCCCACACATCCATCTTAGCATCCTCATCTCCGCAACTTTCATCTTTTGGGTGTGCGAAGTCTTGACCGGTCAACACTCCGCCCCATACAACATAGTCGGTCTAACCACCACCCTATATAACTTGCCTTTAAGTTTTGGTGACATTTTTTTACCGCACAAGACTCCAGATGCGAGCCTCCATTTCATCCACCATGCCCCAATACGATGTGTGACATCGTCATCAATCTCTTCATTCCCTTGGATAATAGACCCGAGGTGCTTGAAGCTTCATTTCTTTGAAATGACCTGAGTACCAAGCCCCACCTCCACGCCTGTCTCAAGATCGCTCCCGTTATTGAACTTGTACTCCAAGTATTCTGTCTTGGTCCTACTCAGCCTGAACCTTTTAGACTCTATAGTCTGTCTCCAAACCTCCAACTTAGCGTTCACTCCGCTGCGAGTCTCATCAATCAGGACTATGTCATCTGTGAATATGGCACCTCCCCTTGAATTTGTCGCGTCAGTCCATCCATCACCAAGACAAATAAGAATGGGTTAAGAGTTGATCTCGGGTGCAGCCCCATCATCACTAAGAAGTGCTTCGAGTTTCCTCCTACTGTTCATACCCTGGTCTTGGTTCCATCATACATATCCTTGATCGCCCTAGTGTACGCCACAAGTACACCTCTAACCTCCAAACATCTCCCTAGAACCTCCCTAGGGACTTTGTCGTATGCCTTCTCGATAGAACCTCCCAAGTTATATAGTATTATAATAAAATTAGCTTGAATATAGTGAAATAGTATTTTTTTTTTAGATTGAAGCGTAATTGATTGATTGTTGAATTTTTAATGGTACTTTAACTTTAAAATTTTCACAATATTGTACTGAATTAAATTGAATTTATTGGTGATATTGATAGTTGAACTTCTAATTGTAATTACTGAGATTTGGATGAACGAGTGAAGTTTAATT
Organism: Przewalskia tangutica; assembly: GCA_029844215.1. NCBI lineage: Eukaryota > Viridiplantae > Streptophyta > Magnoliopsida > Solanales > Solanaceae > Przewalskia > Przewalskia tangutica. The sequence goes on along the minus strand of CM056738.1, from coordinate 89,567,468 downwards.
TGTTGTGAAATACAAATTATTTAGTATTAGAATGAAATTAGCGAGAATAAAGTGATAGAGTAATTGGTTTGAGATTCCCCTATCAACCTATATAGTTGAGGGCAAACCGAGGGTTTACCTGCAGCTTCTATCCACGAATCCTCTTTCGCTTGGTTATTGGACTAGAGCGAATCGTCTCTTGTGCTACGGTATAATATATGTGTCAAAGAGAGAATTCTCTTGCACCGGATACGGGGCATGCCCCTGAGCCTATTGATTCAATTCCTAGCAAGTCTTGTCTCTCTCTTCACTTAAAACACAGCCTATGATGATTCCCTTTCTCTCAGGACATTCTCTTCCTTCCGAAAAGCCAGTGTGAAATGTCTTATGTAATTTCTTTGGGGCTACACTAAACACTAAGCAACTCACGCCAAAAAAGGTCTCGATCAAGGCACCGACCTTCTGCCTTCTCGTGTCACAACTCTAATCTGAATGGATTGTTCTTCCACTATTCACGCAATTTCCAATTCGAGCAAGAGCGGTTTTTAGAGAAAATAAAGAAATACGAAAACAGATCTGTCGTTAAGTCCAGCTTGCAGAACTGTCTTTCGGATAACTATTAGTCTTAGTCGGTTATCCCCTTTTTCAGTTGTTGTAGTTGTCAGCAGTAACATATTTTTCCATGGATCTAAGGACCAAAATATGGAAGAAACAAGCGTTTCCACGACTCTACCACCCAGTCAATTCTGTTCCACTTAATCCCTCTTTCATGGCCACATATCTTTTCGGCTAAGGAATGGGAAATCTTTCTCCTATTACATGAATCAAGCTTTCATTTTATCCGGAAAAGCCATCTTTTTCTCAACAATGTCTTTGTCATTTGATCCAATAGCGTTGTTCCCACATAGAAGTCTTGCTCTGGCTTGTCGGGGGCGACTTCCAAATTATGGTCGCATTCTTCCCTTCCCTTGATTCACGATCCTTGCAGCTGAATTAATCCCCCATGTGTCGGGACCTGAACCGTGGTGGTGCTCTTCTACACCTTCTTCTACTCTACTAGGGGCTCCTCCACTTCTGGAATTGAAAAAGGAAGCTTTTCCCAGAACAGACCCAACTTTTGCTCCGATTGGAGCTTCTCCTCTTCTACTAGAGAGATTTCGATAGAAATTTCTTGAAGTCTTAGAAAAGGCTACACTTAAAGCTTTGTTTTCGACTTCTAAGTTCCTCTTCGTCTCACTTTGCCAAATAGAGATTGAGGCGTAATTGATTGATTGATTAGTTAATTGTTGGCGATATTGATAGTTGAACCTCCAATTTGTAATTACTGAGACTTAGATGAATGAGCGAAGCTTAATTTGTTGTGAACTACAAATTGTTTAGTATTAGAATGAAATTGGCGATATTGATAGTTGAACTTCCAATTTGTAATTACTGAGACTTAGATGAACGAGCGAAGCTTAATTTGTTGTGAACTACAAATTTTTTAGTATTAGAAAGAACTACAAATTTCTTTAGTATATTTTGTTTAGCTTATTTAGTTGTGTTAGCTACTGCTCCCTTTTGTTCGAATGCACTTTATACTGCTTAATTCTTTATCTGAGTCTGACCGTTTCTCTTGTTTTACTCTTACTTTACTCGTGCTTTGTTTTGATTGTCTTGCTTGTGATTATGTTTTGTCTTGAGCCGAGGGTATCCCGGAAACAGCCGCTCTACCTACCAAAGTGAAGGTAAGATTTATGTACAATCTACCCTCCCCAGACCCCACGGTGTGGGATTACACTTGATCAGGCATAGGTCTTACTGAATCATATAATAAAAAGATCACATGCTTATGCAGCTCTGGTTTCTAACCAAGCCTTCTTTAAACCTATCCAGCTCTTGATACTGAATTTATAGATTGTAATACACATTCTCTCTAATGTCATTCTTTCAGGTGGTTCATACACAAGCTAAGGTAACAGCGGAGCAGGATGTGTCGTATAAATATATATCTAAGAATCTGCTGTTTGTGGCCACTGTTACACCCAAATCTACTGACATTGGTTCAGTAATACCATAGGGTTCCTGGCTGTTTGTTTATCTCATTGACACAGTAACTGGCCGTGTACTGCACCGGATGTCTCATCATGGCTCTCAAGGACCTGTCCATGCAGTAAGCTGCCTTGCTCTCTATTTATCAGCACTTGTGAAAATTGTGTCATGCCATCTTTACCATCTTTATATTCAAATCGCATAAGAATTGTGACACATTTCTTTGTCTCTGAAGGTCTTTAGTGAGAATTGGGTTGTCTACCACTACTTCAACCTACGAGCACATAGATATGAAATGTCTGTCATTGAGATCTATGATCAGTAATATATTTTTGTTGTTCTCTTTGGTCGTGCATTTTTCCATATCTAAAATTGTAACTATTTGTAGGATAACAAAGATGTACTGAAGCTGGTGTTGGGAAAGCATAATCTCACGGCAGCCCTCTCTTCCTACTCGCGTCCTGAAGTGATAACTAAATGCCAATCTTATTTTTTCACACATTCTGTGAAAACAATGGCAGTGACGGCAACAGCAAAAGGCATTACTTCCAGGCAGCTGCTTATAGGCACAGTTGGAGATCAGGTTAGTTTACTAATATTGTCTAAATGCTTTTGGCTTTCCTATAGAAACTCTACTATTATTCCATCGGATAACTTTGAACCTTTTCAATTGTTGTGCATCTCTGTTATGCTATAAATGCAATTTAAAGTACACACTTTTGCTACTCTTTTTCCAGGGAGAGCGTGACTAGTTTCCTTGACTACATAAACATTTAAAGCTCCATCTGTTGATATAATGCAGGTTTTGGCAGTTGACAAGAGTTTTCTAGATCCTAGAAGAACATTGAACCCTACTCGAGCTGAAAAAGAGGAAGGGATTATACCTCTTACCGACTCATTGCCAATTGTGCCACAGGTGAGAAATTTTTCTTTTTAAACTTCTCCTAGGAAAAGATGGACTTTTCTTGAGCAAAGAAAAGTTTTATATATTTGAGGCCAATATTTTGGTAAGCAAAGAGCAGATGCGACATGTAGATGTTCTATAAAGAAGCAATACATTTGCTTCTAGCAAAGTGATAACTTGGTTGAATCTGTATCTGTAGTTCTCTATATGTGCATATGGTTTTGCTCTACTTTGGGTAATCTGATCACTTTCACTGTCTTACCTGACCAATTGGATCAAAGGCGGCAAACTTAGACTAATCATCATCCAGCTTTCCGATCTCACGGTAGACCGGTTAAGATGGAATTCCCATTCATTATGTAGTCCTCGATAAAAGTGTGTTGTTTCTGATTGTCCTCTTTTTAGTGTGAACAAGAGCCTAAGCAGTTGGTATTGAGTGTGCTTCTAGACTAGGGACCTGATTTTGAGTTCTAGTGCACTTCGAAAATGAAATAGGAGTCTATTTGGCATCCATTGCAGGATGATATACATCCTTCACATTGATGGTACATGGATTTTTCTTTGACTATATCTAAACGAGTTTTGATTGCCTATGTGCCAATGATGATAGAAAAATCTACCTCACATCTTACTTTCCAACATTACTGGTTGGAATAACTCTTTTGGCCCTTCAAGCTGCTCTACATACCTAACTGCAAAATAAATACAACATGCTGACTTGCATTTTACTAATTCAGGCATCTCAAAAAGTTTACTTCTGATCCTTGTTTCCATCTGAGGTAATTAGCAATGGTTGGTTCTTCATATTGATTTGATGGTTATTCCTGCAGGCTTATGTCACACATGCCCTTAAAGTGGAAGGCCTCAAGAACATAATAACTATACAAGCAAAGCTGGAGTCAACCACCCTTGTATCGCTCATGGATTGGATCTCTTTTTCACTCGGCTTGCTCCTTCAAAGACCTATGACTCTCTTACTGAAGATTTCAGTTATGCATTGCTTGTCATTACAATAGTCTCCCTGGTTATAGCAATTTTTGTAACATGGATATGTCTGAGAGAAAAGAGTTAGAGGAAAAGTGGAGGTGAGTCAGGTCCATATGCTACTCCACACTGTCTTCAACCCTGTATTTTTGAATCCTAACCTTTTCTTGTTGCTTATTTCATCATAGATAGGAAGTTAGGCTAGGTTGTGCTCTAGTAATTCTGAACTGCTAATTTATCTGACATTTCTCAGGAAAAGAAGTTTTGTGACAGAACTAGCTAGGTTGTCAGCAATAGCATTTGTGAGGACAAGCACATGAGTTGACATAGAAACTCTTTTTTTGTATGGCATGATGAAGCCAAAGGGCTTTGTTTTTTGCTAAATGCTTTTGTAAAGACGCAGACGTTGTCAACTATAATGGATAAAATTGCGTTCTCTTTATTAAACTCTGGTTTTCTCGGAACGTTTTTCATTGACCTCCAACTTTTTTTTTTGCTCAGCATATCTCAATTTATGTGCTATGCTAAACCAATGTCTAATGGACAGACAGAATGTTGGAATGAATTAATGAACATTCTCAACCAACTCCTACAGGTAGAGCATATGCCTATGATACACAAATTGATAGCTTTCATGCTCTAATATTACTAATAGCTTGTAACATGTCAATAGTGAAACTCTACCATCTCCTATCATGAGCTTTAACGTGTCAATAAACACTTTAAGCACTTTATGTTTCACAGTTCATTACCACCTTTTGTCATGTGACCTAATTTATCTTCTTTTTTCTACTAAAATATTTACTAGTCCATCGAAAGTTCCAACATTGTCTGCAATTCCCAAATACTCTTTTTCAACTTCCAAATATGCTTAATTCATCTTCAAATACTTTTTCTTCATATTTCAATCAAATCACGTCCAGACGCCTAGCCTTAGGCTACAAAGAGCTGAGTTTTTATTAGTGCAACATTTCTCGATTTTAATTCAACAAGTTGTAAGATTGATTTGAACTTATAACTATTTTAATATTGTTCCTAATTTAGCACATTCACTAATTAAGAACTGTGTGAACTTCCTACTGAAGAGAGTATCATTCATCAAAGTAATCAACATTCTACGAAACACTTTCAAACCACACCTAAACACATTGTTAATCAACAACTTAATCACAATGTATGCATGATTCAAAAAGTAACTATACATAAACTCTTCAACTAATAATAAGGGCAGCCCGGTGCACTAAACTCCCGATATGTGCGGGGTCCGGGGAAGGGCCGAACCATAAGAGTCTATTGCACGCAACCTTACCTCACATTTCGGCTGTTTCCACGGCTTGAGCCCACGAACTCCTGGTCACATGAGGTCAACTTTACCGGTTACTCCAGACTCCCCTTCAAACTCTTCAACTAATAATCTCACTACAAAATTGATCTTATAACATAAGTAAACAACATTACAAAACCAATTCATCAAGATTAGGTATAGGAAACCTCAAAATTGCAGCGACACCAGTCATCTGAGCAAGTCTATGTCCTTGTACATCATTAAATTGTACAACTTTCCCACCTGCTTCATTCACTGATTTCTTCAATCCTAAATACTTTTTCCTCAACTTAATATCCTTATTTTCCAATATTTCCTCAGTAATTAAAAGTGTCTCAATTGCCATCAATTCATGTGCATATTCCACACTTTTAGTACCATAACATGCCCAACCACACTTTGTTAACACCAAATTCATAAATTCATCTAACACCTTCATGTCCATTTCATTATTTGTGCCCTTGATCAGGCTCATCACAGCTTTATCACTCAAAATCTCCTTCACATTGTTTGTGTTCACCATGAGAATACGCGATTTGTTGCTCTCGATGGATTTTATCTTCGATCGTTGTGCCTCAAGCAACAAGTAAACTCGAAATTCATCTTTTATGGACTCATTGCTCGCGATTACCACGTAAGGTACAACATCCATATCGATATGCTTCCTGAACGAAACGAATATATTCTCGAAATATTTCTTAGAATTCGAGTTGTTTTTCGTGATTTTTTCGCCTCGTATTGTAGCACAATGATTTGTTGCGTTTTTTCCAACGAGTAAAATCTCAGCTAAACCTTCCTTCATCAAAATTACACCTAAATCAGATTTTGACCCGTTTTGACCCGATCCGTCTTTCAAAATCCCTATTGTTTCTTCGTCCCACAGTTCCTTCATGAGATTGAATTCCTTTTTTGTTTCTAATTCTAATGTGTGGAAAACACCAGATTTAACATGTTCGTTCGATAATATTGTTTTACCTTTAACACGGATGATTGAACAGCTTTTGTCGTAATCGATAGTTACAACTTTGATTTCAAGCTCGAGTTTAACCCTGGAATTGTTCTTCTTGTTGGTTGAATCTGAAGATTTTTGGATTTTGCGACTAGTGGTGGTAGAAACGACGTCGCCTTTGGCGATTAGATTGAATAGAAGCCATAAATCTTCTGGTTTTTCTGGAACGATTGTAATTGTGCCCGGTTGATTTGTGACTAATTTTTTACCTAAAAGCTTCATTGTGTTTAATTTGTCAATTGTTCCCTCTTCTTCCCTTTTTGTTTTTATTACGATTTCTCGCTTCCTACCGATTTCTAATAACAAAAGTTTCCCTTTATATTCTCGCTTCCTAATACTAATGGATTTGTTAGTCTGTAGTTAGGTTTTAAATCATGATTTCATAATTTAATTTTAAATTGCCGTTTGTTTATTGTATATAATTTTAACTTTAACTTCATGTTATAGTTTGAATCATCCAAAAAGGTTTGATTTGGAATTCCAAACATGATTTTAAATTTTTTAAAATATAAACTTCATTCATAATTATATTTTATAAAAGAAAAGATATATAAGTTAGTAGATATATACCAATTAATCGACTTTATATATTGGATATAATTATCCAAGATGAAATTATTTTTCCATTGGGACTCAATGAAAATATAATTTTATGATTTTATTTTCTATTAGAAATTATTGAAGACTATAAAAAGAAATACAAATTAAAAATTAAAAAAAAAAATTATTTACTTTTTAAGAGAAATCTATATATAATTTAAAGCTAGGAATGAAAGGGTAACTATTTCAATGAATTACATTATATGTAAAAGTAATACAAAAGACTAAATTATCTTTCTAGCTATACAAATATATCTATCATCCCCTCAAGCGATGTTGGGTCTTGACAAATGCTAAGCTTGTCACACAAGAATAAAAATCGAGGATAGGGAAGAAATTTCATCAATAAATCTGCAAGTTGATCCGCACTTGGCACATAGAGAACCTGTAGAACACCAGACGTGACCTTCTCACGAACAAAATGAATGTCAATTTCAATATGTTTTGTGCGAGCATGATGAACATGATTGTGAGTTAAGTATATACTACTGACATTATCACATCATATTGTTGAATGAGACAATGGTTGGATATGGAGATCACCAAGAATAGAGAGCAACCAAGATATTTCAGCTGTAGCATGTGCAACAACACGATATTCAGCCTTAACACTCGAGCGCGATACAACACTTTTCTTCTTTGAAGACTAAGAAATATACAGTATGCTGAGGTAGATCTGCGTGTGGTAGAGCAACCTGCCCAATCTACATAAGTATAACATGTTAGTGAACCAATTGAGCCGCCTGGAATGAACAAACCATGATTTATCGAACCACACACTGTAGTAAAATGAATGTCCAAAAGAAAATGCATGAATTAGGCAGCCTGACTAACAGTGTAGGCAATGTCGGGATGAGTAAAAGTTAAACATTGAAGTCCGGCGACAAGACTACAATATAATGGGGGATCAGAAACAGGAGGAGAGACGACATGAGCAAGTAGAGATTTAGAAGAAAGAGGAGTATTAACGGGTTTAAAAGATAAAAGATTTGCACGTTCAAGAAGATCACGAGTGTACTTGGATTGGTTAAGAAAATAACCATCCTTACATATGGAGACAAAAATTCCATGAAAAATTTGACTAGACCTAGGTCTCGCATGGAAAATTCCGACATAATAGTCTTGATCATAGACTTAAGTAAAGAACTAGATGAAGAAGTGATAAGTATGTCATCCACGTATAAAAGAAGAATGACTATGTCAGAAGCACATTTATAAATAAAGAGAGAATTGTCAGACAAACTATTTTTAAAACCATGTTTAATAATAAACGAGATGAATCGATTAAACCACGCGGTGATTAGCTCTAGATGGATTTAGTATAAGGAAAAATGTATGCTTGTTGAAAAATTAAATTTTAAAATATAGTAGAAAGTAATATTTCATCTCTTTGAAAGATATGAGTAACCTAATTATAATTATTTAATATATTTTTAGCAAGAACACATATATTTTAAAATACCTAGTAATAGAGGATGCTTACTATTTCTCATCTATAAAGGCGGGTCATGAATTTAAAGTTTATGAGTTTGTATGGCTATTTCAAATTAGTATAATATACAACTATAAGTAATATAGTTAACAATCAAATATTTAAAATTCATTAATTCTTTTCGAAGTATATAAAAAATCCTAATCTAAACGGGCTAGTTCTATTTTCTTGTGGGCTTAGAAGAGATCGGTCAGTGAATTGGGCCCTCGGCCCACAATAAAATTGAAAGAGTTCTTTTAGAATTAACATGTGGAGACTATACAACGAAAAAAGAAGAAATAACAATATCAAATTTCTGTGAAAATAGATTAAAAAGCGACTATCGACCTTGCTAAGCTTCCATTTTCTTCTAAATTGTCCCAATTATGTTCAACAAATTATGGTAATATTTCTCTAATAATCACCAATTTCTATTTCTATTTCCTTTTTTTAATTATTATTCCGTTGTAAAATCCTGAGTATAGCGATTCATTGTTGAAATTAGGGTTCATTTACTTCAATTCCTTTAATTCATCTGTTGTGATCTTAATTTTGTTTAAATTCGTTTATTTCTTACTTAAAAGTTTTTTTTTTGTTTCGTGATTTGGATGTGTGTTTAGGGATAAGTGTGGGATTTAGGGAACATTTAGTTTTGGAGCATTCTTAATTTGTTTAAAAGTATAAATCATAGAATAATTCATTATAAAATACTCCTTCTATTTCGATTTGTTTGTTTGTCTAGTTTTGACTTGGCGCAGCGATTAAGAAAGTAAATAAGACTTTTGAATTTTAGATTAAAGATACGTAGAATGTTCAAGGACATGACCTTATATAGGAGGTTACGGAGGGCACGGATTAGAGTAGAAGGTTAGTAGGTAGTTGTGCATTGTCCTGCTTATCCTTCCTCACTAGTAGTCGTAGTATTAGTTCTGTAGTTTCTTGATCTTCGATTTCTGCTATTATTTTGTTGTTCTTTGACAATCGTATTACTTTGTGGTTGTTAATGCTCTATCATGCTTTTATATGTAGTATGTTACCATGGTTTATTTGTTTTCGTTAGTTCTTTTTCATGTTGCTTTAAAATGTTTGTCCTTATGCCGAAGGTCTATCAGAAACAACCTCTCTACCTCCCAAGGTAGAGGTAAGGTCTGTGTACACTCTACCCTCCCAAACCCCACTTTGTGAAATTTCACTGGGTATGTTGTTGTTGTTGTTGATGTAGAATGTACCAAATGCCCTTTAATCTTGTGGTCTTAAACATGCCATGTGGAAAGTTGGAATTAAAGAGCTTCCAAAAAGAGAAAGAGACATTCTTTTTTAAACGGACTAAAAAGGAAAGTAAACCAAACAAATTGAAACAAAGATATTATAAATAAATCATAGAGTATTTGAATAAGATGTGCCCGTATAGAGAGGATTTATTTAAATGATTCATAGAGTTAACCTCGATTTGTTTCGGATTGAGGCGACGAAGCTGATGTTATTGTAAGGAAGTAGGAGAAGTTCATAATGTTAGAGTTTTATGATAGCAATTGATACTTTGATAAGGAATTGGGTAATAGGAGGCTTGGGATCATTATCTACTGTATAATTGGAGGAACTCCAATTCTCTCGTTTGTCTCCACCCAATGGAGATTTCACTAAGACAATCTTATTGGTGTCTACTGTCTTGTAGTGTACTAGGGGAAGTGAAGGTGTTAAAAGGTGTCGGGTAGACCTAAAATTACATGGAAGGAAGGTGTTTCGAAAGACTTTCAAATTCTTGGTATCAATGACTTAGCTAAAGATTTAGATAGGTCATAATGGAAGAAAAAGATCCATATAGGTGATAACTACTAGTTGAGGATAAATTTTAGACTTTTTAGAGAACTTCTAATAATAATGATATCATTATTATTATTTTTATATTTAACTATTTTTCACTTTTATTTTATTTAGTTTGATGATAATATGGAATGAGCTTAAATGAAGAAGTGGGGATTCATGTAGGGGACCCTAACTTGTTTGGGACTGAGGCGTAGTTGTTACTTGTACTGTACTTCTACCAGGCAGATCTGGGCAATGTTTTTGAGTCCTGCGGGTCATGTCAGGGCGCATAAAACATTTCTCTATGCGGCTGGCATGAGCTGCACACTTCTAAGGACATCAGATAATGTTGGAAGGAAATTCCTGCTTGCATTTACTGGAATATTTGGACAGGAGTGAATAATAGATGTTTTAGTGACCGGAGAGTGAGTATCTTATGTAGGTACATGTTAAATTAAAGAGTCTTCACTTATGGTGTAGGAAGAACATGGTATCTGATATGAACTCTATGCTAGATCTTTTGTATTCCTTCAAGACATAGAAGGAAAGCGTCTCTTTTGTAATTCTTTCTGGTAAATTCTTAATGCTCTTTAATAGAATGTTTTACCTTTTTCATAAAAAAGGTTTGGTGTCTTGTATTTATTTTCCTGTAAGCTTTCAGAAAGCAGAAAACTGAATGCATGTAATTTCGTTTCTTTTTTTTACCATAAGACTTGGTATCTTGTATTGACTTGCTTACTGACATGGTATGCTCTCGGCAACTAGGATGCATGAAATCACTTATGTAAACTAAGTTATTTTTAACATATGTACTTCTTAAAAATTCCTACAGGGGTGGTGGGCAACAACCTCAGCAACGTCCACAGGAGGGTAATAATGATTCATGGTATCCACCATCTGTAGGAAGCTCTCAGTCTCCCGGGTCTTCCCGTCCCGGAACTCCTAGCTCTTCAGGCAGTTATGGTATCCAAAGACCAACAGATAGGCCAAGCTTAGCGTCACATGTTTCCCCTGCAGAGGCTTCAGGCATTATTGCTGCTTTAAAAGATAAGAGGTGGGTGTTGGTTTATGTATGTTATCCACTACAATGAAGTATGCGCGCTGTTCTCTGTAAATGTGTTTTTTCCTTCTTTTTAATAAGATGTACAAGATCTTTTTCCGTTGTATATCTGCATTTTTTCTTAATCTGAGCAAGCTTTTGATACTCATGAAATTTTATCTTGACTAGGTTTGTAGAGCGGTTTCACATTGACCTGCTAACTAATACTTAGAACTTATATTTTCTTGAAAAGGAAAACTAATAGAATTTATATAGCTCTCTGACCCAATACATAAGTTGCTGAACTCCTGATAAATCTTGAAGCTGTAATGCTACCATCATGCACATGGAACAGTATAGTTCTCTTTGTAAGATCTGCTGTGCTGGTGCAGGTTTTATTATTAGATAGCAGAGTCCTTCCGCGTTGTGGTTAAAACTACTAAATACATTATGGACGATTGATGCTAATAGGGTGTCTTTTCTAGAAACAATTGGAGTAGCTTTCCAGATATTTTGTTTTATGAAAACAATTTGGAAACTAAACAAGAAAGAATACAGAGTTGGTCCTCAGGTTTGCTTGATAGGTGAGAAACACCTGTCTGTGCATCTTGGTAAGTATATATCCTTTCCCCGATTGTTTTCTTGAACAAGCGCAGTTTTATTTTATTTTTGGTCTGATAGAAGTGTTGGAGAACATAACTGAAAACAGAATAATGCAAATTTATGTTTTCCACCCAAAAACAGTAAGTAATGTCCAAAAACTCAGTCACAGAAATGAAATAGTTCTCCCAAAATTATATCCAAACACTCACTTGAAGATGAAACAAATGAAAAGTAAAATTGTTATGTAGTTTAAATGCCGTCTAAATTTTCTGGTAGAAGTTGTCCTCAGGTTTGCTTCATATGTGAAAAGCATCTCTATGTGCATCTTGGTAAGCATATATAGTTCTTTTGTGACTTTAGTGTCTGGAAGATATTGGTTGATTATTTTATGGAACCCGTTAAGTTACCAGATGTGCATACTTTTGCCAATGACACGAGATAAACTGTAAGATTTGACTTCCAAAGTTTCTTTTGCCAGCAAATTTATCTTTGAAAGTATTTATGACTGAATTTATTTGTTTGCATGCTGGATGTTGGGATTGATAAAAGAGTTATCTTGTTTTCTGGTGATTAAATGATTAAGGGAACTCTTTCTTCATTCTGCTTCACTTTTAGTGTCTGATTATCGATCTTCCATTTTGCTAAAATTTTCAGCGTTGATGAGCTGAGGAACCTCCTATCTAACAAGGATACATATCAGAACTTCTTACTTTCACTTGAGCCTGTCAAAACTCAGAATAAAGTAAGAGGTTAATTTTTCTTGTTTACCATTGTTTGTGTTGCCTGTTCTGCATGATTGAACTGATTAGTTCTTATTTCTGCTCCACTAATATATCCCATGTACCTGGTTGAATGAACAAAGTGTTTCAGGCAGCAAGTATTCAAGTCCTATATGGGTGAATCTAGTTGTCCTACATTTGTATGGTTTTTTTCCCTCCATGAATGGCAAGGATTTTAAGTAGATAAAAGAATGCATTGAAGCTGTTCCAGTGTTTCACCATCTTGTTGAGAGTTACTGTAGTAGTTTCATGTAATGTGATTTATTGGGTTTTCTTTAATTTCTCACTCATGCAATTTAAGTATCATAAGATACTTGCAGATTTGGAAAATCAATGATTGTTTCTTGTTCTTCCATTCCTTCCCTTCCTTTTTTTTGTTGGCCAAAATGGTCCTCTTGCACTTCTTGTCTTCATGCTTGCTTAATTTATGTGAGAACTTTGTTAACAATTACAGTCATCTTAATATAGATTTTGCTGTAACTAGTAGTTTTATTTTCACTTGATTTGTGCGATTATATTTGACTGTTTTCCCCATAAATTACCTTATCAGGTCAGAGATGAGCTTCGGAATGAAACTCTGCAGCTTGCTAGTAAGTCTGGGTCACTTTTTAGTAACTAGAGGTTTTTATTCATTTAGCAGATAGATTCTGAATCCACTATTTTTGCAGGGGAGAATTTAGAAAGAGAACCGCGGATAATGGAGCTTAGGAACCAGGTCAGATATTACTTTTTCTTTTTTACTTCCTCTGTGTGTTACCTTCAATTTTTAAATGAGTACTTTGACCTTTTCCATCAAAGTATTCATCGTGTCTGAAAGGTCTTATGCGTTGATCCTATTTTGCTGATTACAGTGCAGAATCATCCGCACCACTGAATTGGCTGCTGCTCAAGAAAAGTTGCATGAACTGGAGCGAAGAAAAGAAGAGCTTTTAAAGTTTTACTCTCCTGCATCACTCCTCCATCGGCTACAAGGTAAAAAATGGAAGTACATAATATTTTTTTGGTTGGTGGGGTGGGTGGGGGCGGATTTCCTGTTGTATGGATAATCCAAACTGGAACAAAATATAATTATACATCAGTAGAACAAAATTAAATCTTTGGTTGTGTGTGTGTGTGTGGGGGGGGGGGGGGGGGGCTTAGTGCTGCAATTTCAACGAGTTGAGGGCCTATTAGAAGTTTAATCTTCGTCTTACTTGGACTTCAAGTAAGGAAACTTTACAAATATAGAAATAGTAAGGATCTGATGCATTGGGAGCTTTCTTGCCTCAGGTGGTGCTGCATATTAGTTCTAAAGTTGTGTAGTTTACTGTTCCATAAAATTGATTAGGTGATTTCTGCTAAGCTCCTGGGAACAGTCAAAGTGTAAATAGCGTTTGTGCATTTTGTTGATGTTCCCAGGTGTCATATATTTGCCTGTCTAAAATCTATCGACTTGTCTTTGTATATGACACGATAGATTAGTATTTGCTACTGAAAACCGTTTCTCGTAGTCCTGCTCTCATTGGATCCTTCTTGATAGTTGGTATAGAACATAACTGCAGACAATAAAAGTTTAGGTACTCCATAGCTTTTGCACTCCAGCACTTCTATAGTTCTTGCTTGAATGGTGTTACCTTGCTCTACTTTAACTACCCTGGTTTGATAAGTTTCATGTGATATGAGGCTAATGCTGTCTGCAATTAAAAATCTTTGCCATAGTTGCTACCTCCCACCAGTATGGATACCGAGTAATTCTGTCTACCAAGGATTAGCTGGACGGCAATAATCACCTACTGTATTTTATCTTGAACTTTCATCTCAAAGGTTTTCAGCCACTTCATTCACCATCAAGCCACACCTTTGGTTGGTAGTTGCTTAAGCTTAGTTTCTTTTCATGCTCTCATTCCTTTTGCTTGTGCTAGAGTTTGGGGAAGGGAGGGCAGTTTACCAAATGCGAGGGTGACTTGTGTAGGTCAGCAAACATTTTTCCCAATTGAAGTGTGTACTATTTTCTTCTCCCTAACTTTGTATGCAATAAAGCTGGCTGATAGGAACTAGGAATTCAGATTGCATAGCGATTAAATCGTTCTTGAGAAGTTGCCTGATGGTTGTTAAATGGATTTCTTGGGCATGGATAATTCTAGCTTATTGCATTAAGAACAATATTAACCAGACACGCAAAGTAGCAACCTTGATTAACTGATGTGTTACTCTTGATGCAGATGCCATGAATAAAACAGACGAGGAATCTGAAAGTCTGGACAAACAGCTTCTCGAGGGGGTAATTGATCTTACAACATTTGTGCAGAAGTACAAAAAGCTGCGACACAGTTACCACAAACGTGCACTTACACACCTTGCTGCAAAGACATCTGTAACTGGTTGAATGTTTTGCTTATTATGTATGTGTGTGAATATTATAGCTGAGTCTGCCTTTGCTGCTAAAACTGTGTACGAAAAAATTGCTTCGGATGTAATTTTGTGATTAATTTCTTCCAGCTTGGCCTCCACTGTGTAGCGTGCTTGATATAAGAGGACTACTAAATTACTTTTTTTATAAGACAATTTAAATATTATATTGGTCTGTTTGGCCAAGCTTTTGGAAAACTGTTTCTGTTTCTTAGAAGTAGTTCTGCATAAACTGTTTCTGAAGAATCTGTTAGGGTGTTTGACCTATAATTATAGAAATACTTTTGAGAAACATAAACACATGTTTGACTCACATTTATGCAAATTTAATAGAATATTATTTTAATAGATTTAAAACTATTTAAAATATTTTTTTCTATCCTATGTTTCTAAAAATTAGTATATTTTTACAATTTAATATTTTTTTTTAAAATTATTTAATTGCAACATTTAATCAAAAAATAATATTATATTGTACATAAGAAATGTAACGACAATATGATAGTCAATGACTCAAATATGTTCAAACCTACCCCTGCTCTATCCACACCTATCTTCATCCCATCCTCAAATTTCTATGTCATTTTTTTTTTACCTTTATAAAAAATATGAATTATTTTCTACTCCCAGTCCACCTACCCCATTATCAAATTTCTATTTTATATATTTTTTTACTTTTATAAACAATTTATTAAAAAATATGATGGTTTTATCCCAGATTTCTGCTTTAAGCATGCATATGTCTATTTTTTTAATGATATTGGATTTCGAGCCAGTTTACGCACACCTTGACTTGCCGTATCAAGTAACTCTTCTTTTCAAGATTTAGATGAATGTGAAGAAATCAATCTACTAGACACTAGAGTAATATTTTTCATGTCAGCTGGGATTGGACATGAGCCCTTATGGGTTAGGTACACCCTTAGATGTCATGCCTATTTCAGTGTAAGCTCGTGCTTTATTTGTTCTTGAAATAAGTACGTAACATACCCAGTGTACACTTCTCTGCACCCACAACAGGAAAGAAGTACGTAATGTATCATAATGACTGAAAAAAGACGCCAAAAGGAGAGAAACTGAGGACAAATCGAATAAAACCAAAATTTGCCCCTAATGAAATGCACATACTTGTTTTCTCACACCAGAAATTTATGTTGATTGAATGTCCCTTTTCTTCCTTCTAACGAAATGCACATACTTGCTTTCTCAAATCATTTGAAGTTTCTTGCAATGCAGGATTGCTCTCTCTTGCAGTTTTATTTTTCTTTCTATAAATTAAATTATCAAGAATAAGGGATTGCTTGGTCTCAATTGTGATTTTGCTGTACGATTACCCCTCTTGTTTCAGTTTTTTCTCCAGGCAAGCGGTACCACTGTAAGATGTTAGGAAGAAAGCCTAATCGTATGATTACAATTAAAATCAGTAATTATGTAGAAGGGTTGGACTGCCTCAAAATCTGGTCAAATTTATAGGCCGATGTCGGGCGAGCAATCGATATTCTCTTGGACGAGGGCGACCCCTAATCCCTCGCCAAGGCGGAAATTAGTCACAACAATTTTTGTTTTGTCTAGTGGGCAAGTAAAAACGAGTTCTCAAAGGTATACTTTTGTTGGACATGTTTGCTTAAGTTACAATCTGACAAGAATTGGCATATCATGAATCCTTAAGATGAATACAAGTTTAAGTTCACGATCACCCTCAAGTGTGAATAATCCTACAGAAGGTTTAACTTATGACTAACTGATGCTCCTATATACATCATGAGCTTCTGGTGAAGGACTTCTGTTGTTGTAAGTTGTAACATATGGTGCGTATGCTTTCTGTTGATCAGCTCCAAAACAAGTAAAAGAAGAGCATTAGCTCTAGAACATAACAGATGCAAAGGGCACACTGCTTCGTCCTTGCTAGAGCTTACAGACACATTTACCGGTGATGAACTTACAATAAAAGTGTTTTGTAAGTGAATAACATCGGAATTTTTTCAGCTGATATAAGCAACAAGGCAGTATGGTGATAATAGCAACGTCAAGAATCAAATCTAAAAAATGGTACTTACAATCATGATCTGCCCATCCAATTCTCTGCCGAGCCAAGTCGTAGACAAATGATCTTATCTTTAAGAACAAGATCTGAGCAACGAGAGAGAGAGATGCGAGTGCCAACAGTGACAGAACAAGATACAATTCCAAACAAATAAATAAGTTTCATTGAGTAGGTTCATCAATTACATAATTAATTGTGCTAGTGTTTCCTCCCAGTATATTCTGATAGATTATGGAAATAATCTTTGACATAATCTTTGTGTATATTTTCCATGACCTTTTCATTTCTTGAAATCAATAATATATACATGTTACAAAACTAATGTTTAGGCTACAATGGCATTCTAAATCAGAATAATTTACATTCTAAATATAAAATATATACAAAGATTATTTCCATAATCTATCATTCCCCGCAGTCTAGCGGATGTCTCTTGTACGCTGAGACTGTCCCTAAAGTCATCAAATAGTATACGCGGAAGCCCTTTTGTGAAGATATCGACAATCTGATAACGGGACGAGACATGAAGGACACGAACTTGTCCACGTGCAACATTTTCACAGACAAACAAAATATCCATCTCAATATGTTTAGTGCGTTGATGTTGTACGAGGTTCCCTGACAAATATATCATACTAACATTATCACAATAAATCAATGTGGTCTTTTGGATAGGACAATGTAGCTCCAAGAGCCAAGCCCTAACCCTAAGCCGCCGAAACCAACCCTAATTCGACCATCTTTCTCACCGAAACCCTAACCCTAATTCAGCCTCTTCCTTGCTGAAACCCTAATTGGGTTCTTCCCCAACTCACCGAAACCCTACCTCCTATTTTAATAAGAGCATTTCATCTAACATGAATGCTTTCCAATTCAGATCTGATAGTGCAGCTTTCGGGTTACGGGGAATTGGAGATGGTTGGACAGAGGATGTTAAGAGTAAATTACATCTTATTTACTTGCATTATTTATTTGTTTCTTTTTCTCTTTCAGAATTTGCTATCATGACTTGCTCACTTTGTTTGTCTTACTTTGCTTAAGCTTGTGCTTTGTCTTGATCCGAGCTCCCCAGGTCCTACATTGTGAGATTTCACTGGGTATATTATTGTTACTTATTATACTTATCCCATATTTTTAATCGGTTAACCGACTTCTTTATAGAACAAAATCAATAAATCTGGTACTATATTACTACTCTCTCTGTTCAGTTAAACTTGTCCACTATACTAAAAATAGTTGTCTAATTTTACTTGTTCATTTTAGAAAATCAAGAGATAATTTACTACCTTTTTCCTATTTTACCCTTAATAATTGATAAGTCGAAATTTTCAATTCTTTTTTTTAACACTACTTTGAATATGTGAATTGTTGAAATACATTACTTAATTAGTTTGTTGCACGTTATTTTTGGTAAACTTTAATTGATTTCAATTATTCGGTAATTAGCAATAATTAAGAGTTATATGATAAATTTTTCATTCTATTTTTAGATTTTTAGTAAGTTTGTAAAATTAATATGTGATATGTAAAACTAGACGGAATTAGTAGATACCCCTATATTTTTTGTGTACGAATACATGATAATGTGGATAATAGATTTCTCCTATAACATATGAATGCCTAATGTTCCACAATACATATCTCTACACCTTCAAATTTTGCTTCTTTGATGAGCTGAGCCAAAGCCTTCTACCATGCCATTTTCACTCACCATATCTTCTTTCTTTCACCCCACCACCCCCTACCACCACCACCCAACCACCCGAAAAAAATCACTTACCATCAGATCATCCACTAACAACAACAACAATAAACCACCTAATTCCACTAAGCCCACATCATGGGTAAGCCCAGATTGGTTAACTAAACTTACAAGTTCACTTACATTAGCCCAAAATGATGATTCAAATATACCCATTGCAAGTGCTCAACTTGAAGATGTTTCTGAACTTCTTGGTGGGGCCCTTTTTCTTCCATTATTTAAATGGATGAATCAATATGGGCCTATTTATAGACTTGCTGCTGGGCCTAGGAATTTTGTGGTTGTTAGTGATCCTGCAATTGCTAAACATGTTTTAAAGAATTATGGGAAATATGGTAAAGGACTTGTTGCTGAGGTTTCTGAGTTTTTGTTTGGTTCTGGTTTTGCCATTGCTGAAGGTCCCCTTTGGACGGTACATTATCCTACCATTCTTTATTTATCTTAGTTTGACTTGACACGGAGTTTATAAAAAAATTAATTTTGTGGTGTTAAATATGTCATGAAGATTGTTTGGTGTAAAGAGTTACTCCCTCCGTCTCATTTTATATGAAGACTTGTGACTTAGCCAAAGTTTAAGAAATAAAAGAATAATTTTAAAATTTGTGATTTAAAATAATCCATGGAAATTTATGTGGTCAGAAATCATTTCACAGTTGGATTGTTACTAAATATAGTTTTTTAAAATGAAAAAAAAGGAAAAAAAAAAGGAAAGTGTCATATAAATTGGGACGGAGGAAATAATAAATATAGAAAGTGACATTTTTTTTAAACAAATTAAGAAAGAAAGTACGACAAATAAATTGAAACAAAGGTTTTTTTTTATTAAATTGTGAAATTTGATTAGCCCTAATATAGCAGTGGTTATAGGTGATTCATATAGCCGACTTAACTAGTTTGGGATTGCGGTGTAGATGTTGAAAATACACATTTGGTAGATAGCAATTTGACACCGCCTTGGTGTTTATTAATGAAATTTCTTAACTTATCTATAAGAGTAAAGGATAATGCAGCAGTTAGTGAATTTGTATTGGAATACAATGGGTCCAAAAAGAGCGAAATGGATATGGAGGATTCATATAGCTGAACTCCAACTAGTTTGGAATTGAGGCGTAGGTATTTTCGAATTATACAATGCCATTTTTATTTGTATTGTAATGAAATGGGTCCAAAAAGAATAAAATTGATATAGAGGACGGACCCAACATTTGGATTGGCGCATAGCAGTTGACACCTTGTGGTTTAAATGGAGAGTTTGACAGTTCCATTTTAGTTGATGCCAAGCAAATGAGAGTCCTTTAGTAGAAAGGATGACTTTTTGAAGCTTTAGTTTGGTAATTAGGCTCTATATTTTTATATCTTCTATTTCTGTGGAATTTGGACTCATTCTGGTGAATGCTAATATGAAATCTAGATGTTCCCAAGATTCATCTTTTCTGGCCACTTTGTTACGTTGGCGTGTGATATATATAGAGCATAAAAGGCAAGCAAACTCTGACTCTAGTCTAGTGAAAACTAATGTAATATCAAGTTCAAGGTGACCTCTAGTTTGGTAATAGACTAATGAAATATGAAGTTCCTGTGAACCGTTGTTTATTTTTGATGAATGTAAATAGTGATTGATTTATTAGTAGTTATAATTGATGGACAGTACAGTACCCCAGTGTAACATTATTATGGTAACCAATGTGTTGTTTTGAGCTTAAAAGCTTAATTTGATATAGGCAAGGCGAAGGGCTGTGGTTCCATCTCTTCACAAGAAGTACTTGTCAGTAATAGTTGATAGGGTCTTTTGCAGATGTGCTGAGAGAATGGTGGAGAAACTTTTACCTGATGCAATTTCTGGCTCTGCAGTAAATATGGAGGCAAAGTTTTCTCAACTAACACTCGATGTTATTGGTCTTGCGCTCTTCAATTACAATTTTGATTCCCTTACTACTGACAGTCCAGTTATTGATGCAGTTTACACTGCACTAAAAGAAGCAGAACTCCGTTCAACTGATCTGTTGCCATATTGGCAGGCAGGTTCTTCCTATACTTGATTTTTTCCCGAGCTTTATCTGTCTGCTAATTTTGACTGAAATCATCCATGTTTTTGTAGATCAAAGCTTTATGTAAGTTAATCCCACGACAAATAAAAGCTGAAAATGCAGTTTCGTTAATCAGACAAACAGTTGAAGAGCTCATTGCAAAGTGCAGAGAGATTGTAGAATCTGAGGGTGAGAGGATTAATGAGGATGAGTATGTGAATGATAAAGATCCAAGCATCCTTCGATTTTTGCTTGCTAGCCGAGAGGAGGTTGGCCAAGATTTTAACTCATCTTATACTTAACTCATAGAATTTCCTTTCTGTTTATGGATTAAAAAATGACGAGATGATGGGCAGCCCGGTGCACAAAGCGTCCCACATTAGCAGGGTCCAGGGAAGGGCCACACCCCAAGAGGTGTTATGTAGACAACCTATCCTAATGCAAACATTAGTGGTTGATTCCATGGATCGAACCCGTGACCTATAGGTCACACGGAGAAAACTTTACCGTTGCTCCAAGGATCCCCTTCGTTATGGATTAAAAAACTTCTTCGAAATTGAATCTGATTTTATTTCCCTCAAACCAGAGCCTCTCACTCTCTGTCTGATACAACATGGAATGACATTGGTTTATAAAGACCATTGGCGTAAAGCAGAAATGTTTTTAACAATCCAAAACTCCAAGCGAAATCCAAATCTTGTCTTGTGATTTTTAATCTTTCAATTGATATGTTTACTTATTTTGGAAAAAAGGATTAATCATAACATATCTTCTTAAAGACAAAATACTGCATATTTAGCTTACTATGCATACTCGGTACATGCTAACTTTCTGAATTACAGGTTTCAAGTGTACAACTTCGAGATGATCTTCTATCTATGCTAGTTGCTGGGCATGAAACGACCGGTTCAGTTTTGACTTGGACGGCATACCTACTGAGTAAGGTATCTTTGATTGACCTTCATCTTGAACCCTTAGTTCCCTCTCAATTTATCATTCTATATTTTTCCAACTTGAATGATAGCAATAAATTGTGCAGCAGAGAAGTGCAAAGTTGCTTTTTTTCTCTTAATATTTGCGTGCATAATTTTAATGTATTTGCCATCTTAAATTCAGTCTTTTGGACCCTTTTGCATTTAACATATTGCACATGGTCTTTTTGGAGGTAAACAATAATATTGCTCTTCTGTGTGTTTATGTCAAAGTCACAGTTTTAGGCTTTTAGCATTTGAATGGAAAGTATGGTTCTTCAATGGGTGAAAAATTATTCATGAAAGGCAAACCTTTAGCTTGGTCCCTTTAGGCATTCATTGTTCATTCATGTAAGTTGGAAAAGATCTCTTTTGAACTCTTTCCTTCTTTTGACTTGTCAAAACGAGAGCTATTTGAAGTCAGCCTAATTGTTGTGAGTTCCGTCTCTAACATTTTACGTTGACTTAAATTCCTCCCCATCCACAATAGAGATACATAATTATAAAGGTTGAATTTGAAGAAAAGATATCTTAGCTTGTGATATATGGTGACTTATCTAAAAAAGAGATAGTAAGAAAAAGCCTGTAAAATATGGTGCTCCCAGCAACTAAAATAAATGCCATTTGAAGAGCTTTTTCTCACCCGATGACAATACTGCTTGGTAAACTTGCTAAGAATTGTTAATTTGTTCGTTCTTAGCATGTTAATCATGTTATCATCACTTTCAGCCATTATTCTGCTATTTAGGAATTCTTAACAAGTTTTATTGCCCTTTTACCCCACTATATTGGTGGAAATCCAGTTGTTTCATTCTAGTTTATTTCTCTTGGATATGTTTTGATCTTTCTTTAGAAAGAAATAACGATCTGCAATATAATGAAGTTAGCTTCGAGAGGTGTTGGGGATCTCTACAGAAGATGGGGTCGGCTGAAAGAAGGTGATTTATTTAGAGTTTATCAGAATTTTAACTCGTATGGGAGATTTCTTCGAGTCGAAACAACGAGGGGTCAGAGAAAATCAGCCATCATTATTCCGGAGATAGAAATTGCCACATGGTAAAATCTTTCAATGCTTCTTTTATTGCACTTGTTCCAAAAAAGAAATGTGCAATAGAACTAAAAGATTTCAGGTCTATTAGCCTTATTGGTAGTGTGTACAAGATCTTGGCCAAATTACTTGCTGAAAGACTTAAGAAGGTCATTGAAGGTCTAGTCTCTGGTTGCCAAAATGCCTTTATTCAAGGAAGGCAAATCTCGGACGCATCTCTCATTGCAAATGAAGTTTTGGACTGGAAACAGAAAAGTGGCACCTCTGATCTTCTTTTTAAGCTTGATATAGAGAAGGCTTTTGACAAGCTGAACTGGTCTTTCCTTATCTCAATCCTAAGACAGATGGGATTCGGAGAAAGGTGGATTCAATGGATCAAATACAGCATCTCCACAGTGAAGTATTCAGTGTTAGTAAACAGAAGTCCTGTGGGTTTTTTCTCCTCTATGAGGCATCCGACAAGGAGACCCGCTATCACTCTTCTTATTTATTCTGGCGATGGAGGGGTTGAGTAAAGGCCAAACAATTACATTGGTTAGAAGGATTTAAGGTGGGCAATGGATCTGGTCCAACAATATCCATATCACATCTCCTATTTGCTGACGTTACCTTGATCTTCTGCCAAGCTGAAAAATCGCAAGTGCAATACCTTAACCTCACTCTTATGCTTTTTGAAGCCATATTCAGGACTCCACATTAACATGTCAAAAAGTGTCATTTATCCTATTAATGAGGTGCCTAACTTGGAGGAATTCACTGACATTATGTGTTGCACAACTGGTCTTTTTCCTACTACATATTTGGGGTTACCTCTGGGTGCTAGTGCTACAGTTGAGGCATGGAATGTTATCGTGGAAAATTTTGAAAGAAGATTGGCTTCCTGGCAGCAACAATATCTCTCACTAGGGGGCAGGGTAACACTTATTAATAGTGTCTTGGATAGTATTCCCACTTATTTTATGTCCCTTTTTCCTATGCCAGATAAGGTGCGAAAGCGACTTGACAAGATTAGGAGAGACTTCTTCTGGAAAGGTAATAGCGAGGACCACAAATTTCACCTTGTAAAATGGGCCAAAGTCACCATGCCAAAACAATTTGGAGGCTTAGGGATTAAAGACTTGGCATTACATAACAAGTGTATGCTAATGAAGTGGCACTGGAGGTATAATCAGGAGACAACTGGTCTGGAAGGAGGTGATTCAAGCAAAATTTGGTAGCACTAGTCACTGGTGCTCTAATCAGGTTACAACCCCTTATGGCACAGGAGTTTGGAAAGCTATAAGGAATTTGTGGAAGGTCTTCTCTAGCAATGCTTCTCTCAAGGTGGGAAGTGGGGTGCATATTCAGTTTTGGAAAGACACTTGGTTGGGAAAACCCCCTTATGAATGTTTTTCCAACCATCTTTCAAATTTCATCCAACCCTGATTCAACCATATCTCAGTGTAGGGAAGGCAATGTTTGGAATCTGATTCTAAGAAGAAATCTAAATGACTGGGAGGTGGAAGATTATATAGCTCTCATGGCCACCATACAAAGCAGAACAATCAATGTTCAAAGCAGGGATAGGCTTGCTTGGGGAAGTCGCAAGGATGGCACCTATTCAGTCAAACAAGGCTATTTGCATCTAACCTCAAAGAAGACACTTCTTGATGCGTGGCCTTGGAAACTTATCTGGAGAACCAATCTGCCTCAAAAAGTAATATGTTTCAGCTGGGTCGCTCTTAAAGGTTCTTGTTTAACTCAAGATAATCTTATGAGAAAGAAGTTCCATTTATCCAACAGATGCTACATGTGCTTGTCCTATTCAGAATCTATTAATCATTTGTTTCTTCATTGTCGGTGGCAACTAATCTTTGGAATATGTTCTTGTCTCTCTTCGGAATTACTTGGGTCATGCCAGACACCTTGAGAGAGGTTTTTGTGTGTTGGAGATCTGGGAAAGTTGGGAAGTCCATCAAAAAGATCTGGTCTTTGGTTCCAGCATGTATCTTGTGGTGCTTATGGTTAGAGAGGAACAAAAGGTGTTTTGATGGCATCTCAACTCTAATTCCCATTCTTAGGGGTAGATGTCTAATTTGTCTTTTTTAGTTGGGTCAACCTCTCCTCTGTGGTTACTGTTGACTCTTTCTTAGAATTTATCAGTTCCATAGATCTATGTCGATAGCTCTTAGGTAGCTTTTGTACGTCTCTTGGGAGCTGACACTTTCTTTGTCTGTAATGTTGCATCAAGAAGCTTTTTTTAATGACATCCTTCTTATTTCATCAAAAAAAAGAAATAACGATCCTGTGAGCATATATTTTTTCTGATATAATTCATAATCTTGTATTCGATAAAACATGGTACGTGATGGAAACTATGCATACTATAAAGATTCTGTTCTTCCCTCATATTTTATGTTTAATTAACGCAGGACCCTTCCTCTTTAAAAAAAGCACATGAAGAAGTTGACAGAGTTTTGGGAGGACGTTCTCCGACCTATGAAGACATGAAGAATCTCAGGTTCTTGACACGGTGCATAACTGAGTCACTCAGACTCTATCCACATCCACCTGTAAGTCGTCAAATTGTTTCTCCTTATGGATGACTTTATTGTTATGTGTTATCTTCTGATAACCTGATTTTGTATAGAACTGTTTTTATTAGGTTCTACTAAGAAGAGCTCTAACAGCTGATGTGCTCCCCGGAAATTACAAGGTCAATGCTGGTCAAGATATAATGATTTCAGTATATAACGTTCATCATTCTTCGGAGGTAAAATCTAAGAGCTTTTTCTGATGTTTTACACTCTTCTTTCTTGTTACTGTTGTTGACTTTTTTTTTTGGAAATTGAGTTCCTTGAAATTGTTTTTGTTTTATATAATTTTTTGCATCCAACACTATCGGACATCCCATGTTTGTCTCTAAGTTCTCTAACAACTATTTCAATGATTTGTTTATTCTTTATTGCCTGTTTATGTGGATATACGATATATGGATCCACATTTTCTACTTTGGCTTTGCTTAATTAAGCCTACAATTTGGAAGGAGCTTTCTGGTCAGTTTCAAGGATATAATTTGATCCTGTATATTGTTCCACTATTTTTTTTGGTTGCAAAATTTCTCAATTTTTGTCTATTGAAGTGTTCTCTTCCTGCCTTGAAAATATCAGAAGCAAATAATGTCTTTGCTGCCTTTTTTCCAGGTATGGGAAAGAGCAGAAGAATTTGATCCTGAAAGATTCGACTTGGAAGGTCCAGTCCCAAACGAAACGAATACTGACTTTAGGTATTCATTTCAGCATTTAGTTTTTCTCTATTCAGTTTTATACACAGCTCGACGTCTGAGTAGAAGATGATCGTTCATATATTTACTTGTTGCAGATTTATCCCGTTTAGTGGAGGACCACGAAAATGCGTTGGTGATCAATTTGCCTTGTTGGAAGCTACAGTTGCTCTTGCAATATTTTTACAGAACTTCTCTTTCGAGTTGATTCCAGATCAAAATATCAGCATGACTACAGGAGCAACCATTCATACGACAAACGTAAGATTCTCACCTGGAGCTAGCTTCTTTTTATTTCTTGTTCTAAGCTGGGTAACAAGGTTTCCCCATATAAATCGTTTACGTCATTTTTAATGCAGGGTTTATACATGAAAGTGAAGCAAAGGCAAAGAGAATCTGTTTTGGCTGCTGCTCTGTAAATCTTGTCAAGAGAAAAATTATCTTGATTCTTTAGATAGACTGGACAAAATTGAACTAGTAACTTCCCAAGACTTGTATCAAAATGTAAGGTCACAACAGTAAATGAATCATGTTCTGTATTGCATAATATTCTAATTTTGCTCTGAACATAT
Source organism: Przewalskia tangutica (assembly GCA_029844215.1). Classification (NCBI taxonomy): domain Eukaryota; kingdom Viridiplantae; phylum Streptophyta; class Magnoliopsida; order Solanales; family Solanaceae; genus Przewalskia; species Przewalskia tangutica. The sequence goes on along the minus strand of CM056738.1, from coordinate 89,540,865 downwards.
TCTGTCATGCCAGAATATGCCTTTAAAGTTGTTGCAGAAGCATTTGTTTTTTTTAGGTTCGAACTATATATGTCCCCACCGTTTGAGATTTCACTGGGTATGTTGTTTGAGTGATATGTGTATGTGTTTTGTGTAATAAGTATGTATTCATGAAAAAAAAAAGGACCAAAATTACCTGAGTCATCTAATTTAAAATCTCTTCTGCTATGCGAAAAATAGTGAATGAAGTTGTACTTAGGTCATATAATTAAAAATCTCAACTAGTACATGACCTAATACCAAGAAACTAAAGGGAAAAAGCAAAGGGAAACAAATTATAGTAGAAAAAAAATTGATTAAAGAACTAAAGAATATATAAAGTAAAAAATACATACCCCATCCCTACTTGTGGCATGGGGCTAGGTTCTTCAGATGATAATATTATATTTATGATTAAATTAATATATGTTATAAAAAAATAAAGGGTAATCAAGGACATTATGCCCTTCAACTCTAGGCGGTAAAGGCGAAATCCCTCGCCCACAGGCTCCACCTGCCTCGACAGAAATTGATAGAGGAGGTAAATGATGAGCTTCAAATGATAACTAACAAAAGTAGTTCTTAATTTGTCTGCCCTAACAGCATCATAAACTTTCTTTATTTTCTGCACATGTCATCAGACTAACAGTAAAAAAACCTTAAATGAATTCCATTAATGGCAGGGTATAATATAGAAGAAATATTGACCAATTAGCCATTGGTTAGAACATGAGTCATTGATTTATACAAGATCTTCCTCAAAAAGAGCATTACGCAATCAAACTAATTAATTAATTTATACAGCTTATGTCACCTGAGAGAGCATTATTATTTTATTGAGATAAAAATTAAGTACAGAATAAAATTAATAATTAGATCTTAATTATGGGTAGCCCACCTTGGCGGATTTGGCTTCTCTCCATTACACTTTCTCCCCATTTTCTCAATTACACGTGACATTTGTTTGATTCTTAACTGAAAGAATGGTGCAAGAACGGATTGATTTGATGCTGCTTTCCACAAATTTGTTTGCTCATCAATTGGTTTTATTTTTCTTGTGATTTTGTTGTTATTGTATCTGATAAAAATTAAGAGGTCACCAAAGAGAATCAGGTTCTCTATGTTCCCTCAAACAAAATAGAAAGTAAATAACACACGATATTTACGTGAAAAACTCATCCCTCAAGGAATTAAAAATCACGACCTACCAAGTAGGATTTCCAACTTCAATAACTGAACAACATCAAATTATAATTTATTGCAATCTAGGAATTAAAATAAATAGTCCCTTACCCCTTATAATACCTCTATTGTGAACCATTTATTGACAAACTTTGACCAACTCTAGTCAAGAACATAAGCCAACAAAGGTCGAGATTTGTCCTACAATGACACTCATAAAAGCAGTGTAGGATTTACAATAAAGAACAAAAGACAAACGGTCTAAACAAACTAAAGGACATGGACATCTTCAGTTGTCGGGATCTGGTCCTTCAGTTTGTGGACAACTTTGTTTTTGAACACTTGGAGAATCTTTTGGCGGCTGCACTTTAAAGTGATTTTAGATTTTTCAAGTGATGATAAAAACCTTATAACATGGTGCTTATATAATGGGGAGCATGTGGGATGACATAGGGACTACTCATCCTTTGGTTTGACCATCAGCACGCTGCAGTTCGGCCGATGTATTTGCGATGAAACAGTACAACTTTATAGTCAGAATCGCTGATTGTAGGATAGCGAGGAGCAGATAGCGACTGAGTCTCTATCCGTTCTTCGACAATTCGACAAATCATCAAAACATAAAATGATGTAACTTATCAATTTTCTCTTTTTTACGATGACAAACACTGAATTGATGTTCCTCCTAATAACCAAGTTCACCCCGCAAATCAAACCTACCTTTCAAGCATAACAACATGTTAATCAAGGCAAAAACATTTTATTCCCTTAACTCCCCCCTCAAACACGGCATATCAAATTCAATTTTCCCATTTATTTCCCCCTTTTGGCATCATTGAAAAGAGCAATTAGAGCAGCACAAGCAAAAATAAGCTCAGTAACAGTAACTCGGAGTCACTGGGCAATACAACATGAATAGAAATATGAACAAAATAAGCTTGTATTAATGCACAAAACAGAGTGGTTACCTAAAAGTATTGTTACACCCCGTAATTCCGTGGCTACTAAGTGAGAACATGATTATGGAAATAAGATTTGAATGTTGGAAGGAAAAGATTTTTACATTTTCTATATGGAATAATTTTGGATACAACGGATGTGACGACGAGAATTAATACTAGTAGTTAAATTATTTCCAATGGATTTATGGACTTAGTATTGTATTATGAAGTCTCGGCATTGATAATATGGGGTCCACCGAAAATTTCACAATTTTGTGGGCCCATCGAAAATTTTAAGAATTTGACCAAGTGTGGAAGATATTTTTGTGAAGAGAATATGTGACCAATAAGAGGGTGACACGTGTCCCCCATCCACTTGTCTTGTAAAGGCTCCACTTGTATATAGATATACATTGCAAGACTTTCTTGCCTTAGCACAAATATCTTCATCCTTCAAACCTCTCTCCTCCCTTCCTCCTCCTTCACATTTTCGAAATCCATGGCCAAGTGAAGAACAAAGTTAACTTATTTTCCATGATTAAGCTCTTTAACCAAGTTCTAAGCCAAGTTAACCTTCCAAAACTGTTGGTCATGGTTTGGCCAAGAAACTTCTTGAAGCCCTAAGCTTGAAAATGAACTTTTTGGAAGAAAAACAAGAAAGTAAGATGGTTACAAGCTAGTAGGGAATACATGTGTGTTGTTGTAACTTGAAGAAGTGGTGCAAAAGAAAGTGGTGGTGGCCGAAACTAGTGGACTGTTTTGGCTAAAAATTAAGGTAAGATTTCTTCTTCCTCTTAAGGTAATTGGAAATTACATGTTGTTATAGTTAGGGGATAAACTTGTGTTAAGAGGAACGTAGAATAAGAAGTGCATGTGACAGTTATGGTTGTTGGCCGATTTTGAGGCAGTTTTCATGTTGTTGGATTCGTTGGTTATTGTTGTTATTAACGTCACTAATTGCATGTTAAAGTGAAGGAAATTTTGTTATTAAAAGTTGATATGGTTTATATGAAGTGTTGGAATATGAATTGGATTATAAGAAATTATAAAAAGGGCTTTGGTATTGTGGTTGTTGGCCGAGACTATCATGAAACTATTGGATATTATTGTGCAGTTTTAGGGGCTATTTTGTGGCGTTATAATGTTGGAAATTTAGTTACCATTATGCATGTTTAGTGTGGTGATTTCTAATGCATTTCCTAAAGGAATAAGGGTATAGAAAGGTGTAGAAAGGCTTCACATTTTACCCTTGTTGTTGTGGAAATATGGACTGTTTTTATATGGATTAAGAGGTCGGATTAACATGAGAAGTATGTGTATGAATCACCTTAGTTGTTATTTTAGTTATGCCCTTAATTGGTGCTTGGTTATTGATGTTATTAGCCTCGTTTGAAAGTTGTGGATAGGGTATAAATAGGGGAAATGCTGCCCAAATTTTTATATGAAAAGAGAACCATTACTTGGTATATGATCTACACTAGTAAGCATGGAGTTGATATACGTGTTATTGTTGTTATAGGTTGAAGTACTAATTGAGGCGTATTCTACTTGTCGTGTTAGTATAACCGATAAGGTATGTGAACTATCTTTTCTTCTTTTGACATGTTCTACGTGTGAACTATAACTGTGGTATTGCTCCATAGTTAACTCTACTCTTAGAGGTTAAGGAATATTCATGTTATTGATTCTATGCTAAAAGCATGTCTAAATTGTTCCTAAGTCCTTATTAAGGCATATGAGACAGATGTTGATAAAAGTTTTTAGTAAGCATGGGAGCCGAGTTGACTCTGTTTATTTAAAGGAATTGTTAAGTATGTTATTAGTAGACGTGTTAAAACAAGTCATTGCAGCGTTAAGTGAAAAAGTATCGACAAACAATTATTATATTAAAATGATTAGAACGCCATCTACATAGAAACTAAGATATAACCAATTTATTTTACATTTTCTAGTTCACAGCTGATTAGATAAGATCTTTATAACAAAAGATAAATTACTCACGGCCCATATAAGAATTAATTAGGTAAATTCAGATCTGTTATCGTCATTCAGATGTTTCCATAATGTTAGCCAGAGGAGCGAGACGAATTTAGATTATCGAGTTGGTACAGACGACAAGCGGTATGTGAACTATCCTTTCTTCTTTTGGCATATTTATATGAAGTAAGTGTACGACGAACGTACATAGTTCTATTGAATCCTAATCCTTAATGATATGATAGTACTTTGGTTTTCCTAAAATGAAAGTTGAGTTTTATATGAAGTAAGTGTACGGCGGACATACATAGTTTTATTGGATCTTAATCCTTAATGGTACATGATATGATGGTACCTTGGTTTTTCTAAAATGAGAGTTCATTTTAGTGATTGGTACATGATATGTTGGTACCTTGGTTTTTCTAAAATGAGAGTTTATTTTAATGATTGGTACATGATATATTGGTACATTGGTTTTATTCCTTTGAGAGTCAAAAGATGAGTTAAATTGCACAAGGTTACTCATGATAACTACTCATGCAAGTGTTATTATCCCATTTCACAAAGAGTCCCATAATGGGTCGGGTACGTTATATGTATATGATTCCATGGACATGTATCCATGATGCGAGTATAGATACTCATGACAGTAGATATGATTTCATGGACATGTATCCATGATGCGAGTATAATCGTATAGATACTCATGACAGTAGATATGATTCCATGAACATGTATCCATGATGCGAGTATAGATACTCATGACAGTAGATATGATTCCATGGACATTTATCTATGATGCGAGTATATATACTCATGACAGTATATGATCTCATGGACATGTATCCATGACGCGGGTATAGATAGCCATGACAATATATGATTATATGGACAGACATCTATAATTTTGATATGACTCTCTCACTTTTCAAAAAGGCATAGTTGATTCTCATTTTTAAAAGGTCACAGTTGACTCTCTGTTTTTAAAAGGTACAGTTGGCTCTATTTTATATGACACGATTGGATCTGGTATTTGATTTTCATACTTATCTCTGTCATCTTTTGGCCAGTTATGATCTTATTTAATGTACTTTATGTTTACATACTTGGTACCTTGTTATACCGACCCCCTTCGGGGGGCTGCGATCATGCCCGCAGGTATAGGTACTCAATTTGGTGATCCTCGAGCTTAGGATCTTTGTTCAGCTTTTGGGATAGCACCATTATTCCGGAGCTTGTCATTTTGGTACAGATCTGCAGTTATAGACTTGTGTATATTCAGGGGTACGGCGGGGCCTTGTCCCGTCATAATTTACTGTCTTACTCTTAGAGGTCTGTAGTCATGTGTAGGCTGGACATGTACAATTGTAATTCATTTTGGCTATTGTGTATATAATGACAGCCTTACCGGCTTGCCTATGATGTTGTATGACAGTTTAGGGGACAGGATCCCTAGTTATAAGATTATGAGTTTTTCTTAAACTTTCGTTGGTTATATGTGATGTTTGGGTAGAAGGATGCCCAGATAGGGCACCAGTCGCGGCCCGTCGGTTCGGGTCGTGACAAGTATATTAGCATTAAAACATATAGTAGCCAATTCAATATAAAATATGAGACTTAAACTGTCATTAGTGTCAATGTCAGTAGGAAATAACAAAAATAGGAATCAATTAAATGGGACTGAGCAAAGGAGAAAGATAAGATGTTAAAAATAGGAACTGGAGAGGCTAAGAAAGAATACTAAGAACGGGTCAGTGCTTTGAGAAGCCTATCCACTCTTTCACTATTAGTGTGCTGGTACTAAAGCATATGATCTCGCAACTCATCCACCTTTACCCGCAACTTTTCATTTTCAACCCCAACTTCTTATTTTCAGCAATTGCAGCCTCAAAATCACGGCGAGAACTATATTTCTATGTTTTTTCAACCAATCGGACTTTGAGAAGAGCATTCTCAGATTTAAGCAATTGAATCTCAGAAGTTGTTGCTCTTGAGCCTCGATCAGAGTCAAAATGATAGAAGTGATGCCAACACCGACTTTCTTTGGCACACACTCACATTCTTCCAAAATCGTCATGGTGAACATTTGCTTCTTAGTGCCTAATGTGGCTTTTCCAATTCTGACTTTGAAATGCACAAGGACCTTTGTAAAAAAAATCTTTAAGGAAGACCATGTATGCCCTCTCTAGCATTTTCCACTTTGATCATATGCTCAATCATGATGGCTGGCATACTAATCTGATTCATAATAAGAAATGAGAACTGCGTAGCTTAGCAAGAGCACGGACAGGGCGTTTCATGCCTTGTTCAATTCGAACAGCTACGCTTCTTAGGGCTTTTGGTGCATGTCTAGCTCTTGCATGTAGGTGTTTTCTGGCATCAGATAGAAGCACCACCCCTGAATTTCTACTTCTTGATTTAAAAGTTGATAGAGCCTCGAGGAGGACCAGGTTTGCCACAAAGGCAATAGAGCGACCTTTAGTCCTTGGTAGTAGAACCTTGTTGACAAAGGCAAACATAAGCTAGTACTCAGGTTTAAGCTCCTTCTTGAGGAGACTTACTTTAGTAGTAGACTCCTCCATCCTGACAATCACATTCTTAAATACATCTGAGGCTTATCCCGATACAGTCTTCATCCCGTCAATTTGAACTTTCAAAATCTCTCCAAGTATTGACTCATTCAACACAAACTATGTCCCATTCACATACATGACCAGAGTACAATCATCAATATGGCATGAGTTTGCATAAAGTTTAGTCACTTCTGATTCATACACACAGGGTACCGACATAATAAAAAGAGTCTAATTTTGAAACTCAACTATCTCAATCAGTTCTTTCATGCCGAACATTTCAACAAGATTAAAATGAAAAACTCTTCCAACCTTTTGATTTCACGAGTTTTTCTTTCTCTCTTTCTCATTCAACACAACTTTTTATCTCTTTGAGAAACCTGCTTCCTTAGTGGTGTTACTCTTCCTTTTTATTTGAGAGAAAGGTCTAGTTTCACACTCCTCCTTTTGTGACTCACCAGTCTCATCAATTGACTTGTCACCCTTAGCATCATCAGATATTAAAACTTGAGACTTTCCTCCTTTGCTCTTATTTCCTTTCTTTGAATTTTTCCTGACAAGGAGACTTTCTTCTTCATCTTCATCAACTATCTTACTCTTTACGGGTTGACTATGGATTCTTTTTGATCCTTTCTATTTACTTTCTAATGACCCGATTTCCACTTTCTTAGTTTGTTTCTTTCTGGGGGGCTTTTGGGCAATGTATTTTCTAACTTTGTACCACTTTTTTTCTTATGTTTCGTACTACTAGTTGTCTGTTTACGCATAAAGCTAAGTATAATGTCTCCATATGAATCAATATCCTGAGTAGTACTAGGAGATCACAATTCCTTCACATGAGAAAGATCTCCCAATGGCACAACAAGGGTAGATACTACCTGAGAGATAGCATTAACTACTAAATTAATCCATGAGGAATCTGGTGACTCATCACAAATAGGAGCTTTCTTGAGTGCATGTGACTCAAATTCTCCTTAGGGTGAAGAGCTGGGTCCCTCCTTAAGTTCCCATTTTTCTCCTTTATTACCATTTCCTCCCTGAACTCCCTCAATTCTCTCACCATCTTCCGTGACCCGTAGGGCATCATCAAAACCAATAGTAATCTCATGTGTAGACTAAACACATTCTATTAACGACTCATTTTCCCCTTTGACATTACCAGATAAAATAGGATTACTTGATTTTGTAGTGGTATTCTCAATAATGTCCTTATCGATAACTTCTACATATTTCTGTGTAATACTAACCACACCATTATCTTACATGTCGCTAGAGATTAGGTTTTTGTTCATTTTAACTTACACCCCTGTTTCCTCAATCGGTTGGCTTGTAACCTCGATTTCATCACCATTTTCTTTTAAGTCCTTTGAGTTGGGAAGGAATTTTTACACGGAATCAGTTTTCCCACTTCCCATTGAGTTGGGCTTTTCAATCTGACCAGAAATCACGGACAAGGATACAAATTTCTTTGGGGTTCGGCGTTTACTAGTTCTAAGAGAAATAGAAATGGAGAATTTTGGGGATATGGCAGTGGAGGTTTGGTCGGTAGAGATTGGACATTTGAGAGGTGAAGCATGGGACATCCGTTTAGTAGATGAGGGAGCATTGGAAGGTAATGGTGTGGGGTTCATTTCAGCCAGGTTTAGAACATATTTTTTTTGGTGAAATATGGTTAAGTTTTGGTTTAGAGAGGAAACAGATGAGGAATGTAAAATAATAGAGATAACAGTTATGCTTTTGAAGGATGGGGAGAAAAAAATTAAATTTTACGAGTTTAAGTGAGGAGAGAGAGGTGAGAAAGATGTATTTAAGATGAAGAATGTAGCATTTGTGATTGGGTGTAAAAAAGAATGACCGGGTCGATTCAAGAACAATGTAATGATTTGGAAAGGGAATTATTTTGAATTTTGAAAGAGGAAACACATAACTGACTTGACACCTTAAGCAGTTTAAACACATATATGCACTAAAGAACTACTAACCTGAATCACAGGAACCAGGTCCTTGGATAATATTTTTGAAAATTTCAGGCAAGAACTCTAAAGTGTACGATATTTACTTATGCTCAAGTTGTCCTGAACATGTCATGCGTGTAAACCTGTAACAGTATAAGAGTGAGTTATATATCACCGAAAAAAACTTTTTAGCATTATACCTTTCCTCCTATCATAGTCAATCACTAAGGGAGCTTGTAAAGAACCAGTTAGTTGAGCTTGTACCAGCATAACTCCAATCGATTCCTTTCAACATTCTCCATGCTTAATGCATTCATGGAGATATATGCTACCCGGTCCTCCGATTTTAGGACTTCATACACATCAAACCCTTTTTAACAATGTCCCTTAGGACATGATGTCTGACATCCAACAAGTGCACATACTCAGTAAACACTCAAACATCCTCAAGTTATTGCTTTATCTAGAGCGGTTAAGCATAATAAGATGCAACGACTACATATTCAGCTTATGTAGTAGAAAGAGTCACAAAGATTCGTTTATTTGTACCCCATGAAATCAAGCCTGGTCACAAAAAAAAAGCATATGTGCTTTTTCTAACCACCATATATGCACACCCAACCAAGTCAAAGATTATCTCTTGAGAAATGAAAAGGGATCAGGTTCGTAGTCCCTTTGTGATATCTCAGAGTTCTTTTTGTGGAAAGTATCAATGGTTCTAGCATTCTCCATTTTAACAACTTTCTTATGTAGTTTTATTGACTTATCATAGTGTACTTTTGGAGTTCGCATAAATTGGTTCCTATGATAGTTCTGTCGCATGGTCTGGGTACTAGGTGTCATACTTGATTCCTCTGATGAAGTTCCTCCTATATCGATGCGAAGAGGACAAGTGCTTTAAGGATCTCATATTATTTTATGAGAAATAATAGAAGCACCACCAAGTTCCAGCATGCTTCTTGAAGACTCTCATCAGGGCTGTTTGAAGATTCCCATCTTTAGCTTCATCATTCTGCACACATTTGTCCTTTAGATCACTCAATTCGTCAAAGATCACGAGCATATTGCGTTCTTTCATTGAAGACTTCGTAGACCTTGCTATGTGAGGAGTATCCAAGAATAATACCCTTATTATTTTGAGCATTAAACCTTTCCCACAACCTTCTTACTATTGTTGAGACCCAAAGAACTTGCAGCCAAGAGCTTTTAGGCAAGTTAACTTGGGTTTTCTCCTATTGAGAGTTCATAGGGAGTTTTCTCAAGAAAGAACCTGATCAAAAACCACCTTCTTTGGCTTGAAGTAATATGTGACATATTTTCCTTCAACATAAAGACCACACACCTAGTTAACTAAGAACTTAGCCTGTGACATCCTGAGAACCAGGTCCTTCAACACCAGTTTTTTTGAAGGTAAATAACTTACAAGCTTGAGCCATATGTGTCATAGATTAGTGTCATCACCGCCTATGAATCTTATTTCATTTCCTCAATCTTGTTGATGACGAGAATGTGTCGCTTTGTCCCACTACCAAAAGACACACTCCCTTTTAAAAAGACTTTGAGTGAGAGAGAATCCTCTATTTTTTCAGTCATATTCTTGATGAAGCCATTATACATATATCATCTTTGAATACCTCTTTTCACCCCAACCTATAAGCAATATCACTGATTAGATTTGGGAACCCAAATCAGTTTGGTCCCTTATAATTGTAGAAATGGTGAATCACACTTTTTCTAGTCCATGTAAACAAGACATTTTTTCTCTTTTAAGGACCAGGTCCTTCCATTTTGACTCCCTTCTTAACAAAATTCTCATTTTTCTGAAGTGACTGAATTCTGGCTTTGCATGTATTCTTGTAATGGCCGGTCTGACCACAATGAGTGCACAACTAGTTTTTAGTTGCAGAGATATATTTGTTGTGGGGATTGTGAGGAGTATTTGTTTTCGAAACCAAGCCCTTGCTTACCACCTCCTTTACTCTTGTACATGGAGGTAATTACATTAGAGGACCAAGTCTAGTAAAGTGCCTTATCAAGATCAAATTTTATCCTTTTTTAATATTTCTTTAGTTGTCTGTTATTTTTCACCTCAGTAATGAGACTCATTTTCATTTTCTTAAGCTCATTCTCAACCTCCAGTTGAGTTTCACTAGCTACACTTTTTTCTTTAGAGGGAGCTTCCATGCTCCTTTTCATTTGATTTTTTGATAATATATTTTGTTGAGTTACCTCATCAACCTATTCTTTCAGATCTACAATGGAAACTACTAAATCATCCATCTCTTATTCTAAATCACCAATTTCATCATTTAGAGCAATTTTTTCTTTGACAAGAGCATGATAGGTATCAATTAACACATTTTCTAACTATATGAATTTCTTTTGAGAGTAAATTTTCAAGTTTTTTTGAACATCAAGAAAATTTATCTCTTCTTGCTCATCACCATCCTCTGTATCAGATTTGGCCATGAGTGCAAAGATTAACTCATATTCAGAAGGTTCATTGTCGATAGCCATCATTGAAGTATCACCTTGGTCATCATCATCTTTAGATTCACTTGATGACTCTCCCCAAACAGCAAGAGCTTGCTTAATCAGGTCATCAGTCACATCTTTCCTCCTGAACTTCTTATCAGAAACCTAGTTCCTCTTAGCAGTCCTGTCATTTTGATTGTCCTGCTTCTGAAGAAGACACTCTTTAATAAAGTGATCAGGTTTCCCACACTTGTGGCAGTAGCTGTCATTTCCTTTGAAGTTTCTGCTGGAGCTTCCTATTCTTGGGATTCCACTATTTTTAGGAACCATTTTTTGAAATCTGCGAGTGAGGTATGCCTTGTCAGCTTCGTCGCTGCTTGAGTCGCCTTTGGCAGATTTGAGAACAAGGTTTTCTCCTTCTTTGCCTCACTTTTTTCTAGTTTCTTCCTGGCAATCTTTATCTCATAAGTCTTGAGATTTCCAATCAGCTCATCAATGGTCAGCGTCTTCAGGTTCTTGGCTTCATAAATGGTATTTACCTTGCTATCCCAAGAGTCAAGCAAGACACCAAGCAATTTTCTGACCAGTTTGTTGGTTGTAATGACTTCTCCCAAAGAGTTAAGCTCACTGATTATAGAGGTGAACCTGGTATGCATCTCTTGGATAGACTCATCCTCTCTCATCTTAAATAACTCATACTCTGTGGTGAGCATATCGATCTTGGACTCCTTAACTTGAGTTGGTCCTTCATGAGCTGTTTATAGAGCTTCTCATATCTCCTTAGTAGATACACAAGATGAGACCCGATTGTACTCATCCGGTCCAATACCACAGACAAGGATCTTCTTAGCCTTAGTTTTTCTCCACAACCTTCATGTCCACATCATTGTACTCATTTCTTGCTTTTGGAGTAGTTGTAAGATTAGCTAGATATGTATTCATGTGAACATGAGGACCATCACAGATGATGTCCCACAACTCAGAATCTTCAGCCATGATAAAATCGTGCATCCTTGTCTTTCACCACCCATAGTACTTTCCGTTGAACCTTGATGGTCTGATAGTCGATTGTCCTTCTTCTAAGTTTGGTAGAACAACCATTTGAGATATTATTTCTAGGTGTTAACCTTTTAGAAAGCACCCGCTCAGATACACATTCTTTGTTTTGACCACCAGCACACTGCATCAGTGTTGTTGTACTCCTGCAGTGAACAGTATAACTTTACAACTGTATTGACTGATAGTCAAGGGAACGAATAGCAGACCAGGTCCCTATCTGGTTCTTCGACAGTTTGATAAATCATCAAAACATACAATACCTTGTAAATGACTCAATCTTTTGCTTTTGTTCATGCTTGCACCGAGTTTCTGAATGATTTACAATATGGTAAGAGTATATTTCCAACCAGAAAGAGATTTCCGAAAATATTTTTGAATACCTGTTGTTTTCTTTGCGATTTGGTACGGTATTGATAAAAAGGCAAACTTCTAATATAACTCTGGTTAAGGGGTTGTGTAGTTTAAATAAGTGTTGACCCTTATATGTGAAAGCAGACAGGTGTAAGAGATCCAATCATGTACTGGACCAACTGGAGGAGAGTGTAATGGAGGGCAGCCTTGTCCTACCTTGGCAGACTATATGTCGCGAAACTGAAAAATGAAGCATAAACCATGTTAGTTATTATTTTGACTTTGAAGTTCAATTGATAGTATCATATATATAGTATATTATTAATCAAACATGTAGCATGTCTGGGGGGAAATGAAAAGAAATTGAAGTTTACCCAAAAAAAATACTTTGGTTGTTACATAACAGTACTTCTCAAATTAAAGATTGCCATGTGCATGGTGATTTCATCAGCTACTATGAATTATACTGTAGAACTCCTTGTGATGTGTATACAATTTATAGGCTTATAACTTCTTTACATATAACATTATCATATCAGTAAAAAGGTAATAAATAAATGGTATAATAAGAGAAATTACAACAACATATCTAACGGTTGTTTCCGAGAGACTCTCAGCTCAAGACACGACAATGCATAAACACAAACAAAGCAGGAGAAACAGTCAGATCCAGTCAAAAAATTTAAAACAGTATGAAAATGCTGATATTAAAAATAAATACGTCATGATAGCGCATCTTAAAAGGAAGCATTAACTAACACAGGTAAATCGATTGTATAAAAACTCGTTGTACTATTAGTACATATAAATTAAATTCAATTTATTAATATAGTAGTAGTTAGGAAAAGCAAAGGGTGGCAATATAATGGAAGTGCCAATGGCATATCCTACGGAAGATGCTTAACTTGCTTTCGCTCTTACTTTACCTAAAAGTGACCACACATTCACTCAAGTCAATTCACTCTATTGTTGCCAACATGACCAACAAAAATAGGAAAAAAATTTACTCATATTCAGGTTCTATTTGTTAGGGTTTTAATAAATATTTAAACATAAATTTATATTTCTACATAAAAATATTGAGTTTAGATGAACCCGATGCTATAACTAACGCTGCATCCGGCTCTTCTCACACTATAGCTCGATATTTATTATCAAAATCTTTGATAAATACTTACTCTAAAATACATTTTATCACTTAATCTAATAAAATAATATTGTAATTTGATATAAACACTGAGTGTGAACTTTTCTTTTTCAACTAGCTAGCAACAGCATGATGTCCACATGCCTCTATAAACAACTAGCCAATCTTCCTAATCAAACCCTCCATCCCACCTCTCTCTCTTAAGACTGTTCCTTTGTGTTTGAGTTCTTGATGAGCAGCCATCCTTTCGCCACCAACTCATGGTGGCAAAAGGGTGGGGGCAGCTTAAGACGCTCTGATTTTTATGAATTCAGTCCTTGATAATAAATGAAAAGAATGGTCGAACTCAAAGGCACGTTCGTCTGGAGGAGGTGCTGCTATAGTCCCACGGTAAGGAAATTGCCATTTTCTTTTATGGTGATTTTCTAGTTAATTATGAAGGGCAACTTATATCCTTTGGCATTTTTACTTCCCTGTGAGTCTCTCTTCATGAGCTCGAGGAAGTTATTATAGTATGAATAATTAATCTCAAGGGCAAGCAGGATTTGTTCTAATCCTATTTGTACTTGTTGAACATGTTTAATTTTATGTATTAATAAATGTTGTATTTGGGAAGAGTTAAGTTGTGGAACATGTTTTATGTATTAGGCCAGTGGCTATAATAATGATGAAAGTATATTGTTTCTGAAATAATAAAACAAGAACAAGAATATTGTAGAGAAAGAGAAGAGATGAGAGTTCTTTATTTCTCAAGGATGTATTTGCAATGAAGGAAAACCCCTTTATTTACAGAGGAAAACTAATTTGGTCCAAAAGTCACTAATCCTAACTTTCTCTAAAAAAGTCACATTTTTAATAATTCGCATTTTGGCTGCCTCATTAAAAATCTTACAAGGAAAACCCAATAGGACACAACCTTGTAGGGGGAAGAGTACAACGCGTATTAACTCCCCCTCATGCATAAAAACTTCAATCCAAATACTTGAGTCTTCACATTCCAATCTTATGCATCATCTTCTCGAAAGTTGCAGTTGGTAAAGACTTGGTGAACAAATAAGATGTATTATATTATTACTCGAACGAATCTGTTGCACGTTGATATCACCATTCTTTTGGAGCTCATGTGTGAGAAACAATTTTGGTGAAATATGCTTTGTTATATCTCCTTTTATGAATCCTCCCTTTAGTTGGACTATGCATGCTGTTGGATCTTCGGTCATTGTATAGAGTTGCATCGACATATAATATTAGTAGAATCACGCCAAGTGCATTCCTGACTTGCTTTATAAACATGTTGTTTTTATATGATTTGACTGTCATGTAGACAATATCGTATGGCTGTAATCCCTCGTAGTCATAGAAAAATCTATAAATGCATCAATTACATAAAAAATATGACACTTCATTCACTAATAGGTGTTCCTTTGAGATATGCCCTAAGTGATCCTTCCATTGGTTTGTTTCTATCCAATTAATAGCTACATGTTTGATTTAACTTACTTATGATTGTAGTATTCTCCATTTTTACAACAACATATCCAGTGAAATTCCACAACATAAGGTCTGAAAAAGGTAAAGTATTCCGTATTTTTATCATCTCTAACCGCCACATGGTGAGAAATTGTATCCCATTCATTGGCTACGATAGACAGCTGATAATTGACACCATCAGTAACAGAAACAATTCTTCCTCCGTCCACTTCTTTAAGCACATAACTGTGTCCAGCCTTTTTGTTGAACTCATTCAAAGCAAATTTTGCAATTTCAACCGCTTTAGGATACTTTATTGGCTCACCAGCACCTAAAAATTATTTTGTTTCAGCCCATTTTTTGCTGAAGAAATATGCAAGAAAGTATAAAAAGTCACTAGGATTAAGAACATTGTAAGGGGGAGAGAGTTGAATTTCAAAGCCATTTTTCTTTTATGAAGAAATTGTAGGCTTTATATCTGGTATAGTTGGTTAGAATGAAGCGTTAGTAGATATAGCAAGTGAGCCGAGATGCGGCTCGGATATAGTAGGTCTGGACGCCCCTATGCAAACTAAGGGCCTAATTTCCTTCCATTTGAAATGCCAAATCGATTTGCAGATTTGGTAGTGGACTTGTTGGTTCCATGATTGATTTACTACTCTAATTGGTGCAGGTCTTTATTTATAGGAGAATTCAATTGTCTAGGTGAAATGAGATAAGAGCACAATTATAATTATTTTGGCCGTAATTAAATTGTGTTATTTGTATTTATTTATTGGTCTCCCATCCGGTGTTCGTTAGCCGTATTTATTGGTGAAGGTCTTTTTTTTTTTTACTATTTCATGTACATTTAGTAAATTGATTAAATCTAAAATTGAACTAAAACTCCTTTTATTTCATTGTATCTCAAGGAAAACCATAATTTCGATGCAATTCGGTAACGCTCACTATATGTTTTCATAATAAAATGATGTAAAGCAAGCACTGGGTAACAGATTATTAGTTACGTGATTAAGAATTTATGTTATTGATATGTATTAAACTGCTAACCTCACTTTAATTAGTTTACGTGTAATTTCTTTCATCCATTACTTCAGTAATTGATAATTTAAAACATCTTTTTTTATTAGATAGCAAGGTAGCATTTACTCACACCATTATACTCAATTAATTGTAATTAAAATGGAAAAGGGATTAGTACAGATCAATACATACAGGGCTCGTTTGGTACGTCGCACTGGACTGTATAATTTTACATAGACTGTATTGTATTGTAATAGATTGAACTGTAATAATATATAATGAACAATATTAGAGTATTAATATATAATTGATTGTATTTTTTTAGTACAATCCATGTGAGATGAGTCTCAAAAATGACAGTTGGATTGTACTATTTTTAGAAATAAGATACGATCAAAACGCCACCAAACGTATTATTTTTTTTGTCAGTGCGATCAGACATAACGTACCAAACGTGCCCACAATTTATACTTATATACAGTCTCCTCGGACATCACATCTTAAGCGGATCTATTCAACTACTCGATCGTCCTATTCGTTCAAATAGATAATTTATGGTCTGTAGTCAAAGTAATTTCATCACATTTGATGATTCGATCGATTCACTATGCATAGATTGATTGTACGCAACCTTCAAACGTTACTTTGAGATATGTCCACAAGGGATCCATCTCTTGGTTTATTTATGTCCAATTAATAACCATGAGTTTGGTTTAACTTCCTTTTATGATTGTAATATAGTGTGTTTCTTTTTTTGATTTCTCACTCAATGTTTGTATCTATTTTAGGGTCTCGATTAATTTAAATTTGTATTTTGTAAGGCGGTGGAGGGATCTTATCCATGTCACTACAACCTCGATAGTTACCAAATGCAAAGATATATAAGCACTGAACTGTAATATCCTGCACTTCGTACAAGTTTGAGGTGTTTGACGTTTCATCTCATAGTTGAAATGCAATATTTGTATAGTCCCAACTCCCAATATGATTCATGTGGCTTATCCAACAATAAAAATCAACCATGTTTAATGTACGTAGTCAAATGAATAAATAATAAGAGACAAAACTTTTAATTCAAATAGTAGTTCTTTCATACATATACTTCTATTGTAATAGCAATTCTGAACGGTTATACTTTTAATTTTTCAGAAAGGACCATCCATTGGAGGAAATAAATTTTCTTAAAATTGTCTGAACACACGAAAAAGGAAAATTTTAAAAATATACAATTTGCTAATTTACATTGCAAAAAAATCTAGCAAACAAAAATTTATTATATTTACATAAATATATAGGTATATATGTATATATATATATATATATATATATATACATATATATACATTAACATACATATACATTACAATACATACACTATTATACATAATTATATATACACATACTATACCTTTACACACCCAACTCCAACTTGACCATTCCCCATCACTCATCACTCCCACGGCCCACCCACGCTTCCTTCCACCCTCACCACCGCGCCACCACCCATCTAGATCTATTCAGGAGATTTCGATCTATTCTAGATTATCTCTGAGACATCGTCACTTTTTCGAGACGATCGAGATTTTAAGCGGAGGCGGCATACCGTGGCTGGACCGCGTGGGTGAAAAGAGCTGGCCACAAGGAAGAGGAGTGAGAAGAACAAGAGAGAGAGTACAATAGAGAGAGTGTGGAGAGAGAGAGAGGCAGAGAGAAGAATCTCCGAGAGAGATCCTTTCTCATCGGCTCGAATCCGCGTGTCCACAAGGGTGTCACGCCAAGAGTGTGTTGGGAAGAAGAGGGGAAGAAGAAGAGAAGTAGAAGAGAGGATGAGGGAGGAAGAGTGGAGAGAAAAGAAGAGGAGGAGGAGAGAGACGTTTTTTTTAATTTTATTTGATTTTAAGTTAATTTTTCATGATTAGTAGATTAATTAATATGTATAATTAAGGTGGTCATAACCCAATTCGTAAGTCGGATCGACAACACCACCCTTATCCCGAGTAGAGTAGTTTCCTACCTTATTAAAGTTAAACCAAAAAAAAAAAAAATAAAAAAAAAGTCTTAAATCCAATAATCCCAAAAAAAAAAGTCAAGTACAAGAAGAGAACAAAAGTCCAATAAAAAAAAAAAAATTAACGCGCCCAAGGCAATATCAGTTCGCCAAATAACAAAAATGGAATTAAGAATTAGCATTATTCAGGCACGAGCCACCAAGTAGCTCACACCGAACATCAAAAAACGTCCACCTCGCGATCAACCACTGGCGTAGAAGGAAACGATCGTGTATCAGACTCAACAAAAGTGCAACAGGAGTAGTATCAGTACAACACTAGTACCGGTAAGCATCATAGGCCGACAATGATTATATAACGCATGAATAAGTTGAAATCAGGTCTGCCAATCATATGTTCTTGTGTCAGCGTAAGTATGCAGAAGAGATTGTGTACATGCTAAGATGGCAAACTGCAAAGATGTGCCAACTCCAGTTGATTCTAAATCTAAGATCAGTGCTATGGATGGTGCTCCAGTCTCTGATCCTACTCTGTATAGGAGCCTTGCAGGTGCACTTCAGTATCTCACCTTCACCAGGCCAAGACATAGCTTATGATGTTCAGCAGGTGTGCTTATTCATGCATGCCCCCAGGGAGTCTCATTTCACTACTCTTAAGCGTATCATTCGATACATGAAGGGCACTCTTGATTATGGTTTGCACTTATACCCCTCTGCTCTAAACAGGTTACTTTCATATACGGATGCAGATTGGGCAGGGTGTCCGGACACGCGACGCTCCACCTCCGGCTTTTGTGCTTTTTTAGGGGATAATCTGATTTCTTGGTCTGCCAAGCGACATGCTACCCTATCTCGCTCCAGTGCCGAGGCTGAGTACAGAGGCGTTGCAAATGTAGTAGCTGAGATTTGTTGGCTCAGAAATTTATTGTTAGAACTTCAGTGTCCTTTGCGTCAGGCATCTATTGTGTACTGTGATAACATCTCTGCCATCTATTTGTCTCATAATCCGGTTCAACATAAGCGAACCAAGAACATTGAGATAGACTTATACTTTGTTCGTGAGAAAATTGCACTAGGCCATGTCAGAGTGTTACGTGTTCCATCATCCTATCAGTATGCATATATATTTACCAAAGGACTTCTCAGACAGTTATTTCTTGACTTCAGATCCAGTCTCAGCGTCCGGCCTCCTCCCGCTCGACTGAGGGGGTGTGTAAACATGTATATTATAGAAACAATTGTATCTCTACCCATAATTAGAATATTTTCATATATTGTGTAAATATAATTATGGTAAGACTAGGATTCCTCTTTTGTATAGACTTAGGATTCCTATTGTATAAGGGATGAATATTATACTCTATATATACTTTGATATTAATGAAAGACTCCCCAAAAAAGATTAATATCATCTTGCACAAGTATCAAAGGTTGTATAACTTAATGTTTACTTTTCGTCATTTATGAATTTAAGAATGTCTTTATAATGTTCGTTTGATTGCAATTATGTTTCTGGTAATGACACCATCGATGTTACAGAAATACTTGATAGTACAAAATCAATTAAAGGCTCCAGAAGAGCGCATATATCTAGAAGATCATGACACTGTGATTATGGAGAATAAATCCAAGGCTCTTGAAGAGCTTATATACTATTATGTAATGTGTTCTTGATTGTAATATACAAAGTTGTTATGATTGAAACACAAGTTATTGTAAACCCAAAGTCTACTAAAGTAAATGACTATCATATTGAAGCTATAAATGAGTGGAGGATTAAATATCTATAAAATTATAGTGGCAAGAAATATGTATGTGAATGGTTACCCTCTTCATTCTCCAAACTGTACTACACAAATATAATCATGATGAAATTACATGTCACGGAAAACCATAAGTTTATTGGTACAAAAAAATAATTAATGTCATAGTAAATTAGAAGTTTACTAAAATAAATAGCGCATGACGTGGTAAACTTAAAGTTTACTAGTATAAATTAATTTATTAGTCTGCATGAGAGATTTGGACATCTCGATTAAAATATGATGTCCATATTGAGTATTTGACATATATTGAAGAACTAGAAGATTCCTCAAAATTTTATTTGGGTTTCTTGTTTTCATGATAAGTTGATTATACTAGCTAATGTTGGAACTGAATTTCCTAAATTCTGAAAAAAATATAAACGGTGAATATGTGTCCATTCACCTGTTGTGATATTAAATAGACGCATCTATGATATGGTCACCTGTGCACTCATTGTCAACCTTCAGTTTGACATTTGCATAATTGCTGGCTCAAAAACAATTCATCTTGATAATTTTTAGAAGTCCGAAATTTTTTCTCCAAGAAATTATTGTTCAAATATGAAAGAGATCTTTTCCACCAAGAAAACCTTTTCCATCAAGAAAACCTTTTTGAAATAAAAAACAATTATTGTAAAATCAAAATAAGGTAAGAAATTCAGGGCAAATCCTAACAAATCTCTCCCTGGCTTGATTTTATGGCAAAAAAAATCTTGATTCTTCATCTTCATATAATCTTCATCAATGCTGCTTGTCATTGTTAAAAGTAGGTATGGTTGAAAATTTCAGCCTCGTGCTTTAAAAGTGAGCATATGTTGAAGCTGGAGCCCATGCGTTAAAAGTGAACATGGATTAAAATTGGCCCAAGCGTTTAAAGTAAGCAAGTATTGAAAATTTGAGCTTATGCGTTAAAAGTAAGCATAAGTTGAAAATTGGAGTTCATGCGTTAGTAAGCATGAGTGAAAAAATATTTTTGTATTAAAAATATGCAACAATATCGTTGAAAATTTGATTGAAAATCATTTATACATGTAGTACTCCAGATATCTCTTTTTTTTGTGACAAATGTTTTTATTATCATCGAGTTAGTTGCAACTTGAACTGATCTACCTTGAACGTGTCTATAACTTCGTTTAATCATTGGTTCAGATACCACTTGTTGGGGTCAAAATAGTCAGAACATCATGCAGAAGCTAACAATTGCAAACCTTGAACGACAGTAAATCAAACGACAAGGAAAATATACTAAAAAGACATAATATTATAATTTGATTTGGTCAAGTGACATACATACCAAAAAACTAATATAAAAAAACATAAACCTATTGAGAGAATAATATCACCACAAACAATACTCATTAATGACTACATTGTGGATGCTATTATATTTGTTTTGTGAGAGATGAATCTTCAATTTATGGAAGTTCGAAACTTTTCCTCCAAGAAAGTATTATTCAAATATGAAAGAAATCTTTTTCACAAAAAAAAAATTCATCAAGAAAACTTTTTTAAAATAAAACATAATTATGGTAGAATCTAAATAAGATAAGAAATTTATGACAAATCCTAACATTGACAATGCCTCCTACTACCCCATGTGCTTTGTCTATATCTATGAAAAAAAGTTCAATTTTTAGGAAAAATTATAATTCTAACACATCTTCACACAAAAATAAGATTTGTGAAATATGCATTGTGGCATATCAACAATATAGGGTCGTTTGGGAGTTTATTAGGAGCTATGTTATTTATATATTAAATCATGCATAAGTAATATCATATTTAGCAGCATTCTTTTACTATATATAAAATTAAATACATCTAATATGATATTCGGTTTGTAATTTAAAAACTCACATAATTAATACATACATAAAATTTTATGCAGTATAGAAGATGGAATAACTAAAATATGCATAATTAAATACTGTATAACTAATTCATGCATAAACTAATATATATATTCTCTCCTAATTAATTCATATGTTACTACTACCTATGTAACTCTAACCAGCTATCAAACAACCCTTGTTTTTAAAATGGCACATGGCGACACAAGCCTCACAAGGTGCTCAAAAGGAACTCGACGGAAATAAGGTGTCAAAATGAAATTTGTACCAAGTTTGAGGGTCTATCGGGTATTTAACAAAAATAAAATCAAATTTGATTAGACTGTAAATTGATGCTTCTCAATTCTCTTTTCTTTCTAGGGCTGGGCCGGGCCGAGTCGGGGCGGGACGGGACGGGGAGATAGGCGGGATCGAGCTAAAGTGCGGTTGGCGGGCCGGGTCCGAGCGGGATGAGACTGAGTCCCGTCCCGGTTCCGGTCTCGTTGGCTAGGGGTCGGGGCAGGATCGGGGAGGGGCATTTTTTTTTTGCACTTAATAACATATATATATAAACAACTCAATAATTAAACAAGAGTGTAATAAAAACATCTCAAAGCTGTTTTTGTGCCTCTTATATTATTTAATAGAAATATAATTTTTTTCTATTCTCCCTCCAGTATTTTAACAAGTCTTCTTGTCCTTCTTCATTGACAACTGCATGGTACGGTAAAGCACCCTGCAAAATAAAAACATCAAACTCACTAATTTGGTTAGTAGTGTTAGCACCATACATTTATTTCTGAGGCTTTCAATACTAGCCGCAGAAACAACATATCTTTTTTGAGGTTGTGTTGAAGAAGAAGAAGATGATACGGAAGCCGGTTGATTGCTAGCACTTTCTTCGTGATAATACTTATATACTTTTTTGCATTCATCTTGTATGATAGACAACACTTCTTCTTTGATTTGTTCAATATGTGGTGTATCATTTAGATTTTTGGGAGTTGAAGGTGGTAGTTCTGCTATACAATCATAAATAGTTTCAATAAGTGATTTACATCCGTCTATTTTAATAGACGGATATAATAAAACACTAATAATATAAATAGTGAAAATAGGAATAAAATATTTTTTTATTTTGATATATATTTTTTAATAGCCGTCTTATAAGTTGGTTTAGCCATATATTCATTAAGTAATAAAAATATGAGAGTTATATAAAATAACATAGTTGAAATAGTAGGATAATATATACCGGAAAATTCTTTTGTTACTTGATAAAATTTCTCTAAAAATACAATAAGTTTTTAATTTTGTCTCCATCGCTATCTATAAGCATATAAGCTGAATTTTGATTATGGGCGTTAAAAAATAAAGTTATATGTCTTCTATAGTCATAAGCAACAAGTAGTTGATGGTAAAAAGAATTCCACCTAGTGGATACTTCTTCGAAATTTTTTCTATAAGGTAGTTCGCAATCGTGACAAGTTTTTTTATATTTTTGTTCGTTGTATTCTATTATTTTTAACAACATAGTGTATATCGAATTGTATTTTTTCAAGAATGTCTGTAAAAAGTGATAAACCATCCTTTACAACTCAATTATATATATGACAGGCACATGTTGTATGAAAATGATCTGGAAAGGACGGAGTTAAACTATTTTTTAAAATATTAATAGCATAATTATTAGAAGAAGCGTTATCTAATGTAATAGTCATAGTTTTATCAGTTATGTCATAACAATTGCATATAGAATAAATATTTTCTGCAATAAAATTACCAGTATGTCTATCATCTATATATCTATACGCTAAAATACGTTTTTGCATAAACCATTTATAATCTATCCAATAACATGTTACAGTTAAATAATCATGACCGTTAGTATTACGGTCTATATCAGACGTAATAGATACTTTGTCAGGAAAATAATATAATGAATAACGTAAATATTGTTGATATTCGTGTGCAAGTTTAAATACATCTCTTTTAACAGTAGATCTAGGAAAACTTTTATAAGCAGGATTATACATTTCTCTAGTGTAATGAATAAAACCAAGAGATTCAGAAAATGAAAAAGGCAAACTCTCCACAACAATTAATTTTGCTAGTGCTTCCCTATCTCTATGTTTATCGTATTTAGGGCATACAATCTCTCATGTCACATGGTTAATTTAACCATGTTCTTGATCCGGGACAGTATGTGAACCTTGTCCCGATGGAGAGGGCGCTTGCACACCATTTTTGTAGCATCGTATTGGGCATACCTAGTTGGGTTTTTGTTTGAAGTGTCTCATTAAACCCCCCGTCCCACCATGACCTTGTGTAGTTTTAAAACTAAAAACCACTTTATAAATTTTACATATAACTACTTGATTCACTACGTCCCTAATAAAAAAATTGTCATGCATATGATTTTAATGGTCGTTTTGTTGGACCTTGTCTCATACTAGGGGGAATATGAGGCATTTCAGTTGAAGGCACATTAATGGGTGTATCATCTACATTAGTGGGTGTGTCATCATTTAGATCATCTTCTAAATTAAAGTCTTGTTGAGTTGCAGAAAATATGTCATCGTCTAAATCATACGGTACTTCAAGAAAATTTTCAGTATCAACAAAATCATCCAGTCTAGGAATAGAATGACTAGAACTAGAAGAAATACCCTTACCCTTATTACCCCTACTAGTAGAAGTACCCTAATCCTTACCTGTAATCATATATTTGAATCTTTCGATTATAATTATGCAAATAAATAATTAACGATAATGAAATTAAGTGCGTTAAATAAAATGAAGAAACAATAATAATTTAATGAAGGAACGAATGTACCAAACGACGACGTAACGTCGACGTGTAATCGAGAGGTTGAAAACTGAAACTTTGCTCGATGGATGATCCTCAAGCTAGTTGCCAACTTCACTCCCCAAATGAATAAATAAAATTGAATATTTAGTAGACAATGTAGAGATATAGATTGAGAGATTGTAGGATGATTTGTGAGAAAAATAAGATAAAATGAGATATTTATAGTTGAAAAATTGAGTTAAAGTGCAAATATAATAATTTAGAGATTAAAAATAAATATAAAGGGCTAGGGGGTTGGGGGAGGGAGGCAAAAAATGACCGCACAACGATCAAAATGTAAAATGACCGTTGGTGCACGACTATTTTTGCAAAGGGGGTTTTCGGGCGGGACGGGGGAGGGGCGGGACTGGGTCGGGATGGGACTTGGCGGGCCTGGGCGGGACGAGGCCATGTCCCGTCCCGGGTTTAAATCCCGACATCGATTTTTTTAAAGGGTCAAGTGACCAGACGCCCCGCCCATCGCAACCATAGTTCTTTCATACATCCATACTTCAATTTTGAGTTCACAGCTATCGGAACACATCAACTGCAATGACGCCAGTAACAACCCGTGAATTTCATGGATCTGAACGACACAAAATGATCTGAACCGCGATAAGCCGGACGAAGCCAAACCGGAATTAACTGGTTCGATTTCAGCTGAGGTTAAGGTTAGTGATGGTGGCAATGGTGTTGTTGTGTACATGGTCGTTCCTATACTTTTAAGGGTCCGGTGCGAGAAATAAAAAGAGACCATTTTTTTCTCATGAAAAATTAATATTAACTAATTAATATTAAAAATTATTGATCAAAACATCAAATAAATGTATAGTAAACACTATATTCGATTCAATATTTTTAAATTCAGTACAATAAATTATAATACTACAAAAGAGATACCTTAATGTCATTACATTAAAGATTTATAAGAAAAACTATCATTACATTAGACATAGAAAATTGATATCCTTGCATTTTTATCTGCAAAGTCATCAAGCAATCTTTCATAATCAAGAATGTTTGGACAAATCTATCTAATGTCCCTCTTTGAGACTTGATGAACTCTTCTTCGTGTCTTCTCTTTTTATCTTTTTAATGTCCAGACGGATATTTTTGGGTATGAGACATTTGTAATTCTCCTATTGAAACAAAAGACAACCCAAATTTAATGTAATTATGTAAAATATAAGTCATCCATTACCAATAAAAGCAATGTAAAATCTTAAGCTAAACACAATTAATTTAATGTAATATTGAGAACCCTAAATTAAATATAATATGGAGATTTGAGAAATTTGAAACCTTAAGCAAAATGGAATAAACATTGATGCAATCAATCAATGTCAATAGTGAATTAGAGCAAAATAATTTTCAAAACAATAACTTACCAAAAAGATCTTTACTTGAAAGTTGAGATTTCTACAATAATTAATGAGAGATTTTTTTTTTTGAATTGTATTTGTGGTGTTTTTAAAGGGAGAGAGGGCTGTTTTTTTTGTTTTAAGAGGGGAGCGTCGGACCGACTGGTTGGGGACTTGAAAATTGAATATTTATTTTTTTGTATAAAGAGGGAGGGGCAGTTGGACCGAACACTTGTAACTTGAACCTAAATTTGTTTAAAGAGGATGAAGCATATTTTTTGTGTTTTAAAACTTAAAAAAGATAAATTGCGCTCCTCATTGTATTCGAACACGCAATCTCTCACT
This sequence comes from Przewalskia tangutica, assembly GCA_029844215.1. Taxonomy (NCBI): domain Eukaryota; kingdom Viridiplantae; phylum Streptophyta; class Magnoliopsida; order Solanales; family Solanaceae; genus Przewalskia; species Przewalskia tangutica. The sequence continues at coordinate 89,514,495 of CM056738.1, read as the reverse complement.
AGAAAATGACTTTTGAACCTCTCACTAGTAAATGACTTTTAGACGCGGATAAGATTTGATACAATAAAAATAAAAATAAAAATAAAATAAAAATAAAAATAAAAATAAAAATAAAATAAAAATAAAAATAAAAATAAAAATAAAAATAAAAATAAAAATAAAAATAAAAATAATGGGGCGAGGCCCACCGGGCGGGCCTGTGCGGCGGCACCACCTTGACCGCCCCAGGACTGCCCTGGTTGTGTACAGGAGGAACAAGAGGTTGAAGACGAACGGCAATTCAAGTGGTAAACTCGTAAATGTCGATGTAACTAAGGGTAATTCCAGCTTGAAGGAGAATATTTTATTCCTAAACTCATAAATCTTCAAATAGTTTTTACGAAACCTAATCTGACTAAAAAAAAAAACTATTCCTATATTAATTTTAGGATATATAAATTAAAATATCTAATTTTGGTTTCTTACAACTTTAATTTTTCTTTTTCCAACAGCTAACAGTGAAGTCAAAGAAGAGTCGAGGATTAGGCGGTTCACACGGTCAGCTTTAGGGAAGAAGATGGAAATTCATAATGGAAACACTGAAGTTGAAGTTGTTGATGAGAGAAGTGGTGTAATCACGTCAGGTACACCTACGAAGAAACTAGAAATGAAAATGTCGAAGAGGATTTCGATAACAGGAATACCTACAACGGTTAAGGAGCTGTTCGAGACTGGTTTACTGGAAGGCTATCCTGTTTTCTACAATGGTGGGAAGAAGGTATCATTCTCTTACAATGTGGTCGATATTCTGTTTCCCACTCTGTTTGGATGGTTGTTACATATTGTTTATAATGTATCGTATTATATTGTATTGTGTTATATCGTACGATTGTACTATATTATTTTGATGAATACACTATTTGAATAGATTTATCGGTTTCCGTCGTTACTTGATGACATCAACATTTTGAAGGACAAACCTACAAGAAAAGTAGGTTTCGAGGTAGAGCTACTATAAAAAAGGTAGGATAGAGGATAAAATAAGATTATTAGATAAGTAAAGACAACAACAACATACCCAGTGTAGTCCCACCAGTGGGGTCTGAGGAGGGTGAGATGTATGTAGACCTTGACCCTACCTTTGTGGGGTAGAAATGCTGGTTCCGATAGACCCTCAGCTCAAAAGAAAAGAAAAGGATTTGAAGCATGATATCAAGAAAAATACGACAATAAAAAGCAAATGGCGCAACAAATAGTAATACATATCGAAGAAAAGAAATTATGTGATTACTAGCTAACTGATTAGATAAGTAAAGAGAATATGAAAAAAAGGTAACGGCGCGATCACACCAAATCGGTAGTTACACAAAATGAGACTTCTAGTCGTTACATAACGATGGATTTAACGTTACGATACAATAAATTTAAGTAACAATCAAAACAAACATTGTATTTAAACTAACAACACAATACAATAGGTAACAACCATCCAAACAAGCTGTTAATGTTATTTGCTAGCCAGACTGGCTGAATTTTTGTTTCAAATTTACCCGCAACAAGATATTGGAGAATAGCATTAGAGGCAGATTAGATTCTCTGTTTATATGTATAGAGTTGCCCCTCAATTATACTGGTTAAAAAAGAGTTACCTCAATTATTGAAAATAATCCAATCAGTTCAAAATGTTGAAGCGGTATAAAAGGGCTTACAAATCTCAATAAGTAGTTGTCTAGAAGAAAAAAATGAAAAATTGTATTATCATTATTGTCTGATGGAATGGGAATTACATAAATATTGTAACACCACGAAAGCTAAGGGGTCAATAGGTAAGTTTTACTAGAGATCTAAAATTACTAAAAATGCGTTTGGGTAAAATTCTTCTTTTGGTTGGATATGGCTTCAACTGTCCCACAGCTCCACAAAGGGGGATAGTGGGTGTATGCATAAATTTCTAAAAGCAGTATTCGTGCTATATCTTTACCGGCAGCACTCCTGCTAAATTTATAAAACCATTAATTTTGTAACTACATAAAGGTTAAAGCTGTATCATGTAACTTGCTGTTGATCCGCTTCCACTTTCTTTTCCTTAAATGTGTATGCATAAATTTCTAAAGTCAACATCATGCTAATCTTTTTTGGTCGGCAGTATGCATGCTAAATTTATAAAGTCATTAATTTTGTAACTACATGACGACTCATGTAACTTTCTGTTGATCCACTTCCAGTTTCTTTTCCTTAAATCTGCTCATTACTTATCTCCACTTCTTGATATGGGGACTTTTAAATTGCTTTTATGGATTCAGTAGTTATGTCTTTCATCTTAAGGTTAATGTTATCTTAATTTTAGGGAATCCCACTCCGAGGAACAATTAAAGATATCGGACTTCTTTGTTCTTGTGATCTGTGCAAGGGAACTATAGTGAGTATTTAGTTTTTTCTATTTTCTCTTACTTCCCTTTTATCACACTTTACTACTTTAGTCGTCTTAATAAACAGTTCTCTTAACTGATTGTACTATTTCACATTCTGCATCACTTTCGTAATGTTAGGTTGTCCCTCCTAGCAAATTTGAGATCCATGCGTGTAATTCATACAGACGTGCATCAGAGTATATCTGTCTGAAAATGGCAAGAGTCTCCTCAACGTGGTCAAAGAGTGTAGAAAAGGTTCCTTGAAAACATTAGAAGAAACAATTCAGAGTGTCATCGGTCCAGTTCCTGTGGAGAGAAGTCTCATTTGTCGGGATTGCAAGGGTGAGCTTGCTCATGTGAACTTGAATATAGAGACATGTTTCCTTACAAGGGTAATTAAAAGGTTTGTGCTTACTGTTATGGCTAGGGTCTGTTGTTGCAACACTAGCTGGAAAAGATGAACAACTTTGTGATTCATGCATAATTTCTTTAAGATCAGAAGCCACTCCAACACAGTCGATAAATACTGAAAATGGGTATGTTTTTCTAAAGTCACCTCATGATCTTATTGCTGCTGTTTGCTATCTTTTTCTTTTGTGCTGTAGTGGAGCCTGATTCTTAAGATAAAAGCTGAGCACCAGTTTAGATTTTTAGGATTTAGGTAAAAGGCTTAAAATTTGGGATCCAGGGGTGGAGCAAGAGTTCTGATTACGGGTTCCACAGAACCCAGTAGCCTTGGTCAAAATCTTGTATTGTTACTTGTGTTAAGAAATCTACTTTCCATAGTTTATTCAGAACCAGTAAGTTGCCTTTTCTCCAAAACCCATAAACTCAAAATTCTGGATAGGCCTTTTTAATGGGATGAGAAGACATGATGTGTAAGATCTACTATGCATCATTATAGTGCTTCGATTGTGCTACAGACTAGTATGGCTCACTTCTTCAGTACTTACTCCTTCCCATGTTTCTTTGTCAGTAAAACCACATAGAATTTTACGTGAAATGGAACAAAAGAGCACAATAGAATTGGTTTAGCAAGTTTTCTTGAATAACAAAGCGGATCAACAACTTAAACATGGTAGAGTTTTTTTATGTAAGACTTAAGAGAAACAATACTGGTTGGGTCAAGTAATCAGAAATGTCGGCAAACAGTTATATAAGACAAGTATTAACTATCAGTTGTATTGGTTGTAACTAATAGATAATAAAAAATTGTGTTGAAAAAACCCAGGCTTCACTTGTACGCCGTGTCAAATATATTTTAGTAATTGTATCAAAAAAATCAAGACATCACTTAAATATATAAAAAGGGCAGCCCAGTGCACTAAGCTTCCGCTATGCGCTGGGTCCGGAGAAGGGCCGGACCACAAGGGTCTATTGTATATATGTTATATGTAATAGTAAGATAATCTGTAATTTGTCGAAGAATCTATATTTTGTAGTTTGTGATGAAAACCCTCCAAAGCCCTGATGTTAAGAATACGGATATTGAGTTTAACTCAACCCTAAAAACTGCCTCATAAAATGAGGATTGCCCAAGACCAATGTGAGATGCTTAACACCTCTCATAAGGAGAGAACACCTAATTCCTCAACAAATTTGGACGCTTAACACCCATAGATGCACATGATTGGACATCTGGTGCATGGATAATATAACATGAAGACCCACTATTGGAAATCAAGATTAAGGATTGGTCTGGCTCTAATACTATGTTAAAAAATGTAACATGGTATTAGACACAGGTAGGATCTTGATTTCAAGTTTCACTTCCACCTATTATCAATTTTTTTTTACGTGCTTGACCCAACAACAACAACAACATACCCAGTACAATCCCACAGCGAAGGGTCAGGGGAGGGTAGAGTGTACACATACCTTACCTCTACCTTGGTAGGTAGAACGGCTGTTTCCGAGAGACCCCCAACTCAGGACAAAAAAAAATAAAAACAGGAAAAGGTCAGACCCGATCAAAAGTTAAAGATATAAAGCAGTAAAGCAATGCTAATAGTAAACTAGAATACGCCGTAGTGGCGCATCCTGAAAAGTAATCAGTAATTACGCAGATAAATGAAATAAATCAAGTACGTTAAGGAGCGTATAGTAGGAGAAATAAGGCTACATAAGACTATTAAAACAAAACTACGCCTATTCGTATGATATGCTAGGCATGCCTATCGTAATAACCCTACTCCTACCAGATTGTGGGCGTAAGCATGACTATGCTCCACTATCTACTAACCTTCTACCCTAATATGTGTCCTCCACAACCCCCTATCTAAGGTAATGTCCTCAGTAAGTCTCGCCTGCTCCATGTCCCGTCGAATCACCTCTCCCCAATATTTCTTCGGCCTGCCTCTACCCCTCCTGACCCATCCATAGTCAATCACTCACACCTCCGTACTGGGCATTTCTCTCCTCCGTACATGCCCAAACCACCTCAATCTCGCTTCTCGCATCTTATCCTCCACTGAGGCTACTCCCACTCTACCCTGGATATCTGCATTTCTAATTCTACCCTTCCTCGTGTGCCCACACATCCAACTTAGCATTCTTATCTCCGCCACTCTCATCCTTTGGGTGTGCGATGTCTTGACTGACCAACACTCCGCCCCATACAACATAGTTGGTCTAACCACTACCCTATAAAACTTGCCTTTTAGCTTGGGTGGCAGTTTTATGTAGCACAAGACTCTATTTCATCCACCCTGCTCCAATACGATGTGTGACATCATCATCAATCTCTCCATTCCCTTGGATAATAGACCCGAGGTACTTGAAGCTTTCTTGCTTCGGGATGACCTGAGTCTCAAGCCCCACTTCCACGCATGTCTCACGGTCGCTCTCGCCGGTGAACTTGTACTCCAAGTATTCTCTCTTGGTCCTACTCAATCTGAACCTATAGACTCCAGGGTCCGTCGCCAAACCTCCAGCTTAGCGTTCACCCCGCTACGAGTCTCATCAATCAAGACTATGTCGTATGCGAATAATATACACAATGACACCTCCCCTTGGATTTGTCGCGTCAGTCCATCCATCACCAAGGTAAATAAGAATGGGCTAAGAGCTGATCCCTGGTGTAGCCCCGTCATCGCAGGGAAGTGCTCCGAGTCCCCTCCTACTATCCGTACCCTGGTCTTAGCTCCATCATACATATCCTTAATCGCTAGTGTACGCCACGGGTACACCTTTAGCCTCCAAACATCTCCAGAGAACCTCCCTAGGGACTTTTTCGTATGCCTTCTCGAGGTCGATAAAAATCATATGTAAGTCTCTCCATTTCCCTATACAATTCTACCAACCTCCTAATAAGATGGATGACCTCTGTAGTCGAACGCCCCAGCATGAATCCAAATTGGTTCTCGAAAATAGACACGCCTCTTCGTACCCTCATCGCCACGACCTTTTCCCAAACTTTCACAGTGTGGCTCAACAGCTTAATACCCCTATTATTGTTGTAACTTTGGATATCACCTTTGTTCTTGTACAGAGGAACCATGGTACTCCACCTCCGTTCTTCGGGCATTCTCGCTGTCTTAAAAAATGACGTTGAACAACTCAGTCAACCACTCCAAGCCCTGCCCTGTCTGCGCTTTTCCAAAATTCAACTGGGATGTCATCCGGTCAGGCCGTTCTTCCCCTGCGCATCCTGCGAACGACACCCTTAACCTCCTCAATCTTAATTCTTCTACAATGCCCGAAATCCCTGTGCCTACCCGAATGCTCCAGATCTCCACACACAATGTCTCTATCTCCTTTTTCGTTCAAGAGTTTGTGGAAGTAGGACTGCCACCTCTGCCTAATATGCACGTTCTCCACCAGTACTTTGTCGTCCTCGTCCTTGATGCACATCACTTGATCCAAGTCGTGGGCCCTCCTCTCCCTCACCTTGGCTAGTCTGTACAACTTCCTCTCCCTGCCTTTTTCCTCCAATTCAACTCATAGGCGTTCGAAAGCTGCCGTTTTCGTCGCCGTGACCGCTAGCTTTGCCTCCTTCCTCGCCATCTTATACAGTTCCCTATTCGTCCACTTCTCCACCTCATCCTCGCTTGTTACCAGTCTTGTATACACTACTTTCTTCGCTTCCACATTTTCTTGAACTGTACCATTCCACCACCAGTCATCTCGATGCCCACCACGGCTACCCCGCGAGACCCCGAATACTTCTCCCGCCACATCCCGAATGCAACTGGCCGTTCTATCCCACATAGTGATCACATCCCACTACTTCCCCAAGCCCCCTTGGCTGTCAACCTCTCCCCATCTCCTTTGCACTAGCCATGGTCAAACTCCCCCATTTGATCCTCAGTCTGTCCTCCACAATCCTTCTCTTCTTCTCCATCTTAATCTCCAAATCCTTCACCAAAAGCTTATGTTGGGTTGTAAGACACTCCTTTGGGATAAAGAATTAGGGCCTCACATGAAGGAGCGTGTTGAAGATAATAATTTTACAACAACAACATAACTAGTGAAATCCCACAACATGGGGTCTGGGGAGGGTAGAGTGTATGCAGACCTTACCTCTATCTTGAAGATAATAATTTTAAACAAATAAAAGTATGATATCTCTTTAAACTTTTAGATGAGATAGCCGCACACCTCAACAACAACATACCTAGTGTAATCCCGCAAAGTGGAGTCTGGAGAGGGTAGAGTGTACGCAGACCTTACCTCTACCTTGACAGGTAGAACGACTGTTTCCGATAGACCCTCGGCTCATATAATACAAAAGCAACATCATAATAGCAAGAAAATTAAAGCAGAAAGGCCAATAAGTATCAATAGAAAATTAAGAATAAGAGATGCGAATGCTAAGATAAAATACAAGAAAATAACAAAAATAAAGGAAGGGAGGTACTACGAATCCTACTACTAGCCTTCTACCCTAATTCTCGACCTGCACACCTTCCTATCTAGGGTCATGTCCTCGGTAAGCTGAAGACTAGTCATATCCTGCCTGATCACCTCTCCCCAATACTTCTTCGGCCTTTCTCGACCTCTCTTCTAGCTCTCCATCGCCAGCCTCTCACACCTCCTCACTGGGGCCTCTGTGCCTGTCCCTTGGACATGTCCGAACCATCTTAGTCTCGTCTCCCGCATCTTGTCCGCCACGGAGGCCACCCCTACCTTGTCCCGAATCTCCTCATTTCTGACTATATCTCTCCTAGTCAGCCCACACATCTATCTCAACCTCCTCATTTTTGCAACTTTCATCTTCTGAACAACACTCCGCCTCATACAACATCGTCGGTCTCACTACAACTCTGTAGAACTTACCTTTAAGTCTTGGTGGCACCTTCTTATCACACAGGACACTAATGTGTGACATCCTCATCAATCTCCCATTACCTTGGATTATAGCCCCCAAATACTTGAAACTCTCTCTTCGGGACGACTTAGATAGTCGCACACCTCAATACATGAAAATGAGTATTATTGAAAATTATGACAAGTTTCAGAGGAATAAAGAGAGATATAAGAGGTAGCATTTAACCGGTGGAATAGTCGATGTGCACCACAAGTTGGCCCAGGCACAGGTACCCCGAAAAAAGAAGATAAAGAGTGACACATGGCTTTTCAAGAATGTCGGAGAGAACCACTGTACATCTTTCTCAGATATATTGGTTGCAGCTGGTACCAGAATATGTTATCTTGACGAATGAAAGTAAACTGCTTTGTGATTTTAGCTCATAGGTTTATCAGATAGAATTATAGCAATATAAAGAGGTGGTAAGTGGTTGAAGACACGATACTTATCATGGATTTAGACTTCCTTTGATGAGGGTCTGATTAGCCTTCAATCCTGTTCTTTTATTGTTGAGTTCTTTCTACGAGTTGGTAGTTGGTTCCTCTATTTATATATAATTAATAATGCATGTGTCCTTTTGAAGAGATGGTTGTCTGACAAATTTACCGTATTTCAGTTTGCATACTTGAGAATCTTATCAGCCTTTCTTTTTGTTATAATAATCATTCTTAATCTTGTATTTTTCTTTTTCCCAAATTCAGGGTGTTTGAGCCAGTTCTGAACTTAAATTCCTCCGGAACGTCAAATATGTCATCTGTTTCGCTTAGAAGCATTAGAGGAAGGAAAAAGAAAAAGTTGGTATTGTAGTTAATTGAGTCTGCTTGATATTTGTGCTCATTGAACTTTTGCTCAATGTGAATGAAGTGGATTCATGAACACGTACTGATGCTATTTTGTTTGCGTATTAAGGGCTGTGATAATGCATTCAAGTAGACAATCTCCTTCAGTGCATACTCTCTCCAGAAAGAAGTGGAAGACACCAAATAAGTGTGTTATTTTCCTTTATTGTTTTTTCTGTTATATTTTCTTCTTTTACAAAGTTAGTGAAAACGTAATTATTTTGTCATCTCTCTCTTCTGACCTACTTTTATTTGGCCCTTCAAGGTTAACGACGCCAGTTTTTATACCAAAGTCGGATGGAACTGCTACAATGTGCAGTTCATTCAGAAACAACATGCAGGGAAATATCTCAGAAAAGTTGGTGAATATTACTGAATTTGTCATTAGAGCTTTTTCTTATAAATTACCTTTAACTCATATGGTGGCTTTTATTGTTTAAGTCAGATTGTCAAAATCATTTGCAGTTTCTAAGTATTCGAAAGTTGCTTTGCCTGGTGTGTCAGTGCACTCTAGGACCCAATGGAAAATGACAAAAAGGTTGGTACCTGTCTTCTGTATTAGATATAATAATTGTGGATTCTTCTGATAGCAGTCTTACTTATATTGCTTAGTTCTGTGATATGACTTCCTTCAGGGATCAAAAGATGCATAAATTGGTTTTTGAGGAAGGTGGACTGCCTGAAGGAACTGAAGTAGCTTATTATTCTCGTGGAAAGGTTGCTGAGCGTCTCTTTTATGACTGTTTAATATAGTAGTTGATCCATTTGTATACACTGGATTTTTTCTCTGGTTTATTTTGTTAATATTGTTACTTGCTTATTTGTCGTTGGCAGAAATTGCTTGTTGGTTATAAAAAGGGATCTGGTATATTCTGTTCTTGCTGCAATACTGAGGTACAACCCCTTGCTTAGGGTCTCCCCAATTGTCCTGCGAGATATCCTGATGGCATTTCATTTTATGGTTAGGTTAGTCCATCTCAGTTTGAAGCTCATGCAGGTTGGGCATCACGCAAAAAACCGTTAGTCTTCATCATACTTTTTATCTATCGTTCAAATAATATATATCATTAGTGACCGTAAGTGTACCTAATTCTGCTTACGCAGTTCTAATGTGGGTACTTGACTTTGTCAATGTCTGCTGCAGTTATGGGTACATTTACACGTCTAATGGAGTTTCGCTACATGAAATTGCTATATCTCTATTAAAAGGCCGTAAGTCTTCAGTTAAAGACAATGATGACTTGTGCATCATATACGCAGATGGTGATAAACTAGTGCTTTGTGATGGATGCCCTAGGGCTTTCCATAAAGGTAAAAGTTGGATTTTTCTTGATTGACAGTTTTGATATTTTACAAGATACTTTCTTCTTCTCTTTGCTCGTTCTTGTGCGAGGGTCTACCGGAAACAACCTTTTTACCTCCCAAGGTAGGGGTAAGGTCTGGGTACAATCTACCCTCCCCAGACCCCACCTTGTGGGATTTCACTGGGTATGTTATTGTACTTTCTTCTCTTCTTTTTCCCCGGTGAATGATGATTGAGTTCACCATGTTCTGTTTGATCATCAATACATCGTGTTGCTTTCCTTTCTTCCTTTTCTTGGGTTTTCTGAGGTGAGGGTGGTGGTGTTGAAAGGAGCTAAGTGAATAAGAACCTACTTTGTAACTGATTTTTCAGGATGGGGCTACTGGGAAGAATCCGCCCGAATCGGATTTTTTGAGGAACGTATCGAGAGAGAATTGGATTTGGTTAGACAATGTGTGGTTCGTAAACAAGGAGTTCAGGAAATAGCTCATAATTGTGAATTAATTAACTCCAGTATTATTTGACTATTAATACTTCAAGTTGAATTCTATTTTTAATCTGCTATATACATTTATATGAAACTGTTAATGATGTGGAGTCTGTGGCCATCACATCTTAACTGAGTAGTTTCAAAAGTTGGTGTTCTATCTATGTTGAAGCTTCGGTTGATAGGAACAGAAGGCAGTTTCTGGCACTTCTGCTTGTGGATAATTTTTATTCTGATGCTCATTTATTAGTATGTACCTACCCCAGTAGCAGCAGACTTGCTACGACGCTTTAGATTTAAGAAATTGACTCAGAGTTAATTCATTAATTAGTCAAAACTCTGAAATCCTCAAATGACCTCTCACCTGCACTTCAGAGCACCCCATAAAAAATCAAACAAATCGGAGCGGGAATAATGATTAGTTAAGTGACACCCTTGGGTGTGTGAAGTTGTCGTGGTCCTCGTGGACACCACTGGGATAAAAAAAATAAAAAATCAAGGATTTGTTAAGTGGACACACTTCTATTAAGTGAGCCTTTATATAGCATTTTATTATTTTACCTGGACCTTTTAAATGAGAACTACTATAGTTTCCGAACCTGTCGAATAGGAGGATCTCGAAACATGCTGAACCAGCACCTAGTTGGTTAACTTGAACTTGATAAAATCTTGTACCTTCATCTTTGGTTAGTCCAGTTTCCCCTAGTTGTGTTCAGCTATGTAGGTTATGAAATATTGCTCCCGCCGTCTTAATTTTTGTGACGGTGTTTGACCGAGTACGGAGTTAAAGAAATTAAAGAAGACTTAACCAAATAAATTAAAAGCTTATAATCTTCGCCATATTTTCCCTTGTAATCATGTCAAAATATTATATGCAAAGTAACAAAGTGTTCTTTTAAATGAGTGGTGGTAAGATTTCCACATGTCTTCCATTTTTAACTGAGTGGTGGTGAGGGTCCCAACAAGTCTCGTCATTAAGAGTAAAATGAGGATGCGAATATTAAGGGTCTGTTTGGAAAGTCACCTGGTAATTGAAATTGATGTAATTACTATCCCCTAGTAATTGAAATTGGTGTAATTACTATCCCCCTAGTAATTACACAATATAGTAATTGCGAAGATTTGTTTGTTTGTCATAATGTAATTATAGTGTAATTACAAGCGTATTATTTGGTTACACAAGTGTAATTACGCAATTTGATTATATTTTAAAAATAAAAATTAATTATCTTTGTGAAGACCTTTTATGAGAAACTCTTAGAATGCTATTTGGATTCCAAAAGTTCCAATGAAGGTGTGTTTTACCTGGTTAGCCGCAAAAGGGGCGATTCTAACATTAGAAAAATTTGAGAAAGCAATAGGTTTTATGTGTTAGATGGTGTTACATCTGCGCAAGGAGACGGGGGAGGACGTGGATCGTCTTCTTTTACATTGCGGACTGACAATGAGGTTATGGTGGGATATGTTTAGGTGGTTTGGTACTCCTTGGGTGATGCCAAACAATGTGAAGGAGTTGATGGCCAGTTGGAAGAGCGGGAGGAGGAGGAGAAGACGAAGGGCATGCAAAGTTGTTCCACTTGCGCTAATTGGGGTAGTTTGGAGAGAGAAATAGGAGAGCATTTGAAGGAGTAGAGTCGAGCTTCTCCCCGTTGAGGAGTAGCCTTCGATCCCTTATTTCTTTTTGGGTCACTTAGAAAGTCCCCTATTGTATAGACGATTGGGTGGATTTTGTAGAGAATCATATGTTTTCGTAGATTCCTATTCTTTTGGTATACCACTCGTGTACGACCGATTATGGCATTGTTAATGAATGAAATACTTTACTTGATAAAAAAAATTAATATTTGACAAATATGTACCTTTATAAATGATAGGTATTTAAGATACATATTGTTTCTTGAAAATATATTATTTAATAATCATATATTTTATAACTAATATTGTTAAAATAGTTGATATATATATTTCTCAAATTAATAATATTTTAATTTAATTAAATATAAAAACTAAAAGCATACATTTTGTAAGTGTCATGGACGACATGTTTGAGAAAAAGATTAGTTTCATAATATTATTCAAATATTTGACAATTTTTTTTATCAATTCTAATTGAAAAAGAACGGAATGCAATATGGACAAATGGAGAATTGTCCCTGTCAGCATATGGTGGACAATATGGAAGGAGTGAAATTCTCGATGTTTTGAGAGCATAGAGAATGGATTGCAGAACGTCAAGTTGAACTACGTAGAACTGTATTTTACTGTTTTGTTTGGTCAGATGATATTGTTATCATTATTGATGTTTTAGATTCAATATAGGTAAACAGTAGAGTCTTGGAGTACTTATGTAAATATGGTTTCAGTACAACCTATGTACTGTTTTGCTCATATGAAATACAATATAGTTACCAGTTTCAAAAAAGAACTGCATGCAATTTGAAATAACAAGTCAATACTACTACAAACAATAACAACAACATATCCAGTGTAATCCCACAATGTGGGGTCTGGGGAGGTAGAGTGTACACAGATCTTACCTCCACCTTGGTAGGTAGAGTGACTGATTCCGGGAGACCCTCGGCTAAAGACAAAACATAATCACAAGCAGGACAATCAAAACAAAGCAAGCGTAAAGAGTAAAGAGTAGAGAAAGAGAAACGGGCAGACTCAGATAAGGAATTAAAACAGTATAAAGTACATTCAAACAAAACGAAGCAGTAGCTAACACAACTAAATAAGCTAAACAAAATACACTAAAGAACACATATCAAACAAGTCCATACTACTAAAGAAAATAAATTGGAACAAAAAATATAACGTAAATTGAAAGTTTATTTTTTTTAACATAATACTCTTATGTCAAATTCCAACATAACATAAAATAAGTTACAGTATAACTTAAGTAAATATAATTCAAAAGATAATGAAAAGATAAGTTTATAATCTCATTTCAACAACGAAATTCTACTTTAATGTGATCACTCGTTATATGCCATGTTGTTAATGACTCATTTTTCTAATATTAGGTTTAGTTTCAAAAACTAGAATAATAATGTTTATGCTAAATAAAGAAATTAAAAAAATACGAGAAATTACATGGAGGCACAAGAAGTAAAGATTGGAAAATGAGAAGAAAGAAAATGAAAGATAAATAATGTAAAAAGAAAAATATGCAACAACATACTCGGTGTAATCTCACAAAGTGGAGTCTGAAAGGATATGATGTACGCAGACCTTACCTCTACCTGTGTGGGGCAGAGATGTTTTCGATAGACCTTTGGCTCAAAAAGAATGTAGTCATGCAGGATTACAAGAAAAATAAGACAACAAAATATCTCCAGATATAGAATAAATAGAGTAATACACATAGGAATAATGTTCTATGTGATACGTAAATACTAGTATTAAGAAAAGGATATGGAAAGGCTAGCCCCCCACCTCTCTCACACACATCACGACAAAACTCAACTACCGACTAACCTTCTATCCTAATCCTCGACCTCCAAATCTTTCTATCTACGGTCATGTCCTCAGTCAGGTGATGTTGCGACATGTCCTGTCTAATCACCTTTCCCTAGTTCTTCTTCGGTCTACCTCTACTCTCCTAACTCCTGCGACTGCCAGTCTCTCACACCTCCTAACTGACGCATCCTCACACCTCCTTTTCACATGCCTGAAGCATCTCAGTTGCGCCTCATCTTGTCCGCCACGGAGGCCACTCCAACCTTGTCCCTTATAACTTCATTTCTAATCATATCTCTTATAATATGACCACACATCCATCTGGTCATCTTCATCTCTGCTACCTGCAACTTCTGAATGTGAGCGTTCTTAAAAAGAAAATATATTTTAAAAATAAAAACAATTTAAAAAGTAATAATAATAATAATAGAAATATAAAATAAATTAAAATAAAAACAAATAGGAAAGAAATTAAGTGACCTTATAATTATACCATGTTATTACACCCAATTCTTAACCCCTCCTTGAGAATTGAAGAGTGTAATTACTACCTCTCAATTACACCCGATTACATGTTGACCATGTAATTACTTGGCCGGTCAAACATGTCAAATTGTGTAATTACACTCAATAACACCCAATTCCAATTGCATGGTGGCTTTCCAAACAGCTCCTAAGTAGTTTCCAAAAAGAGAGGTCTCAAATTTGTTTTTAGGACATACTAAAAAGGAAGTGTGTCACGAAAAATGGGACAGATGCAGCCGAAGGAATAAGACAAATAAGGCAGAGGTTGACTATGCCTTTTCAGGCTTGGTGTCCAGGCAACACAAGAAATTGGAGCTGTGTGCAACTCTTTTTCTTCCCTTCTCCCTTCATCTGTCCATGTCTTCAAATTTAGTTCTTTTAGAGCATACAGTGGACTTACTTTGCTGTTTATGCAATAAGAGTTGAACGTTCTATTAAAGCTATGCACCACTATGAAATGGGTCTGAAAGATCATTAGCTTCTGCTAATTTTCTTGTTTACTGATTTTATATAATTAACCAACTTTGGTATGAATGATATATAGCCATCAGTATGTTTTGAGCTTCACTATACTCTGTAATGGTATATTTGAATTTTGGCTTTGTTCTACTTGCTTTCACATTTTACACCATTTAATTAATGTTGGCATGTTGCTTGCTGGTGCTGGTCATGATATAATGTTTCATCTATAAGCATTTGATGTGTAATTTCAATGGTCTATGCAGAGTGTGCATCATTATCAACTATCCCTCGTGGTAAATGGTATTGCAAGTATTGTGAAAGTATGTTATAGAGGGAGAAGTTTGCGGAGCGCAATACGAATGCCTTAGCCGCCGGCAGGATCTCCGGTATTGATCCCATAGAGCAAATAACAAAACGTTGCATTCGTATTGTGAAGAATGCAGAAGAGGCAGAATTTATTGCATGTGTTTATGCAGGTAGTTTTTTTGTTTGACTAAAAGCACATTGCAGCCAAGCATCTTAGCTTTGTTAGTTTGATCCAGCATGCCATTTCTTTTCTGTCTACAGAGCTTATGACTTTAGCAAGTCCGGTTTTGGTCCACGAACTGTCATCCTTTGCGACCAGGTCTTTCCTCTGCATTCTTTATATCTGTGTCTTATTCAACTAAATATATGAACTTGAAATACTTTATCCGCCGTTTGTTTTTCAGTGTGAGAAAGAGTATCATGTTGGCTGCTTGAAGAAAAGCAAGATCGCAGATTTAAAGGTTCATGCATTTTCATTTTAAGATTATTTCATGAATAGGTTCTTTTCTTAGTCCCATTTACATGCATTTGTTTTCCTTTATGTTTATTATTTTATTTTTCAATGATTATTTTCTGTTTTTTTTTTGCGGGGGGCTTTTGGCATTAAAAGTTAATACTTCTTGCATCACAGGAATTGCCTAAAGGAAAATGGTTCTGTAGTATGAATTGCAAGAGTATCTATTCTGCACTGCAAAATTTGCTAAACTCAGGAGAAGAGAGGTTGCCCGATTCTTGTTTGGATGCAATAAGGGAGAAGGAAAACGGTTTGGTTGCTGTTGGTGAACTTGATGTTAGATGGAGACTTCTGAGTGGCAGAATTTCCTCTCGTGAAACCAGAAGGCTACTGGCAGAAGCTGTTTCTATCTTCCATGTAAGCATTCTCTCTAATATCATTTATTTCAATGCTTGGTCAATTGACATTGGCTATGATATATAGGTACTTTAGAACAATAAAAGCTTGATGTCCACTCTATATTATGGGGGTTATGATATATAGGTACTTTAGAACAATAAAATCTAGCTCTCCACTCTATATTATGGGGGGGGGGGGCATATATGTACTCATGCTCTTTTTTTTGTGCAAGTGTCTTTTGTCATTCTGTGACTGGTTTTGTGAATGGTATGAACATATTCAGAATTGTTTATGTTGCATATCCAGAATTGCTAATGTGGGAAAACATGTCATGATTTTATATATAAGTATGATTTAAATTTGCTGTTCTGGTACTTCCTATATCATTGAAATGTTCTGGTACTTCCTATATCATTGAAACCAGTTTTTTGTTTGTGGAGTCTCAGATGATTTAATGTTTAATTGATGTGATTGGCTATTTCAAAGACACATGGAGCCCCCTTCAGCTCAAATGCCTCAAGAGGTAGTATTTGGAGAATTATGAGCAAGTTGTGGAATGAGTTTCAGCAGCATACTAAATTGAAGCTTGGTAATGGTATCAACATAAAATTCTGGTCTGATGTTTTGGTGGGGGGTCTATTACTTTCCTTTTGAGCCGAGGGTATAATGAAAACAACCTCTCTACCCCATAAAGGTTGAGGTAAGGTCTACGTACATCCTACCCTCCTCAGACCCCACTATGTGGGATTACACTGGGTATGTTGTTGTTGTTGTATGTTTTGGTGGGGGAGGAAAGCTTAAAAAATAAATTTCCAACTCTATACAATTGCTCTTCTAATAGAGAAGGCTGTGTTTCTGAATTTCACTCATCTAGTGGATGGCAGTTGAATTTAGGAGGAATTTCAATGATTGGGAGGTTGAGGAAGTTGGGCAATTACTACAACTATTGGATACAGTAGTGGTAGCAGAAGATAAAGAGGATGTTATTTTATGGACAGCAAGCAATGATAGGAAATACTCGGTCAAAAGCTGTTATAGCATTCTGCAAAAACAGTAGAGTATTTTGAGCCAACTTGGCCATGGAAAATGCTATGGAAATCCAAAGCTCCACTTAAGGTAGCCTGTTTCGGGTGGGTTGTTATTAGAGAAGCATGCTTAACCCAAGATAATTTGCAGAAGAAAGGTTTCATGTTAAGTAATAGATGTTATCTTTGTGAAGAGAATCTGGAATCAGTCAATCACCTTTTTATTCATTGCAAGGTGGCTAAGCAATGCTGGGAGCTCTTCCTAAATCTGGGTCGTGTAGTCTGGGTAATGCCTTCAGATGTTAGAAGCCTACTGGAAAGTTGGAATGGGCAGAAGATTACAAGTATCTAAAACCAGTTTTGGAGGACTATTCCTTTGTGTATTTTCTGGACCATTTGGAATGAGAGAAATAGTGTTTGCTTTGAGAACAAGAAGCACTATATTTCTAGAGTCAAGGACTTGTGTCTTCAAAATCTGTTTTTTGGTGTGAGAGGAATCTGCTGGATAATATGGATTTTTTGGATTCACTTGGGAACTCTGTAACTTGATCTTATTGTAGGGTTATTAGTTTCTGTACCTTTATGTACCTTCTTGGTTTTTTTGTTAATAAAACTTTTACCTTATCAATTTCTTTTTGGCTATTTCTTTTCATTTTACCCTCATTAGTGAGATGGCATTCATTACATATATTTTCTCAATTTCCTTTGGAAGTGTCTTTCAAGAATTGCTAGATTATATCTTTCATTGCATGTGTCAACTTTGAAGAAAAATGTTAGCATCAATTTTTTCATTGTTGACTTTCAGGACGGTTTCGATCCTATTGTTGATTCAGTAACCGGACTTGACTTCATTCCGTCTATGGTCTGTGGGTAGGTTCTGTTCTCCTTGTTATGCAGAGTTGTTTTTTCCATTAGTTTCATGATTGATCTAATCATAGAGGCGCTCTTCCTCACCTTCTCTTACCTCCTGCAGAAGGAATATTAGGGGCCAAGACTTTGGAGGCATGTATTGCGCTATATTGACTGTAAAGTAAGTAGTGCAGTATGTTCATTTAAAGCTTTTGATAGTTTAAGCCTATTATGATTAAATGACTTAAGAAGTTCTTTGGCTGATCAATGTAGCTCAACAGTAGTGTCAGCAGGGATCCTCCGGATTTTTGGCCAGGATATGGCAGAACTCCCTCTTGTGGCAACCCGTGTTGGTAGCCTAGGCAAGGTATAGCAACGGAGCTACTCTCAGGACGTTCCTACTACCATATGGCCTTTTGTTTTTATGTTATTTTATGGTTTGTTGCTTAGCAAATTTCTTGCAATACTTCATTGGGTTAACTAGAGTTGCATCTTGCAAAGCCAGTTAATCACGGGTCAAATTCAGAAGGTATTGCCTTATGTTTATATGCATTTAGGATTTTTGGTAGAAGAGTTGCATAACTCGATGAAAAGAATATCAGCTGTCCGGACAAGAAGCAGACAATTTTTATTGCGTGGCCATTTATAACCAATTTTTTTGAATAACTTGAATAAGTGGTAGATGTAGCTGGAACACATTGACCTCGGCATTTTCGGGCCACTGCAACAATGTCACCTTTCGCTGGATCGTTGGCCTGTTCTTTTAGCTTTTTACTTTTTTCTTTGGAACATATGTTCCTTTTGTTTTTTTAAACTTTAAAGTGACCTATAGAATAAGAAATGAGGCTTTGACGAAGAAATCAACGATTTTGTGGAAGCTAATATACTAATGCTCTGCTAAAGATGCATTGAGACTAAACCTGGTTAACACCCACTTTACTCTATCCATATATAGCAAAGGTGAATGTTAGTTGGCAAATTTGTGAAGTCTGATGATTCTGTACAAATATTATGTTATTTGCTTAGTTGCATGTTAGGGCAGTTTTTTTATTTAAAGGGGAACTTATGAAAGATATTTTAATGTTTACAGGGATACTTTAAGTTGCTGTTCTCCTGCATAGAAAAACTGTTTGCATTTTTGGGTGTGAGACGTGTTGTACTCCCAGCTGCTGTTGAAACTATGTCGATATGGACTCAGAAGTTTGGATTCGAGGAGTTAACACCAGATCAGGTTTGTTTCTGCATGTTCCCATGCTGGTGCTGCTGCATCATACATGGTCCTTTGATTGTTAAGCTGTTTGTATTCTTTGCAGCTTGTCAACTACAGAAAAACTTGTTGGCAAATGATTAGTTTTAAAGGCACATCTATGCTGGAAAAAATGGCTCCTGAATGTAGAATCATTCAGCAGGGGAAAGCTGAAACTGATGTTCCAGGTGAGTAGCTTGAGACAGATGATAGAAGTTAAATTCCCATTTGTAGATCCATTTTTTTTAACTTACATGTATATTATCAAATGAGCTGTAGAGGATCATATTTGTGTAAAAAAGTTCTATAACTCGAGCATATCTTGAGGTTGATTTTATGCTCTTCTCCCTCCCCGTCCTTACAGACTCAAGAGGTTCATTATCTATTTTTTCTCCGAAACATCATATTGAAAATGATTTAACAGGGTTCAAATCATCAATCAGTATCAAGCATGGCAGTGAACATGATAACTGTAAACATGTAAATATAGGAAATAAATATTTTCCTACCCATAATTAGAATGTTTCCATATATAGTGTAAATATAATTATGGTAAGACTAGGATTCCTCTTTTGTATAGGCTTAGGATTCCTATTGTATAAGGGATGAACATTGTACTCTATATATACCTTGATATTAATGAAAGACTCCCCAAGGGAGATTAATATCATCTTACATGGTATCAAGAGCTTAGAAAGAAAAACCCTAGAATTTTTCTACCAAGCAGCCGCTGCCCCCCCCCCCTCCCTCGGGCATCTCGCCGCGGCGCCTCCCTCTCTCTACCCAAATTCTTGGGTTTTCTTCTCCATTCCTCTATTCTCTAAATGGATACTCAGGATTCTTCCGATGTCCTTAACGCATCTTCCTCAACAAATCCTACCACCAAGTCATCACCCTCTTTTCATCCCGCCCTAACTGTTTCCAACATCAAGAACCATATCCCTATCCTTCTTGATCAAGAAAACAATCAGTATTCTCTCTGGGTTGAACTGTTTCGCAATCATGCATGTCTCTATAACGTGATTGATCATATTGATGACAAAATTCCGCGCCCTCAGGAGGTTGATGATTCTACTTGGCGTCGTCTAGACGCTGGCTTCAAACAGTGGATATATGATAGTATTTCTCAGGATCTGCTCTTTACTATCATGAAATCTGACTCCACAGCCTTGACATGTGGAATCGTTTGGAGGAAAATTTTCAGGACAACAAGCACACTCGTGCCGTGTATTTGGAAGAACAATTCAACAAAACACGTCTTGAAAACTTCTCTAATGTTTTTGAGTACTGCAAGCAGCTTAAACTTCTAGCGGATCAACTCTCCAACGTCGGCACGCTTGTTACTGACGCTAAAATGGTGCTCCAAATGATTGCAGGCCTTACTAAGGGCGAATATGATACTTTGACCACCATGATCCGCTACCAAGTTTTAACAAAGCTCGCTCACAATTGTTGCTCGAAGAAACCCGTCGTGCTAAGCAGGATGAGCACGCCCAACAGGTGTTAACTGTCGACTCGCAACCCCAAGATCAGACGTCACCGGAAAACTCCCAACAGCGGCAGGGCCGCGGCGGCAAGGGTGGAAAAGGTCGCGGCGGTAGAGGAGGTCGTGGCCGTGGTCAACAGAACTAGCAGCAACAACAACAGGGATCGCAGAACAACTAGGCCGCGGCTCTCGCCAGCGGTTTCGTCTACGCAACGCTCCGCAGTGCCGTCTGGCGCCCAAGATCTGACCGCGGATGCCTCAGATCCATGGCGCAAGAGTCCATTCCAGCACAAGAAATTTCTAATCCGTATTCTTACCGGTTTGTTGGGCCCATTCCACCTCGCAGAGCCCACTTACGCAGGGTCAGGTCCCGCAGCCCTCCTCCGGCATGACACCCACTGAGTTGGGTCAGGCGTTCAGCACCCTCTCTATGCAACAACCTGACAATACTTGGTACATGGACTCAGGCGCCACATCTCACGTCACCCAATCTGCAGGTACTATTCCTAAACTGTTTAGTTTAAAGCATCCTCAATATGTTACAGTTGGTAGTGGACAACACATTCCAGTTAAAGATTATGGTACCTCATACACACAACCTCCTCATCCACCCTTCTCCCTCAAAAACACCCTATATGCCCCACACATGATTAAGAACCTCATATCTGTCCGCCAATTTACTCGTAACAATTCTGTCTCTGTGGACTTTGACCCTTTTGGTTTTACTGTGAATGATCTTCATACGGGGACACCTCTTACGAGATGCAATAGCACGGGAGATCTTTTTCCATTCACCTCCGCTGCCAGATCTTGCTCTCCCGTCACTCTAGCGGCTATTTCTTCTTCAACATGGCACAATAGGCTTGGTCATCCAGGAGTCCAGTCTTTAATTTTCTTAGAGGCAACAATTTCATTACTTGTAATGGGAAGCTTGCCCAAAATTGTGTTTCTTGTTCTTTAGGCAAACATATTCGTCTTCCATTTAAATCATCTACTAGTATTACATTTGCTCCCTTTGATATTATACATGCCGATTTATGGACGTCTCCTATCTTTAGTTCTCTCGGTCATAAATACTATCTTGTGTTGCTTGATGATTTTTCACACTATGTTTGGTTATACCCTCTTAAATTTAAATTGGAAGTGTTTGCCAAATTTCTTGAGTTTCACAAGTTCATTCAAACACAATTTGAAAAAGACAAAATCATTTCAGTGCGATAATGGTCATGAATTCAATAACTCTATGTTTCACCGTTTTTGTACCAATAATGACATGGTAATTCGTTTCTCCTACCCTTACACCTCACCACAAAACGGTAAAGCTGAAAGAATCATACGCATCATTAACAACATGATTCACACCCTATTGATTCATGCCTCCCTCCCTCCATCATTATGGGTCTATGCTGCTAAAATGTCAGAATACGTTCTAAATATTCTCCCTACTAGCACTCTTCACAATATGAACCATACCGAAATCTTCTACCATAGAGTCCCCTCCTATGATCATCTACGGGTTTTCAGTTGTCTGTGCTATCCCAACCTTAGCTCTACCTCCCCTCACAAGCTCGCTCCTAGGTCCACTCCATGTGTCTTCCTAGGATTCCCGCCGAACCATAGGGGCTATATATGCTATGACTTGTCGACTCGTCAAATCCACATCTCTAGTCACGTCACATTCGACGAGACCACATTCCCGTTTTCGAATCTTCAAAAATTCAAAAACTGGATTACTCATTCCTTGACGAGCCTGCCATCTCTCCCATCCTCCTCGAACAACTCGCTTCTTTTGTCCCGTCCTCAATGCCGCGGCGCCATAATTCCTGCGAGTCGACCGCGCGCTAAATGTCCGAGAAGCATCGCGCTGTCGCGACTCCTGCTCCCGGCGCGGCGGCGCCTTCGACGGCTTCTCCCCCACCCTCTCCTTGTCCGACTTTACCCCCCGTCTCAGACCCCACTCAGCCACCCACTGTCCCTACTCATCCAATGGAAACTCGTTCAAAGCATGAAATCTTCAAACCCAAAGTCCATTTCAACATGCGCAAACCATCTCTCCACTTCCAAATAACCCAAAATTGCCAAACAAGACCCTAATGGAATGCACTATGTATGAGAATTCAATGCTTGACTAAACAACACACGTGAGATCTAGTACCTAGACTCCGAGGGTGAATGTAATCGTCAGATGTGACTTTTTCGTCACAAGTTCAGAGACAATGGGGATCTTGAGAGGTATAAGACCCGTCTTGTGGCTAATGGCACAAATCAGCAGAAGGGTATTGATTATGGAGAGACCTTCAGTCCGGTTGTCAAACCGGCTACCAATCGCACAGTTTTGAGCATTGCCATGAGCAAACACTGTCTGATCCATCAACTTTATGTGAAGAATGCATTCTTACATGGGGACCTGAGAGAAACAGATACGTCACGCACTGGTTCACCCATCCAGCAGTTCCTCACTATGTGTGCCATCTCCGTAAGTCACTATATGGCCTGAAACAGGCCCCCTCGTGCGTGGTATGATCGCTTTGCCAGGTATATTTTGCAGATTGGGCTTGTATGCAGCAATAGTGATACATCACTCTTCATTTTTCATCGAGGTAGTAGCACTGCTTACTTATTACTATACGTGGATGATATTGTTCTGACTGCCTCCTCAGATAGATTGAAAAATGAGATTATTGTCTTGCTTAAGTCCGAATTTGCAATGACTGATTTGGAAAAGCTGAGTTATTTCTTGGGGATATCAGTGATCAGGTCTGTTAATCACATGTTCTTGTGTCAGCGTAAATATGCAGAAGAGATAGTGTACAGGGCTAAGATGGCGAATTGCAAAGTTATGCCTACTCCAGTCGATTCGAAATCTAAGCTCAGTGCTATGGATGGTGCTCCAGTCTCCGATCCTACTCTGTATAGGAGCCTTGCAGGTGCACTTCAGTATCTCACATTTACCAGGCCAGACATTGCTTATGTTGTTCAGCAGGTATGCTTATTCATGCATGCCCCCAGAGAGTCTCACTTCACTGCTCTTAAGCGTATCATTCGATTTATTAAGGGCACTCTTGATTATGGTTTACACCTATACCCCTTTGCGCCAAACAGGTTGCTCTCATATACGGATGTAGATTGGGCAGGGTGTACGGACACGCGACGCTCCACCTCAGGCTTTTGTGTTTTCTTAGGGGATAATCTGATTTCTTGGTCCGCTGACAGCTACCCTATCTAGATCCAGTGCTGAGGCTGAGTACAGAGGCGTTGCAAATGTAGTAGCTGAGATTTGTTGGCTCGTAAACTTCATCGTTAGAACTTCGATCCTTTGCGCGCGACATCTATCAGGTAATCGTGATAACATCTGTGTCATCTATTTGTCTCATAATCCGGTTCAGCATCAGCGAACCAAACACATTGTGATAGACCTACATTTTGTTCGCGAGAAAGTTGCTTTAGGCCATGTCAGAGTGTTACATGTTCCATCATCCTATCAGTATGCAGACATATTTACCAAAGGACTTTCCAGACAGTTGTTTCTTGACTTCAGATCCAGTCTCAGCGTCCGGCCTCCTCCCGCTCCGACTGAGGGGGTGTGTAAACATGTAAATATAGGAAACAATATATTCCCTACCCATAATTAGAATATTTCCATATATTGTGTAAATATAATTATGGTAAGACTAAGATTCCTCTTTTATATAGGCTTAAGATTGCTATTGTATAAGGGATGAACATTGTACTCTATATATACCTTGATATTAATGAAAGACTCCCCAAGAGAGATTAATATCATCTTACAATAACAACGGAGCTTTGGGTCATTACTTCCCTTAAAAAAACTGTTTGTACCTCTATTTTTTTGGTCAACAAGGTTTCATTATCCAAAACTGACATGCTAATCTGAAGGTCAGTTGTAAATGATGGATAATCCAAGACTTAGGATTTTACATTTTTGCTTGGTTATTCGAGAATTAACGTTAATACCTAGTAACTTTGAGATTCAAAGAACTTGATTCTGGCTTTGTAGTAAAACTTTGTAAATGGCCACGTGATTTTAAGTCAATATGTGCAAAATACTTGATGCTGTTTACAGTACATATGTTTTTTTTCAACATTCTGGGTGTGTTTGTTATGGAGGAAAATATTTTTCGGAATCTGTAAACAGCATATTGTTGGGTCACTGTCTTGTCTCGAACGATTAATCTATTCAGAGCAGTCTTGTGATTAGCTTGCCTACCTATATGATCGAAAAAAAGAATACCATATTTCAGTCTTCTTGACAATTTCAACAAGTTGCATCATACTACAAGTGTAGGATGTTATCTCTACTTAACTTTTGAGGCTTTTGACAATTTCAACAAGTTGCATCACACACTTACAATATAGGGATTTACCATTTCACACTTGACTATGTAAATATCTTTTTATACCATCAATGGATAGAATTTAAACTAGTAATCCTAGTTAAGGGGTCTCGTGCCACACTCTTAACTTAAACACTCTCATCTATTTTACTCAGACATTTCGTTGACTTGGTCATTGAAATTCTCAAATATTTTTCTTCTGATTCTCTCATATGAGGTTCAGCTAATCCATTTTATGTCGTGATTGTGATTAAGTTCATAAGACTTCAAATTAATGTTTTGTATATCTTAAGAAAACAATCTGGCAGAAATGCAAGGTAAGTGTTGGGATCCGGGACTATGGATAAATAAGATTAAAATCAAAACAACAAAAATAACTGAAACAATTTTTGAATGTTGCCTATAATGTTGTGGCAACATTTCTAGCAACACTGATAAAAACAGAATAAACCTTAAGAGTATAAATGCAGCGGAAAAGTAAAGACACAGAGGTTTATATTTATATATACCCTTGATGGTCGATGACCAAAAGAATTGTATAAATTATATACAATTACAAATGAATTTCTTTTTACAAATTGTGCAATACAAACAAAAAAGAAATTATAAATAAAAAGGAAGTCACAAATGACTTTACCTAAGTAAAAAGATCTAAAAAGACAAATACAACATCTTCATTACAATTGCTTTTACATTAAGCTTAATCTAAAATAGAGATAACAATTGTAATGAGGGACAGATATTGCTAAAAGACTTAGGCTAAAATGTTTTGATCCAGATTTCTGAGTGAAATCCCGAGAGCTCTCTTGATTTTTTTATATTTTGATTCTGGATACCAATACTCTGAAATTTCTCCTCTATTTATAGTGTGAAACTTCCTTGAAACTCTCGCTGGTTGATTGTGGAAGTTGAGAGAAAGAAGGCTGCAGCTTGGACCGGTTCTTCATCCATGAATTTCTCAACAACTTTGACTTGGTCTCAAGTTGCTTCGACTCCAAGCTTGACTCCTTCAATTTCCACGTTTTAAACACTGCTCCATATTCAGCTTGCCTAGGACATTTTTAACTCACAGTAACGAACACTGTTTTGGCCGGAAAAATAGGCAAAATCGTTTCCAAAGATGTTGGAGGAGATGTTGCGGCAACATCGGAGACAACATCTGCAGGACACTGCGGATGTTGGGCAACATCATGCAACATCTCGCAACATCGAAGATGTTGTCCAGGCATAAAACCTGGTATTTCCACAACACTCACACAACATCAACAATCTCCTCCTTTTTGTCTTTCTTCACAAAACTCCATACAAACCTAAAAATGTCAAGGATACGTCTGATTGTAAATGTTTCCCTTAACATTCCAAACTCAACAAGATTGTAGCCATGCTCCCCCTCAACCTGCAGTTATAAGTTTCAAGTATTGTTATTTAGGTTAGTAAGAATATATGTTTGTCTGTCACAACATACGTACAACATTGTTGTAAGTACCAAGAGACTAACATCCATACATCATCCACAAATAAAATATATACATATATATTTACAGACTAAAAATAGAACTCTCTCATAGTCCACACATATCAATATCCATCAGTGTGAAGTAAGACAAATCAGTTTAGAAGAAATGTTAGTCAAAGTGTTGCATAACATTTGTCTCAACATATCTCCATACATGTATGTAGATACGTTGTTACAACACTAATTCCAACATTAACAATCTCCCTATTTTTGTCTTTCTTCACAAAACTCACACATTAACCAAACATGAACAATTCAGGTTCAGCATCATCAATCTCCCCCTTGCTCTTTATTCAGCAACAACATCATCATTCCGAGAAGCAACACCAGTAGTAGCAGTCTCCCTATGCACAATAGTCTCCCATGTATAGTAGAGCTTGTACAACTTCAGCTTCCTCCCCCTACATAGATAACTTCCCCCCCCCCTGCATAGATAACAATATTTTCTCCCCCTTTTTATGGAGAAAGCAGTATCATGAAATGAACTCTTGACTCTGAAAACAATCTGAACTGTCCTGAGTCAGTTTTGTCTAGATCGTTGATAACATTCCTGGAAACATCGTCATTTTCTGCTACCTTCTTTCAAGTCAAGTAAATGTTTCTATCCTAGAGGAAGACGATTGTCCAGTTTGCTGAGAGGTATTGAGCTTGGGTTCTTTGTATTCGATGGATGGCTAATGTTCATTGGATGGAGTGGTATTTGACAGTTGTGTTGACATTGGAGAAATATTCTATTGGTGAATATGTAGGAGAGGATTTTGGGAATTAATCAGGATACATTTATATATATGTATTGTATATATTTGACATTTGGACCAATGTAACATCTCACATACAATATATATATAACAACCATCCATGATTGGAGTGTGAAATGAGGATGAGTTCATCGGATAGATAGAAAACAACCCAAGGAGATGATTTTTTTTTTTAAATTTAAAACAAAGTATATTTTTTTCCAGAAAAATTCTTGAAATGACATGAAAAATAACAAACAAGTGAAGTATTATACACATGACAACATTTCTTTAAGCAACTCGCAACAAATTTTCTCAAAAAGTAGGTAGTGTAGATTAATTAGGATTCTACACTCCTCAAATTAAGAAATTAACGACATAAAACTGATTTTTGAATTTAAAAACAAAAATTGTCCAGTATTAAACGGGATTTGAGGTTAATGATTTAAATTTCAAAAATAAACTGGAATAAATAAGGCATGATAAACAAGAGAAAAATAATTTTCTGGAAGAATAATCAATATATTGGATTGTGATGTTATCAGTAATGTTGGGGCAACATTTTGGGCAACACAAGTATTATGACACCACATAAACTTCTAGATTTGACATTAACATTAGACATATTCTATATATTTTCCCTATGGGTTTGATCCCTGGACCAATGTAACATTTTTCATCGTGTCCTTAATCAAACTTAGTTGAACATATGCAGAATACTCCATGTCTTTTAAAAAACTGAAAATAATCTTTGAGGTATTTTCAACCTTCTTTTAAGCACATGGTACTCCTATACAATAGGAACAGTACCAATTTAGAGCTTTGCTTTTTATTTTTTATTTTTTTTATTTTCAACATTGTCAAATCTTTAGTCGAGGCTTTGCCTACTTTTGATACTCCCTTTTTATGATATATATAAATAATTTATATACACCATCGCAGAGAACAATATCATATTTCAGTTCTTGTTCTTGTAGCATCATACTTGAATGACCAAATGCATGCACAATACTGTAACATCGCCAGAATATATTGACAACCCAGTAATTGTTGTCCAGAATGTTGTGCAACATTTACCAAAAACAACCTTATTTAAAACACTGACCAATTTTTTTTTTCAAACTAGAAAATCTATCATGATCTAGAGTCTTGGTAAAAATATCGTATATCAAATAAATAAGATTGTTGCCAAGGTAACAATATCCTCTATTTGTATTCTTCCTATCATTCACATATCCGGCCCAATCCATGTTACTAAATCCTATTAAGTTAGGATAAGTGTCATTGGAATACCAAAATTCCCAACTCATATGTGCCAACAACATATCGAATAATACATTTTTCGGCATTTAAGTGGAATATTTTGGGACAGGCTTGAACCCATGCACACATAAATACACTACACATAATGTTGGACGACTAGTAGTAAGATACAAAAAGACTACCTATCATGGATTGGTATAATGTTGGGTCAACATCTTCACCAACATCGTCTTTACATACCTTTTTGCGAGAAGTCCATTGGAGGTTTCATATGTTTAGCATTCTTCAATCCAAATTTTCTAACTCGATTCTTGGCATATTTGGTTTGTGAGATGAAAGTTCCATCTTCACTTTGCTTTATCTGTAGACCTAAGAAATAAGTTAGTTCCCCAATCATGCTCATCTCAAATGTTGATCACATAGCCTCGACAAAAAGTCTTAAGGTACGACTATGAGGTCGAGCAAAAAACTATGTCATTTCCATAAATTTGAGCAATGATAATATCTACACCATGACGTTTTGTAAATAAAGTTCTATCAGATTCATCACGGCTAAAACCAAAATCAAGTAGAAGTCTAATCAAACGATCATACCACACACAAGGAGCTTGTTGTCACGATTCGAACCCCGGGCCCGCGACTGGTGTCCTACCTGGGCACCCTTCTATCCATACAACATAAGAAATTCACGGAAGCTAAATAACACTCTTTTTTTTTAAAACAGACAAAGATAAAGCCGACAAGGCCGCCAATATATATAATCAAACGGAACTACAACTGTACCCAGGTCCACCCCACATATGAATACAGACCTCTAAGAGTTTGACAACAACTATGACGGGACAAGGCCCCGCCGTACCTCTGACTAACCATAATATTGTAATACAAACTCCGTACCAAAATGATAAGCTCCGGAACAGGGGAGCTATCTCAAAAAAAAACTGGGCACGGATCCTAAACTCGAGGATCTCCAAACTGAATACCTATACCTGCGGGCATGAACGCAGCCCCCCGAAGGGGGTCAGTACAACAACTCATATAGCTATTCGTGCATGTGAATTGTCCGAGAACTTGTATTCACGATGCGAGATAGATTCCCATGAGATGTATATAGAGTATAGGATTACATGACTAGACATACATGGTTTTAAAAATAACTCTCTTTGAAAAAGAGAGGCTTATTTTAAAACCATGATCTAGATGTATTTGGTTTTCATACTTGCTCTATCTATTCCTTTGTACATTATGATCTGATTCAGATTTCTTGTTTACGAATAGCTATATGAGTAAACATATGCAAGTTAAAACAATCTTTGACTCTCATTAGAACAAATAATGTACTCTTTTAGAAAACCCAATACAATACCATGCCTTCCTTTTTAAATAACCCAAGACAATATCGTTTTCACAATAAGAGTTATATCATAATCATGGACGTTCTCACATGATTCCCGTAAGTGTATATAAGTCATAATCATGGACATACTCACATGATTTCCGTATAATATCTAAGTCATAATCATGAATATTCTCACATGATTTCCGTATAATATATATAAGTCATAATCATGGACATTCTCACATGATTTTCGTATAATATATATAAGTCATAATCATGGACATTCTCACATGATTTCCGTATAATATATATAAGTCATAATCATGGACATTCTCACATGATTTCCGTATAATATATAAGTCATAATCATGGACATTCTCACATGATTTCCGTATAATATATATAAGTCATAATCATGGACATTCTCACATGATTTTCGTATAATATATAAGTCTTAATCATGGACATTCTCACATGATTCCTCGGGTAGGTACATGCAATGTGTCCCGACCCACCATGGGACTCGGTGTAACAATGCAATCATATGACAATTTAAACCATCTTCTGACTTCCCATAAAGTCATTATAACAAACTTTTATTTTAGAAAGCTAAGACATTACCACGTCTTCTTTTTACACAAACCGAGGCACTATCACCTCTTTCCTTTTAATAAAACCAAGACATTATTATGTGATGTAACATTAGGGAGTTGGACTCCGACAGTACTAAGTACATCCATTTTTTTTTAAAAAGAATCCTCTCATGTAATAAACCCCAAGATACTAGCACCCGTAGTATCAAGACACTTCTACTTTCAAAATCAAATAACCCATACCTTTAAAGTCATTTCCACTTATAAAATAAATCAACTTATACTTTCAAAATTAAGTAACATATACTCTTAAAACCAAGTAACATATACTTTTTAAATTTAACTCGAGGCTTTAAAATCAAGTAATTTCTACTCTTTAAATCAAGTCACTTACATCTTTTGAAACCAAGTCATTTATACTTCATATAACTCAAGTCGCTTACTTTCAAAATCAAATCATATATTCTTTCTGTCACGACCCGACCCCGGATCCGTGACCGGTGCCTTAACCCGGGCACCCTTGTGACACAACATCAGAGAAAACCAGCGGAATATAAACTCACAATAAACAACCATAATGATATACAATAGTCTAGCCCAAAATGGCTACCCCAAAAGTACATAAGACCGAACAGTTACATCCTTAAACAAACCAAGTTATGACAAGACTACATGCCTCTAAGAAGGAGTAACACTATGACGGGACAGGGCCCCGTCATGCCCCTGAATGTACAAAACATCAACAACACCAGGGAGAACCATACCAAAAGTCGAGCCTCCGAAGAAATGGAGCTCACGACACTGAGTAAAAGATCCTAGGAATGAGGATCTACCACTGCTTTCCTTACTGCACAGATGTAACGCAGCTTCGGCGGGGTCGACACAACGCACAAGTATGTAAATCGAAAATACCGTAGTAATATCATAAGTCCAAAATACATGAAGTTATAGATAAAAATCAAATTATGTTGCAGACCGTGCCTTACTAACAATGAGAGTAACAAGTATAAGTATAATATCGCGTAAAAATAGAGGCTCATGATCAAACAGATCTCTCGCCGTAGTATCATTAAGCAATCCTACTCGGATTGTTTCACCCGCATGGATCCTGTGGATCCGCATAAGGCCATCCGTCTCGCATGGGACTATTTCACCCGCATGGATCCTGTGGACCCGCATGAGTACCATCGCCGTACTCGCATGAGACTATTTCACCCGCATGGATCACGCGTGGACCGGATCCGCATGAGTACAAGCGCCGTGACTCGCATCACGGGTAGCAAATCCATGGCATAAGTAGTAAACCATCATATTTGAGCATACCCGGGCCACCCATCGTGTCAAGATGTCCAAAGGAAAATAACAAGAATAACCCGGTTTACAGTAATAATATTTATATAACATAGCTCATCCGGCTATCATACATAACATAAGCACTACCGGCCTATCATATCATAACACAAGCACTACCGGCCTATCATATCATAACATAAGCACTACCGGCCTATCATATCATAACATAAGCGCTACCGGCTTATCATAACATAAGCAAGTTAAGAAATCCCCTAACTTCTTATTAACATTATTAATATATCCTCTCATTTTAGTATACCCAAGGCACTAACATGTCTTTTAATAGAAAATCCGGGAATTCAACCCAAGTACAATGTACTTCTAACCTTTTAAGAAATAACTCTTTTATACAAAAATTCCAAGATACTAATCACCATAGCATCAAGTTAAGATTTCCTTTCAAAAGAAGTCACATTTCCTTTTAGAAAAATAGTAGGCTTCTAAATCAAGTGACTTCATTTCCTTTAAAACCTTAGACAATCAATGCCTCAAAATCAGTTTACCCTTTTCCCAACTCAAAACATTTTTCCGTGCTTACTTTACTTAGAGTAAATCTCCTTTCGTTAACCTTCCATAAAGCTAATATAATCAACTTCCCATAAAGTCATTATATTCGCTTTATACATTAGTCAAATACATTTTTCCCTAAATCCAAGGGTTTTATACTTTTAAGATGAAACAAGTATCACATACTTAAAACAAGTGAAAGATATCAAATTCAGACGCTCACCGTACTACATAGATACAACTACTCATGCTCAAGAGGTAGGAAAACTCCACATACCTCTTCGGTCAATCCACTTGCCAAGTCCAAAATACCGCAAGTAATATGTCAACCTATAATGACCATAATACGTTTATCAACCTCTAGCTTCAACATAGAATTATTCCAAGTGTAAGTTACTAAATTCTATGGACAATCGACAAAGATTTATTTTGTTTCTACATACTTTGCCACCTTTCTCAAGGCCGAATTCAACATCCAAATGCCATATTTAAGGCTCAACAATCCAAACATATCAAAGGGGATTACACACCTAAACTTGGGTGTGTAAAATTCTGCCCCAAAAGGTACAACAATTCACTTAACAATTCTAAAGTAGTTTTTAGGCTACAACATGCTCATAATATCTTCTTAACCAATTCTTTCATATCCAAACCACATTTCTTGCATGCAATGACTCTAAGAGCATTATTTACTACCACAAGTTCTTTCTTCTTAACATGCAACACTAAAACTAATTCTAAAGGAAGAATCATTACCTTAGAGCTTTAGCCAAATTTTTCCAACAACTTGCTAGCTTCCTTTTCAAGAACACCACCACAACAACCTTCACAAGCTAGCCACAAGCTTCCTTCTTGCCTTTATTTTTTTCAGATTTTTCCTAAGGCTAGAATATCTCTTGGGATTTTAGAGAGAATGAGGAGCTTGAACTTTTAAGAGAGAAGGATGAGCTTTTGTCTAAGAGAGAGATGAAATATGACCAAGTCTTCAAGACTTGGTCAATATAATGCATGCAAAAATCAGATGGGGGGGGGGGGGGGGACACTTGTCACCCTCCCAAGGTCTTTTAAAAGAAAAATCTGATTTTTCCTAAGTTTTTCCGCCAGGAATCCTGCCTTGGCGCCGCGGCACAGCCTCCGCTGGAAAGCCGAAATTCGCTCAAGTGAAGGGGCCCTCAACTAAAAGATCATAAGTTTCATTCTCGACATTGCAAACTCTTTATGTCAAATACTTTTACACTAAAGGGGATAAAACAAGAAATATCCTAAGGGGCATGATGTTTTCCTTCATTACAAAAGGATAAAGCGAGTTTACATCATAGTAGTGTAGCTTCTCCGAAGGAACTGGAGTTACATCTCTTTTCCATTCAAGAGTTCTTATGCGTTTCCACGCCCCTTTGAGACCCCGAAAAAAGGAAAAATTCCTTTTCTTAGGAACACATACAAGATTCGTGACGCCGGCGCCGCGGCGTTGAAACCTCTGCGGACTTGAACTTCCGCGCGCGGCTGCCTCAGCCATGGGCGCTGCAATCTCAGCGACCCTCGCATTTCCGCGCTGCCTCGCATCCGCGCCGCGCCTCTGTTTTGCACGAAACGCATTGTTCGTCTGCGCCGAACTTGTAACTCCCATAACTTTCTACTCCGGCGTCCTATCGATTTAGCGGTTGGTTGCGTTGGAATCTAGACTCAACGAACTACGCCCTAGGCCTTTGAAACACTTAGGAACTCTCAATGTACCGGGTCATAACCCGCCTCAAAGTTGACTAAAAACCCGTCCGGAACCATCCGTCAACCTATCCTTTAAAATTTTTAAGTCTTACATGCTTTCGTACGCTCTCATACGTAGGGTCAGAACTACGGGGTATAACATTCTCCCCCCCTTAGAAACATTCATCCCGAATGTTCCTTCTAGGCTTACTCAAATCACAATATCGACATAGACCCTATTAACTATTCTTTTGCAAACAAAGAAGCTCCACGAGCCACAACATACTTAAGCGTAAATGTTAAATCAAAACTAACAAGCAGGAAAGTGGGTTACCTGGAGGTGTAGGGAATAAGTGAGGATACTTCTTCATCATGTCATCCTCTGCTTCCCACGTCATTTCCTCCCTGTTCTCGTTCCGCCATAAGACCTTGACGGAAGCCACGTCCTTCGTCCGAAGTCGCCTAACCTGTCGATCGAGTATCGCTATGGGACTCTCCTCATACGATAACTCCTCTGTCACTTGGACATCATGAACCGGGTGCACTCTAGATGGGTCTCCAATACATTTCCGCAACATGGACACATGGAAAACTGGATGTACCGCCTCCAAATCGGACGGCAGATCTAACTCATAGGCAACCCTGCCTACCCTACGGACAATCTGATACGGCCCAATGTACCTTGGGCTAAGTTTCCCTTTCTTCCCAAACCTCATCACGCCCTTCATGGGCGATACCTTTAGGAAAACCCAATCATCTATCTCAAATTCCAAGTGTCGACGCCGATGATCTGCATACGACTTCTGCCGACTCTGAGCTGCCAACAACCGCTCCTGGATAAGCTTCACCTTATCCATCGCTCACTGAACCAAATCTGGCCCGACTAACTGCACTTCTCTCACTTCAAACCAACCTATCGGTGACCTGCACTTCCTCCCATATAAGGCCTCATAAGGCGCCATCTGGATACTGGAATGGTAGTTGTTGTTATAAGCAACTCCACAAGAGGTAAATGATCCTCCATTTACCACGAAATCAAAAACACAAGCTCGCAACATATCCTCGAGTGTATGCGGATAGTGCGCTCGGCTTTGTCGTCGGTCACGAGGATGAAGCGCCGTCTCGAGACTCAAATGTGTCCCTAATCCACGAAAAGACATCGAAGTTAGCCTAGAAGCGGGCTCTCTATCGATATAATCGACAGGGACTCGTGCGTCTCACAATCTCTCTAATATATAATCGGCATAGTCCTCGGATGAACGCAGTCTGGCCGGAAGAAAATGGGTTGATTTAGTCGACTGTCGACAATCACCCAAATGGAATCGTGCTTCCTCCGAGTGGTAGGTAGCCTGTAATAAAATCCATATTTATCACCTCGGCTTCCAGTCGAATATCAATAGCTGCGATAGCCCACCGGACTTTTGGTGCTCAACCTTGACCTGCTGACAATTAGGACACTGTGCAACAAAGCCTGCCACGTCCCTCTTCAGGCCATCCCACCAATACACGCATCTGAGGTCATGATACATCTTAGTCGACCCCGGATGAATAGAATAACGAGCCGTGTGCCTCACGAGAATCTGGCGTGAAGTCTGTCGCATCGGGAACACACAACCGGCCCTCAAATCTTAGCACCCGTGGCGCTCGCCAAATAGACTCTTCTCTTTACGGCGGCATCTCGATACCGTACCTGTCGGATCCTCATATGCCGCCTCTTTACCTCGCCGACGATGGAAGACTCGACAACCTCCGAATCGAACTCCATCACTATCGAGAATCAACTAAGCGAACCCCAAGGCTCGCTGGTGATGTAACTCACGGACCATGCCGCCTTCCAGTTTGCGCCACGGACTACCCATCGATCTGCGACTAAGGCATCTGCGACTACGTTGGCCTTCGCGGGTGGTATAGGATATCAATATCACAATCTTGAGTAACCCTAACCACCGTCTCGCCATGAAATTCAGTGCCTCGATCAAGATATCTGGAGTCTCTTGCGGTCTGCACAAATATTCATATGAAATCTATATAAGGAATTGCCTTCAAATCTTCAAGGTACGATTAACTGCCGCCGACTCCAAATCGTGAGTAGAGTAATTCCTTTCATGCTTCCCTAACCGCCGGGAAACATAAGCTCTAACCTTATCGTGTTGCGTCAGCACACAACCTAGCCCAACACCCAACGTGTTACAATAATATCCTAACCCTCTAGTCTCTCAAGAGGGGTTAGAACTGTAGTCGTGGTCAACTTCTCTTCCAATAACTGGAAGCCTTTCTTGTACTTGCGAAATATTTGGGCATCCTTAATCTCGATTATGGTTCATGTTTCCCTTTCTCTGTTGCAACCAAACTTGGTTACTATACTTAGATCTGATTCCTTTGATCGGCGTAGCTACGACTTCGCCAATCACAATTTAGGGGGAGACTTCCTTGATCTCGTCAAGTAGTAATTCTATTATTCTTTCCCAACTCGTAGAGCTTATAGTCAGGTGTTCAACCTCAATTCACGGTATTACATCATCCAATGACTTGTCAAGATTTCTTATTGTTCGAGTGTCTACTCGTCTTGCCTTTATAAGTTATTTCAAGTTGTCCTGGGGTCCCTTACCTCTCCGTATTCTCTTACTATATTTCTCGTCAGTACAGATGCTACCACCTTTCCTCGAGACGTTCCTAATGCCCATCACCTACTAATGGTCCTTACACTAGTCTGGGGTAAACATATCTCGTGCAACTTCCATCACCATAGTTGTATTCTTTTTTATCATTCTGGTCATAACCTACCTTATGCTTATTAATAGTAAAGTGTTTCTAACTTGATCCATAATCGTACAGTTTCAAATATGCGTACTACCTGCATTTTTTTCTTACGACACTTTCACGACCATTTAAATGCGTCGTTCTTAATTACCCCCAACACAATACTTATCCACGGTTATCTAAAGCGTAACTTATGGCATAGCGATCATCAAGACCCTACGGTCTCCATCCTTCGCCTAACTACATGGGTACCACATAACCCATGTACGTAAGACTATCCTTTTATGTAGGGGAGAGAACTTATCTCCCTTCAATAAACTTTCCTTGACGTCACAACCCTAATCACAAGGTCCTCTCGTGGTCCTGTAAATATCTAATCATTACGCACCGCCTTAAAATCGTGTAGATTTTCAAAACCTACCAAAGATGCCCTCAGCTTTCTGCGACACCGTGATTTATTTTATTCTTGCCTTGCACATTTTCCTGAAATTATCCGGAAGGTCGTGGCCTTGACCGCCACACCAAACCAACTCCAAGTACCTCCAAGTACCTCCAAGGGCACTTAACATAAATTCCTTCAAATTCAAGTATTACCTACTCTTTGCGTCAATTTACCTCAATGAACAAGTCACACAGACTTATTAAAAACAATGATGCCAAAGAAGGAAGGATAATTCACTGGTTACCACCACTTCACTTCCTTACCGGTCGTACTCTTTTCCGTACTTCCAAACTTATTCTAGCTTACGTACATAACTTCCATAATAAAGCTGGCCCCCAATCTTGGAGTTACTAAGTCAAACAATATAAGGCCATTTCCGGCTCTCACACGGTTCGGTGGAATCGTCCACGAACTCAGAAAGCGATTAACGGACTCGGGCTTGTTCCCTCGTGACCCTGTCACGTAGCGGGACTACTATCAACTGATCCCACCCCATAAACGGGTACCTATAACCGTGTCGTCTTGATCACAACAACCATTACTTACTCCACACGGATCTCATCCGTACTATCCTCTTAAGCATACCACGTAGCTTAATTTACAAACATAGTCTCCCATTGGGCCCCTTAATTAAGCTTCTAAGGTTCCATTACTTTTTCGACAACTCATCGTCTCCTAATTATCTCAAACTAGCACGTAAAACCTCGATGAGAGTTCCTTAACTGCTCATACCTTCCGGTATCTATTTAGTCCTTACCAATCCACGGTAATCTAAAATCATTCTAGCGACACATATGTGACCTAAATCTGCAATCCGTATAGTGTATGTCACAATACCAACTATACTACAAGTATTACCAACACGATACGCAATCCACACAATCTTTCTGAGTCGTTCTTTGCTTTCCGTGGCTGCAAATACCATAACTGTTAGGGAGAGCGACCACAACCGGCTACATCGCGACGATCTTAGAGTGAGAAGAAATGAAACCAATCCTAAATATCCTGCGACCTCACGATTATAGATGTGGTGCACAACACACGATAATCAAGACTCTACTAGATCTGGCGTGTAGACCGCTCCGAGGATTAATCGCTCGATACCACTTTTGTCACGACGACCGGATCCGTGACGGTGCCTTAACGGGCACCGCTTGTGACACAACATCGAGAAAACTAGCGGAATATAAACTCACAATAAACAACCATAATGATATACAATAGTCTAGCCCAAAATGGCTACCCCAAAAGTACATAAGACCGAAACGATTACATCCTTAAACAAACCAAGTTATGACAAGACTACATGCCTCAGAAGGAGTAACACTATGACGGACGGGGCCCCGTCATGCCCCGAATGTACAAAACATCAACAACACCGGGGAGAACCATACAAAAGTCGAGCCTCAGAAGAAATGGAGCTCACGACTGAGTAAAAGATCCTAGGAATGAGGATCTACCACATTTTCCCTTACTGCGGCGTGACGCAGCCAGGAAAGGGTCGAGACACAACGTACCAAGTATGTAAAGCGGAAAATCGTAGTAATATCATAAGTCCAAAATACTGAAGTTATAGATAAAAATCAAATTATGTTGCCTTTGTGCCTTACTAATGAGAGTAACAAGTATAAGTATAATACTGCATAAAAATAGGAGGCTCATGATCAAAACAGGATCTCTCGCCCGTAGTATCATTAAGCAATCCTACTCCTGGGACTGTTTCACCCGCATGGATCCTGTGGATCCGCATAAGGCCATCCGTCTCGCATGGGACTATTTCACCCGCATGGATCCTGTGGACCCGCATGAGTACCATCGCCGTACTCGCATGAGACTATTTCACCCGCATGGATCCTGTGGACCGGATCCGCATGAGTACAAGCGTCGCACTCGCATCATGGGTAGCAAATCCATGGCATAAGTAGTAAACCATCCTATTTGAGCATACCCGTGGGCCACCCATCGTGTCAGTATGTCCAAAGGAAAATAACAAGAATAACCCGGGGTTTACCCGTAATAATATTTATATAACATAGCTCATCCGGCTATCATACATAACATAAGCACTACCGGCCTATCATATCATAACACAAGCACTACCGGCCTATCATATCATAACATAAGCACTCTACTATCATATCATAACATAAGCGCTACCGGCTTATCATAACATAAGCAAGTTAAGAAATCCCCTAACTTCTTATTAACATTATTAATATATCCTCTCATTTTAGTATACCCAAGGCACTAACATGTCTTTTAATAGAAAATCCGGGAATTCAACCCAAGTACAATGTACTTCTAACCTTTTAAGAAATAACTCTTTTATACAAAAATTCCAAGATACTAATCACCATAGCATCAAGTTAAGATTTCCTTTCAAAAGAAGTCACATTTCCTTTTAGAAAAATAGTAGGCTTCTAAATCAAGTGACTTCATTTCCTTTAAAACCTTAGGCAATCAATGCCTCAAAATCAGTTTACCCTTTTCCCAACTCAAAACATTTTTCCGTGCTTACTTTACTTAGAGTAAATCTCCTTTCGTTAACCTTCCATAAAGTTAATATAATCAACTTCCCATAAAGTCATTATATTCGCTTTATACATTAGTCAAATACATTTTTCCCTAAATCCAAGGGTTTTATACTTTTAAGATGAAACAAGTATCACATACTTAAAACAAGTGAAAGATATCAAATCTTGTACGTCTACCGTACTACATAGATACAACTACTCATGCTCAAGAGGTAGGAAAGCTCCACATACCTCTTCGGTTAATCCACTTGCCAAGTCCAAAATACCGCAAGTAATATGTCAACCTATAATGACCATAATACATTTATCAACCTCTAGCTTCAACATAGAATTATTCCAAGTGTAAGTTACTAAATTCTATGGACAATTGGGCAGCATTTCTTTTGTTTCTACATACTTTGCCACCTTTCTCAAGGCCGAATTCAACATCCAAATGCCATATTTAAGGCTCAACAATCCAAACATATCAAAGGGGATTACACACCTAAACTTGGGTGTGTAAAATTCTGCCCCAAAAGGTACAACAATTCACTTAACAATTCTAAAGTAGTTTTTAGGCTACAACATGCTCATAATATCTTCTTAACCAATTCTTTCATATCCAAACCACATTTCTTGCATGCAATGACTCTAAGAGCATTATTTACTACCACAAGTTTTTTCTTCTTAACATGCAACACTAAAACTAATTCTAAAGGAATAATCATTACCTTAGAGCTTTAGCCAAATTTTTCCAACAACTTGCTAGCTTCCTTTTCAAGAACACCACCACAACAACCTTCACAAGCTAGCCACAAGCTTCCTTCTTGCCTTTATTTTTTTCATATTTGTCATAAGGCTAGAATATCTAGTGGGATTTTAGAGAGACGGAGGAGCTTGAACTTTTAAGAGAGAAGGAGGAGCTTTTGTCTAAGAGAGAGATGAAATATGACCAAGTCTTCAAGACTTGGTCAATATAATGCAAAAATCAGATGGGGACACTTGTCACCCTCCCAAAGTCTTTTAAAAGAAAAATCTGATTTTTCCTAAGTTTTTCGCCAGAATACCGCCGCGCTGCTCGACGCCAGCGGCCGGCAAAACCTCGCGACTTCGGAACTTCCGCGGCGCCCTGTCATCTGGCGCGCTGCAACTTTAGCGACCCTCGATTTCCGCGCGCTGCCTCGTTTTGCTCAAACGCATTTATGTCCGTCACGCACCGAACTTGTAACTCCCATAAATTTCTACTCCGACGCCCTATCGATTTAACGGTTGGTTGCGTTGGAATCTAGACTCAACGAACTACGCCCTGGGCCTTTGAAACACTTAGGAACTCTCAATTTACCGGGTCATAACCCGCCTCAAAGTTGACTAAAAACCCGTCCGGAACCATCCGTCAACCTATCCTTTAAAAATTTTAAGTCTTACATGCTTTCGTACGCTCTCATACGTAGGGTCAGAACTACGGGGTATAACACTTTCAAAATAAATCAAGTCTCATGACTTTCAAAACCAATACAAGTATACTTCAATAAGCAAGGCTAGTATACTTCAAGAATAATCATGCCAATAGAAGGAAGTTAGTTCACATACCTCAGTGTTCTTCTACCAACCCGCTAAGTGGAATACGCTCACGTAGCACTTCCACCTATAACGACAATAGCATGTCTATTAACTACATGCCTTTAAGGGTAGGTTAGGGACTTAAGTAACGCTCCTATTTCTACGAAAAATTGGCGACACCGCTTTGTTTCTACGCACTTTTCCACCTTTAAAAGGCCCGATTTCAACAATAACCAAGACCGACTAAGTGCACAATCAACGATTAATCCAAAGGGGATTACACGCCTACTAGGCGTGTAAAATTCTGCCCCACAATCATATGTAAGCGATCTACAAAATGCATATAACAAGGTTGATAATTTCCATACCAATTTCGGCCTGGCGTCGCTTTCTCTATGACTCTTTCCTTAATTCTCCAACTCACCTTCCAACAATTCCATATAACAAATACATCTTTAAACATCAATGTTTCCTTTCAATTCTCAACATGCAATTAGCAACCATAATAACAACAATAACACTTTAATCCAATACAATATGGTCCTAAAATCGGCTACAACACTAAATTTGTCACATGCATTGCCTAAACTTCAAGTTTCTCTCAACATACATTCATTACTTCAATTATAACAACATGCAACTCAAATTATATCATAGAAGGAAGAATTTTATACCTCAAAAAAAGCCAAAACAGCCCCTAATTCGAACCCACTGCTTCGCCGAACAACCCACGGTTTTATCAAACTTTCTTGCCTAATTCCTCACTTTTTCAACTCCAATTCAACATGCATACAATCTGTGATGTTAACCCATCATTTATACACATTTTCTCTTCCAAAAACTTGTCTCAAAAACTTGAATTTCTCTGCTCAAAATCAGCCAGCAGTGGCGGAATTCACTGTTCTGTCAGCTGAAATTGTAACGTCCATAAATTTCTACTCCGATGTCTTATCGACGAGAGGTTTATTGAGTTGGAAACTAGACTCGACGAACTTCATTTTAGGCTTTTGAAACACCTAAAAACTCCTAATATACTAGGAGATATACCACTCCAAATTTGACTGAAAATCTACCATCAAATCCCGATTTTCTGCCCAGTTTTTCTCCAATATTTTGCTTCTATTTTCGTGAATAATGTAATCTAAGAAGAGGAGATGAAAATCTTAAATTGGGTATGGGGTTGGGGGTGGTTCTCGGCAGTAGGGGTGGGTTTAGAGAGGAGAGGTTTTGTGTATTGTTTTGAAATGAGAATGAAGAAGATAAACATATGTTTTATCAAACCCAATCTTAAAAATCTGATTTTGGCTAATTGCACTTTAGTCCCTACTAGAATAACTAATTTAATCCCTTGAGTAAAAATTAAATCTCAAATCCCTCTTTCTTTAATTTCTGAAAGTTTCATGAAGCCTCGTGTCCTTGTTGTCATAGCTTATATACTTTACTAATCCATAACGGGATATATATATGTCACGACCAGGCCAGGTGATCGTACCTGCAGGGGTACCACTATCAGTATGTATCGAGAGAATAGCGGAACATACATGAAACAAAATCTGTATAAGGTGAACATCACTAGCAAGCCGATAAGGCCGCCTTTCATAAAATAACTTAACCGAAAGTGAAGCAGTACATCTTATCATTCTGACCCGAACCCACAAACGTGACTACGGACCTCACAGGAATAACGGCGTGGCGGGGCCCGCCATACCACTGATTGTACAAAAGTAAATAACCTCGAGGAATCATACCAAAGACAAAGCCTCGGAGATGGAGCTTTCGAGAAAATGAGCAGTGATCCTAATAGTGCGGACAAATAGTTACTCGTATCTCGACTGCGGCGTGAACGCGGCCGAGGTCGATAACAGTACCAAGTATGTGGCGAAAATCGTAATGAAAACATAAGTGCGAAACAGTGGGATCGGGGATGAAATCAAATTACCTTTTCGTGCCTTACCATAAAAAGAACATCAATCATATACTCTGGCGGCATGAAGAATAGGAAGCTCATAAATCAAATACAATGGGCGTGCGTGGAATCCTTCATCACCGGCGGTACATCCAAGTAAACTCATGGCGAACAATGGAAACATACCGTGGAATCGCCCATCACCGGCGATGCGTCAAGTAACTCATAATCGAACAATGGAAGCATACGGTGGAATCGCCCATCATCGGCAGATGCGTCCAGTAACTCATAGCGAACAATGGAAGCATACGGTGGAATCGCTTCATCATCGGCAGATGCGTCCAAGTAACTCATAATCGAACAATGGGAGCATACGGTGGAATCCTTCATCACCGGCGATGCGTCCAAGTAACTCATAATCGAACAATGGGAGCATACGTGGAATCCTTCATCATCGGCGATGCGTCAAGTAAACTCATAATCGAACAATGGGAGCATACGGTGGAATCCTTCATCATGATGCGTCCAAGTAAACTCATAACGAACAATGAGCATACGTGGAATCCTTCATCATGGCGGTGCGTCAAGTAACTCATAACTTCTTTAGGCTTTTATTAACATACAAATGAATCTCATTTTCATGACCTTATTCAAGAAAAACCAACTCTTTAACCTTTCATAAAGTTATTAGAAACAACTCCCATAAAGCCGTTATACTAACTTTATGCCTTAAAGCTTTAGACGCTCATACTCTTTCATAGGGCCGTTATAACTAACCTCGTAAGGCTTATAACTCCTTATGTTTCAAAAGATTTCGTTCTTTTTATTAACCAAGAGACTTATACTTCAAATCAAGCTCACGCAATTTCCGTAATACTTCTTCATGTCACGAAGTCCTTTTCTACCTTATTTAGGATAAACCATTACTTAGGAATAAGTGGGTTAACTCTCTAACCAACTTAGACATTTCCTTAAAACAAGTCAAGTACAACAAATGGATTTACTTCATTTAAAACCCGTACGTCTACCGTACTATATAGTTCAAACTACTCATGCTCAAGAGATAAGAAAGCTCCACATACCTCTTTTGTCAATCCGCTTGCCAAGCTCAACTACATGAGTAATATTTCAACCTATAATAATCATGATACGTTTATTAACCTCTGATTTCAATGTAGAATAATCTAAACTCAAAGCCACTAAATTCTAAGGAAAATTGGGCGCATTTCCTTTGTTTCTACTCACTTTGCCACCTTTCTCAAGGCCAAATTTATCTTCCAAAACACCACATTTAAGGCTCAATCAATCCAACAATTCAAAGGGATTCCACACCCAAAATTTCGCC
This sequence comes from Przewalskia tangutica, assembly GCA_029844215.1. NCBI lineage: Eukaryota > Viridiplantae > Streptophyta > Magnoliopsida > Solanales > Solanaceae > Przewalskia > Przewalskia tangutica. The sequence continues at coordinate 89,470,061 of CM056738.1, read as the reverse complement.
CAATAAGTTTACAACAATTCACTTAACAATTCTAAGGTAGTTTTTAGGCTACAACATGCTCATAATCTCTTCTTAACCCATTCTTCATATCCAAACCACATTTTCTAGCATGCGATGACTCTAAGTGCATTATTTTACTACCACAAGATCTTTCTTCTAAGCATGCAACACTAGAACTAAATCTAAAGGAAGAAATGTTACCTTAAAGTTTTAGCCAAAACTTATCCCAAATATTGCTAGCTTCCTTGCCAAGAACACCACCACAATAATGCCAACAAGCTAGCTACAAGCTTTTTTCTTGTTCCTAACTTTGATTTTTCTTGGGTTTTTAGAGAGAAGGAGGAGCTGATTTTTAGAGAGGAAGATGTTTGAGAGATGACCAAGTCTACAAGACTTGGTCAATATAAGCCATGCAAGCAAAATCAGATGGGGACACTTGTCACCCTCAGTGGCCTTTTAAAAGAGAAATCGGACTTTCCAAGTTTTTCGCCCAAAAATCCCGCCTCGCGCGCTGAAACCTCCGCCTCTGGACTTTCGGCGCGCGGCCTGCGATCTGGCGCGCGGCTGAAACTTCAGTGACCCTCGGTACTTTAGGCGCCGCGATCCGCATCGGCGCGCCTGCGCTTTGCACGAACGCATTTCGCCCGATCGCGCTGAACTTGTAACTCTCATAACTTTCTCCGACGCCCTATCGTGAGCGAGCGGTTGGTTGCGTTGGAATCTAGACTCAACGAACTACGCCTAGGCTTTTAAAATACTTAGAACTCTCAATTTACCGGGTCATAACCCGCCTCAAAGTTGACTAAGACCGTCGGAATAATCCACAACCTATCCTTTGAAAATTTTAAGTCTTACCCTTTCGTGCGTACTCAAACGCATGACTGAACTACGGGGTGTAACATTCTCCCTAGAAACATTCGTCCCGAATGTTCTTTTGAGCCAATCTAATATCCTCGGTACTCCTCGTACTTTACTAATGGAACTTTATTATGCCACACACGGTCCTAAGATATCGTACACATATCCACTCATCACTATCACACAAGACAACAGACCCCAGTGCACTAACGCTATCTTAATTCTTTTCAAGGCCTAAAGGATTCTCTTATCGTCTTCCAACCTCTGCTAGCATACATACATAACCTTAATACCCTCGCTCATGGCATTCCATCATACAACAATCCTATCATGCATACTAATCTCTAAAGGGTCAAAGGTATACCTGACGTCATATAGGCGGGTCAAAGGACCGCTAAAACTGGGAACCGCTACCACGACCTCTGGCGTCTGCGGTGTATGAACATCTGCTAGCCATTGAAAGTGAAGAACCATGAATCGATCCAATAGATTGTGCCATCCGCTGTGGCTACAGTCGGACGATCTCGCCAAATGGCCTTGTTGGCGCAAGTGTAACAAGCTGTCGATCTAGTCCGACACTCCCCAAAATGAGATCTACCACAATGACCACATCGAGGCAAAGGTGGCCCCCCCTGCATACTATCTTCGGATACCTGTGAACCTGTCGCCCCGGAGCCTTGACCCGCTCCTGAATATCCCTGACGGTCAAACCACCCGCCGGAAGACCGGGAAGGGGCACTCTGGAATGTAGACCCAACCTGCTCTTGAGGCCGCCACCAAGCTATCCACGAAACCCCGCCGTCCCGGCCTCTTGGGTTGTGGACTGGCCGCCTCACTCTCCCGCCCTCAATCCGCGTGCAAGCGCTGCATCTGGCAATATCCATACCGGTGAAGAGCCACCCGATACGCACGATGTCGTAACGATCTAACCCCATCACATAGCGGTGAACTCGGTCCGCCATGTTTGCCACAATAGTGGCGCGTATCGGCGATGAATCAAACTACAGGTTGTATTCACGATGGTCTTCCCATTACGTCTCAATGCCAAAACCTATCCAAGCGGGCTCTCGCCGTCTCGGGAGGCAAAAAGTGACCAGGAAGGCTTAGTGAACTCATCCCAGCGGTGGAGGAGCACCCACACCTTTGACAACAACCACGACTCAAACCAATTCAACGCAATATCGCGTAACGGTAGAAGCTAACACAACGGACTCGTCTCCGAGGCCCTAAGCACTGCGTAGTCGCGCACTTGTCGGATAAACTCACGAGGATCCTCGCCGGACCTCGAACCATAGAACTCGGGTGGATCACAACTTAGAAAGTCCCAAATCCTTAAGCGTCGGCTCAGGGTTAGCCCGGCTCTCGGCGATCGCCACGCCACAATGCTAGTCAACAACGACCGCTCCCATAATCCCTATCTGCCCCGGCGATGGAACGAGGCTCACGGTACCGCGGTCTCGATGGCCGCTGCTGCCTCGAACTCCGTGAAGGCGGCGTCGTGGAACTTCGCCGCCAAACATCATCTCGGCAAAGGCGGGCACGGGCCTCGTAGCCTCTGCATCCTGCGTAGTTCCTCAGCGCCTTGCCGCTTCGGGCTCGTTGCTTTACGTGGAGGCATCATCGCTATAAAGAATACGTCGGAGGAGTCCAACTTATAACACGGCTCTAAGGCACGATCTCGAGTGAGAAGAATGAAACCAATCCTAAATATCCTGCAGACCTCACGATTATAGATGTGGTGCACAACACACCGATAATCAAGACTCTACTAGATACGATGCGTAGACACTTTCAGTGGACTAATCGCTCGATACCACTTTTGTCACGACCCGACCGGGGCGCGGCGGTACCTGCGGGGTACCTATCAGTATGTCGAGAGAATAGCGGCGAACATACATGAAACAAAATCGTATAAGGTGAACATCACTGTGGCCGATAAGGCGCGCTTCATAAAATAACTTAACCGAAAGTGAAGCGATGCATCTTATCATTCTGACCCAAACCACAAACGTGACTCTGGACCTCAGGAATATCGCGTGGCGGGGCGGGCCGCCATACCCCGATTGTACAAAAGTAAATAACCTCGGGAATCATACCAAAAGACAAAGCCTCGGGAGATGGAGCTTTCAGGAAAATGAGCGATGATCCTAATAGTGCGGACGGTGACTCATTATCTCGACTGCGGCGTGAGCGGCCCGGAGAGTCGATCTAACAGTACCAAGTATGTGGAATCGAAAATGCGTAATGAAAACATAAGTGCAGCAGTGGGATCGGGATGAAATCAAATTACCTTTTCTTGTGCCTTACCATAAAAAGAACATCAATCATATACTACTGCGGCATGAAGAATAGGAAGCTCATAAATCAAATACAATGGGCGTGCAGTGGAATCCTTCATCATCGGCGGTACATCCAAGTAAACTCATAATCGAACAATGGAAACATACGGTGGAATCGCCGTATCATCGGCGGTGCGTCCAGTAACTCATAATCCGAACAATGGAAGCATACGTGGAATCGCCGTCATCTGGCGATGCGTCCAAGTAACTCATGGCGAACAATGGAAGCATACCGTGGAATCCTTCATCGCGGCGGTGCGTCCAAGTAACTCATAATCGAACAATGGGAGCATACCGTGGAATCGCCATCATCGGCGATGCGTCCAAGTAACTCATAATCGAACAATGGGAGCATACGTGGAATCGCCGTCATGGCGATGCGTCCAAGTAAACTCATAATCGAACAATGGGAGCATACGTGGAATCGCTTCATCAGCGGCGATGCGTCAAGTAAACTCATGGCGAACAATGAGAGCATACCCGTGGAATCCTTCATCACTGGCGGTACGTCCAAGTAACTCATAACTTCTTTAGGCTTTTATTAACATACAAAATGAATCTCATTTTCATGACCTTATTCAAGAAAAACCAACTCTTTAACCTTTCATAAAGTTATTAGAAACAACTCCCCATAAAGCCGTTATACTAACTTTATGCCTTAAAGCTTTAGACGTTCATACTCTTTCATAGGGCCGTTATAACTAACCTCCCATAAGGCCGCTATAACTCCTTATGTTTCAAAAGATTTCGTTCTTTTTATTAACCAAGAGACTTATACTTCAAATCAAGCTCACGCAATTTCCGTAATACTTCTTCATGTCACGAAGTCCTTTTCTACCTTATTTAGGATAAACCATTACTTAGGAATAAGTGGGTTAACTCTCTAACCCAACCAACTTAGACATTTCCTTAAAACAAGTCAAGTACAACAAATGGATTTACTTCATTTAAAACCCGTACGTCTACCGTACTATATAGTTCAAACTACTCATGCTCAAGAGATAAGAAAGCTCCACATACCTCTTTTGTCAATCCGCTTGCCAAGCTCAACTACCGCAAGTAATATTTCAACCTATAATAATCATGATACGTTTATTAACCTCTGATTTCAATGTAGAATAATCTAAACTCAAAGCCACTAAATTCTAAGGAAAATTGGGCAGCATTTCCTTTGTTTCTACTCACTTTGCCACCTTTCTCAAGGCCAAATTTATCTTCCAAAACACCACATTTAAGGCTCAATCAATCCAACAATTCAAAGGGGATTCCACACCCAAAATTCTGCCCAATAAGTTTACAACAATTCACTTAACAATTCTAAGGTAGTTTTTAGGCTACAACATGCTCATAATCTCTTCTTAACCCATTCTTCATATCCAAACCACATTTTCTAGCATGCAATGACTCTAAGTGCATTATTTTACTACCACAAGATCTTTCTTCTAAGCATGCAACACTAGAACTAAATCTAAAGGAAGAAATGTAACCTTAAACTTATAGCCAAAACTTATCCAAAATATTGCTAGCTGCCTTGCCAAGAAAACAACCACAATAAGGCCAACAAGATAGCTACAAGCTTCTTTTTCTTGTTCTAACTTTGATTTTTCTTGGGTTTTAGAGAGAAGGAGTGATTTTTAGAGAGGAAGTGGTTTGAGAGATGCCCAAGTCTACAAGACTTGGTCAATATAAGCCATGCAAGCAAAATCAGATGGGGACACTTGTCACCCTCCTGTGGCCTTTTAAAAGAGAAATCAGACTTTCCTAAGTTTTTCCGCCCAAAAATCCCGCCTCGGCGCGTGCCTGAAACCTCCGCCACTCTACGGACTTTCGGCGCGCCACTGCGATCTGGCGCTGAAACTTCAGTGACCCTACCGTACTTTAGGCGCCGCGGCCCTGCATCCGGCGCCGCGGCCTACGCTTTGCTCAAACGCATTTACGCGCATTGCGAACTTGTAACTCTCATAACTTTCTACTCCGACGTCCTATCGACGAACGGTTGGTTGCGTTGGAATCTAGACTCAACGAACTACGCCCTAGGCTTTTAAAATACTTAGGAACTCTCAATTTACCGGGTCATAACCCGCCTCAAAGTTGACTAAGACCCGCCCGGAATAATCCGTCAACCTATCCTTTGAAAATTTTAAGTCTTACCCCCTTTCGTACGTACTCAAACGCATGACCTGAACTACGGGGTGTAACATTCTCCCCCCCTTAGAAACATTCGTCCCCGAATGTTCTTTTGGAGCCAATCTAATATCCCTCGGTACTCCCTCGTACTTTACACTAATGGAACTTTATTATGCCACATGGTCCCAAGATATCGTACACATATCCACTCATCACTATCACACAAGACAACAGACCCCAAGGGTGCACTAACGCTATCTTAATTCTTTTCAAGGCCTAAAAGGATTCTCTTATCGTACTTCCAACCTACTGCTAGCATACATACATAACCTTAATACCCTCCACTCATGGCATTCCATCATACAACAATCCTATCATGCATACTAATCTCTAAAGGGTCAAAGGTATACCTGACGTCATATAGGCGGGTCAAAGGACCGCTAAAACTGGGAACCGCTACCACGACCTCTCGCCGTCCTGCCGGTGTATGAACATCTGCCTAGCCATTGAAAGTGAAGAACCCGCAATCGATCCAATAGATTGTGCCATCCCACCGCGGGCTCTTACTCGGGACGATCTCGCCAAATGGCCTTGTTGGCGCAGTGTAACAAGTGTCGATCTAGTCCGACACTCACAAATGAGATCTACCACAATGACCACATCGAGGCAAAGGTGGCCCCCCCTGCATACTATCTTCGGATACCTGTGAACCTGTCGCCCCGGAGCCTTGACCTGCTCCTGAATATCCCTGACGGTCAAACCACCCGCCGGAAGACCGGGAAGGGGCACTCTGGAATGTAGACCAACTGCTTTGAGGCCGCCCACCGAAGCTATCCACGAAACCCCGCTGTCCCCGCCTCTTGGGTTTTGGCCGACTGGCCGCCCTCACTCTCGCCCTCAATCCCGCGTGCAACGCTGCATCTGCAATATCCATACCGGTGAAGAGCCACCCGGCATACGCATGTCATGTAACGATCTAACCCCATCACATAGCGGTGAACTCGGTCCGCCGTGTTTGCCACAATAGTGGGCGATATCCGCCAATGAATCAAACTCTGGTTGTATTCCCGATGGTCTTCCCATTCGCCTCTCAATGCCAAAAACCTATCCAGCGGGCTCTCGCCGTCTCGGGAGGCAAAAGTGACCAGGAAGGCTTCCGTGAACTCATCCCAAGCACTGGTGAGCACCCACACCTTTGACAACAACCACGACTCAAACCAATTCAACGCAATATCGCGTAACGGTAAGCTAACACAACGGACTCGTCTCCGAGGCCCTAAGCACTGCGTAGTCGCCGCACTTGTCGGATAAACTCACGAGGATCCTCGCCGGACCTCGAACCATAGAACTCGGGTGGATCACAACTTAGAAAGTCCCAAATCCTTAAGCTGCCCAGGGTTAGCTAACGGCTCGCGCGTCTTGCCGCCACAATGCTAGTCAACAACCCGACCGCTCCCATAATCCTATACTCGCCCCGTGATGCGAGAGGCTCGTACCGGTCTCGATGGCGCCGCTGCTGCCTCGAACTCATTGAAATTTGGCGGCGTCGTGGAACTTCGCCGCCAAACATCATCTCCGGCAAAGATCGGGCACAGGCCTCGTAGCCTCTGCATCTCGCCAGTTCCTCAATCGCCTTGCCGCTTCGGGCTCTGGTTGCTTTACGTGGAGGCATCATCGCTATAAAAGAATACGTCGGAGAGTCCAACTTATAACACGGCTCTAAGGCACGATCTCGAGTGAGAAGAATGGAAACCAATCCTAAATATCCTGCAGCCTCACGATTATAGATGTGGTGCACAACACACCGATAATCAAGACTCTACTAGATACGGCTCAGACACTTTCCGTGGACTAAGCGCTCGATACCACTTTTGTCACGACCGACCGGCCGCTGATCGTACCTGCCAATGGGTACCATCGGTATGTCGAGGAGAATAGCGTGGAACATACGTGAAACAAAATCAGTATAAGGTGAACATCACTAGCAAGCCGATAAGGCCGCTTTCATAAAATAACTTAACCGAAAGTGAAGCAAGACATCTTATCATTACACCCAAACCACAAACGTGACTACGGACCTCAGGAATAACGATGGCGGGGACAGGCCCGCCATACCCCGATTGTACAAAAGTAAATAACCTCGGAATCATACCAAAGACAAAGCCTCGGAGATGGAGCTTTCGGAAAATGAACAGTGATCCTAATAGTGCGGACCAAAGTTACGTATCTCGACTGCGGCATGAACGCGGCCCGAAGAGGTCGATAACGGTACCAAGTATGTGAAACGAAAATCAGTAATGAAAACATAAGTGCGAAAAGCAGTGGGATCGTGATGAAATCAAATTACCTTTTCTGTGCCTTACCATAAAAAGAACATCAATCATATACTACGGCATGAAGAATAGGAAGCTCATAAATCAAATACAATGGAAGCGTGCGTGGAATCCTTCATCATGGCGGTGCATCCAAGTAAACTCATAATCGAACAATGGAAACATACGGTGGAATCGCCTTCATCACGGCAGATGCGTCCAAGTAACTCATAATCGAACAATGGAAGCATACGGTGGAATCGCCCATCATCGGCAGATGCGTCCAAGTAACTTCATAATCGAACAATGGAAGCATACGTGGAATCGCCGTCATCATGCGGACGTCCAAGTAACTCATAATCGAACAATGGGAGCATACGGTGGAATCTCTTCATCGGCGATGCGTCCAAGTAACTCATAATCGAACAATGGGAGCATACGTGGAATCCTTCATCATCGGCGTGCGTCCAAGTAACTCATAATCGAACAATGGAGCATACGTGGAATCCTTCATGATGCGTCCAAGTAACTCATAATCGAACAATGAGAGCATACGTGGAATCCTTCATCATGGCGATGCGTCCAAGTAACTCATAACTTCTTTAGGCTTTTATTAACATACAAATGAATCTCATTTTCATGACCTTATTCAAGAAAAACCAACTCTTTAACCTTTCATAAAGTTATTAGAAACAACTCCCATAAAGCGTTATACTAACTTTATGACTTAAATCTTTAGACGTTCATATTATTTCATAGGGCCTTTATAACTAACCTCCCATAAGGCCGCTTATAACTCCTTATGTTTCAAAAGATTTCGTTCTTTTTATTAACGAGACTTATACTTCAAATCAAGCTCACGATTTCCGTAATACTTCTTCATGTCACGAAGTCCTTTTCTACCTTATTTAGGATAAACCATTACTTAGGAATAAGTGGGTTAACTCTCTAACCCAACCAACTTAGACATTTCCTTAAAAACAAGTCAAGTACAACAAATGGATTTACTTCATTTAAAACCCAGACGTCTACCGTACTATATAGTTCAAACTACTCATGTACTCAAGAGATAAGAAAGCTCCACATACCTCTTTTGTCAATCCGCTTGCCAAGCTCAACTACCATGAGTAATATTTCAACCTATAATAATCATGATACGCTTATTAACCTCTAATTTCAATGTAGAATAATCTAAACTCAAAGCCACTAAATTCTAAGGAAAATTGGGCAGCATTTCCTTTGTTTCTACTCACTTTGCCACCTTTCTCAAGGCCAAATTTATCTTCCAAAACACCACATTTAAGGCTCAATCAATCCAACAATTCAAAGGATTCCACACCCAAAATTCTGCCCAATAAGTTTACAACAATTCACTTAACAATTCTAAGGTAGTTTTAGGCTACAACATGCTCATAATCTCTTCTTAACCCATTCTTCATATCCAAACCACATTTTCTAGCATGCTGATGACTCTAAGTGCATTATTTTACTACCACAAGATCTTTCTTCTAAGCGTGCAACACTAGAACTAAATCTAAAGGAAGAAATGTTACCTTAAAGTTTTAGCCAAAACTTATCCCAAATATTGCTAGCTTCCTTGCCAAGAACACCACCACAATAATGCCAACAAGCTAGCTCTGAGCTTCCTTTTCTTGTTCCTAACTTTGATTTTTCTTGGGTTTTAGAGAAGGAGAGCTGATTTTTAGAGAGAGGAAGATGTTTGAGAGATGACCAAGTCTACAAGACTTGGTCAATATAAGCCATGCAAGCAAAATCAGATGGGGGGACACTTGTCACCCTCCTAGGGCCTTTTAAGAGAAATCGGACTTTCCTAAGTTTTTCGCCCAAAAATCCCGCCTCGGCGCTTGCCGTGCCGGTGAAACCTCCGCGGCTCTGGACTTTGCGTGGCGCCCTGCTGTCTGGCGCCGCGGCTGAAACTTCAGTGACCCTCGATTACTTTAGGCGTCGCGGCCTGCGTCCGCCGCGGCCTGCGCTTTGCACGAAACGCATTTACGCCGATTGCGCTGAACTTGTAACTCTCATAACTTTCTACTCCGACGTCCTATCGACGAACGGTTGGTTGCGTTGGAATCTAGACTCAACGAACTACGCCCTAGGCTTTTAAAATACTTAGGAACTCTCAATTTACCGGGTCATAACCCGCCTCAAAGTTGACTAAGACCCGTCCGGAATAATCCGTCAACCTATCCTTTGAAAATTTTAAGTCTTACCCTCTTTCGTACGTACTCAAACGCATGACCTGAACTACGGGGTGTAACAATATATAACTATCATTTTCAATTTCCATTATCACGCCCGTTGTAACAAAAAAAAAATCGGAATCACATCCTTCATGTACTAACTTCTGGATTTAGCATATATAACCATACTATATAATCAATATTCGAATCTTAATTCCTTAATGACGTTCTTAATTATTGTCTTAACTTACGAGGTGTAACACTTGTTTCACCCTATACAAAGCATTTTTTTTGCTTGTATACATAATATGGGTGGTGAGGATTCTCAAAACATAGATTTCCTTATCAAGAAAAACCATTTAGGAAAGCACTTTTAACATCCATTTGGTACAAGATAATTTTTAGACAACAATCAATAGCAAGGGTAAGTCTAATTGATTCAATTCTAGCCACATGTGCAAAGGTTTCGTCATAGTCCATACCTTTAATCTGAGTATAGCCTTGAGCAACTAAATGAACTTTATTTTGAACTATAATTCTCGATTAGTCTGACATATTTTTAAAGATCCATTTAGTTCCAATAACATTTGAATTGTTAAGACTTGGAACCAGATCATTTCGAGATTGTTGCTCAAGCTCTTCTTGCATTGCTTGAATCCAAAAATCATCTTTTAGTGCTCCCAAAATATTTTTGGTTCTAAAGTAGATATGAAACAAGAAAGACTAATATGTTGGTATATGGTAGACATACACACATACCTTACCATCTCTCGGTAGTTGATTGACTCTTTTTCTCTTGTTATAATTCCTTCAAAAACTCCCCCTATCACCTGGTCTGAGGGATGATTCTTACTAATCCTTGATAGAAGGTCTCTTCTTACTTGATCTAGCATTTCAGTTCTGGACTCCTCCTCCACTTCGACCCTTGTGGTCTCTTCTTGTGGTTCAGATGTTGCCTCTGATGTTGTGACAACATTTAGGACAACATCTAATTTTACAATTTGCTCTTTTTCTACTGTATTCGGAATGATGTTTTCTGATGATTTACCTGTCACATCAGCAAGATTACCAAAAATAACATTGACCAACTTTTGTACGGTCTTGGTCCTTGGATTGTATAAACGATAAGCATGACCAGACAATAAAAATTCCTTTCTCATTCTTCGAGTCAAACTTCGTCAAATGATACCTGTCATTTAAGATGTAACAAATGCATCCAAAAGAGATATAAAAGTAACTCAATTATTATTTCAAAGGGTGTCATTTTAGTATTTGACCTTAGGTAGACTCTATTAGAGATGTGGTGTTTAAGACTTTTTCCATAAAACAAAAAACTCTTTGACATTTGTTTAGAACTTAACATTACTTTTCCCTTTCTTGCAACAGTTTGTTCGACCTTTCTGCTACCCCATTCTACTAAGGAGTTTTGGGAGCATAAAATTAATGAAAAAATCCCTTTCTTTTCATAAACTTTTGAAAAAGAATGGGTTTTTAAAATCCTTTCCATGATTGGACCTAATCCAAAAAAAATAGGAGAACAAAACAGATTCATAATTCAAGAGTGTAAAGTTTTAAACATCTCAAAGGTTTATGATTTTTCGTTTAAATACATATCTCCATGTGTACCTAGAAAAATCATCCACAATAACAAAGGAATACCTCATGTTCGTAGGTTGTCTACTTCAATTGGATCCATTAGATCCACATGCAATAACTGAAAACAGAGAGACATACCTGAATGTTGTCCGTCGTGTTGGGAAACATTAAGGGCAACATGTGTTTTCTTATCTTTCATACAAACCTCAGAGATTGTTTTACCTTGAGGTCATCATCACAAAGTTGACTTATGCTAAGAAGGTTAGCAACTAAGTCAACAACATGAAGTACAATCTTCAAGGCTGGTACATCAGAATCATTCAACGTTCTTTTACCAATAATCTTGATCTTACTCCCACCTTCAAAAGTCAGGTGACCTCTATTGAATGACTCTTAATTCTTCATAAAAACCTTTCGTACTTGTCATGTGGCATGAATGCTCACAATCAAAGTATCAAGAACCTGTAATGTTAGTTCTTTAATGCAGTAATATAGATATTACAAGTTAAGTCCATTTTGGGAACCTAATGTCTCTTAAAATATTTTCTCCTTTTCTGTTCAGAAATGTAGCTTCAAATGTTGTCTGCATTTTAGACGACATTTTAGGCAACACCTTGTTCACAGAATTTTGAAGTTTGAAGTATTGTCATTATATTTCCAAGAAAATTTAAGTAACTACTCACATACTTCAGATTATTCTTTGATTTAGACAAGACAATCTTTCCTTTACAAAAAGATTTTCTCATTTTTATCAAAGAAACTAGGATAAACAATTTTAAGAGATTTCTGATATCCAATATCTGCATATGAAGACTTACTGAAGTAAATAATTTCATCCAATTTTAAGATCCTCGTGTTGAGCTTCTGAAAAGTGTACGACAGAATCCAAATTTTACACGAATCTCACCAAATTAGATATCCTTTTTTGGTAAGTGCTACCACTAAATGGATAATTGTGCATTTTAAATCATGATACTCACGAGTTAAAGATTTGACTTTTGAGTCACGTTGCTCAGATTCAATGATTAAAGCTTTACAAAGATTTTGTACTTCCTTAATCATGTCATCTTGAGAGTCAACTTGATCCAATCATAGAGCCTCACTAGTTGAAATAAAATCACTAAAGCAATTTACATCTGGATAGTTAAAATATTCATACCTTAGAGATGTTGCCGCAGATGTTGTTGCTGATGTTGCCACAGATGTTGAGACAACATTGTCGATGACATCTTCGTTATCGGACAGAAACTGTTTGAAAACAGCAGCCAGCATTGCTTGTGATTTTGGTTCTGGATCTCCTTCTTTATCATCACTAAGAAAAACTCTTTGACTCTTATCAAATTTCTAAGAATGTTTGTACATTTATTAGCATAATGACCCCATCTTGAGCATGCATGTCCGGACTCAAGTTGTTTGAGATCAAATTTGGTATGATCTGAATTGAATTTCCTTATTTACATTTTTGTATATTTGAAGAAAATCTAGTAGACTGATGATTAAAGGTTTGACTTTGGTACTCTTTAGATTTAGACTTAATACTATCACTGTTGATCTTCCTCACCATCGAAATGAATTTTCGAGAGAGCAAGACAACATTAACACCATCACAAACTTCTTCAATCGCACAAATCTTTTTATTGAACTTCTCATGAAGAGAACATAGAGTCTTTTCCACAAGTTGGGTGTTGGTTAAGGAAACACCAAACACTTGACATTTATTAGAAGGTATGTTGGGCAGAATGTTGTCCAACATTTGTCCCAACATATTCACATACATGAATATGTTGTCACAAATGTTACGACATTAATTCAAACATTATCAATCTGAAAATGTCAGTCAACTTTTCAAAATAGGATTTTACGTCTTTCGTTTCTTCCATCCTCAAATGTTCATATCGGCTCATGAGCATGCAGAGCTTCGTACGTTGAATACTCGAGCTTCCTTTACAATGCATTTGTAAGATCTCCTAAGTATCCTTATCCGTAAACATCTTATATGATATTGACCATATAAAAATCAACTTATCCAAAGATTGCATTTAAGGCTTTTTCGTTGTACCTCGCATTATTAGTTTCTTCCGCCGTCCATTTGGATTTGGGTGTAACAAGAATGTCACATTTCTCATCCGGTGGCTACATTGGTACAACATACCCATGGATTATAGATATCCATGTCCTAACATCAATTAATTTGATATGAGAACATAGACGATCCAATAGGCATAATATGGACCAACGAAAAGTCTACCAATATTTTGAATTTACCGGATCCATAGCTTAGAATAACAGGACCAAACACTTATTGTGTCAAGTGTTGGCTCTGATATCACTTGTTGGGATCCGGGGCTATGGATAAGTAAGATTAAAATCGAAATAGCAAGAATAACTGAAACTGTTTTTGGATGTTGCCTATAATGTTGTGACAACACTTCTGGCAACACTGATAAAAATAGAATAAACCTTAAGAGTATAAATGCAGCGGAAAAGTAAAGACACAAATGTTTATATTTTCAAGGGTATATATAAATATATCCCTTGATGGTCGATGACCAAAAGAATTGTATAAATTATATACAATTACAAATGAATTTCTTTTTACAAATTGTGCAATACAAAACTGAAAAGAAATTACAAATAAAAAGGAAGTTGCAGATATTACACCTCGTAAGTCAAGACAAGGATTAAGAACGTCATTAAGGATAATATTCGGATAATGGATATAAGATATAACTATACAAGCTACGAGCACGTTGATGAGAATTTAAAATAATAAGTTATATATATTTTCATTAAGGATTATCGCATAATATGAGAATTATGACATGGAGGAAACGAAAATTTATGGAATTTTCGGGAATTTGAAGAAGTGTGACCTAAACTTTAATTAATACTTGAGGGATTCAATTAAGTGGCAATTAAGAAAAGTGGACCAAAGTGTAAATAATATTTTCAGATTTTGCCCTACCTTATAACCCTTCATCTTTTATTTTCAAGACTCCATTTTCAAACTTCCATTCTCTCTTCTCCTCCCTTCCTCTCCATGGAAAATACACTCACTCCATAACAAATTTAGGATCCAATTCACTTCATTTTTAGGACTAAAAGTTACCCTACAAATTACCCAAACCAAAAAAACAAAAAAAAATTGAAAAACAAAAAAAGAAAAAAACGAGAAAAGCTGGGTTGTTTCTGGACAGCATTTTTCTCCAAATTTGGGACGAAATTAAGGAAGAAAAATGTATGAAGGAGGGGTTAACATAGTAGAATTGTTGCATGTCGATTTGGGATTAAAGAAGTGTGAAAAATTGAAGCCAAAAAGGGCACGAAACAGTGGCAAAATCGGGACTGCTGGGCAGAATTTTGTTCAACTTTGGAGGGGTATATCTCCTCGTATATTAAGGGTTTTTGGGTGTTTTAAAAGCCTAAAATGAATTTTGTCGAGTCTAGTTTCCAAAGCAACAAACCACTCGTCGATAGGACACCGGAGTAGAGAATTATGGACGTTACAAGTTCAGATGACGAGCAGTGACTAAAAATCGGGACTGTTTTGGGGATTTAATTAAGGTATGAAAATTCTTCAATCTATGCTATAATTGAAGTTGCATATTGTGGTAGTTGAAGTAATGGACTTGTGTTAGGAAGAAATCTTGAATTTAGACATTGCATGTGGATAATTTGAATGTTGTAGCCGATATTAGGACTAATGTTACTAATCTTGGAATTGTCGTATTCGATTATTGTGTTGTGAAATTCGTCGCTACTTGACATGTTGATATTGGAAGAGAATCTTGACATACAAGTTATAATTGTTCATAAAGAATTATTGGAACAAGATTGAACTCTAAGGAATTAAGAAAAGGATTGGTTTTGTAAATATTGGCCAAAGACTTGCTTGGAACTTTTGGATATTATCGCGTCAAGTTAGGGGCTGATTTTGTGAAGTTTAAATGTTGGGAATTTGACTATGAACATGTATATAAGTTATGGTAATTACTAATACATGTCTTAAAGGAAGTAAAGTGTAAAAAGGGTGTTATGTTACAAATTATAGAACTTGGTTATTGTTGTTGTCATTAGAGTTGATGGATTATTTTAAGATTGTTCTAATATGGACTAAGGACTGAATTAACATGAGAAATAGGTGTAGTAATCACCTGATTTGTTGTAGGTGTGATATCGCTTAAAAATAAAAGAGAAGGAATACGTTATGATGACATAAATGGAATATCTGAGATTATTGTGGTTATATATTTGAGTTATGACTTGATGTTGGTATTGCTGGCTTGGTTTGAAATTTGTGAATGTACATATAAACAGGGAAAGTGCTGCCCAAATTTTTGTAGAATATGAAGTCGTCATTCAATTTAACTTACATTAGGAATCATGGAGTTGACAGACCTAATGTTATTATTATAGGTTGGAGTATTAGACGAGGCATATTCTAGTAGTGAGTTGGTTAGCTCGACTATAAGGTATGTGAGCCTATCTTCCTTTCTTTTGGCATGATTTTGTGAATTATTGATTCTTTCATTCGACATGAATATTATACAAGGGAATGTACGGCGGACGTACATGACTCCTTCACAATCTTATTCATAGTAATCTGAGTTATGAAAAGTACATGTGATCTTCTTGTAAGAAGTTATTTAATGATTTTAATGAGAGTCAAAGAAATGATTTAAATTGCATACAGTTGCTCATGATATCTACTCGTGCTAAGAGTCATTTTTCCACTTCACCGCGTCCCGGACCGGGCAGATTCGTGCACATATATCAGGATGATTCACCGCGTCCCTCACTAGAGGGCCGGGCAGTTTATGTATACATATATGATGATTCCACGACAGGCCTCCGTGATGCGGGTACAGATACCTATGACAGTATATTCCACCGCGTCCCTCACCCAAGGATCGGGCAGTTTATTCATTTATTTATATCTGATGATTTTATGACTAAGCATGCATGAGTACTGGTATGACTCTCATTCTTTTATGATACAGTTGACTCTTTACCTTACAGGACACAGTTTTGATCTTATTTACATTATTTCATGCTTACATGCTCGGTACATTATTTCAGATCGACTTTTCTGGGCCGTTCATGCCCGCAAGTTCAGGTTTTCAGATAGGTGACCCTCCAGTTTAGGGCTTATTCAAGAAATGAGAGCTCGCTTTGTTCCGAGCGGCTATTTTGGTACAGATCCCTATCTTTCAGACTTATGCACATTTTGGACACGACGGGGTCCTGTCCCGTCATATGTCAAGATCAGCATTTCAGAGTCCGTAGACAGTTGTGGGTTGGACGTTTGTACCTTGTTTTGGGTTGTAATGTTGTTGTACTCTGTGTTGGGGCGTTCCCGGTTATACTTGTTGTTATCTAGTGGCAGCCTTGCTGGCTTGCTTATTTTGACTATTCCTTTGTGTATATAATGTTGGTTGGTGGCAGCCTAGTCGGCTAGCCCGTTATGATTGTTGTTCTGTTGTTGATTTGGCAGCCTTGACGGCTCGCCCATTTTGGGGAGATGTTGTAAAAGCAGCGTTGTGCTGTCGAAATTTCTATAGATCTCGGTATTAAATGGATTAAGAGTGACAGGTCAGTAATGACGTTCAATTAGGACGTTTAGTCGCGGCCCGTCGGGTCGGGTTGTGACAGCAAATGACTTCACCTAAGTTAAAAGGTCTAAAAAGACAAATACAACATCTTCATTACAATTGCTTTTACATTAAGTTTAATCTAGAATAGAGATATCAATTGTAATGAGGGACAGATGTTGCTAAAAGACTTAGGCTAAAATGTTTTGAGCCAGATTTCTGAAGCGAAATTTCGAGAACTCTCTTGGTATTTTTACATTTTGATTCTGGATACCAATACTCTGAAGTTCCTCCTCTATTTATAGTGTGGAACTTCCTTGAAACTCTCGCTGGTTGGTTGTGGAAGTTGAGAGAAAGAAGGCTGCATCTTGGACCGATTCTTCTTCCATGAATTTCTCAACAACTTTGACTTGGTCTTTAAGTTGCTTCGACTCCAAGCTTGACTCCTTCAATTCCCACGTTTTAAACACAACTCCATATTCTGCTTGCCTATGACATTTTTAACTCACAGTAACAAACATTGTTTTGGCCGGAAGAATAGGCAAAATCGTTTCCAAAGATGTTGGAGGAGATGTTGCTGCAACATCGGAGACAACATCTGCAGGACACTGCGTATGTTGCGCAACACTGCGGGCGACATCTGCAGAACACTGCAAGATGTTGTCCAGGCATAAAACTTGGTATTGCCACAACACTCACACAACATCAACAGTAAGACTGCGTACAATAGACCCAGAGCCGTCTCAAATATTTTAGCGACCCTGTTCTAATTCGTAAAAGTGTGCCCTTAATATAAGTAAATATACGATTTCAATTATTAGAAATTATTTTAAATTTTAAATAACAACTCAATACAACTTCAAGTTAATCAACCCCTACTTTGATGGGCTAAGACCTACGAATTATGGACATTTACAGTAAATTTTGGCTAATACTACTTAATAAAAAATGAAAAAAGAGACTCTTAAATTTTTTCGTTTTTCGGGGGCTCTATGCGGTAGCACGGCTTGCACGGGCCCAAAGACGGCTCTGAATAGACTCTTGTAGTCAGGTCCTCCGAATCCCGCGCATAACGGGAATTTAGTGCACCATCTACCCTCTGTATCTTAAGAAAATATAGTAATTTTAGAGTTATATGATAGCTGTGGAATTTTTAGACACTTTTATGGGTTACGACCTAATTAATACTTTCAGTGCTCATCTATCATCAGCATTTGAATTGATGTTTATATATCTTAGACTTAAATGCTAATAAGGCTCCATATTCTTGCTCAAGAGCCTTGAAATTATTAAAATGAGAAAGGGAAACCTTATATAATTTTGATAGATAAACTGAACTAAAAAATGTTTAGGTTAAAAAGAAAAAAGAAAAATGAAAAATGATCATCATTCCGTGTTAAAACTCCATACTCCTTACGTCCTGAAAAAGCAATGTCGCTGTACTTTAAGCAATAATAATATCACAATGACAAATGAAGAAGCTTCTCAAGTATTCTCAAACTATTTGGGACACAAAGGCGAAATTTCTCGCCCACAGGGCCTTTATCCCCCGGCCCGACAGAAATTGGTGGAGGAGGTAAATCATGGTGAGTCAGCGGCCCATTAGGTGGGAGGCCTAGTGTCTGGTGCCCACAAGGAGTCATCCCCACAAAGAAGGAATGAAACTCTCACACTGCGGCTGTCAGAGCTCGAACCTGCCTATTTGGGGGCAATCTACCACCCTGGAACCAACTGAGCTACGTCCATGCGGGCGTCTCAAATTATTATCAATATTAAACGTTGCAGCAAATGTTAACCAAAATATATAAATTATTTTCATCTTCTTCATTCATTCATGTCCATCCACCGGCCAAGGGCCAACCCTTCACTCTGAAAAAGTCAAATTCTGCCGTATAAGCACGCATCTAAGTAAAGCATTCATCATGAATTCATACCTAATTAATTTTCTTCATAAAAAATTAAACATACTATATTTTGGCATTTAAAATTAGAGGAAGTTAGGTTAGGGTTTGCCCTAGATTTCCTAACTTATTTGAATTCTACTATAATTGTGTTTTACTTCAAATAACATTTTTGGTGAAAAATATTTTCTCTGTCTAAAAGAACTCTATTATATTTACTTTTTCTTTTGGAGGGTAAGTTTTATACTTCTATAAATAGAAGATATTTTTTTCTAATTCAATAGCACAATAGCAATCACAATGTAGTCCTGAGATTTTTCTCTCAATAATTTTTAGACTTTCTTTTATATTAGTTTTTCATATTAGGTCAATTGGTTAAATCATATTAAATATTATGTTTCATTAGTATTGTTTTGTTTGTCATCTGATTTATCGCCATTAAGGTTGTAAGCTTCCGTATGACATCCTGATTATTTCAATCCCAACAAGTTGTATCAGAGCCAAGTTCGACTTCAAGATGGGTTCAAATTAAGAGCAATCAATTCGATGATAACGAAGTTTTTTGTCAACATAAAACAAAGTCCAAAAAAACTACATGTGGAGATAATTTTTCAATCATATTTTCAATGATCCTACTGTTGCGTGTCTTTAAAAATAAAAATAAAAATTAACACACGCTTGGGCTCTAATTTTCAACTCATGCTTAGTTTTTAACACATGAGATCCTATTATTAATCTTTGCTTACTTTTAACGCTTGAGCCAATTTTAACCATGTTTACTTTTAACACATGAGCTCCAGTTTAAACCTCTGCTCACTTTTAACGCACAGGGCTCAAAATTTTAACCCAAATACCTATTTTTAATCATGACAAACATCAGTGATGAAAATTATGTGAAGGAGGATGAAGATTATTTTGCCAGAAAATTTAGGCCAATGAAAGATTTGTTAGGATTTGACCTGAATTTCCTACCTTATTTGGATTTTATCATAATTATATTTTACTTCAAATATGAGTTCTCGGTAAAAAAGGGTTTCTTTCTCTAAAAGGACTCTACTATATTTATCCTTTTCTTGGAGGAGAAGTTTTAGACTTTTATAAATAGAAGATTTTTCTTCTCATTCAATAACATAATACATCTGTAGTCTTTTAGAGAGTTTCATTTAGGGGATATTTTTCTTTCAATAGTTTTAGGCTTTATTTTATATTAGTTTTTTTATATTAGGTCAATTGTCCAAATCATATCAAATATTATGTTTCTTTAGTATCGTTTTATTTATCATCAGATTTATCGCCATCAAAATTTATAATTATAAGTTTTCGCACGACGCGATGATTATTTCATCCCAACAAGTTACGCAAAAAAGATGAAGTAAAAGATCCTTAACACAAAAAAAAACCCTAATATTAGAGGAGAGCTTGAGTTGCTATACATCTCCTAAAATTCATTCGACTACATACTAAACCACATATTACAGGATATGTGTGAGAAATTGTACTCGTGTTCATCTTGAATTCATATATATATATATATATATATATATATATATATTACATAATTAGTGTATTGTAACACATTATAACAGGTAAACTTTCTTATTTAGTAGGTTAACAATCTCTCACTTTATGAACGGTTACTTATACTCAGTGACAAAGTCAGAATTTACACTAAGGTAATTCAAAATAATAAAGAAATAAACTTACGGAGAAGCTAAGGAATTCAATATAAAGTATATATATATAAAAGAAATATTTTAATCTATTTAGATAGTGTAATTTTCTGACGAACGGGTGTCGATTGACTCCCATTAAACAAAGTGACTCCTCCACGACTTATAATTATATTTTAAGTGATTTGATAATGTATATTTAAACTCAACTAAAAAGGTAATTATTAAATGAAATCCCTTTTCCTTGCATTGTTTCTTGGCGTGTCCATTATCTAATCCACTTCTTCTAGCTGCCCATATCTTAATTCCACCCTGATTTTCCCCCTTCATCATCTTTTCCTTCATCACTAAAATTGTAATGTCATGAATCATGATCAACACCAAAGTAATAAGGGCTAGTGGTGGAGTAACAAATACTCATTGATTTTTAATGGAAGTCTCGGTTTTAAGTTTTGGATATGAAGTCACCTTTGTTAGGAATCGCTTTATCCCTCAATATAGAATCTCTCATTGTAAATCCGAATTTAACCAGACCCAAATAGAGGTATTAAACACCGAGTAAAAAATAAAAAATAAAATCATGATGAATGACCCTTTGTCCACAATTTTCTTACCTCCTACGTCAACCAAAAACAAATGTCCATGCTTCTCATTATATCCCACACAAGTTCATAACTATTCATTAACTATTTAAAGCCATAAAAAAAACAGTAACCAAAACAACATCAAATCAAATATACCTAAAAACTATGAACACTACTACAAGGACCATTTTCTTTTGGTTCATTGCCTTTACCATTGCACTTTCTTCCATCATTCTTCCTCTATATTCCAATTACCAAACAAATAGTGCTATTGAAACTACTAGCTTTTCACTTGCTAATTTGTTGAAAAGGGTAATTGAAAAAAGTAGTATACAAGATTTATTTTTTATCTTTGGAGAAATTACAAGATTGCATGGTTTTAAATGTGACTATTCCAAATGGAACTCAGAGCTTGTATCAGTATATGGAGTTTCTCATGTTTTGACTGTGGATTTAAATGGCTGTGCAAATTTCAGCAGTATACAAAAGGCTGTGGATGCTGTTCCTGATGATAGCACTACTAGAACACTTATTCTAGTAGATTCAGGCACATACAAGTAATTTATTTTTTCTCTTCCCTTGTTTTCCTTGTCATATTTTGAGGAGTTTAACACATATATACCGATATTTTTGTTGGGTCCCGTGGGTTACACTATGGATTAATTAAAATTAAATAGCAAAACAGTCACAAACAGTATGCTGAAACAATGTCGAATGTCAGCAGAAATGTCTTCTGACACAAGTGGCGACACTAAGATAAAACTTAAGAACAACCTTTGTAAGAGTTTAAAATGCAGCGGAATAAAGTAAAGGACACAAACATTTAATTTTCATAGGTTATATATTAATATAACTCATGATGGTCAATGATCAAAGTATTGTATATATTTATATACAATTGAAAATATTCCTTCTTTACAATGTTACAAGAAGATACAAAGGAATAAAAGGGTTAAGTCGCAGATGACTTATGCCTGAAAAATCTATCTAAAATAGAAGTGATCAACACCTCATTACAATTGCTTTAATGAAAGAACAAATCTAGAATCTAGGAAGCACTTGTAATGTCGTACAAAATGTCGTCACAAATACAGACAACACTTGTTGATACAGTATTCGATCTCAAAATCTGGACAGCTCTCTCGATCTTTTCTCTTGTGATTTTTTGGATATTGAATCCTTGAAGTGACCTCTCTATTTATAGTAGAGAGTTTCATTAAAAGACTCATCGATCAGTTGTGTTGGTTGAGCAGAATGTGGGGCACGTGACAGTGTCTTACTGCTGAAAACTCTTCAACAACTTGGACTGTTTCTTCCACGTCTTGCTCCTCAAGTTATGCAACTTCTTGGACTTGGTCTTCATCGATCCTGATCTGCTTGAAGACTCCTTGCTAAGTCAATTTGTCACGTTTAAAAAGGATCACAGTTTCCTGAAAAAAACTGCCCGTGAAGATAGACAAAACTGTTGTCAGAATGTCGGCCAGAATGTCAAGACATTTGTGCCGACATTTTCTGTTTTGGACTTAGTACGAAAAATGATATGTTAGGGAAAATGTCATGACACAGAACCTAACATTAACAATCTCCCCCTTTTTGCCTTTCTTCACAAAACCTAATTGAAGGAGTATATCCGAAAGAGAGTACTTGGGTTCTCCCAATAACTAAAAAGTGTAGCATGCCTGAATCTAACTGAGGTTCGTGTTGGTGGAGGAACTGGATCGAAAAAAAGAGGGATTCTAGTTGTAAGATATCTAATGAAACCGGCGCTGAAATTGAGATCTTATTCAAAGAGAAAGATCTCAAATATCTGGATATTCACACAACTGCTCGCCCTCAACCTGTAATGGTATATAAAAGCAAGACATATACAATATGCACATATATATACTATAAATATGTATAGGATTAGAAACTACTATTAGAGAAAAAACAAACATCCATGACCTTACACTAAGCCTATTAAAATATTTTTACAACCCAAAATATAATCAGCCATTGTCTTTAAATCTCCGACTGCTAAACATTCTAGCTTTAGCACATAATCAGTAATAACAATTAAAAAAACTTCAAAGATCCAATCAAGATTTTGAAGAGGCAAAGAAAAATATCGCATCAACAGTCTCTCTGGAGGTTGATCAAGTAGTAGATTCCAACCTCTTTCTACTTGAGTCGACACACCCATCGCATATCTCCTGCGCGATGCAGGGCCACGAGCAGCTGCAGCTTTGCTTGTATCAGCTTCCTCTTTCTCCCCCTGCTTGACAGCATCTGTCTCCTCCTGTATCTCAGAGTTTTCTCCCTCTTTTTGGGAAGAAAGCAATGACATAAAATGATCCCTAGCTTGAATCAGAGCCATCCTGACATTATCAACATCAAACAACTGTTAATTGATTTTCGCAATTTGTCTTATAATCCAATTAGCTGTCAGTGGAGACTGTTCTGAATTAGTGTTGTCAAAAATGTTGGGAACATTTTTGGCAACATTTTCTCTATTACTGTCTACCAGTTTCCAAGGGAGGTCAATTACTCTAATAGTGCTCTTCAGTACTGTTTTATTCACAATGTACACCTCAGGTTCTCTTCTTATTATATCTTTCTTTGGTGATTTGAACCCTTGAGATGTAAGCACTTTAAAGATCATGGAGGGGAAAGGTAAGATTTAGTTTGAGTTTTTTTCCGCTAAATTTACAATCTGTTGGAAGATTGTCTTTCCTACCCTTGCCTAGCTTAAAGAGAAGAATTGTTTGCTCAATGGTTATGATTGACTCATTCATTGAAGGAAGTCAATTATATATAACAATCTTGTGTAAGATAGCAAACAATGCGGTAAGCTTTGACGCTGGACACCTTGAGACCTATTGACGCTGGACACCTTGAGACCCATTTTGTCAACACACCTCCAGTGATATAGCATATCACTTCATCCCTGTCATTTATAACATCCCTCTCTTCTATCTCCTTTAATCCATCACTCAGACCCATACATTGATTTATTGTGGCAGGTGTGAAGTTGTAAAACTTGTTATATAAATTTTGCCAAATTTCTTCGACTTGTTTTTCTCCATTTCAGTTTTTAGGTTTGCATAGAACAACCTCACGGTATCTTCAGAGTATGGACATTTGTTGTTCACAAAGCCCAGTAGATTTCTCTCGGTGAAGAAATCCATTAGACCATATTCACTACACGATGCAATGTTCATTACTTTTTCAGTTCTTATTGTTCTATTCTTGTACCACGACCAATGTATAGATTGTTCTTTTGTTAGAAATTTGTCTGAGTAAGAGTTTACCTCATTCTCCGATTCAGATTTGCTTGAGGAGGTTGGGAGAGCTGGATTCCTTTGTTGCATGTTGGGATGTTGATGAAGATGTTGTGACATTTTCGACAACATTTGGTATTTCTGCAGAGGATTCTTCAATCACTGACTTTTTCACTTCTTTTCTGGGCCGAAACCTCTTCAGAGGTGTATCATCTGGCATTTTCATTTCTTCACTTGAGTTCATAGTGTTGGCAACAAAAGGATTGAAGTATGATGGTGAAGCTGGGGCTTCTCCAAGTTGTTCGACTGATGATGTTCTCTCAGCATCATCATTGCTGGTCCAACTGAAGTCGGAACTGCTCCACTCACTGCTCGAAACTTCAGGGGCAGTGGAATCGACGGAGGAAGTGGAATCGATCTTTGGTCGTTTTGTTGCTGGTTCATCCTTGCCGAATTCCTTTTCAAACTGTCGATTGGACATTCTTGATGGAAATTTTGAAGTCCCTTCCCTCTTTGGTAACCTTGTAACATTGGGGGTTACATCTAGATCTATTGGGTTATTTGTTTCCCCTGGATACGCAGTGTCAAGTGGTTTTTGGAAATCACTCAACACAATGTCTTTGCAGATAGGGGGGCTTGTGCTCATTGGAGTGCTCTCAGAAATGTTGGGAGACATTTTCTGTGACATTGGTGAAATATCCATGGGTGAGAAAGGTGAAAAAGATGAAGGAGTATTAGGATTAGGGTTTTTTAGGATTTTGGAGATTGGAGTGTATTGTGTGCTTTGTGATTTTGCAAAGAACTCCATCGGTTTATTAAAAACCGAGATGATATTTGTGGCTTTTTCCCATTTTTTTTGTTTTTAGACGGGAAAAACTTTGACTAGAAAAAATAACAAATGAAGATACATTTATACACTTGGCAAAATATTTTTGTTCCTTGAATTTAGGAATTTGAATTCTATTTCAATACTTGTTCCTAATTTTTAGAAATAAAATGATAGACATCATGATTTTTACACTTATCAACAAAAGCAAAAAAAAATATTAAAGGAAAAACGCGGCACATTTACAGGGAAAAATAACTGAATTTTCAAAAATCAGTTACATACTGCATCCCCAAAAACATATCATAATCTAAGAATGTCATCAGTAATGTTGGCAACATTTTAGACAACACATGTATCATTATTTCTTAAGAACACATTTCTATCGGCAACAAATCAAGACACGTTATTGTACATGATTTCGTGAGTTTAATCTTCAGACCAATGTAACATTTTCCCATTGAGTCCTAAATCTAATCACAAAAATACATACAAAGTAATTTTCGTGCCAAAAATACAAAAAATACTTATTTAGTATTCTCATAGAGTCTTTTGATTAAGCACTTTGATACTCCTATAGAATAGGAACGGTATCAACTCTCAAGGGCTTTGCCCAACTTTTTTTTTTCAGTTGCCGAGACTTGAACTAAGGCTTTGCCATATTTTTTATACTCCTTTTTTATGATAATATCATCGCAGAGAACGGTATCACATTAAAACCATGTTCTTACTTAAAAAGATGTCTGTGTGAACAAAAACCAGTCATTACAAAATACTGAAAATCAGATTCTGATATTACAAGGGTAAATGTCACCTGAAATGTTAGTGACATTTCAGAAGACATTCGCCCAACAGTGCCGAATTCAGACAGAACAGAGACCAAGAGAGCTTTTCAAGTTGGAAAATCTCTCATGATCTAAAGCTTTTGTAAAGATATCATCTAGTTGATGAAGTGTGTCAACATAATCAATTCGTACTAGCTGTTTTTCAATCAAATCTCTTAGAAGATGATGCCTAATATCTATATGTTTTGTACGCGAGTGCTGAACTGGATTTTTTGAAATGTTAATGACACTCAAATTATCACAATACAAAACTAAGACATTATTTAAAAAACCATAGTCGTCTAACATGTGTTTTAACCATATTAATTGAGCACAACAACTCCCAGCTGCTACATATTCAGATTCAGCAGTTGAGAGTGACACACAGTTCTGTTTGCGACTATACCAAGAAAGCAAATTATTGTCAAGGTAAAAACATCCTCTACTAGTATTCTTTATGTCCTCCACATCACTAGCCCAATCTGAGTCACTATATCCTATTAGATTAGGATTAGTGTCTTTGGAATACCAAATTCCCAACTCACATGTGCCGACGACATATCTGATGACACGCTTAACGGTATTTAAGTGGGAGATTTTGGGACAGGCTTGGAATCGAGCACATACACACACACTAAACATTAGATCAGGACGACTCGCGGTGAGATACAAGGGACTATTTATCCTTGAAGTGACCTCTCTATTTATAGTAGAGAGTTCCCTTAAAAGACCCCTCGATCAGTTGTGTAGGTTGAGCAGAATGTGGGGTACGTGACAGTGGCTTACTGCTGAAAACTCTCCAACAGCTTGGACTGTTTCTTCCACGTCTTGCTCCTCAAGTTATGCAACTTCTTGGACTTGGTCTTCATCGATCCTGATCTTCTTGAAGACTTCTTGCTAAGTCAATTTGTCACGTTTAAAAATGATCACAGTTTCTTGAAAAAAAACTGCCCATGAAGATAGGCAAAACTGTTGCCAGAATGTCGGCCAGAATGTCAAGACATTTGTGCCGACATTTTCTGTTTTGGACTTAGTACGAAAAATGATATGTTAGAAAAAATATCATGACACAGAACCTAACATTAACAATTTTAAATAATTATCAGGTCAATTTTACTTGTTGTAGTAGATAGCTTATCTTATTTTCAAGATTATAAATCTCACTTTTTAAAGAGCGATAATCATAAATATGATCTTTTGAATGACCTGATATATAATACTATTAAAAAAGCTTTATATTGTTAGGCGAATGTAGCCTTCTGACTATGGTTTATCTGAATCCAAATTTTTTGAGAAGAGTATGAATATGTATATATATAATAAACTATTAAAATTTCATCAAATATTAGATCTAAACTCATAATTTTAACAATACAATAAATTTAGTAATAATAACCTAAAAGGTTCATGAATTTGCTTATGTATACCATCGGTGTATATAAGTAAAATTCTGCTTTGGGTTTGTATGAAAATTCACTTATAACTTATACAGACCGACAATATAAATAAACTTATACTATCAATGTATGTGTATTTAACTTGATGATAAATAACCTGTTTATTTTTTAGGTTACAAACTCATCTTTATGAACAATTACCCATGATAACAGTGTCAAAAATAATTATGTGGTAATTAGTGTGAATATGTTATATTCTTGAGTTAAGATTTAAAAAAAATTAATTAATTTCCTGATATTCTGGCAGGGAGAAAGTGGTGATAAACTCTAACAAGACAAATTTAATGATACAAGGTCAAGGTTACCTTAATACTGCTATAGCATGGGATGATACTGCAAATTCTACTGGTGGAACTGCAAATAGCTTTACTGTTGCTATTTATGCTTCCAACTTCATAGCCTACAATATCAGCTTCCAGGTACACTACTTATCTTTTCTTTTTTCATAATGTCATCAATCATATAATTGAATTTTATATAATTAGGTTCAATATGTGATACTTTAAAAAAAACACGAATTAGCTATAAAATTCGCCGCTAAATATATAGTCTGTAACTAACATATTTTTTTATAATCCGTAGTTAAATAAGATTAGCGACGAATTTTTATTGTTTAGAGACTAAACTTGTTTGTCGCTAATTTATATTTTCTTATATATATATATATATAGGAGTCTTATAGTACTCTTTTTCTTTTCTTTTTTTTTTATATTGCAGTGTCCGGACCAGCTCATGCATTAATTAATTTTACGGAGTACATGTTATCTCTCATCAAGACATGTACCTAGGCATCAAGACTGGGACATATAAAAGGAAATCACCTCATATTTTTTCTCCTACTGAGAATTTGAACATGAATCGTCGTGGTTGCCAATAAAAAATGATGAGAACTTCTAGTATAAGAATCTGATTCTTTTTATTGGACCGGAACTCATGTATAAATCATATATCCAACCCAAACTTGCATGGAATTTTGGCATAGTTGTTATATACTCCATAACCATCTTTTATGATTTTTTTGGTGATTTTAAGAACACAGCTCCAGCAGCTTCACCAGGTGAAGTTGGAGCACAGGCAGTGGCTTTAAGATTAACGGGAGATGAAGCTGCATTTTATGGTTGTGGATTTTATGGAGCACAAGACACTCTTAATGATGATAAAGGGAGACATTACTTTAAAGAGTGCTTCATTCAGGGATCCATTGATTTCATCTTTGGAAGTGCTAGATCACTCTATGAGGTACGTACATTTGTTTAGAATTTTTCTTATGTGCATATTTATTGGTCACACTTTTGATGTATATAACTTAAAAAGTTATCATTTCTCTTCTATTTTTTTAGTTTCCAACGAACTTACGGTGCATATCACTATCCGCACTTACGGTGCTACAGTATTGAGTACGGGTTTGAACGAACTCAATGGTCCACTTAGGTCATGTGTTCGTATTGGGATCTTTAAATAAATAGTCGTGATGGTATACATAGATTACATATATTATACATGAATTATCTATTTGCTGGCTATTTTTAGTTTAAATGGTTGAGTGCACTGTTGTTTTAGTTGATCTTTTTTAATTATGAATTCAATAACTAAAACGAGCTATGAGTTCGAATAGCAAATTCGTAATTTATGAAATTTAAATTTATTTATTTTTAAGTTTCAAACGAACTTACACATGATGACTTTCCATGTATATATATAGCCAATTGGATTCACGACTTATCTTTCCTAGCTGGTATACATAGATTATACACATACTATACATCAAATTTACATAATTATATATCTGCCGGCTATTATAAATTGAAACAGTTGAATGAGTGGCTATTTAGGTTAATTCTTTTTCTTTTAATTTCAAACACAGTAACTAAAACGAGCTATTAATTCGAATAGTAAATTCATAGTCTATAAACTTCAAATTCTCACTCCATCTCTGATGCATGACAGGACTGCACGATAAATTCGATAGCAAAAGAAGAAACTGGTGGAATTGGAGGATCCATCACAGCACAAGGAAGAGATTCTAAGAATGAAAATTCAGGATTTTCATTTGTGAATTGTGCAATTGGTGGCACTGGAAAAATATGGCTGGGCCGAGCATGGGGAGCATATGCTACTGTTATTTTCTCCAAGACGTATATGTCTGATGTGGTTTCCTCAGATGGCTGGAATGATTGGAGAGATCCAACTAAAGACCAGTACGTATATAATGATCATCCTAATTATTACCTCTAAAAAATTAACCTTTCTTCTTGCTAAATTTGTTTAATGATAAAAAATGATAGGGGAAATTCATTATGAATTCAAAAAAAAGGGCAGTGCACTAAGCTCCCGCTATGCGCGACGTCCGGGAAAGGGCCGGACCATAAGTGTCTGTTGTACGCAGCCTTACCTTGCATAGAGGTATACTGAAATGATATAGACAATTGAAAATAACCAAAAAGACATTTTATAAATTTCACATAAGAGAAATCTCTATGAGAAACAATCTGATTTCCGACCTCTTGCATTATCATAACGAAAAGAAAAAATAATTAAAAAAAAAAGACTTGTTTCATTTTATGTATTTTATATGAAGGTGTTTGATTATATTGGACACAATGTAACAAAAAAATACTTTGAAACTTGTGGTCTTAAAAATGTCAACATGGAGGAGCAAGAGAGGCAGAAGATGTTCATCCGAACATCTTCATAGGAAAATCACATCGTATATGCAAAATCAATTATATATATATATGTCGTAAATGTTGAATCCCCTTCGCAAAAATCATGCATGTCATGACCTGCCATGTTATTCTGTGGCTATTAAACATGTCATTAAGGATAATATAAAAATTATTTATAAATATATAAATAGTTTTCCCCGGACCTTGTGAACAACTTAAAAAGAAAAGAATGTCAAAAAGTACACCGAGTTGAATACTAAAAACCTTAAAATTGAACCCACACAATTTAATGCTTAGATGTGAATATCATGTTTTGCAGGACAGTATTGCTTGGAGAATACGAGTGTTTTGGACCAGGGGCAAACTACACAGATAGGGTACCATATGGAAAGCAATTGAAGCAAAATGAGGCAGCTCAGTACACTGACATCTCATTTATAGATGGACAACAATGGATTCTTAATAGAAGATCAGACACTTAATTTTTGGGATTCATTATAACACACACACAAACTCTAAGAATTTAGGAAAACTTATTAAGGAAATACATTTTATTGTTTTGTTGTATAATGACAAATAAAAGCTACTTTTCCTATATACAAAAAAAAATATATAAGAATAAGTAACATCTACATTTATCAGACTTTTTAGCTCGTAATTATCTAGCAAGTGACCTGATTGTGTAACTTTTATACATCGTCAATGCATTAAACTTTTAACTCTTTTGCAATCCATTCTACTTCAGTATTTATAGTCCCTAAATCTTTTTTGGCATGGAACTCATATTTTTTAAGAGGAAAAGTGCCCCATTTGGCTTACCTAAATAAAAGTAGATTGAAATGATGTTATGTCTGATTTTATAAATAAGCAGTTACATGTCTGTATAAAAGTACTGAAATTAGCACGATGAAATACTTGTCACTGTAATAAGATGAAGTTATACGAAAGTGAGGAACTAAAATTACTAACATGCTTTATTGAGCAATTGTATAAGATGAAATAAATTAAAAAGGACACATCAAAATCAGTTCACATGTGATAAATCAAGAATAATACTGATCTCACAGTGCATTTGATCACCCTAATGTTTAAATATGACGTCCTTGTACTCTTCCTTATTTTCAGAATAGTACTTCACCTCAGCCTGCAAAACAGGAATTCATTCTCAGCATGTCCACAATTGTAAGGACTTTAAGTACAGTTAAATCTCAAACTACCAATCTTTTGGTCAAAATTCTGGTTACTCCATTATGCTTATTGCTAATCCAACTACTTAGAAAAGCAAAAAAGAGCACAAAATCAAAGCATGTTGTTTTACTCATGCAATGACAGATTTCATACTGAGATTACATGGTGTTCTTCCATTTGCTAGTCAATATCGTTAGTACTCGAAATAGATTGGTTGCATTTTGCTAAAGAATATTAAATACTTTTAGCAATTGTGTTCATATATAACATTATCAAAGTTCTGCACGAAGTTCTATTACTGTTACGTACCTTGCAAACTCCTATTTATTGCAACCAAAAGCTTTTCACCAATCATATCTCTGAATAATGTATCTTTCTCCAAAGCTTCTACAGATTCAGCGAGAGATACTGGTGATCTTTGAAGATTCTCTTTAAGGATATCAGGATCTCCATCTGTTTCACAACAAAATAAAAGTGAATCGGATAACATACAAAATATCTTGCATGTGAACATGGAGTTGAGTTATCAAATCTATTTAACTCAGTTTAGTAAGAGTAAGCATTAGCAATGATTTTTGTTATAAAGGCATTCATGGAAGTTGCAAACCATGTGCTTCTGAGTATATAAAAGTACTCATAAATGAATGGAAAAATCCTCGCTGTATTCGTTTCTAACCAAACTAAGAAAACTCAATGGCTGATACAATTAACTCACATGCACTTAGCTAACAGAATGTCTTGTCATTTTTTTTAACCGAATCAATTGTCATTAGTTTCTTCTTTCTATTTCCCCCTTTTCCCTTCTTTTTCCTTTTGAGATAAGTGATAGAAGGGGGAGTGTCCAATATTATAGATGATTGTAGCTCAATACTAAACAAACATATTTTGGTTTGACATATCAAAGAGAGGAGAAACAACGACGCCTAAACATTAGAATTTGATCTTAATTCACATGGTTTAAATCAGAAGATGTGTCAAGATTCAAAGGGTAGCAATAAAGATGAACTTACAATGGAGACATGGAAGGACCTTGTTCTGATTTAAAAGGCCAAAATTTAAGGTATAAATGCTGAAAGATTATAGTGCTCGAGCGGCACACTTAAATAAGGATTATACATAAGCATTTATATTTAACATAACGTTCCAGACAAAAAAAAAGACTTTAAAGGTTAATATACCATGGAAGATGAGATAGAGAACGAATTACTAAAAGACGTCTAACATACCTACTGGTTCTGGAAGGCTTAAGTTTTTCCGCAAGCCATCAATTCCAGCAGTAATTATAGCAGCAAGACCCAGGTATGGGTTTGCACATCCATCAAATGCTTTAATTTTAAAATTGCTTACAATGCCATGTGCAACTCCAGGAGGGCTAGCAGCTCTTAATGGTGCCTATCTATTTTCTTTCCCCCAGCATAGGTATGCTCCACTCCACATGTTAGGTTGTATGCGATCATAACTGCATAGAAAAAAGTATTAAATGATTTTCATTTAATCTTTCCGCAATTAAGTCCATAGTAAGACTTTTCTATCAGGTAGATGTGCACATCTTGAAGAATTAGCCTCTAGATAAAGCATAAACCAATCACCAATAGATATAAAGGAAGCAGGGCATTCAGATAGTAGAAAATCCCTAACCTATTAGGAAGCGGTGCAGTAAATGGTAATATGGAGGGAAGATGATTTAACACCCCAGCCTTCTTTTGTTGAGTTGTGGTGCCTAATTCATTTACCTACACTATGAAGACCCTAAGCGCAATCGGCTATCATGATCGGTTATTATAATCGGCTGTCGATAAGGCGGTGGAAAAATCTTTCCCGAGGAAGTAGGGCGGCGGGTTTAAAACCGGAATGCTATTTAGTGGAGGGTACCTTAGGAATTTCAGGCTTAGGCTTGTATTATGTTGCCCTAGTTTTGACTATAAAAACTAGGGCGCCGTACCTTCTAGGTAGGACTACTACTACAGAGTGAGTAGAGTGAGTTGTACATAGAAAAATATCTTCTTTCTTGAGAGTAAAACGGTGAGTCGTGAGACGGTGTATCCGAAGAGAGAAAGAGAAATTGTAAACTCAAAACTCCATTATAGTGAAAATCCGCAGCGGCAAGTGGACGTAGCTCTCGCATTGAGGGCGAACCACGATAAATTTGTGTGTGTTATTTTGTTCTTTGCTGTTTTCTGTTTAGACGGGTTTGGGTCGTCAAATCCTAACATCTTTGACATCCCATTCCGATTTGATTCACCAGATGCCATAAATACATTTTCTCCATTCCTGTAAACTGATGTGCACATGCGATCCAGAACCAATATCATCTTAATGCATACCTAGAAAAAAAGGGCCACAAGGTAAACTGAGAGGTCTCACTTGCAATAATTCATGCAGCAGAAGTACTGGAAATTGGGGTCCTGACAGAAATCTCCACAGGTAAACACACGAGTGCCTTGCAGTTGAGAGGCTACTTCCAAAAGTAATGTAAATTTGTAATCAGAGAAGTAAATTAAAAAAATAATGCAAAAGTAACATTATTTACTCTTTTAGCTCAACTATTTCAGAAAAAAATCACTTGAGTTAAACATTATGAACCCTCTCCAATAATAAAAGTATACTAAGTTCCTGCTATGTGAGGTCTAGGAAAGGGCCGAACCACATTGGGTCTTATGTATGCAGCTTTACCTTGCACTCCTATTCACAGGCCAAGACTCCCCTCAACCCTCGCCAATTCTAACAAATCAAATTTTACTATTCTATCTTCAGGTAGAGAAACATGCATAGGGAGCCTGTGCTCTTCTTCCATTTTCCAATATAAAATTCTCCCTTTCGCAAGTATCTCTCAATCTCGAGTTGAGGGGTTGAGAGGGGAGAAGGATGGAGTTCCTTTTTTTCTTAAAACCGAGAAGGATGGAGTTGTTAGTAGAGTTTAGTTGGAACTAATTAGAGTGCATAAAGGAAGGCACATAATAGGCAGGAATAAGTAATAACTATGAAGATAAAATAGGACTAACCAGGTGTGAGTAAAGATTGTTAGGCAGGAAACTATGCACTATAGATGACTAATCTCATGTGAGTTACTAGAAAATACGAGAAGAGATATTTGGAAGTCAACCTAAGAAAAGATCCCAAAAATGTTTTAATCTAAAAACCAGCAAGCATCCACCAATTGGCTATATGGTATAGGTTTCTTAATTCTACACCAGACTTGACGAACGATATTACACTGGCTACACATTTTGGTCAAGCCAATAAGGTAAAGAAAATCAATTATAACTTGAGCTTTCACAAATAAATATTGCAATTATGCAGGCATCACCGCATCAGAGTAAGAAATACTGTGAGCATATGGAAAATGCTTTATGCTTCTCATTAATGTTTCTGGCAGAAATTTCATACATGGCGTTTCAACCTAGTAAACAAAAATACAGAAAACACGTTCTTTTTCCTTATTCCCTCTCTTTTTTCTCTTTCTTTTTCAGGAGCTGAGCGAAAGGTAATTGATGTTGTATGTGAAATAATTATCCATGTAAAGCATGACATAAAACTAACATGTTACTTTTGTTTAGCTACTGACTATCCATAATCATTTGTTAATATGGAAAACAAAGAGATCCAAATGCTTAGCTTCTTGTCTGGGCAAGGTGAGTGCATTAGTAAAAGTAAAATAAACATATTTTCATGAATTAATACAATCATATATAGCTATTGTATGCAAATAATGTGAAGATCATATTTGCAAGGCAAGTAAATGGAAACGTACCTGTTCGACTGTAATATTCAATGACTGAAGAGAAGCGAAAATCTCTTCAAGTATTGGGGATGCAGCATCAAATGCAGATGTTGAACAGTAAGCAGTCCTGTCAAATGGGGCCCATTCTTCTTTGCCATCCCTGTATAATTTCATTATATGTTACCTATCAAAATCTCCAAACACGCATCACATATCATGGAAGAGAAAATCTGAACTCAAAACTATAAAGGGAAAACTCAACTGACATTACTCACAATAATACAAAAGAAGACTCTAAACACAAAATATTACGGGAAAACTTAACTGACATACCTCAATACACTCTTCTCAAGATAAAATCATTTTCAAAGCCTGCATTCACGACCTGAACACGTAGATATAAATTAGATAAATATGATTTTTCAGATGTTGCGGAAACAGATATTAAACGTACCAAGTCGAATTCATCTTTTAAAAGTTTAGAGACTCCGCGCAATGCTTCTCGCGGACAATATTCCCAACCTTTACCAGGATCAATGTACATGTCAGCCAAAACCATTTCCTGTTGTTTTGCCGTGGATCAAAAGATGCACATTAAACTTGACTGGGGAACAATAAAATCAAACTAATTTAGAAAAAAAATTGACTGAATAATTGCCACACCAAGGTCCACAAGTTTGTCATAGGAAAGATAGAACAATAAAATAGCTGGACATCAATGTGTGTACAGTTTAAATCAACTGAGCTTGTTCTTATCTGTTTCCTACACGTTCACAAAATATATCACATGATATCATGGAAGAATTGCATCAATATTTCAACTTGCACTGAAAGTTTTACACAATTGAGTTTGATGACAACTACAAAACATAAGTTGGACAAGGAGGGAGCAGGGAGGCTGCACAACAACTATATGAAACCTTGAACTATGGAAAACATTTATACTTTGGAAGAACCAAAATACCAAATCTAAAATTCAGAGCTGATAATGGAGAACTCTGCTATTCTGGAAAAGAGTTGTCAAGGATGATTCACATCCAAACTTTCTCTTGACTATTCTTTTACACTTTACCTTATCCCAATAATTTTCGAATATATTAATAATGTTATCTCAAATTCTATTAAACTTCACTCCATTATACCGAGCTTCCGTTGTTAGTGACCAGGTAACTGACCCCATACCATATATCCTCTCCTGGTGATCTGCAAATGCAGAAATTGGAGTTCTGCCCTGTACATCCGATTAACTAGACATTGAACAAAATTGGAAAGGTTCTATATTGTTTCTAAGAAGCAAGAAGAACACAGTTGATAATATCTCCATAGTGAAGCATTTGAATGAATGAAAGAGGGTCTTCTCTGATCTTATCATTTATGACATATCAAAGGAAATCCATGAAGATAATCTACAGAATGCGGAGGTTAAACTTAAAACTTAAAATTCAAAAGGATAAAAAGAAGCGAATCTCTCAAGCACTTATAGTTGTCAAGCGGTACCAGGGAAGTCTGCATTTGGTAGATAAATCAGGAACAATTCTGATCTCCCCCGAAGCAGTGAGATTAGTATCCACTGCTGGACCATCAGATGTCGAACTCATGCCCATACATGCACAAGTTAATCCTACACCGTGCTTTTCCACAGAACTACAAAAGCGTTGTTTTGGAACAACCTGTGCACAAGGCATGAACAAATTCAATCCACTTTTAACTAGAACCGATGTTCAAAATATCATGTACTGAAAATAATTAAAAAGACTGAAAAGTATATCAAAGCTTGAACTTGTTGTGCTATCACGGATATTAGGTATTTGAAAAATTTCCTAATAGTATTAACTTTGAAATAATCATAGGCAATAAGATATTCAAATAACAAGCTATATCTTGAAATCATAACCAAGCAAGACAATT
The DNA here is from genome assembly GCA_029844215.1 of Przewalskia tangutica. Lineage (NCBI taxonomy): Eukaryota > Viridiplantae > Streptophyta > Magnoliopsida > Solanales > Solanaceae > Przewalskia > Przewalskia tangutica. Next base: position 89,433,032 of record CM056738.1, on the reverse strand, counting down.
CAAATTATGCAATAGTAACTCTACAAACCACCATTAGAAACAGAATGCTTCAACCAAATATTGATTTCATTTGATTATTACAACAGAATATTGAAAATAATCCAGTAAAGTATTCTTTGCAAGAGCTTCTTAAACTCTAAATCAAAATTAACAATGACAAGTAGAAATGAAGCATATTCATGATTGGACTTGTAATTGCTTTGGCTTAAACCCAGTACTAGTGAAGAACTGAAAATTACTGGAAAGTTTGTCAAGATCACAATATATGATAGTTAAGTGTTCAGTTTTCAACAGATAAAATACTCAAATTTCACCAAAAGGAATTATCATTACTTTTCACCAAAATGAATGGCGTATACTATGCCTGGGACAACTTCATATTTTACTAGTATAGAAACATTTCACTTGCTCTTGATGCTTTTATCAAATAAATTCTCTAACCAGTATGTCTGAAATCTTTGATCCAATTAAAAGACTAGGAAGCCAGCCCAGATTGAGCACAATTCCGTTTGTTATTCAAACTCCTGGATTGTCTCAGAGTGGGACAAAGATTTGGGTGGTCGCAGGCATTGAAAAGCATATCACTAAATAATTCATAATCTAAGGGGAAAAGCAGTAACATAAATGGACAAGGCAAAACTTACACGGCATCTATGCTGGCCAGAAGCATTTATCCAAATAATACGAACAAAGGTGACATCCTTCGATAAGCCATTTAACTCTTCCTCCCGGAAGGAAGATGATAAAGGAGGTTTTACATCAGAATATCTTGAAGAAACATCAAGCTTGTAGAATTGCTTTGCGTTTTCTGCAAAAATATCTTTCACGGCTGCAATGGCTTCTGGAATTGAAAGATCGCAGTCAACACATGCATCGCGTAGAACAGACAATATTACTTCGCGCCCTTTCTTTGCACCTGCAGGAGAAAGCGAGTCCGTATATTATCAATTACAGCTTAGAAAGAATGATAAAACAGGAATAACTCACTTGCTAACTTGTAAGTTGCAACGCAAGTTGGATGTTATTGTATGATTGACACTTGCGTCTAACTCAACCTCAAACGCTAGCTGAGGGGAGGATTGCCCAAGTCCATATAAAAAAATCACCCGTCCATTCCCATCATTGTGGGACCCCTTCACGCCCAGGCCCAATTGGAGCGTGGACCGATAAAGATATAGCACCTGGGCCTAACTCAACCAAAACAATCCGCAATCACCATGACTCAAACTTGTTACAAGATAATACTATATCAATAATTCATCACAAGTTATACTACACCCCTTTTTCTTTTCTTTTTTCATGATTTCTTTTCCAACATCATATTATATTTTAACATGCATTGTAACGCAAAACCAAAGGATTTTACTAAGAATTTGTGAGTGACAGCACTCATCTTTATTTCTTCACAATTTTTATTACACTGCCACTATTCTCCTTCTTGCACACTTGATCTTTTCGCAACCTTGCTCTTGGAAAACCAAAAACAACGAAGACAAAAACTTCACCAAAAAGGCAAATTTTCGTCCAAGAATGTGAGGGGAGATGAGAGGTTTTCCTTTGAAGTTTTTGGCTTTTGAAGATATTGTGAAAAGTTGAGTGTTTGAGTCTTACAAAACCCCTAAGTAAGGAAGACCTAGAGGGATATCCAGGTCTAGTAGAAGTCTAAGTTAGATATAGCTCTTCTAGTTCAAATAAGAGAGTGTTTTTAAAAATTCTTTTTTTCTTTTTTGAAAACATCAGGGATTTTACATTCTCTCCTCCTTAAACAACATTGGTCCTCGAATGTGAATAAGGTCATAACACATGCACATAGACACGCAAACTGCACACACATGAAACACAACTTAACACGTCTTATTACCTTACTCAAACGGGAATGGATATTTCACTTTTGTCATGTCTTCGACTTCCCAGGTTGCTTCTTCTGTGGAGTGATTTTTCCATAGGACTTTCACGGAAGCAATATCTTTATTCCTAAGGTGCTTAATCTGTCTATCCAGTATTTCCACCGGAATTTCTTCAGATTCTAGCTCTTCGTTCAAGATTATCTCTTGGGATCGGATGGCGTGACTTGGATTGTGCAAGTATTTTCGTAACATTGACACATAGAATACTGGATGCACCACTTCTAATTCTTGTGGAAGTGTTAGTTCGTAAGCCACATTCCCAACTCTTCGTAAGATCTCATATGGTCTAATAAACTTTGGGCTCAACTTTCCTTTCTTGCCAAAACGCATCACCCCCTTCATTGGAGAGACTTTTAAAAATACTTTCTCCCCTTCTTGAAATTCGAGGTCTCTTTTACGATGATTCGCATAAGACTTATGGCGGCTATGAGTTGCTTTGATCCGCTCCCAAATTATCTGGACTTTGTCATTCGTTTTTGATGACTTCGGGTCCGAACAGTTGCGTCTCGCCCACCTCGAACTACCCAGGTGGAGATCTACATTTTCGCCCATACAATGCTTCGAACAGAGTCATTTGTATACTAGCATGGAAACTATTGTTGTAGGCGAACTCAATTAAACATAGATGGCCCAATCAGTTGCCCGAAAGTCCAACACACAAGGAAACATATCTCCAATGTTTGAATTGTTCATTCAGCTTGTCCATCTGATAGTGCTCAACTTAACCATTGTCCCGAGGCCCTACTGAAAATTTTGTCAAAAGTGTGAGGTGAAATGGGAACCCTATCCGAAATAATTTGTAATGGAATCCCGTGTAACCTCACTATCTCTTTCAAATAAATTTGCGCATACTGTGGCGCCCGATACGTAGTCTTGACAAGTAGGAAATTGGCTGACTTTGTAAGTCGATCTACTATCACCCAGATAGAATCATAACCTTCTCAAGTTTTTGGTAAACCAGTCACAAAATCCATATGAATCGTCTCCCATTTCCACATGGGGATACCAATGTCCTGAAGTAGTCCGCCGGATTTTTGATGTTCGACTTTTACCTATTGACACGTAAGACACCTTCTGACAAACTCTGCAACATCCCTCTTCATTCTGCCCCACCAGTAATTTGCCTTGAGATCCTGATACATTTTTGTTGATCATGGATGAATGAAATATCTGGTGTTGTGACCCTCATTCAAGATCTTCTTTCTTAGTTCCCTCACCTTAGGAACACATAACCTACCCTTATACCGAAGGGTACCATCATTGTCCCCTAATGTAAACTGTGAAGGTTTTTCTCATTGAATCTTCTCACGAAACCCAACAAATTTCATATCCTCAAATTGACTTTCTTTTATTTTCGAAGCTAAGGCAGACTGCGAGGTATCATACACCACCACCTTGCCTTCGCCGATCTCAGTTAAACTAACTCTGAGGTTTCCCAATTTTTATACCTCACAAACAATACCTCTCTTTTGTATTGTCAAGTGGGCCAAGCTGCCCATTGATCTCCTACTGAGTGCGTTAGCCACCACGTTAGCTTTTTCATGATGGTAAAGAATGCTAAGGTCATAATCCTTAAGCAACTCTAACCATCTTCTTTGTCGGAGATTCAAATCATTTTGCATGGTTATGTATTGTAAACTCTTGTGATCTGTAAATATATCTAGATGCACCCCATACAAATAGTGTCTCCATATTTGTAAGGCGAACACTACCGCAGTCAATTCCAAGTCATGAGTTGGATAATTCTTCACATGTATCTTCAATTGTCGAGATGCATACGCAATAACTTTTCCAAACTGCATTACGACAAATCCTAACCCAATCTTAGAGGCATCGCAATAGACTGTGAATCTTTTTTGTCCCGATGGTAAGGTTAGGACTGGCGCAGTAGTCAATAACTCCTTCAGTTTCTGAAAACTTGCCTCGCACACCTATGACCACTGGTACTTAATCGATTTCTAACTCAATCGGGTCAAGGGAGCAGCGAGACTAGAGAAACCTTCTACAAATCTTCTATAATACCCAGCCAAACCTAAGAAACTCCTAATTTCTGTCGGAGTGGTAGGCATTGGCCAGCTCTTCACGGCTTCTATCTTTTGGGGATATACCATAACTCAATCCCTTGACATAACATGGCCCAAGAAAGCCACATTTTCCAACCAAAATTCACACTTTGAAAATTTAGCATAAAGTTTCTCTTATCTTAAGATTTGAAGCACTACCCTAAGATGTTCTTCATGTTCTTCAACACTCTTGCTATAAATTAGAATATCATTGATGCATACAATCACGAACAAATCTAAGAATGGTTTGAAGACTCTGTTCATGAGATCCTTAAAAGTTGTTGGGGCATTGGTTAACCTGAAAGACATGACCAAGAACTCATAATGGTCATATCGGGTCCTAAATGTTGTTTTGGGTATATCATTAGGATTTATTTTCAGTTGGTGATATCCCGAACGGAGGTCAATCTTGGAAAAATAGTTGGCTCCTTGAAATTGGTCAAAAAGATCATCGATTCTTGGTAATGGGTATCGGTTATTGATCATGACCTTATTGAGTTGTCGATAATCGATGCACATTCGGAGCGGACCATCTTTCTTCTTCACAAAAAGGACTGGTGCGCCCCAGCGATAAACACCAGGCCTTATAAAGCCCTTATCCAGAAGATCTTTCAATTGTTCTTTTAACTTTCTCAGTTCAGCTGGGGCCATTCGATATGGAGGAATGGATGGGTCTTATACCCGGAATTAACTCTATGGCGAACTCCACTTCCCTGTCCGGGGAAGGCCTAGAAGATCCTCCGGGAAAACCTCCGAAAAATTACGAACAATAGAGACAGTATGTATATTTAGGGACTCTTTTTAGGTATTTACTATATTAGTCAGGTAAGAGTATTCCACTTCATGACTTTTTAATAACTTTTCAGCCCTAAGGTAGGAAATAAGCTGACCCGAGGATGTACCAATACTACCCCTTATAAACACTTTTGGTTCCTGCGAAAAGATAATTTTACAACCTTTTGCCGACAATCCAATGTGGCATAACATGATGACAGCCAATCCATACCCAAAATAATGTCAAAGTCTACCATATCAAGTAATACTAAGTCTGTTATTGTTCCTCTACCATTTACCTCTAACGAAAAAAAATTAAATACTCGAAAGGCTCAAACCGAGGCCCCCACTGGTGTCATGACCTCAAAGGGTTCACTTAAACAAGAAGGTTCTACATGTAGATTCTTAGCAAAATCGAGTACGAAAATATAGAACCGGGATCATATAATACAAGTGCAGGAATACTTGAGACCAAGAAAATACTTGTGACCACCGCATTAGTTGCCTCCGCCTCATTCCTCTGGGGGAAATTGTAGATCCGGTTAGGATTATTGGACTGTTGACCTCCCCGACTTTGTCGTAACTGGTTGCCCTGATTTCCCTTGTGGGCGGGCAACTGTGGTTGCTTCTGACCTCCCGTGATAAATCTGGGTCAGGGTTCTCTTCTTGCAATATTTGATATAGTGGCCTGGTTCCCACAGTTATAACAACCTCTCTGTGAGGACCTGCATTCCCCAAAATGTTTCTTTTGACAGACCTTACAGACCGGTCTGTCACCTTCTTCATTAGGGTTGGTGGCCTTGACATTGCTACCTTGATGATTTGCTCAGCTTTAAAGAACCCCCTACTACCTTCTTGCCTCTGGTTTTAATTCTGATTAAAGGATCCCGACGATCGAAACCTCTTCTGCGAATACTCTCTTTTTGCTTTAGCAAAACTTTCGAACACTCATTGTCATGTCGACGATCTGAAGGCAAGTCCGCTCATTGGCTAATGTCACTACCTTCTCTGCCAAGTTCGGATTCAAACCCTCAATAAATCTTTTGACATTCTCCATTTCCTTAGGAATAATGTGTGCATTGTATGTCGACAATCGCACGAACTGGGTATCGTATTCTTGCACACTGCGGTCTCCTTGTTTCAACTGTTCAAACTCACGTTTGAGCAAATCTACTCTAATGTTAGGTGTGTACTTTTCAATAAATACAGCTCTAAACTCCCCCACGTCATCGGTGGTGACATCGGGGAACGATTTCTTCTAAAATTTCTCCACCATACCCCCGCATAGTCCACTAAACGTGCGCCCGTCAAATTGACGCCATGCGTCTCTACACATCCCAAGGTAAATAGTAGGTCTTCTACCTCATCGAGAAACACTATCGGGTCGGACTTGGAGTTCTTCCCAGTGAAGATAGGTTCTCTTCTCCTCATAAAATTCACCCATAGTCTATCCGGTATCAACTGAGCTCCTACTTTTTCGGCTTGTGGTTGGTTCCTGGGTCGTCGAGTTCTGGATTGAGGCCATCACTGAGACACTACGTGTAGGCTGAACCAGGTGTGGGGCTATATCTGTCATCAACTCTATGAGTCTATCTAACTTTTGTCCCACCGTTTCCTGGGCCGCTTGACTCTCATTTTTTTTCTCAACATTTTTCACGCTATCTTGAGACACTGCTCTATCAACCGGAGGTATAGGAGCCTCATGGTAAACCTCTTTTTGAACCCCCGGTTCCTGTGCTGGAACTCTTGGGGGTTGATATTGTCCCCTCGCTCTTCCCTGGGTAGTTCTGATCGACCTTCACACCATCGGTACTTGTGAGTCTACCATTTTCTTTAAAGACAAGCGCACCCATATTTTAGAAGACAAAACGTCTATTTTAACTCCCCAAAATTTTCTTATACTTCATAAGCATGCAACACCATAAGAAAAATAAAATAAAAAATAACGATATTATTTCATTCTTACCTTCATAACACTTCATTCCATCAAAACATTATACTAAATCTTATCAGATAATTCTTCGTCACCTATTGTAGATCTCCAACTCAAACTTGCATTTACTACAACACGTGTTAAAGGGCTTAACCGTGTGACTCGCCTATTTCGCATGTTTGCATTCAACTCCTTATGAACCTTGTTCCTTGCCTCCCTTTCCCTATCGTCCATTGTTTCCTTCATCTTCCAAATTTTCTTCACTTTACATAGAAATTTGAGCAAGGAGCCTTCTTTACTATCTCCACATAGCATCTTTGCTCTTCTAAACGAGGAGTGGAAATCTCCCGGGATGTAGTTGACTATTATTTGTAGTATGACTCCAATCGGATAGTCGAAAAAAGTCTGGTCAAATATATGCCTCTTCTATCTAGCCCTAAGCAAATTTGTACAACGTGTGATTGTGTCATCCATATACGCACCAAAAGCGTCTCCTGAGACCATCCTACGGTCCATGAACTCCTACTGAGCTCGCATTATCCTTTTTGTTTCTATGAGCACTTCCCTCTTGGTTGGAACTCGTATTGTAACCATATATACAAAATAACTGTTAGTTAGTTTACCATTGCACAATCCTCTTCCATAATCCTTTGAAGGAGGTAGTACGAGAACCAAATCTTTGACAAGACTCAAGATAGGCACGAGGAGAGTATGAAAGAAGCGAAATTGTTTAGGATGTTATCCCGTTTACTTATTACTAAGGTGGCGCGCACACTGTCGCAATAAGTAATCGTTCAAACACTCAACTCAAAGAAATTTTCTACAATCTCCTAACCCGGTAAAGCTCTGATACCAACTTGTCACACCCAGACTTATCTCAAAGTCTTCCCTTAGGGCATGATGACACCTGGGCAACTATCCTTTCCCAGGCGAACTATTAAAATCTTTTCTTTCTAAATTAAGCATGTATCTAAGTGCATAAATAATATCATCATGTTATCTCCATCTTTGTATTTCTTTATTGAAAGTGAGAGCACATACTCGTGCAACCACAATTTCTATCTAGACATAATGGAAGTTTCATATATAGAATGAGTAATTCGAAACTAACAGAAAAAAATTCATGTGGAGCATTCTCCGAGATAACAAAACTTAGTCCCTCAGACATACTCATTCAAGGATTACATTCACCAAATCTGAAGCAATGGATTGGTGGAACAATGAGGCTGCGGGACGATCGCTAGCCCTGTTGCGGAGCTTTTCCTTGTCATGTTTTCCTGAAACATGTTAGATAAAAAGAGTCAGTTTTACCATTCGGGGCTGAGTGAAAACTTCGTCTTACAATTCAAAGCAACCTCGCAATGTTCTAAATACAATCATACTATAAACATAATAAGCACGTTATGAAACCACATTACATCACTTTCAATAAACAAGTCAATAATAATTATTCAAACACAAAATCTCTTCCCAACTCACCCTAGGGAAATACTTAGTTTAACCAGTACACCTTCACGAAAAAAATTGCGGGACGCGCAACGCCGCAACCCAATCCCATATATTATATTATATATTTGTTGCGGTACGCGCAACCCGATCCAATATTTTATATATATATATATTGCGGAGCGCGCAATCTGATCCAATATTTTATATATATATATATGTTGCGGAACGTGCAACCCGTTCCAATATTTTATATATATGTATTTGTTGCGGAACGTACAACCCGATCCAATATATTTATATGTATATGCATTGCCTGAGTGATACTAAGACCACTTATGAATCTATCGGGGTGACGTAAGGTCACTGTACCTCCGATTAACCTTACTGGAAAGAAGCTTTCAATGTCAATGACGATCCAAAAGATTCAAATAAAAATTCTTTCTTTCAACTTTTCGCCCTTCTCGCTTGTAAGAGTTATAACTCTCAAACCGTAACTCCAAATAAGGTGTTTCTTGCATCGAATCTAAAGTAATACGGGGACCTATCACTATATCAAGTTTTCTCTGAAATTACTTAGTGTAACTAGTACAAATTCACGAAAGAAACAACTCTATGAAAAACTGTCTCGCCAGATTTTTGAAAAAAAAGGACACAATCGTAAAATAGTCATAATTTTTATCCGTAAGTCGGATCGATCTCCGTAAGGTCTCAAACTTTCAAGAACATGGAAAACTAGAAATTTAATTTAGCATAAACTTTCAAATTCATTACCGATTTGTACAGTTGTTCGTTATACGTTCTGCCCCTCTGGATTTCAATCGATCCGAGGCAGAAACTTTAAAAAGCGATAACTCTCAAACCGTAAATCGATTTTGTCCTCGTTTGGGCTCAATCGGACCGTGAAAGAGAGATATACCACACTAAGAAAAGTGAAGAGAAGGTTGGAAAGTAGTACGCCCGGTTCACAAAAACGAAACGGTCCCTCTGTAACCAGTCATCCATAATATAAAATATAAAATTTTCGTCTTTGGTAAACTTACGGAAAATTGCGTCTCATTCTAACAAGGATAACTCGGCGAAAACAATCTGCAATCACCATGACTCAAAACAAGATAATACTATATCAATAATTCATCACAAGTTATACTACACCCTTTTTTCTCTTTTTTCATGATTTCTCTTCCAACATCATATTATGTTTTAACATGCATTGTAAAACAACACCAACATATTTTACTACGAATTTGTGAGTGACATAACTTACCTTTATTTCTTCACCATTTTTATCACACTGTCATTATTCTCCTTCTTGCACACTTGATCTTTTCGATCTTGTAAAATCAATAAAAATGAAGACAAAAACTTCACCAAAAAGGCAAATTTTCGTCCAAGATGGTGAGGGGAGAGACGAGGTTTTCCTTTGAAGTTTTTGGCTTTTGAAGATATAGTGAAAAGTTGAGTGTTTGACTCTTACAAACCCCCTAAGTAAGGAAGACCTAGAGGGATATATAGTTCTAGTAGAAGTCTAAGTTAGATATACCTCTTCTAGTTCAAATAAGAGAGTGTTTTTAAAAATTCTTTTTTTTTTCATTTTTGGAAACAATCGGGACTTTACAATCTAGTTTCCATAATTACATCAAAATCCTAATTACATAATATATGGAGAAACATTTGTCTGTAACCAAAGCCTCATTCTTATTATGTCATCAAGCTGACAAACAAAGCAAAAAAGGAGGAGGGATGCACAAATGAAAAAGACAAAATATGAGTCATCAATATTATAAATGCTTTGTTTAGGTCCATAATATTTCAATACTCCGTACTTAAGATTTACCTAGCTTGAGGATATATATATAGAGAGAGAGAAGAGTGAAGCCCTTGGACAACCAAGGACAAAATAGTAAGTACATCAGCTAATATTAATGACATTGAGAACAATCTGCATAATTCATAGCAGATTGTTAAGATAAGAAGACAATATAAGTGCAAGTAAAAATGAGCAAATCCTGAATTTAATTCTATCAAAACATTAAATTATGATCTTATCTAGACTTAATAAAGGCAAAAAATCATTTAATTAATCAACTCTATATAAACTAACTGAAGAAAAAAGAAAGTTGTTACGAAGAAATCTACAATGAGTTTAATCAATAGCTTTTTTATTTTACTCATCACTTTATATATCGTCAATATATGTCAATCAGCATCAGAGGATAATAGATTTCAATACGAGGTTCATATTATCAATGCTCTCCCCGATAACATCATACCTATGATGTTTCATTGTGCATCTGCAGATGATGATTTGGGAGATAAGCAGCCCAAAGTAGGCGATGATTTTCATTTTAAGTTCCGCATGAATGTTATTGAAAGCACTCTCTATTTCTGTCATTTTTGGTGGGGTAGACAAGAACAAAAATTTGAAGTTTTTAATAGAGTTTTGGCTATGAAACGCTGTTCTGGTGATTTTCCTACCCGTTTATGTTACTGGAAAGTACAAAAAGATGGGTTTTATACGGGTTCTCAACTTGATCAATTAGAGAAAATGTGGGATTGGGTGTGATAAGAAAAAGAGATGTACTAATATTGGAATTTGTAGGAGTAATATCCATATTAATGTTAATTCTAAGGGATAATAGCACTTTTAGTCCTTAAGTTATTGATAATATCCATACAACTTGTTCTTCTTGCATGCACTTCCTCTTGGTCATTATAAGACAAACTAAAAGAAAATGTCATGAAAACAAAATGCTACAAATCCAACAAATTAAATATTTACATTACTACATTTTCAAGTAATTCATATTTACACAGAGTTTAATGTTGTCAAATTAGGTCTTGGGCCTAACTTACACCCTAAAAGTTAGCTCAAAAGGGGAGGAAGATTCAGGAATCTCATCCTTCACCGATGTGATATATTTCTCTTCAACATTCTTCCTCACGCCCAGATTCAGACATTATTTTATCCGGAGTTTCACTGTCCGGTCTAGAGCGTGTCATATTTCTCTTCAACATCTCCCTCGCGTTTAGATTCAGACATTCTTTTATCTGGGGTTTCACTGTTCTGTCTGGAGCGTGCACATTCATGGACCCGGGGTATTTTCCACCCCTAGCGTGTCATATTTCTCTTCAACATCCTCTCTCACGTACAGATTCAGATATTCTTTTATCTGGAGTTTCACTGTCCGGTCTGAAGCGTGCACATTCATGGACCCGAAATATTTTCCACCCCTTTCAATTGGTCCAGGGGACATTTCACCCCCCTTTATTCGGGGGCCTACATTAGATGGGTTTGGCTCTGATACATATCAAATTAGGTCTTGGACCTAACTCACACCCCAAAAGCTAGTTCACATGAAGAAGGATTGTCCAAGCCTTATAAGGAATCCAGTGATCTCATCCCTCACCGATATGGTATATTTCTCTTCTATAAATGTTAATTTTTTTTATGAACTTTATACACCTTAACCTCTATTAAAAATTGTTTCCTGGCCACAACAGTAAAAAGTAAGTACTACTACTAATTGTATTTGTTGAGAAAAAAGTCAAAACACTATGGTTAGACCTCACCAATAAACTAAATAAAATGCATGACTGGAATTAGTCATTAGATAAGAGATGTTTGAAATTTGTTAATATATATCCATATGAATATTTCGGTCGGGTAAAAGTGAGATACTGAAGTGTCCTGCAAGACTGCGATAGTGGGTGGGGTCCTCGTATGGTACGCTGACCGCAACATCAAACTTTGGTTTAGTATCAACTGGCGTAGAAGTAGACTTACAAGATGACATATCGGCTCGCTCAATAATCTCAGCAGCATACTTTCTCTGTGACAAGAATAACCCCTCTACATGACGAGTAACAGTAATACCCAAGAAAAAAACTCAAGTGTCTCAAGTCTTTCATAGCAAATCAAAATAATATCATTCATATACAACAGAATATAGTCTATAGAAGACCCACGACGATAAATAAATAGTGAATTATCAGACTTGATGTGTGAGAACCCAATAGTAGAGACATAGTCAGCAAACCGCGTATACCAAGCTCGTGGGGCCTGTTTAAGACCATATAAGGATTTCTTCAACAGACAGACATGATGTGGATAAGCGGGGTCTCGAAAACCCAACGATTGATGCATGTAGACAGTCTCTTGAAGATCACCATGCAAGAAAGTATTTTTCACATCTAACTGATGAATAGGCCAAGATTTCGAAAGTGCAAGGCTGAGAACAATGCGAATGGTGGTCGGTTTAACAACCAGACTGAATGTCTCCCCACAGTCCACTCCAACCTGCTGAGTATTTCCATCACCTACAAGACGAGCCTTATGCCTCGCAAAAAAATATCAGAATTATCCTTATGAGTAAAAATTCACATAGACCTCATAATATTAACACCAGAAGGATGGGGTATCAACTCCCACGTCTTATTTGCAATAAGAGCATTATATTTGTTGGTCATAGCCATTTTCTAATTCGGATCATTTAATGCAGACACATGGTTACGAGGTAGGGGAATTTAAGAACATTAGAATTTAGATTAAAATGTCTTTTTGATTAAAAAATACTCCGTTGACTACGAGTAACCGGACGATGACTCGAGGAAGAAATGAGCGGATTTTGTGAAATTTCTGGACACAGGACTGACTGGACAGCAGACAGTGGGCCTGCTGGCCCAATACTGGAAAGTGGACCGGGACACTGAGACGATACAGGGGCCAAATCGGCAATGGGATGGATAACAGGCCCACTGGACCGATCTGGAAAAGATGAGGCAATAGATGTTGAGGGTAGTGGGCCAGCAGTCAGTGAGCCTTCTGGCGGGTCAGGGGGATCGGGTTGGTCCAAGAGCTGGCGGAAAATATAAGGTGGGACCCCGTCAATCAAAAAAGTATACGAGTCAGGCACGGTACTACACATTTTGGCAAACGGAAATTGAGTTTCATTAAATATAAAATGACGACTAATAATAATTTTATTCGAAGATAAATCAAAACATTTGTAATCACGATGATTTGACGGATAATCCAAAAACACACATGCGATAGAACGGGCTTGAAGCTTGTTTAATGTAGTGGACGGAAAAAATGGATAGCATAAACACACAAAGACTCTAAGATGAGAGCATGAAGGGACTTTATTATAGAGAATTTGGAGTGGAGATTTAAAAGTTAATCATTTGTTAGGAAGTATGTTAAGGAGATATGTAGTCATTTGTAGTGCATGATGCCAAAATGATGGAGGGACGGAAGCATGAACTAATAGGGTACGAACAATATTATTAATCGTACGAATTTTTCGTTCGGCTTTCTCATATTGTGAAGACGTATGTGGACAAGAAAAATGAAAAATAATATCATTAGCGACAAAATATTCCCAAAACACCCCATTATCGTATTTTTTTCCATTATCACATTGAATATTTTTATATCACGTTCGAACTGGGTACGAATAAATGCCCTAAAATTGATGAAGGTGGAAAATACTTTAGATTGTTTCGCTAACGGAAAAGTCCACAAAAAATTTAGAAAAATCATCCAAAATAGAACATAATATCGATGACTCATGGAACTTAAAACTGAAAATGTCCATAAAACACTATGAATAATATCAAAAGGCATCAAAGTGCGAGATGTAGAGGCTACAAAAGTTAATCTAACATGTTTTTCTAACGGACAAATTGGAGTACTACACATACCCTTACAATAAATAAAATTTTATTTAAAGACGACAAAATGGACGACCCTGGATGACCCAGACATGCATGCCACAAGGAAGGAGCAAGAGCAGCAAAAGTGGAGGACACGACTGGATCGACAAAATTTGTGGTGGTGATTGGATAAAAATCGCTCCTACTGTTGCATCTCATAAGAGGTATTCCCATTTTGAAATCTTTCACAGAAAACCCAAAAGGATTAAAATTAACAGAAATTCAATCATCAATTGTAAATTTGCGAACAAACACTAGATTTTTAATTAAGTTAGGGGCAAGAATGGTATTTTGTAAGACAAGTGGCGTATGAGGGGGGAGGGGGTAAAATTGCACTACCGTGACCACAAATTGGAATTGTATGACCATTACCAACCATAATACCATGATTTTTGCTCAAATTGTAATAAGACGAGAGAGTAATTGGGTCAGATGTCATATGAGAAGTGGCGCCAGTGTCCATGTACCAATTCGGATCCAGAGGATTTAATCCAAGTGTGTGCATAACGGCTTCAATATCCGTCGGAGTAGGGCCTGCTGCATGATGAGCCTGGGCAGGCCGAGGCCTAAGCACACCTGCTTACTGCACTGGCCCAGAAATTGGTTGAGAAATCGGACTAAACTGTTGGGCCGAAAAACTGGGCATGTTGGGATATTGGGCCCAGTTTCCCGGGAAGGAGGTTTGCGGGTAATATGAGGCAGTGGACCATGGACCCCAGGGATGCGTCCAGTTGGCTTGCGGTCCATTGCCCTGAGGCCCACCCCCGATATTCCCACCTCAGTTTCCGTCATTATTCTTCCAATTATTTTTTCCATTATTACCATTGTTGCCTCCACCGTTGTTGCGATTTTGGCCAGAATTGTCAGAGAATGACGGAGTAGCGTCGAAAGTTGTCATCATGACGACTGGATTTACACTATTAGCTGTCTTTTTATCCAAGATGGCTTCTTCCAACGTAAGCATGTACTGAGCTTGATAGAATTGTGGGAGAGGATCACTCTGACGAAGGAGTGTTCCAACACCACTATAGGCATCAGATAGGCCATCAACCAGGTGGAGAACAAGACAATTATTACTAACGGGCGCACCAATGTTACGGAGTTGATCTGCCAACTCTTTCAGTCGTTTGCAATAGGCTGAGACATTCGGAAAATCCTCCATGTGAACATGAGAAAATTCCTGCTCGAGAGTAACAACACGATAATTTTTGTTATCTTGGAATATGTCACATAGCCTATTCCAAGTTTCCATCTTCGTAGCATCGGGTTCAAGAATTGTTTGCAAGAGGTCCGTAGAGATAGTGGAATAAATCCACTGCAGAATGGTAGCATCAAGAGTAGTCCATAAGATTGCTGTCAACTGTTGGGGCGGGCTCCTCGCCTGCGACTGAAGGAATAATATGATGAATAACTTGATGCGAACATGCATGAATCTTGAAAAGCTCCGCCCACATCGCATATTGAACGTTTTCCATCTCAAGAACAATAGGGATGTGATTCCTGATGTTGGAAACTATAAGGGCAGGATGAAACGTGTTCTTTGACGTAGACATAACGAAAGAACAAAAGGAAAATTAGGGTAGTAGAAGAAATTTGGGAAGAGAGAACAAGAGAAGGCTCGGGAACCAAGAGAATGGTCCTCGGAAAATGAGCAACGGTAGCGGAAAAAATGTAAATTTGTGAGACCTAGACTTCTGATACCATGAAAGAAATAATCTCTTGATTATTTTCATTAATGAAAGAGTATATATATAATTTACAATTTTCATAATTGGAAAATTCTATTCCTATTCTATTCCCAAAACCTTATTCTACTTGTACAATAATTATACAATTATGGTAAGTGTACAATTCTAATTTAATTATAATTAAACCTACCAAAATTATGCCATTAAACCGTGATATACACGGTATGAATATACCGTGTATACCACAGACGTAACAGCACATTTTTATGTCATTCCGCCCGTGATATACACGGTGTATATTCCGTGTATATCACGGGTATTTATCAAGTACAATAATACCAAGGGAGGAAGTTTACAATACTATTGGAAACGTGAGCAAATTGTGACTTAAAAAGTCTCTAGCTAAATCTAAGTACAGAAGAATACGTTAAGGTGTCTCACTCTTTATCCAATCTTGTTTGCATGTCTTCAAGAAATATTTTGTAAATACCTAGACAACAACATTTATGTAAATCAAGTTCCACTTGTTTTCAAGGAGAAAATTGATGATTGAGAAAGCAAATAAAATGAAGTAAAGAAGGATTGTTTCCTCACTTGTCTTCAAAAAATATTTTGAGTGGTTGAGAGTGATTTTACTCTCTAATTGTCAATGGTGTTTGGTAAGACAAATGATTTTCTTATTTTTTTAATATTATGTTAGTAAATAAAAAATGTTATTCTAAAAATATTTGAATATAATTTAAGTAAATATTATGAGGGTAGATAGGGGTAAGGGCGTGCGAGTGAGGTCAAGGGTGGGGTGAGTTGTAGGGTATATAGGACGGAGAGATTAATCTACTTGGGAAGTCTTTTCCCTATTTAAAAAAAAAATCTTAGAGAAAATATTTTTCAACAATTTTAACCAATCAAACATTAAACAAAATTAAATTTGTTTTTAAAAAACACACCCTAAGTTTAATTTTATCCTATGGATAAAAGTCTAAAGTGAATACATATTCCATTAGAATCATGCATGGAATCTAAGCTAATATTGGTCATTTTTACAAGGCATAATATATTGATAGCTCCTTAAAATTTTTGAATAAATTTTATTTAAAAGTTCGAACTACAAGATATTTTGATTAAACATCGAAACATGTAATAAAGTTTTTTTTAAAAACAATCCACGGACTCGCGGCCCAAGGTAATTTTATAATAAGAAGCAAGGGGCCCAAAAGGGAATTACAAGCAAAGGGGTCATCCTTACCTCGCCTGCTACTCCTATCTGGGCAAAGTGTTAGACTATCCCGAATGTAAAAAGAAAGAGGAAGATAAAACGAGATATTCTTTGATTGTCACAGAGTTTATAATGCACTCTATGATGATATTACAAATTATGATACTAAGATAATGATAGAGTAATACAAGAACAAAGTTAGGACATCTAAACTCTGAACTTATAAACTCTTCAAAACTGAGTATCTTTTCTGCTTTGTCTTCCAAATATTCATGAAACTGAATCATTTGAATGCTTTCTTCTTGGTTTCCCTCATAGGCCTATATGTAGTAGCAGGCATGTTGCCATCCCAACTACCCTTCCTGGTGTATCTCTTTTGTTTCAGCGTAAGAGTCCGGGGAGATAGATTCCCTTTCCCGATGATAAGTCTTTCTTCCTCAAGTGAATCCTCTTCAGTCGAAGTTCTGCATTGGCCCGAGATTATACATAATCGTAGCGTCTCCGACTCGGCTACGTGGTTCTCGCCTCTTCATCGAATAGACCAAAGCCTCAAATTCAGAATCAGAATCCAAGGTAGTACCTTGAATAGTGATCTTGTCTTGTACGTCATCTCAATCACATGCAGTCTCCTTCAAATGTCAGATATATTTCTCACGCCAATGATAGTAGTATCGGCCGTAGTCCACAAGCACTTCCTCAAAGGTGAGCATACCATTGCAATCTCCGTACTTTTGCATTGCCTTGCCAAATATACGTCGAAGTACAAGTGATCAGCTTCTGTCAAGTCTGCCCAGTCCTTATCAATGTCACATGGCAACTCATGGAGTCTCGGCAAATCATCAACCATCAACTCCACATATTGTTTTACTCCAATCTCCCTATAGTGATGGTTCTTTTCCCCCCCACAACCTCCTCAAAGGTCGTGAAACCTCTACAATGTCCTTGTTGATCAAGCACATATATGAAATATTTCTCAAGCAAGGCTAGGTCATCTCCTGTCAAATTAGACCCAGCCGAAGTGGCTTTGACTGTGCTCACGGAAGGTAACTCAAGTGTGTCTTTATGGGCCATTGGAATGTAAACTTTGATTATGGGGTTAAGAGTGGGTTTTGTATTCGCTTTGATAGCAGCAGGAGCACCAGCAGAAGAAGCTTCAGCAGCATCAACATGTGTTGCACCAACATCAGTCGCAGCCTCGACAACCTCAGTTGCAATATCTGCAGATGTATATTGATCTACAACAATATCAGTTTGTGTAGTTACAACAGCCAGCAGAGAAGCACCAACATCAGTAGTTGTTGTGCCTCGACCAACATCAACTGTAGCAATAAACATTCGACCATCTTCAACTGGTTCAGCAGCTACCACTGTTCCAGCAGCTTCAACTTCAGTATGGATATTTGTATTGACGTCAACTGGTTCATCAGCTACAACCCACGCATCCACCACAGCTTCAACAACACTAGTAATTGCTGCAATTTCAGCAATACCAGTAGCCAGGTGACCAACAACAGGTGTAGCAACACTAGCTGCTGCCTTCACGACATCAGCAGTAGCAACAAAAAGAGTAGCAGCCTCATTATACTCATCAGTTGTAGCAACAGCCATAGCAACACCAGCAGCACCATTTGCTATGTCATAACTCATAGAAGTAGCAGCAGAGTCTACAACACTTGCAGTACCAGCTTCTACTTCGCACTCAGTAACTTGTCGAACACTAGCAGTAGCAGCAGGATCAGCTTCGACAACAACAGCATCATCATGATGGGAAGCATGATCACCAGAAACAAGTGGACCAACACCTGCATAAACACCGGCAACAACAGTTTGTCCCTTGTTTGCTTCAATTCCTGCACTAATTCTACCATAAATATTAGCAACATTGACAACATATGTAGCATCACCAGCTCTGACATGTGGTGCAACAGCAGAACCAACATCCTCAGAACCAGCAGATGCAGTAACAGTCGTATCCAAATCAGCTACCCCATCCTCAACATTAGTATGAACAGGTACAACAACCCCTGGATTAGCATCCACAATCACAACAACTCCATGAGCTGCCACAGCCCCAGCAGGAGCTACATTAGAGTTAGGTTGGACCCCTGTATCACCAGTATCAGCGACAACATCTAAAACAACATCAATATCTCCAGGCTCCTCGTCTTCCATATAATTCAAAGCATTAAAGGAATTTTGGTTTTTCTGGCTTAGAGTTTTTAGCCTGATTTTGTAGGTTTTTTGTGCCTTTTTTCTTGTTATTCTTCCTTTCAACATTGGTCCATACTTGGCTAGGCTTAGACGAACCATTTGAAGGGTTTTTTGGGGGGTGTTGGTCGGTTAGGTTGTGAGAAAGGTGTGGGGTTCAAATTCTTTCCTTTTGACGTCATAGCATCACTTCCATTTCTACCCTTTTTTTTCTTCACCGATTTCAACTCCGGATTGATCTTCCAACAACCCTCAATGTCATGGCCTTGTAATTTGTATTGAGTGCAATACTTAGGCAAGAAGTCAAAGCATATTCTTTGTCATTTAGTATGTACTATGTCATTCTTCTTGTGTGTTATTTGTATTCTTGTAGGATGAGATTGTAACAAGTTTACCTCAACCTTAACCGTGGCACAGCTTGGCCTTATTTTGTTCACCGTGGCCGAATATAGGGCTAAAGGCTTGCCCACCGCCGCCGCCATTGGAAACAATGCAGATTTATTATAAAAATTAGGGGTCAATCCGGGGAAGGAGATCCAACCCCAAGCAATATGAGATTCTTCTTCCGGATTAAAAACCACATCTCAAATGAAGGTTCTCATGAACAATTTCTTGTTCTTCTCCTTTATCCAGAAACCAGAGCTTGACATCAACACTTCATAGTACTCTTCAATTTTACATCGAATTAGAATATGGCGGTTATGAAGCAACCCTATAGTAACGTCCGTTTCAACCCGCATTGCTTTGGAATCTCCTTCCTTAGTAATTCAAGTCGGACCATCCTTGAGTAAACTTACCAATAACAGAAAGTTTCAAGTCTTGTTCTACGATCATTAACTCAATTTCATCTTCATCAAACATCATAGTAGGTTCGTCATGCAGGTATTGGATTGGTTTGAGAGGGATATTACATGTAAAACTTGAATCGATGCAAGCACTAGAGTTTCGGTTTTGAATCAAATCGACCAAGGTAGTCCCTCCATTAACACTCACAATACCACTAGGGTTATGAGGGATGGACAGTAGAGGGAGATGTGTTCCGCCGCCATTAGGAACGACGGGAATAGGTCCAGTGTTTCTGTGAACAGTATTTGGAAGGGAAATCGTTAGTGAGGTTTGAGGGGTAGGTGGGTAACGTCGAAGGCTGACCGACTTCAGGAGGAGGTCGACCAGTGGCCATGACGGCCATAGGAGGTTCAGTGGTTTCCGGCGAAGCAAATCGCCACAATGAGTAAAAGAGTCCGAAAATTCGATCTCAAAATCGACCCCAAAAAAACGTGAATCGAAGGTTGAAAATGGTATAGAGTTGAAGAGGAGGTTGAGACGAGACTAATGGTGGTGGTCTCGTCCCCTATGGTTGCCGGAATCGGCCGGAAAGGTCACTTTTCCGACGGAATCATTGTAGCGTCGCGAAATCACTGTTCATCTTAGATTGATCAACTTGTAATAAAGTATTTTTATTATATACTTTCGACTCAAAATTTTTAAAAAAGTTCTGTGTTTTCAAATGTCCGTTACATAGTTAAGTTAACCATTTAAAATATGTCACTTCTCTCCTTTAGTTATACACATGACATCAATAAGTTGTAAAACCTCATACATGTTTCAATTGATGCTGATGTTTATAAATAAAAGAGGAGACATATTTCATGTGATTAACTTATGTACGTAGTAGTTTATGAACACACGCAAAGTTCTTAAATATGAGCCAGAAATATTTAATAGAGACATTTGTCATGTGTTGCAAGTGCTCAATTGAGATATGCCCAAAAATTTATTGACAATTGTTGACACCCAATTTTGACCCTCTTGTGCAGTCATTAGCTATAAAATTACACTAATTTTGTAAAATAATTTCTTATAATTTTTTATAATAAAATGCAGCGATAAAACATTAATACAGACATAAATAAGCAATTTAATAATAACACCTCATTTTACGTAGAGTATTAAGCACTTAGAGTCTCGCGCCCGCATTTATTAATGTTAAGCCCTGTCAAACAATTCTTAATAATTAATAATAAATGCATAAAATAAATAATTTAGCAATGACGTTGTGTCAAGTAGCATAGCCGCATTTATTAATACGCAAAACAATTTCATAACTTATTTTAAATAAAGATAAAATAATGCAATAAATAAGATTTTAAATAATAGCGCCGCATTCTAAAATATTAAGCACTAATTAAATAACACACCCGCATTTATTATTATAACAACTAGATTAATAAAGCACCTAAATAATTTAATCACAATTTACTAATTTAATTCACCACTAATTAATTAAATACCTAAAACTAATACCTAAAATTAACTCTTAAAACTAATACCCTAATTAATTAGTCCAGCCCACACCTTAATTTCATAAACCCGCATCCCACGTCGCCCCAAGCCCAACCCGCAAGCCCAACTCGCCCCTTTTACCCTTATCAGCCCAGAAGCCACGCCCCAGCCTTATTTCTCCCTCAGCCCACTTCAGCCCCTCATCTTTCTCATCCCCTTCGTCCCTCAACCCTAAAAACGCAAAGAAGAACAAACTCTAACCTGAAGCAACCACGACCAAAGACTAAAGACTCGGCCGAGATTCTCACGAGAATCCGGTTTCTTACCCACGCACACCCAGCCAACTCTTCTTACCATAACTAAACCAAATCCTTCAAAACGTTTACCTTACCATAACCTATTCGAATCGCATGAAATCAGTACTAAATCAGTAAGAATAAGCACAAAAAATCTCAGCCTTGATTACTTACAAACTTAGAACCCAAACCATGGCTATATAAAGAGCATGCATGTTGACACCCAATTTTGACCCTCTCGTCCAGACAGTAGCTATAAAATTACACTAATTTTGCAAAAATAATTTTTATGATTTTTTATAATAAAATGCAACAATAAAACATTAATACAGACATAAATAAGCAATTTAATAATAAATAATAGTCTCACGTAGAGTATTAAGCACTTAGAGTCTCGCGCCCGCATTAATTAATTTCAAGCTCTGTCGTAATTCTTAAATAATTAATAAATACATAAAATAAATAATTTAGCAATGACGTCGTGTCAAATAGCATAGCCGCATTTATTAATACGCAAGAGAATTTCATAATCATTTGTAATTTAAAATCAATTTTAATCTAATACATGCATTTTAATAGCGTCGCATTTATAAAAGCTTTAAGCAATTCTTAAATATCATACTTGCATTTAACATTTAAATAATTTAATCTAAACTCAATTCAATTTTAATTTAACTTCGCAATAATGCACAATAATAAGATTTTAAATAATAGCGCCGCATTTTAAAATATTAAGCACTAATTAAATAGCACGCCCGCATTTATTTTAGATAATTTAATCACAATTAATTAATTAATTTACCACTAATTAAAAGCCTAAAACTAATAATTATAACACTAACCTAAAACTAATACCCTAATTTAACTATCCAGCCCAATTACCCAGCCCAACCCGCGAGGCCCAGTTCCCCTACCCCTTTATTTTCCCTTGCCCGAGGCCCAGC
Organism: Przewalskia tangutica; assembly: GCA_029844215.1. Classification (NCBI taxonomy): domain Eukaryota; kingdom Viridiplantae; phylum Streptophyta; class Magnoliopsida; order Solanales; family Solanaceae; genus Przewalskia; species Przewalskia tangutica. The sequence goes on along the minus strand of CM056738.1, from coordinate 89,410,556 downwards.
ACCCCTCTACCCCGTTATTCTCTCAGCCCTTTACCATTACCCATCGCCCCGCGCCTCACTTCGTCTACAAACAAAAACCACGAACCCTAAACCTAAGTTTGAATCGCCACAAGACTTCACGATCGAGATTCTCGCTGAGAATTCGGCGACCCTTCCTTTACCAACAGAACTAACGATTTCACCTCATCCTCAAAATGGTAACATAATCCTAACCCCAGTCATCTCCCCTCTCTTCCAACGATTTCTTACCATAATAACATCAAATCAGCCTTAAGAATAGCACCGAAATCGCACCAAATCAAGCACGAATCACACGAGAATCAGCATTGAAAACCTTACCAAATCAAAACCCGAAATTGGAACTATATATACATAACAATTTAGGCATGCAGAGGCAGTCTTCTCCTATCGTGCAAAAGGGGAGAACCCAACAGATTCACATAACGCATAGGGGTAGCAATTGTTTTACACACGAGAGCGGGAGACGAGGAGAGAGTTCAGCGGGGAGGAGCACAGTAGAGCAGAGCTCATTCAGGGAGCACAGTACGATAGAGCACAGGCAGCAGAACATCGAGGAAGGAGCAAGGGCTCAGCACCCAGAGAATTAGCATCGTACAAATAGGAAATTCGAAACCCTTTCTTCCAAATCCAGCCAAGAAATCCGCAAATAACCCTCGCCCTTTTATTCGCATCGCAAAACCAAAACCCGTCAAGTGGACCGACGACTTGATACGCTGCCCCGGGTCGCTGTCCGGAGAAGGTAATTTATCATCCCTTTTGTATTTGATTTTCTTTGGCGTGAAATGTGTGTTATTGTGATAGATTCTGTTTAAGTTGGTAGGTGTCGACGACTGTCTATGTATGCGTATGGTATAGGTCTCTTGCAATGGATTATGTCTATTAAACTGATTATTGAACCTGTTTTAATAGATGTTATCTGCTGTTAATGTCCGCGACTGTACTTGTTAATGTGTTTTAATAACATTTGCGAGGAAAACTTAGTGTGTTTTGGAGAAGCATGCCTTGTGGTGTATTAAATGGATGCATTGTCTATACTAACCTCGACTGAAGGATGTTCTGGATACCTGATAGTCATCGTAGGGATAAGTAATACAGAATCAGGCCCTTGTTGTTTTTCTACTAATCTTCTTAATTGGTCCACCCCAGTAAGATGTGAAGATGTCATATGTTAAACTAATTAAACTTGCCATATGGTTTAGGACCTCCAAACTCCACTACGTCATGTTAAGGTGTTAATACGATGTGTGCTTTTGTGGCCATACAATAAGCTTGAAACATTGGACATGGTGAACATATCTCTCTCGAGCTTTAAAATTGCAGTAAGGTTTATGGAATTTGTTTTGCAAAAATGTCAAATTTGACTATACCGGTGTGTTGTACTCCCTGTTAGCATTCAGTGACCATGTAGTATACTAGGAATGCAGTCTTGTCTTAGAAAGCATTAAGCAAGTAGAATTGGCCTCATAAATGATTGGAAAATATTTCATTTGAACTAAAAAATGTCTTGGTGTTTGGTTAAGTCATATATTCTCTCCAAACTTAATATTCTTGTCAAGAATTGGTGGTAATCGGCATACCATCGCTCGCATACATACGCCCCTATTCCCTCCGCCTTGATATTAATCTGGTTCTTGTTAGTGTAATTCTGCCTCGCCTATATCGTATGCCATATTTCTTGTCTAATTAGGATTATCTTGCATTCCCAAAATCCATGCTTGATATGAAGATGTACAGGCCAATTAGGACATTCATACCCAGCTGTTTTAACCACTTGAATTTCCTGCCAAGACGCTACCTTGCTTTACTTGAATTTCAAATCGCATACCTAGAAAGTCCCATAGGCCATAGAAATAGTTGGTTAGCATTAGCGTTGCATTTATCGCTTTGTTGTTGGCACTAGGTTACCGCCACATCGCTTTTGGCATTGCATAGCCGCCATTCTTGTTAGGTTCATCCCGCCTCGGGCTTGCCTTTGTTTATTTCTTATTCACGATCTTGGAAGTAATTCCTCCTCTCCTGCATACTGCCTGGCACCTTGTCCCATATGTATATACAATCTGGGGTTCGGCTTCCCTTATTTGCTCCTCGCCTATTTTGCTATCCCGCAATTCAATCATGCATACATGTTTTAAATCATATGTGCTAATTCTTATATCTAGTACTTGTTTATTATTATTTGGGGCTCGTACTAATCTTTATCTTCTCTTATTTTTTGCATGGCACGCATTGGAGCAAAATAAAGAGTCTCACGGCGAGGCTCATCGCAAGCCATTTCAAATGGCGACCCGCATCCGCATTCGCATTCCCTCTTCGGCAATTCCTAGAAAAACAACAGACGGTCATCCGCTCAATCCTCATTCTCTCATCTCATCCTTATCTTACTTTATTTGTTATTGTAATTTATAACTTTGTAATTAATAGGATATCTAGAATAATTAGCCTTTAAACATATAAGTGGGGAGGTAATTTAAAGTTCATCGCTTAACTTACTTGCCTTTTAGGACTGTTGAGCATGTCTAAATTCTGCAAAAATGATTTAAATGATTTAACTTGCGTCATAAAACCAACATTTTGTTTCTTATTAAAATACATAACAGATTTCTCCTAAACTCTCAAAAATCGTCTTAAAGCATCTCTTATATAATATTGTACGCAGGTTAGGCAAGATTAATTTAGCCAGCAGTATACACAATTAGTCCGTAAATGACCTTCGCGTGAACACATAATTAGTCTATAAAGCACCTTAGCATTTAGCACTTTCTAGCATCTTAACATTTTTGCATTCTTAGCCCCTCTTTAAACTTTAGTAACATTTTAGCACCTCCCTAGCATTCTTTGTACTTTAGCATATAGCACCTTTTGCCCTTTCAATACTTTTGCACTTTTAGCACCTTTTAGCACTTTAATATTTGTTTGCACTTTTAACATTTAGCACTCTATTTTCTAACAACATTTTATTAATTATTCAACACTTTAGCATTTAGCACTTTTAAGCACCTCTTAGCACCTTTAGTGTTATACCCCATAGTTCTGACCCTACGTATGAGAGCGTACGAAAGCATGTAAGACTTAAAATTTTCAAAGGATGGGTTGACGGATTATTCCGGACGGGTTTTAGTCAACTTTGAGGCGGGTTATGACCCGATTCATTGAGAGTTCCTAAGTATTTTAAAGGCCTAGGGCGTAGTTCGTTGAGTCTAGATTCCAACGCAACCAACCGTTCGTCGATAGGACGTCGGAGTAGAAAGTTATGAGAGTTACAAGTTCGCCGGCAATGGGCGTAAATGCGTTTCAGGCAAAGCGGCAGGGCGCGCGCTAAAGCATCGAGGGGTCGCTGAAGTTTCAGCGCGCGCCAGGATGCAGGGTCGCGGCACAAAGTCCAGAGAGCCGGCGGAGGTTTCAGCGCCGCGGCGCCGAGGCGGGAATTTTGGGCGGAAAACTTAGAAAAGTCAGATTTTTCTTTTAAAAGACCTTGGGAGGGTGACAAGTGTCCCTCCCCATCTGATTTCTTGCATGCAATATATTGACCAAGTCTTGAAGACTTGGTCATCTTCTAATTTCCCTCTCTCTCTAAAGCTTTAGCTCTCCATTCTCTCTAAGTTTCCAAGAGGAATTCTAAGCCTAAAGAAAATCTGAAAAGTGTGATAGGAAGGAAAGGTTATTACAAGCTTGTGAAGACTATTGTGGTGATATTCTTGGAGTAGAGGCTAGCAATTGTTGGAATAAATTGGCTAAAAGCTCTAAGGTAACCATTCTTCTTTTATTGATGGTATTTGGTATTGCATGTTGAGTAGGAAGAACTTTTAGTTGGGAATAAGGCCCTTAGATTGATTGCATGTGAGGAATGTGGTTGGGATATGAAAGGATTGGTTAAAAGAGCAAGTGAGCATGTTGTAGCCTAAAAACTACCTTAAACTTGTTAAAATGAATTATTGTACCTTGTGGGGCAGAATTAGTTTGGGTGTGTAATCCCCTTTGCATTGTTGAATTGTTGAGCCTTGAATGAGGCATTTGGGTGATAAATTCGGCCTTGAGAAAGGTGGCAAAGTATGTAGAAACAAAGGAAATGCTGCCCAATTTTCCGTAGAATTTAGTGGCTTTGAGTTAGATTATTCTACATTGAAATTAGAGGTTAATGAACATATCATGGTTATTATAGGTTGAAATACTACTTGCGGTAGTTGGACCTAGCAAGTGGATTGACTAAAGAGGTATGTGAAGTTTTCCTATCTCTTGAGCATGAATAGATTAAACTATGTAGTACGGTAGACGTACAAAATTTGGTATTCTTACTCATTTTAAGCATATAATGACTTGTTTCATTTTAAGAATGTATAATTCCCTTAGTTAAGGGAAAAGTATGATTTTACTAAAGCATAAGAGTTAATATAACAACTTTATGGGAAGTTGGTTTATTAGCTCCATAAAAGGTTAATGAGAAGAGATTTACTCCAAATAAGATAAGTATATGGAGAGGCAAATTGATTTTAAGGTATCAATTGCCCAAAGGTTTTTATGTATAAAGAAGAGTCATTTTCAAAAGAGTTGAAGTATGTAGTACTTGGGTTAAACTCCCGGTGTTCTTTTACTATAGATATGGTTAAGTGCCTTAAGTAAACTAAAATGAGAGGGTATATGAACAAGACTAATAATAAGAAGTTATAAGTTTTCTTAACTTATTTATGATTATGATATGATGACAGTTTGAGCTAGGGTAAGAGTATATCTGAGGGGCAAGCCCCAAGATCGTTATACCACCTTCTCCAGGGTAAGAGTATGTCCGGCGGGCAAGCCCCAAGATCGCCATACCACCTTCTCCAGCAAGAGTATATCCGGCGGCGATCCAAGATCGTTATACCATCCGCACGGTGTAAGAGTATATCCGGCGGGCAAGCCCCAAGATCGTTATACCATCCGCTCCAGCAAAGAGTATATCCGGCGAGTACCCAAGATCGTTATACCATCCGCCTGGTAAGAGTATATCCGGCGGAAAGTCCCCAAGATCGTTATACCACCTGTTCCGTGGATTTGCTACCCATGACGCGAGAATACCTCACGCGAGTCCTTATGGGCTTATGCGGGTGAAATAGTCCCATGCCTGCAGTACCGACGCGGTGAGTACTCACGCGGGTCCACAAGACTCACGCGGGTGAAATAATCCCGTGAGTAGAATGGTTTTATTGATACTACGCAGGTACCCCGCTTTGATCACGAGCCTCCTATTTTACGCGATGTGATATATATACTTGTCACTCTCATTGTTAGTAAGGCACAAGAAAAGGTATTTTATCGTCTTTCATGACTCCACTTGCTTTTAGACTTATGATATCATATTACGATTTTTCCCGACTTTACGCACTTGGTACATATCAGATCGAATTCTTCCTGGCCGCTCACGCCGCAGTGGTAAGTGATTGAGGATCCTCGTTCTTAGGATAACTATTCCTGTCGAAGCTTCCATTCCTCGGAAGCTTATTTATCGGTACGGATATTTCACGATGCTATAGGTATTTTGTACATTCGTGGTATGGCGGGCTGGCCCCGCCACGCTTGTTATCTTTAGAGGTATGTGGCCACCGTGTTTTGGGGCTATAAGAATCGGTTGTTTTATAAATACATTGGTTAAGTATGTGATAGGCACTTTATCTACCGGCGGATATGTATTACCCTTTTATGATGTTATGTGTTGTGTTATGTTCCACGCTATTCTCCGACATATACCGACAGTGGTACTCCCAAGAGGTACTAGTCGCGCCCTGGCCTGGTCGTGACATTTAGCACCTTTAGCACCCTTCTATCATTTAATACCTTTTAGCAACCTTTAGTATTTTAAGCACTTTTAAACATTTAGCATTTGGCTCTTTTATTTATTTATAACACCTTTTGCCCTTTTTATACTTTAAGCACCTTTTAAACATTTTAGCATTTTTTATTAAGCAGGAGGAGCTTTTATTTTGCATTTTTAAACATAATAATTTCCCTAGGTTTGGCAGGACAACCGCAAGTTAGCGGATCTTAGAGGGTGCCTAACCCCTTCCCTCTAGATTAATAAAGAACCCTTACCCAAAATCTCATTAAGTTTAGCAGACCATAAAAATGGAGTTAATGTTTTACTTTAAACTAGTTAAACATTTAGGTGTCCTAATTCACCCAAACTAATTAGGTGGCGACTCCGCGAACCCTAGCACTACTTTTAGCATTCTTTTACCCTTTAATATTTAGCACTTTAGCGTTTTTAGCACCTTTAAGCACCCTTTTACATTTTAGCACTCCCTAGCAACCTTTTGCATTTTAGCACCTTTTAAGCATTTTTAACTATTTAGTTATTTTTATCTATTTTCTAACATGCATTTCTAAGCAGGTTTTTATTTAAAAAAGTCGCGGTCGAAAAAGGGCGTGACAATGCAAAAGAGAATCGAGATAGGCGGAGCACGGTAAGGCAGAGCTCAGTGAGGTAGCAATCGTTTTACACATGCTAGCAGAGAGAGAGCGCAGCGGGGAGAGCAGTCAAATAGCAATAAACAATTTAGGGGGGCAGAGCATCGGGAGTTAGGGGAGAAACAAGAAAAGAAGAGGAAGCAGAGCATCGGGAGTAGGGGGCTCAGCACCCAGACCATTAGCATCGCACGAATAGGAAGTTCGAAACCCTTTCTTTCAATTCCAGCCAAGAAATCAGCAAACAAACCTTGCCCTTTTATTCGCATCGCAAAGCCAAAACCCGAGCGAGCCGACGACTTGATACGATGCCCCGGTTCGCTGCCCGGAGAAGGTAAAATCGAATTCTTATCAGTCCATTTTGTAGTACTGTATGTCTATTTGTGATTAAACACATGTTGGTTCATTCATATTTGTGAGGCATGAAGATGACGCTGGCCGTCGTTAAAATTGTCTCGTTAACTGCTTGTTGAGGCCTAAACATGCTGAAGTATATATCCTATGCCCCCTTAGGCATTTATGGTGTTCTATGTTAAAATCTGTCTGGTCATATTGTTGTTAATGCCCAGATGTTGTGTCCTCGTTAATCGCCGCTTTAGCCCAAGTCTGCCGTCGCTTATTAAAGTCGTGGAAATAGATTCACGCCATCAGAATCATTCGCTTAATAGAACATGACATTGGAGTAGTAGAGTTCTTTTGATTAGGTTTGGTTTGGCGACTTGCCCGCTGGTTTTGATAGTCGTCGATACTTGAATATGCGATGTTAGGCACTTCCACATTATCGCTTTATTACTCTTAGTATTGGTTCAATAAAGATTTGTGCCAGAAGTGGAAGGTACAAAGTTAAGCATTGCCCGCGTCGATCAAGGCGCGTTATCATCACTGCCCAGGGCCTTCCCATTTTAACATGCCCTGTTTTGTTAGAGCCCCGGTGTCTCCATTTGTTGTCTAGATGCAGATTACCTTTGTTTTTCCTTCTGTTGCAAGATATGTATCTGTGGACTGACCATGTGCTTGTCTTCAAATCTGTGTTGGGTTTCCTGTGCCTTTGATGTGTATCTGTGGGACTGATCATATGTTATGGTTCATGTAATCAAATGACGGGTCAATTCCCTTTCGCCTCGCCCTCGCCACCGCTAGTTAATCAAAGTTGTGTCTGTTACATCTTGAGGCCAATGGTCGAATCAGAACATAATTGGCCATATATTGCTTCTCTTTCTGTGTTAGTATACGAGTCTATATCTATAGCTGGTAATTTGACCTGATTCGCAGTGTCTCCCCTCTGTTTGTTGCTGCATATTGCTTCATCTTGCTTCATATGTTTGCATGCACACATAATTAGTCCATAAATAACCTTTGCATCATTTACATTTTTGGGGCCTTAGTCTTATAAACTTTTATCAACATGCATTTTTATAAAATATTTTGAAGCATATTTTATATTTTCAAAACAAGCATTTTTAAATATAATAATTACCCTAGGTTTGGCAGGATAACCGCAAGTTAGCGGATCTTAGAGGGTGCCTAACCCCTTCCCTCTAGATTAATAAAGAACCCTTGCCCGGAATCTCATTAAGTTTGGCAGACCATTAAAATGGAGTTAATGTTTACTTTAAACTAGTTAACATTTAGGTGTCCTAATTCACCCAATTAATTAGGTGGCGACTCCGCGAACCCCTAGCATTTAGCATTTTAGCACTACTTTTTAGCACTTTAGCATTTAGCACCTTTTAGCACTTTTTATATGCTAGCACCTTTTAAGCACTCCTTAACATTTTAGCATTCTTTTAGCATTTATTATTTATTTCCTAACACTGTTTCTAAGCAGGAGCTTTTATTTAATGTCGCGGCCGAAAAACGGCGTGACAGAAATGGCGACTCCGCTGGGGATTTAAGGTTCTTAACCACAACAGACCTAGGGTTATTATTTGGCAATTATTTTTGCATTTAATTTTTGTGTGTTGTATTTTGTTTTATTTTTAATTGCTACTTGCTTTACTGCTTTCCTTAAACTGGCATTCCGCTCATATTTCTTCCACTCTGGAAAATTCACACAATCACACACTACATGCGAGGTGCGCTTGGTGCATCAGCAAAATTCTTTCTTCAAAACCCAAATTTAGGAGAGTTGGTAATATACGTGGAGTGTCCTGGCCTAACCGTGGTCACAGTAGCCTCCTCACTGAGTTGTCCGCCGGAACATCAAGGCCTAGAAAAACCAAATCTTAGCAACTCAAGATAAAGCTATACCACCCTTTATTTTAAGGCATGCATGCATTTACCTTAGGTGGGTCGGTCCTTGGCATCGACACCACAATTAGGAAGACACCAAACCTGTCGACGGGTTTCTCAACCCAACGACCAACCAGCATATTATGTGTAGCGTGACAATGATAGACAAATCCAAGCCTAATCATGACATGCTAAAATTGGAAAAAGTGCACCGTCATTTGGTCGTCATTTCCAACAAAAGCATTACAGTTGGACGACTTGGACAAACCTATCACAGCCTCGCATATGTGACGTTTAGGCCTACCTCTGGCATAAAGGGGTCCCCATGCATATTAGGACTCGCTTGCAATGTGACAGTTTGTGTGCAACATATACTTGCTAAATGTTATTTACACTTTTGCAAAATCACGTGCTTTACACTAACGCAGTTTGCTACATGTTGTCTAAAGGATTTATCATCTCCCTCAAAGGTCGATTTGTATTTGACTAAGCAATGACAGAGCATCGATATTTCACAAGATCCAAGGCACGGTCCAGCGACATGACTGATTCAAGGGCATTTGAGCAGAACGAGTCGGAACCCGTCTTGGTTCCTATAGGCAAAGCATGGATCTCAGAAAAGAAAAACAACATAGATCCGATCGAGCACCTCGCCCAGTTACCACAGCAAATGGCAACCCTGCAGACTGAAATTAAAAGGCTCCGAAACCTCACCAGAGCACTCACATCGCAAATAACCAAAACAATCAAAACCTCCAAATTATTACGATGCGCATTACATATCCCATTCAGCCAATATACAATGCACTCATATATCCCACACAAAACCGAATGCCTAACATACTCCAGCTAAACTCAAACCAAAGGCCACCACAAACCTATTTTCGCAATACATATGACAACCCCTTGCGATACTCACACGTGTATACGCTACAACCAAAGGCCCGTCCACTAAACATCTTCACACCCCGCCTAAATGCCACAGAAAGGCCAGCCAAAGTATACACCCATTTAGCCGAGCCTTTGTCGCAGTTGTACGAGAGGTTGAGGTTTGCAGGGATACTCCAGCCAATTCCAAAGAATGTGCCCAATCCCAAGTCCAAAGCTCATGATGGGAACAAAAGTTGTGCATACCATTCTGGAGCCATCGGACACGGCATGAGAAGGTGTTATACACTCAGAGACAAAGTAAGGGAGCTGATCAAGGAGGGAGTCATTCAGGTGGAGGAGGCCTACCCCAATGAGTACAATGAACCCCAAAGGAAGAGAGGTGTTCCCTGGCCAGAACCCGCTCCGCCTGAATCAGTCATTTATCCAAGCATGCACCACGCAGAAGCCAAAAGAAGGAGATACTGATAGCAGAGCATGAAGACCCAGCCGTTTCAGTTGTCCTTTCCTTCAACTGTCCCTCGTAACCCGAAGGATGCCTTGTCCGACCCTAATTGGAAAGCTGCAATGATTGACGAATAAAATACTCTTATTGATAATAAGAAGGGGACTTAATACCCCGTCCACTTGATGCTAACATTATTCATTTTATGTGTTTTTTAGACATAAAAAGAAATCAGATGTTTCTTTTGAGAGGTACAAAACTCGTATTGTAGGTGATGACATTCTCAACAGGTGGGAGTGTACTGTGATGAAATGTTCAGCCCGGTTGTAAAGCTTGCAACCATCTGGACTGTCCTCAGCATTTCCATATCCAAGTCTTGGCCCATTCATCACATTGATGTCAAGAATGCCTTCTTACATGAGGATCTTCATGAAATGGTATATGCATCAACCTATGAGTTTAATAGATCATATTCATCTGGATTATGTGTGTCTGCTGCGGAAATCACTCTATGGACTGAAACAGGCTCCTCGAGCATGGTATCAACGGTTCACCGATTATGTTTCCTCGATCATTTTTTCACACAACAGATCCGATCATTCACTGTTCATCTATAACAAGGGTACAAACATGCATTACCTATTATTATATATTGATGACATCATCCTCACCACATCATCTGATGCTCTCCGTCGGTCCATTATGTCTCTCATTTCCTTTGAGTTTGCTTTGAAAGATCTGGGCCCTCTAAGTGTTTTCTTGGGCATCTATGTCACTCGACATTCTGGCGACATATTTCTATGTCAGAAGAAGTACGGCGAAGAGATCATTGACCGTGCATACATGCCATCTTTCAAACCATCCCACATGCCTATAGAAACAAATTCCAAGATCAGCGCTGATTTTGACCATTCATATTCAGATCCGATCACTATCGTAGTATGGCTGGGGCCTTGCAGTACCTCACATTCACGAGACCAGACATATCCTATGCCGTGCAACAAATCTGCTTGCAGATGCACTGTCCGATGAAATTACGTATGCATGCCCTCAAAGTATTTTACGATACGTCCAAGGTACACTTCACTTCAGATTACATCTATACATGTCTACGCTCACTGGTCTCACTGCTTATTCTGATGCTGACTGGGTAGATGTCCTGACACCCAACACTCCGCGTCTGGTTATTGCATTTTCCTCGGAGATAACCTATTATCTTGATCTTACAAAAGACAACCTACACTATCCCGATTCAGTGTAGAAGCAAAATACATATGTGTTGCCAACGTCGTCTCTAAGTCTTGTTGAATATGTAACCTTCTACTTGATCTTTACTGTCCGATTCAAAAGACAACACTGGTCTACTGCAATAATATTAGTGCGATATATATTTCTGACAATCTCGTCCAACATCAGTGCACTAAACACATTGAGATGAACATTCACTTCGTTCGCGAAAAAGTGGCTCGTGGTCAAGTTCGTGTCCTTCATGTTCCTTCCAGATTTCAGATTGCCGACATCTTCACCAAAGGACTTCCGCGCATAATATTTGATGATTTTCGAGTCAGTCTCAGTGTTCGAGAACCTCCCGCTTCGACTGCGGGGTGTCATACAATATTTCTCAATATTCTTTCATTAATTGTATATCTCCTATTTTAGGTAAAATAATAATCATTTTATAATTAGGTTAATTAGTTACCTAGTTTGTATCAAAGTAAATATGCTTTTAACCTTATATATATTGTAAATCATTCATCAAGGAACATATTCCTTTAAAGATGAATGAGTGTGATTTATGGAGATGATTTTATAAATTTAAATAAAATAATTTATAATGATAAAAAAAGCCAAAAAATGAGAAAAAAGATAAATAGAATCCTTGGCCATAGAGGAGTGCCACATAGGATTGTGAATTCCTAGCTTTATTTTATATATAGATTATGCAAAGTATACTTAGCTTTCCTTCATGAAAGATTGTTATGAGTTAAAAAAAATCGCTCTTCTGAACAGTTTGATCTGAAATACAAAATAATTTTGAACTGATAACTCACCATAGTTTTTATATAGTTAGACCAATTTGTGAATTTTCACAGGACTATTCATCAGACATTCTATCCTTATACATCTTAACAAAATAGGATAAGTGAGAGGAATAACAGATCTCTCATTGAGACTGCCTACTCCGTGCAATCTCATGCTCTGCTACTTTAGAGGATGAAATGTTTTACATCCTGTTATTTGGTTAATTGTATGACTTCTTGTACTATCGAGAGTTAGGTCCTACAATCTATCATATTCCTACTGGACGATCTTAAACATTTTGATGGCCCTGTTTTAATTCGTAAAAGTGAGCATTTAATTAGGTTAAAACCTGCGAATTATGGGCATTTACAGTAAAGTGAACCCGTAGTGATTATTGATAACTCACCATAGTTTTTATATAGTTAGACCAATTTGTGAATTTTCACAGGACTATTCATCAGACATTCAATCCTTATACATCTTAACAAAATAGGATAAGTGAAAGGAATAACAAATCTCTCATTGAGACTGCCTACTCCGTGCAATCTCATGCTCTGCTACTTTAGAGGATGAAATGTTTTACATCCTGTTATTTGGTTAATTGTATGACTTCTTGTACTATCGAGAGTTAGGTCCTACAATCTATCATATTCCTACTGGACGATCTCAAACATTTTGAGGGCCTTGTTTTAATTCGTAAAAGTGAGCCTTTAATTGGGTTAAAACCTGCGAATTATGGGCATTTACAGTAAAGTGAGCCCGTAGTGATTACTGATAACTCACCATAGTTTTTATATATGTTGACACCCAATTTTGACCCTCCCGTCCAGCCATTAACCATAAAATTACACTAATTTTGTAATAATAATTTTTTAGGATTTTTATAATAAAATACAACAATAAAACATAAATACAGGCATAAATAATTAATTTAATAATGGCATCGCGTCTTACGTAAAGTCTTAAGCATTTAGAGTTCCGCACCCGCATTAATTAACTTTAAGCTTTGTCGTAATTCTTAAATAATTAATAAATGCATAAAATAAATAATTTAGCGATAACGTCGTGTCAGGTAGCATAGCCGCATTTATTAGTAATCATCGGTAACTTTAAAAGCTTTAAACAATTCTTAAAAATCATATTTGCATTTAGCATTTAAATAATTCAATCTAAGCTCATTTTAATTTTAATTTAACTTCGCAATAATGCATAACAATAAGATTTTAAATAATAGCGTCGCATTCTAAAGCATTAAGCATTAATTAAACAACACGCCCGCATTTATCATCGTAATAGTTTTATAACTCGAAATTAGACTAATTCAGCACCTAAATAATTAGACTAATTTAGCACCTAAATAATTAGACTAATTTAGCACCTAAATAATTTTAAAGCGCCTAAATAATTTAGTCACAATTTATTAGTTTATTTAGCACTTGCCTAGAATTAATTAGCTAATTAATTAACTAGCCTAAAAACTAATTAAACTAATTAAAACTCTTAACACTAATACCACTAATTTAATACAACTAACTAATACTAACTACCCACCAAAGACCGCAGCCCAGCCTCCCACGCCCTGGCCCAAAACCCACGACCCGCGACCCGCAGCCCAACCCGCAAGCCCACGCCCAACTCACCCTTTTATTTTCCCCTCAGCTCTCCCTCTTATCTGATCGACAACACCAAAACAAGAAGAACCCTAAACCTAAAGCAACCGCCAAAGACTCCACGCTCACCCGCGATTCTCACGGAATACCGCACCCCACCTTCCTTTCCTTCACCGCACACACGTCTTCACGATTTCTTACCATAAACACACCCCAAATCTCGGCCCTAAAATGACACGAAATCAAGAATAAATCGCACGATTCAAGCACGAATCAAGACGAATTATCAATACACGTAATCGGCCTTTATTACTTACCTAATAGGAACCCAAAACATGGCTATATAAACACATGCAAAGGGATCGCTCAATCATCCGACAAAGACCTAAAAACATATGCAATAGAACTCACGAGAGCATCGACTGTGGGCTCCTGTGAAACCCTTAGCATCGCAAGAATAGGAGGTTCAAATCCTTTTAGTCCAAAGAAAGAAACCAACAACTCAATCTCGCCTTCAATCGCATCGCAATACGACGCAGTGGCTTCGACGACTTGATACGCCCGTCATCCTATAAGGTAAACACATTATCCTTTCGCTTTGTTATTACCGGTTCATACGGGTTCTATCTTTGTGTATCTGATTTGGCTAGTTAGTTGACATTGTCTCTCGCTTATTTTGTTACGCCGCCTATTAAATATATTATGGTATCGGTGATTAAGTTCTCTACGAGTTAGTTTAGTATGTCGAAATCGTTACAAGTATTGTTCGTCGATCGTTGAGTTAAGAGATGTTTTTTTAACTCATCATTTCGGATAATAAAGTTCATAATCATTCAACCATGTATGAATGATAGCTATTCGCCTTATACCGCATGATCATTGGTTTGGTCTGGTTTGAGTCGATAGTGCCGTGATTCACTTAGATGTAATCACCAAGCAATGGTCTTTGTAGTATATTTTCTAGCAGTGCTTAGTTGGAAACCTATTGAGTTATGTCTCATTTAATTTCAAGTCTCGACGATGAGGAGTCCATTTAGGTTCGACTTTGTTTTACTTGGATCACGCCAAGAAATCTGCCTCACTACCGCTTGTTGCGCTTTTATGCATTAGTTGATTAAATATTGTTTGCCTTGAATCACGGGATATCCACCCATCTTCCATTATATTAATTAATGTTCAACCCGCCATACCGTTTCCTGATTTACTAAACTTACAATGATGTTTTCAAAGATATAAAATGTAGGAGTTTAGATATATACAAGTGCATATCAAGGTCAGATATCTTTGCATACATCTAAGTATACCACATATACTTTAAATATCAGTGTGTATGTCATCTCGTGATGTTTGTTTATTTACTTTCCGACCGCATATCTCATAACATGATCGCATATTTAGCTCTACTTTGTTGAGTCTTAAAACAGTCCATGACAAAGATACGATGTCTCCTATCAGAATCTGTTAAATTGGTCTACATAATACCCATGTTAAGTAAGCGAGCCTGAAATTGATGTATCGTGTTAATAAAACGCTTTAAACATGATCATATATGTCTAAACGGGCATTCAAAGCTTTATAAATTGATCTATTTCAACGGATCGCTTCCTCGCGCTGTCTAATAAACATATATCGCAGAATTTCTCCTCGCTTTAAATATAAGTTGGCATGGTCTAAATGTGTCTTCCTAATCTTGTATCCTAAATCGGGAGCCCGGAGGTACGACCGCTGGTTTATCCTCGGCCGATGCTCGAAAATGAACATGCAAGAGATGTCTCATGCCCATAAATCCCCACTTTTTGCCTCAGATTCATACCGCCCAGCCCACGCATATACGGGCTGCTTCATCGGGTCACTTCTCATTTGTTCTTGTTATCTACTAACCCATACGGCATATATGCTTAAACATAAAATTATACGTGTTACATCTCATGCTAAGTGCTTATTTATTAGTGGATAAAGTTAGGACATCCGTGATATTTAGCACGAATTATTTATGTCTACTATTATCCGACGGATGCTAATCCTTATCTTTCTTGTTTTTACATGGCACGATCGAGCAAAATAAAGAGTCTCACTACGAGACTCATCGCAAAGCCATTTCAAATGGCGACCGCATCCGCATTCGCATTCCCGCTTGTAAACTCCTAGAAAACAAACAGATCGCGACATCCGCCTCCAATCCCTTCACTCTCTTAATTTACTTGTCTCTGCTTTTATGCCATTTATTCGCTTTTTTTTCTATTATCTAATTTGTAATTAATAGAGAACTTCTAGCAAATAGGTCTTTAAATATACGAGACTGAAGTAATTACATTTTAGAACGCATTCTTCTTTATTTGCCTTTTAGGACTATTAAGCATGTTTAAAATCTGCAAAAATAATTTAGAATAATGATTTAACTTGCATTATAAAAACCAACATTTTGTGTATTAAAATCCACAACAGATTTCTTCCTAAACTCCCAAAATCATCTTAAAACATTTCTTATATAATATTGCACGCAGGCTAGGCAAGATTAATTTAGCTGTCAAAATACACATAATCAGTCCATAAAGCATCCTCTTAGCATTCTTTAGCATTCCTAGCCCTTTTAGCACTTTGAATCACCCTCGCGCTTAATACCTTTAGCATTTAGCACTACTTTTAGCATTCTTTTACCCTTCAACATTTAGCATTTTAGCGTTTTAGCACCTTAGCATTACTAGCACCCTAACACCCTATTAGCATTTTAAACACCCTTTAAATTTTAGTATTCTTTTAACATTTAACCCTTTTACTCTCTTAGCATTTTTTTGCACTTTTAACACCTTAGCGATTTCTAGTACCTCTTTTGCACTTTTAGCACTCTTAAGCACCTTTAATATTTAAGCACCCTAGCACTACTTTGTTCACACTCAGCACTTTCAAATTGCTAGCACTTTTGTTAAGCGGCTTTAACCCTTAATATTTTTAGCACCTCTTAGCATTCTTTCACATATAGCACCTTTTGCCCTTGTTAGACTTAAGCACCTGTAAACATTTTAACATTTTTTTTAGCAGGAAGATCTTTTACTTTGCATTTTTAAAAAAATATAATAATTACCCTAGGTTTGGCAGGACAACCGCAAGTTAGCGGATCTTAGAGGGTGCCTAACCCCTTCCCTCTAGATTAATAAAGAACCCTTACCCAGAATCTCATTAAGTTAGCAGACCATTAAAATGGAGTTAATGTTTACTTTAAACTAGTTAAACATTTAGGTGTCCTAATTCACCCAAATTAATTAGGTGGCGACTCCGCGAACCCTTTAGCATTTTAGCACCCTTTTAAACTTTAGCATCCTTTTAGCATTTCTGAACATTTTAGCATTTTATATTTTAACCTTTTATTTTAGCAGGAGTTTAGTTTAAAAATACCGCTGGAAAAGTGGCGATGTAAATGGCGACTCCATCGGGATTTTAGGTTCTAACCACAATGCACCTAGGATAATTATTTGGCAATTACTTTGGCATTTAATTTTTGTGTGTTGTATTTTGTTTTATTTATTTTTGATTGCTACCGCTTATCGCTTTCCTTAAACCGCATTCCGCCATATTTCTTCCACTGAAAATTCACACAAACACACACTACACGCGAGGTGCGCTGGTGCATCAAAGAAAATTCTTTCTTCAAAATCCAAATTTAGGAGAGTTGGTAATATACGTGGAGTGTCTTGCCTAACCGGGTCGCAGAGCCTTCTCACTCGAGTTGTCCGCCTGAACTCAAGGCCCGTAAAAGCCAAATCTTAGAAACTTAAGATAGAGCTATACCACCCTTATTTTAGGGCACGACGCATTTACCTTAGATGGGTCTGACCTGCATCGACACCACAATTAGGAAGACACTAAACTTGTCGACGTTTCTCAACCCAACGACCAACCAAAGATATTACGTGTAGCGTGGCAATGACAGACAAATCCAAACCCAATCACGACATGCGAAATCGGGAAAAGTGCACCGCCATTTGGTCGCCATTTCCAACAAAGGCATTATGGTTGGACGACTTGGACAAATCCGCCATAATCTCGCATGAGTGACGTTTAGGCCTACCTCCGGCATAAAGAGGTCCCCCTGCATGTTAGGAAACGTTTGAATGTACAATGTGTGATATATCTGCTATATACCTGCAAATTATGTGCTCTATGCTAACACCGTTTGTTGCATTTTTTTAGAAAGTTTATCATCTCCCCCCAAAGGTCGATTTGTATTTGACTTAGCAATGGCAGAGCATCAATATTTCACAAGATCAAAGGCACGGTCCAAATGATATGACCGATTCAAGCATTCGAGTTAACGAGTCTAACCTGCTTTCGTTCCTATAAAGCGGCAGGGGTCTCAGAAAAGAAGAGCAGCAAGACACCTTCTCAAAACTGGGACAATGTAGGAAACCAGACAGGGGCTGCAAATCCAAACAGGCCTGGCATGCAGATATCAAGGAACAGGGCAGCGAAGTCAGATACGAATCGACCCCCCCCAAAACTCACAAATTTTCTTTGAGCGCAGGTCTTTTCATATTAACAAAAGCAGAAAGTGCAATAGCCGAAATGGAAAATACGGCGAAAGGTTTCTTCAGATAGCGTACAAAGAAAAGCAACAAAGCGCAGGATGACCACAATCCAAAGTCCGTGATCGTAAGCAGCAGCAGCGGCATCACACCCAACCAAAGTTCGTAGTTCCGCAACAAAACCTAGCGCACAATCCCTGCATAAAGTCAACCGCAACCAGCGATCGCACGCAACAAAGGCATCATAACAATTCAACAGCGCAAGTGGCAACATCTCGATTCGCCATGCATATCGTGACGACATCTCTATCCATAAAATTGCACTTCTCATATATATTTATCATTTTGTTTAAACAGTATACACTAACGCTTTCAGCTTAGTCAGGAGCATTTATTCTATGCGAGCAAAGAACACGCCCGCATAACGACGTTATCAAGACAAAGAAGTCTACGCAACGACGCCAAAGAAGAACACGCCCGTAAACGACGTTATCAAGACAAAGAAGTCTACGCAACGACGCCAAAGAAGAACACGCCCAGTAACGACGTTATCAAGACAAAGAAGTCCACGCAACGACGCCAAAGAAGAATACGCCCGCATAACGACGTTATCAAGACAAAGAAGTCTATGCAACGACGCCACAAAGAATACGCCCAGTAATGACGCGTTATCAAGACAACAAGTCTACGCAACGACGCCAAAGAAGAACATCGCCCGCATAACGACGTGATCAAGAAGTCCACGCAACGACGCCAAAGAAGAACATCGCCCAGTAACGACGTTATCAAGACAACAGTCCACGCAACGACGCCAAAGAAGAACATCGCCCAGTAACGACGTTATCAAAGACAAAGAAGTCCAAAACGACGCCATCATCAAGATATTACATCTACACGCGAAGATTTTCTCGTTCTCAAAATTGCATTTTTGTCATTCATGCTTTATTATTCTGCTTTAAGAAGCATGCACTAACTCTTCCTCGAGCTTTAGTCTACGCGAGCAGCAAGAATAAGTCCAAAACGACGCCAAGTCCAAAACGACGCCAAGTCCAAAACGACGCCAAGTCCGAAACGACGCCAAGTCCAAAACGACGCCAAGTCCAAAACGACGATAAGTCCAAAACGACGCCAAGTCCAAAACGACGCCAAGTCCAAAACGACGACAAGTCCAAAACGACGCCAAGTCCAAAACGACGACAAAGTCCAAAACGACGCCAGTCCAAAACGACGCCAAGTCCAAAACGACGCCAAGTCCAAAACGACGCAAAAACGACGACGCAGTCCGAAAACGACGACGAGTCCAAAACGACGATAAGTCCAAAACGACGACAAGTCAAGATATCACATCTACGCAGGACGATTTCTATTCTCATAATTGCATTTTGTTTCGTATAATATTCTGCCTTAACAGCTTATGCACTAACCTCTTTCGAGCTTTAGTATACAGTGGACAATTGCAAAGCGACAACGATCCGCATTCACAATCGCAACACGCCCGCGCGGCGAAATCACAAGATTTGCAAAGATCGCATCAACACAAAGCAGCATCATATTTTTGCAGATAACCTTTTCTATTCACGCTACATTGTTTTTAAAATTACTTTGCCTTAGCGCATGCACTAACCGCTTGTTTAAGTCTTAGCATGCGAGCAGTGAGCACAACGTGGATTTTCTCTACAAATAACCGGCAATCTGTCGGGCCAACCTTCCCAACGACGCGTGTCGCCTGCCGCTTGGCCCACTCGCTTCCACCGTAGTAACCCAAAGACCACAAGCCATAGCAGCACCCTGTGTTCAAGCCGCTTATATTCTTTACTTTACACCATAACCGTCATCATAACTCGACATCGACATCTCTAAGCCCGCTACCGCCTCGTGTTTTGACGACGTAACCCAATGGTCGCCATAACTCGACATCGACAGCTTTAAGTCCGCATTAGCCCGCCGCGTTTAGACCATGGTATCCCAGTTGTCGCCATAACTCGACATCGACGATTTTGATTTCAGGTCACCTTGTCTACCGCCAAAGATTTGCACTTCAAGATCGAGACAAAATTACATGAGTCAACGCTTTGTCCAAGATTCTTCCATCATCTCCATACAAAGAGGACATCCGCTGACACCCAATTTTGACCTCCCGTCTACCATTAACCATAAAATTACACTAATTTTGTAATAATAATTTTTAGGATTTTTATAATAAAATACAACAATAAAACATAAATACAGCATAAATAATTAATTTAATAATGGCATCGCGTCTTACGTAAAGTCTTAAGCATTTAGAGTTCCGCACCGCATTAATTAACTTTAAGCTTTGTCGTAATTCTTAAATAATTAATAAATGCATAAAATAAATAATTTAGCGATAACGCCAGGTCGTGTAGCATAGCCGCATTTATTAGTAATCATCGGTAACTTTAAAAGCTTTAAACAATTCTTAAAAATCATATTTGCATTTATCATTTAAATAATTCAATCTAAGCTCATTTTAATTTTAATTTAACTTCGCAATAATGAATAACAATAAGATTTTAAATAATAGCGCATTCTAAAGCATTAAGCATTAATTAAACAACACGCCCGCATTTATCATCGTAATAGTTTTATAACTCAAATTAGACTAATTCAAAGACCTAAATAATTAGACTAATTTAGCACCTAAATAATTAGACTAATTTAGCACCTAAATAATTTTAAAGCGCCTAAATAATTTAGTCACAATTTATTAGTTTATTTAGCACTTGCCTAGAATTAATTAGCTAATTAATTAACTAGCCTAAAAACTAATTAAACTAATTAAAACTCTTAACACTAATACCACTAATTTAATACAACTAACTAATACTAACTACCCAGCCCAGCACCCGCAGGCCCAGCTCCCCACGCCCTGGCCCAAAACCCACGCACTACCCGCACTTCAACCCGCAAGCCCACGCCTAACTCACCCTTTTATTTTCCCTCGCACTCCTCTTATCTGATCGACAACACCAAAACAAGAAGAACCCTAAACCTAAAGCAACCGCCGCCAGCACCCACGCCCCCAGCCCCCGCGATTCTCGCCGGAAATACAGCACCCCACCTTCCTTTCCCTTCACCGCACACACACGCCTTCCGATTTCTTACCATAAACACACCCCAAATCTCGGCCCTAAAATGACACGAAATCAAGAATAAATCGCACGATTCAAGCACGAAGCAGCACGAATGATCAAGACACAGAATCGGCCTTTATTACTTACCTAATAGGAACCCAAAACATGGCTATATAAACACACGCAGCGGATCGCTCAATCATCCGACAAAGACCTAAAAACATATGCATAGAACTCACGAGCATCGACCAGGGCTCGGCCAGGAAACCCTAAGATCGCAAGAATGAGGTTCAAATCCTTTTAGTCCAAAGAAAGAAACCAACAACTCAATCTCGCCTTCAATCGCATCGCAATACCCGACGAGTGGCTCCGACGACTTGATACGCCGCCGGTCGTCCTAGAAGGTAAACACATTATCCTTTCGCTTTTGTTATTACCGTGTTCGATACGGGTTCTATCTTTGTGTATCTGATTTGGCTAGTTAGTTGACATTGTCTCCTCGCTTATTTTGTTACGCCGCCTATTAAATATATTATGGTATCGGTGATTAAGTTCTCTACGAGTTAGTTTAGTATGTCGAAACCGGTTACAAGTATTGTTCGTCGATCATTGAGTTAAGAGATGTTTTTTTAACTCATCATTTCGGATAATAAAGTTCATAATCATCCAACCATGTATGAATGATAGCTATTCGCCTTATACCGCATGATCATTGGTTTGGTCGGTTTGAGTCGATAGTGCCGTGATTCGCACTTAGATGTAATCACCAAGCAATGGTCTTTTGTGAGTATATTTTCTAGCAGGCTTAGTTGGAAACCTATTGAGTTACGCCTCATTTAATTTCAAGTCTCGAGACGCTGAGGAGTCCATTTAGGTTCGACTTTGTTTTACTTGGATCACGCCAAGAAATCTGTCTCACTACCGCTTGTTGCAGCTTTTATGCATTAGTTGATTAAATATTGTTTGCCTTGAATCACGGGATATCCACCCATCTTCCATTATATTAATTAATGTTCAACCCGCCAGGCCGCCTCGTTTCCTGATTTACTAAACTTACAATGATGTTTTCAAAGATATAAAATGTAGGAGTTTAGATATATACAAGTGCATATCAAGGTCAGATATCTTTGCATACATCTAAGTATACCACATATACTTTAAATATTGTGTGTATGTCATCTCGTGATGTTTGTTTATTTACTCGACCGCATATCTTAATACGATCGCATATTTAGCTCTACTTTGTTGAGTCTTAAACAGTCCATGACAAAGATACGACGCCTCCTATCAGAATCGTTAAATCGGTCTACATAATACCCATGTTAAGTAAGGAGCCTGAAATTGATGTATCGTGTTAATAAAACAGTTTAAACATGATCATATATGTCTAAACGGGCATTCAAAGCTTTATAAATTGATCTATTTCTCAACGGATCGCTTCCTCGCTCGTGTTAATAAACATATATCGCAGCTTCTCCCCTCGCTTTTAAATATAAGTTGGCATGGTCTAAATGTGTCTTCCTAATCTTGATCCTAAATCGGGAGCCCGAGGTACGACCGCTGGTTTATCCTCGGCCGATGCTCGAAAATGAACATGCAAGAGGATGTCTCATGCCCATAAATCCCCACTTTTTGCCTCTCAGATTGCCCAGCCCACGCATATACGGGCTAAGCCTATCGGGTCACTTCTCATTTGTTCTTGTTATCTACTAACCCATACGCATATATGCTTAAACATAAAATTATACGTGTTACATCTCACGCTAAGTGCTTATTTATTAGTGGATAAAGTTAGACATCCGTGATATTTAGCAATCGAATTATTTATGTCTACTATTATCCGACTGATGCTAATCCTTATCTTTCTTGTTTTTACATGGCACGACCGAGCAAAATAAAGAGTCTCACTACGAGACTCATCGCAAGCCATTTCAAATGGCGACCCGCATCCGCATTCGCATTCCCGCTTCAGAAACTCCTAGAAAAACAAACAGGACTGCGACATCCGCTCCAATCCCTTCACTCTCTTAATTTACTTGTCTCGCTTTTATGCCATTTATTCGCTTTTTTTCTATTATCTAATTTGTAATTAATAGAACTTCTAGCAAATAGGTCTTTAAATATACGAGACGGAAGTAATTACATTTTAGAACGATTCTTCTTTATTTGCCTTTTAGACTATTAAGCATGTTTAAAATCAAAAATAATTTAGAATAATGATTTAACTTGCATTATAAAACCAACATTTTGTGTATTAAAATCCACAAATGCATTTCTTCCTAAACTCCCAAAATCATCTTAAAACATTTCTTATATAATATTGCACGCAGGCTAGGCAAGATTAATTTAGCTGTCAAAATACACATAATTAGTCCATAAAGCATCCTCTTAGCATTCTTTAGCATTCCTAGCCCTTTTAGCACTTTGAATCACCCCTTGGCGTTTAATACCTTTAGCATTTAGCACTACTTTTAGCATTCTTTTACCCTTCAACATTTAGCATTTTAGCGTTTTAGCACCTTAGCATTACTAGCACCCTAACACCCTATTAGCATTTTAAACACCCTTTAAATTTTAGTATTCTTTTAACATTTAACCCTTTTACTCTCTTAGCATTTTTTGCACTTTTAACACCTTAGCGATTTCTAGTACCTCTTTTGCACTTTTAGCACTCTTAAGCACCTTTAATATTTAAGCACCCTAGCACTACTTTGTTCACACTCAGCACTTTCAAATTGCTAGCACTTTTGTTAAGCGGCTTTAACCCTTAATATTTTTAGCACCTCTTAGCATTCTTTCACACATAGCACCTTTTGCCCTTGTTAGACTTAAGCACTGTGAAACATTTTAACATTTTTTAGCAGAAGATCTTTACTTTGCATTTTTAAAAATATAATAATTACCCTAGGTTTGGCAGACAACCGCAGTTAGCGGATCTTATGTGCCTAACCCCTTCCCTCTAGATTAATAAAGAACCCTTACCCAGAATCTCATTAAGTTAGCAGACCATTAAAATGGAGTTAATGTTTACTTTAAACTAGTTAAACATTTAGGTGTCCTAATTCACCCAAATTAATTAGGTGGCGACTCCGCGAACCCTTTAGCATTTTAGCACCCTTTTAAACTTTAGCATCCTTTTAGCATTTCTGAACATTTTAGCATTTTATATTTTAACCTTTTATTTTAGCAGGAGTTTAGTTTAAAAATACCGCGGCCGGAAAAGGGCGCGACAATATAGTTAGACCAATTTGTGAATTTTCACAGGACTATTCATCAGACATTCTATCCTTATACATCTTAACAAAATAGGATAAGTGAGAGGAATAACAAATCTCTCATTGAGAATGCCTACTCCGTGCAATCTCATGCTCTGCACCTTTAGAGGATGAACTGTTTTACATCCTGTTATTTGGTTAATTGTATGACTTCTTGTACTATCGAGAGTTAGGTCCTACAATCTATCATATTCCTACCGGACGATCTCAAACATTTTGAGGGCCCTGTTTTAATTCGTAAAAGTGAACCTTTAATTGAGTTAAAACCTGCGAATTATGGACATTTACAGTAGAGTGAGCCCTTAGTGATTACTGATAACTCACCATAGTTTTTATATAGTTAGACCAATTTGTGAATTTTCACAGGACTATTCATCAGACATTCTATCCTTATACATCTTAACAAAATAGGATAAGTGAGAGGAATAACAGATCTCTCATTGAGACTGCCTACTCCGTGCAATCTCATACTCTGCTACTTTAGAGGATGAAATGTTTTACATCCTGTTATTTGGTTAATTGTATGACTTCTTGTACTATCGAGAGTTAGGTCCTACAATCAATCATATTCCTACTGGACGATCTCAAACATTTTGAGGGCCCTGTTTTAATGCGTAAAAGTGAGCCCTTAGTGATTACTGATAACTCACCATAGTTTTTATATAGTTAGACCAATTTGTGAATTTACACAGGACTATTCATCAGACATTCTATCCTTATACATCTTAACAAAATAGGATAAGTGAGAGGAATAACAGATCTCTCATTGAGACTGCCTACTCCGTGCAATCTCATGCTCTGCAACTTTAGAGGATGAAATGTTTTACATCCTGTTATTTGGTTAATTGTATGACTTCTTGTACTATCGAGAGTTAGGTCCTACAATCTATCATATTCCTACTGGACGATCTCAAACATTTTGAGGGTCGTGTTTTAATTCGTAAAAGTGGGCCTTTAATTGAGTTAAAACCTGCGAATTATGGGCATTTACAGTAGAGTGAGCCCTTAGTGATTACTGATAACTCACCATAGTTTTTATATAGTTAGACCAATTTGTGAATTTTCACAGGACTATTCATCAGACATTCTATCCTTATACATCTTAACAAAATAGGATAAGTGAGAGGAATAACAGATCTCTCATTGAGACTGCCTACTCCGTGCAATCTCATGCTCTGCTACTCTAGAGGATGAAATGTTTTACATCCTGTTATCTGGTTAATTGTATGACTTCTTGTACTATCGAGAGTTAGGTCCTACAATCTATCATATTCCTACTGGACGATCTCAAACATTTTGAGGGCCTTGTTTTAATTCGTAAAAGTGAGCCTTTAATTAGGTTAAAACCTGTGAATTATGGGCATTTACAGTAAAGTGAGCCCTTAGTGATTACTGATAACTCACCATAGTTTTTATATAGTTAGACCAATTTGTGAATTTTCACAGGACTATTCATCAGACATTCTATCCTTATACATCATAACAAAAGAGGATAAGTGAGAGGAATAACAGATCTCTCATTGAGACTGCCTACTCCGTGCAATCTCATACTCTGCTACTTTAGAGGATGAAATGTTTTACATCCTGTTATTTGGTTAATTGTATGACTTCTTGTACTATCGAGAGTTAGGTCCTACAATTTATCATATTCCTACTGGACGATCTCAAACATTTTGAGGGCCCTGTTTTAATTCGTAAAAGTGAGCCCTTAGTGATTACTGATAACTCACCATAGTTTTTATATAGTTAGACCAATTTGTGAATTTTCACAGGACTATTCATCAGACATTCTATCCTTATACATCTTAACAAAATAGGATAAGTGAGAGGAATAACAGATCTCTCATTGAGACTGCCTACTCCGTGCAATCTCATGCTCTGCTACTTTAGAGGATGAAATGTTTTACATCCTGTTATTTGGTTAATTGTATGACTTCTTGTACTATCGAGAGTTAGGTCCTACAATCTATCATATTCCTACTGGACAATCTCAAACATTTTGAGGGCTCTGTTTTAATTCGTAAAAGTGAGCCTTTAATTGAGTTAAAACCTGCAAATTATGGGCATTTACAGTAAAGTGAGCCCTTAGTGATTACTGATAACTCACCATAGTTTTTATATAGTTAGACCAATTTGTGAATTTTCACAGGACTATTCATCAGACATTCTATCCTTATACATCTTAACAAAATAGGATAAGTGAGAGGAATAACAGATCTCTCATTGAGACTGCCTACTCCGTGCAATCTCATGCTCTGCTACTTTAGAGGATGAAATGTTTTACATCCTGTTATCTGGTTAATTGTATGACTTCTTGTACTATCGAGAGTTAGGTCCTACAATCTATCATATTCCTACTGGACGATCTCAAACATTTTGAGGGCCTTGTTTTAATTCATAAAAGTGAGCCTTTAATTAGGTTAAAACCTGTGAATTATGGGCATTTACAGTAAAGTGAGCCCTTAGTGATTACTGATAACTCACCATAGTTTTTATATAGTTAGACCAATTTGTGAATTTTCACAGGACTATTCATCAGACATTCTATCCTTATACATCTTAACAAAATAGGATAAGTGAGAGGAATAACAGATCTCTCATTGAGACTGCCTACTCCGTGCAATCTCATGCTCTGCTACTTTAGAGGATGAAATGTTTTACATCCTGTTATTTGGTTAATTGTATGACTTCTTGTACTATCGAGAGTTAGGTCCTACAATCTATCATATTCCTACTGGACGATCTCAAACATTTTGAGGGCCCTGTTTTAATTCGTAAAAGTGAGCCTTTAATTGGGTTAAAACCTGCGAATTATGGACATTTACAGTAAAGTGAGCCTCTGCTGTTACCGATAACTCACCATAGTTTTTATATAGTTAGACCAATTTGTGAATTTTCACAGACTATTCATCGACATTCTATCCTTATACATCTTAACAAAATAGGATAAGGAGGATAATAACAGATCTCTCATCGAGATCGCTACTCCGTGCAATCTCACGCTCACTACTTTAGAGGATGAAATGTTTTACATCCTGTTATTTGGTTAATTGTATGACTTCTTGTACTATCGAGAGTTAGGTCCTACAATCTATCATATTCCTACTGGACAATCTCAAACATTTTGAGGGTCATGTTTTAATTCGTAAAAGTGAGCCTTTAATTGGGTTAAAACCTGCGAATTATGGGCATTTATAGTAAAGTGAGCCCTTAGTGATTACTGATAACTCACCATAGTTTTTATATAGTTAGACCAATTTGTGAATTTTCACAGGACTATTCATCAGACATTCTATCCTTATACATCTTAACAAAATAGGATAAGTGAGAGGAATAACAGATCTCTCATTGAGACTGCCTACTCCGTGCAATCTCATGCTCTGCTACTTTAGAGGATGAAATGTTTTACATCCTGTTATTTGGTTAATTGTATGACTTCTTGTACTATCGAGAGTTAGGTCCTGTAATCTATCATATTCCTACTGGACGATCTCAAACATTTTGAGGGCCCTGTTTTAATTCGTAAAAGTGAGCCTTTAATTGGGTTAAAACCTGCGAATTATGAGCATTTACAGTAAAGTGAGCCCTTAGTGATTACTGATAACTCACCATAGTTTTTATATAGTTAGACCAATTTGTGAATTTTCACAGGACTATTCATCAGACATTCTATCCTTATACATCTTAACAAAATAGGATAAGTGAGAGGAATAACAGATCTCTCATTGAGACTGCCTACTCCGTGCAATCTCATGCTCTGCTACTTTAGAGGATGAAATGTTTTACATCATGTTATTTGGTTAATTGTATGACTTCTTGTACTATCGAGAGTTAGGTCCTACAATCTATCATATTCCTACTGGACAATCTCAAATATTTTGAGGGCCCTGTTTTAATTCGTAAAAGTGAGCCTTTAATTGGGTTAAAACCTGCGAATTATGGACATTTATAGTAAAGTGAGCCCTTAGTGATTACTGATAACTCACCATAGTTTTTATATAGTTAGACCAATTTGTGAATTTTCACAGGACTATTCATCAGACATTCTATCCTTAAACATCTTAACAAAATAGGATAAGTGAGAGGAATAACAGATCTCTCATTGAGACTGCCTACTCCGTGCAATCTCATGCTCTGCTACTTTAGAGGATGAAATGTTTTACATCCTGTTATTTGGTTAATTGTATGACTTCTTGTACTATCGAGAGTTAGGTCCTGTAATCTATCATATTCCTACTGGACGATCTCAAACATTTTGAGGGCCCTGTTTTAATTCGTAAAAGTGAGCCTTTAATTGGGTTAAAACCTGCGAATTATGAACATTTACAGTAAAGTGAGCTCTTAGTGATTACTGATAACTCACCATAGTTTTTATATAGTTAGACCAATTTGTGAATTTTCACAGGACTATTCATCAGACATTCTATCCTTATACATCTTAACAAAATAGGATAAGTGAGAGGAATAACAGATCTCTCATTGAGACTGCCTACTCCGTGCAATCTCATGCTCTGCTACTTTAGAGGATGAAATGTTTTAGTTAATTGTATGACTTCTTGTACTATCGAGAGTTAGGTCCTGTAATCTATCATATTCCTACTGGACGATCTCAAACATTTTGAGGGCCCTGTTCTAATTCGTAAAAGTGAGCCCTTAATTGGGTTAAAACCTGCGAATTATGGACATTTACAGTAAATTCTGGATAATACTACTTAATATAAAATGAAAAAAGGGGCCCTAAAATTTTTCATTTTTCGGGGGCCCGTGTGCGGTAGCACTCCTCTTACGGATCCAAAGACGACCCTGCTATAACCTCTATATTCTCTTTCTCCTTCTTTGGGAGCAAATATTTTGTTATAATATGACCCTTAGAAAACAGTTGAAGCCAAGTGTACCAGTTGAAGCCAGCTAAATTTTCCACAAAATAACTATAGAAAACAGCCTCTTTTCGTAGAAGAGTATTTCAGATGAATAGTTAAACATACTCAAACTAGTTAAGCGACAAGTCGTTAACACACAGCCAAAAAAGATGTTCAGTGACAATCAAATATCTTATTATCTGCGATCAACCCAATATACTAGGGCAATTGCTTTGAGAATTTAACAAAAGAGTATCACAGAAAAGTAGTCTCAACTCCATGCTGCTCACTGTGGAGCTCCTAGCCTTTCAATACAGGCCTGTGTTCTTATAACTCTCCAAGCTACTTGGTATGCCATTCAAATACAAGTAGCTTGGGAAACAGAAGGTGAAAAAAAACTCCAAAACACCCAAGCAGCCAAGGGAATGTGTGCAGAGCACCTCTCAAGTGCCTCTCCGTTGTAAAAGAGCAATTTCACGAGCCTGTCAGCTAGACCCTACCAATCATGACAAGGAAATTAAATCAAAACGAATATAGAAAAAAGATGGTGGAAGAGTGGTAGTCGGACACCCTATATGTAGCAGCAAAACAGTTAATAAATACTTCCAAAGAAAAAAATTAAAGCAAAAATAACCTTCAAGCAACAAGATACAATAACTTGGTCAAAGAAGAAAAGCATCACATACAAATGAATACTGCACTGGACGGCGAAAGACAGGCACCGAGAAACATAGGCATCAAATGCTTGACAAGGCTGTTACGGAGATATAGATGCCATAGGATGTGGATAGATTAAACCAGAATAATCAACCCAACCATAAGAAAAAAATAACCTGTAGCAACGCCAAAATTTACTAGGATAGTTTGCTGATTTCAGCACAGGACCACGGAGGCTTTGAATCAATCTTAACTTTCCGACATTGTGCATCCCACGCTCTTATGAATGCAGAAGTTGTAATACTTTAGCATGGCGAGAACTAGAACTGGTACTGATTGAACTAGTCGCACAATAAAGGTAGTTACCATTTCTATGCTCTTAGAAATGTCCTAGCAATAGAAATTGTATAAGAACATTTTACCACTATGAATTACAGACAAAGGTACTTCCTCTATATCGTTGATTTCTAAAATTCATGGTAGAAAGGTAGCTGAGCATGTTAACATAGAAAATTTACCTTCCAAATCTCAGCTCACTCCTGCTAACTTAACAACCATATTATGGGGCCATAAAACAATCCTATCATACCGAGGCCGACTTTTAAATGCAACCAAATAATCAGTTACTTCCAAATATAAAGGAGTTGCTTGTGCTATAATCTAATATCCGTTCACCCTATTTCAGCTCCTTGGAGAAAAAGCACATAAAAATAGAATGTAGAGCTTTTTTCAAGAAACTGGTTTATTTTTATTTATATGATCAGATCAAATCAAATCTACTGTGATCCAAGAGAAGCATTACATAACCATTCAGTGAGTTCCCACAAACCTTTTAGCTTCCAAGCACATAAACATTCAGTTCACAGAAAATGAGTGCAATTCTTAATTGACTACATCTTCACATTTAGATCAAGTTATTGGAAAATATTAACCTCAATGCACCAAATGCAATTTTTTGGCCAGTCGGCCAGTTGGAAAGTCAATTAGTTTCGTTATAACTCTAAAACCACATGCTAAGTGTGTAGGTAACGTTGGAATTTATATTTATACTATATAATATTTGGAGGTTTACATTGGACTTGATGAAAGGGAGTCTCAACTAAGTAGAAAAGAAATACAACTATGTTTAAATATACTTGAACAGAAACTATTCCAAGTCTGCTACGAGCGTATTTTATCCTTGAACTGAAAACTCTTGATATATGTCCATTATCAATATCCTAAAAATGGAACAAAAGGAGGAGGTACAACTACTTTGGTAAATTTTCAAGTTTCAGAGAAGAACTAATTCAAAGGAAGCTTAAATTCATTATAGACTCCATACCAAAAAAATATATCTAACAACAATAACAATCTTTTCCATCCCAAACTAGTTGGGTCACCTATATGAATCTTCTATATCCATTCAGCTCTATTTGGATTCATTTAATCCCAATAATGAATGAAGAAAAAGGAAACATCCAAAAGCCAAAAAAGAGCATTCGTTGCACTACCATTTCTATGCTAAAAGTACTTTAAAAACACCAAAACCTGGAAATCACCTTAAGTGGTTTGGTTGTCGGTTAGGGTTACGTAGGTATTAGTAATGTAGGGTATTATTGACTCATAACTTATACATGACTTATTTATGCGGGATTGTAAAATGTAACCAAACACCGTACTTAGTGTGTTGAATTTTATATAAAGCAACTAAAAAGCTACCAAACATCATATCAGATATGCTAGTTTTAATACACGAATAGCTCTCTTCCTAACCAATAGCCAAACGACCCCTAAAGACGGTAAATTAAACCCCTTGTATAAAAACTGAGCAGCAGATGCTACAACAAATTGATAAGACTGAAAGGTGTTACCCCACATGTTTCAATTTGTTTGTGTCTGTCTCAAAAGAATTCCTCTTTCCTATGTTTAGAACCACAACATTAAAGGTCATTTTGGTACATTATACATAATATTTAGTTCAAGATCATAAGATTCTTAATTTGATGCTATAGAGGTTCTTATTTACTTTCTTAAACTTAAAGTTCGTATCCAGTCAAACTAAGACAAGCAAATTAAAATCGAGGGACTATTCAACAAACCTTGGAGAGCCAGCATTCATATTCCGACGAAGGATTCTCCCATCATCGCTATTCGATTCAATCGACTCCTTCAACCCAAAATTTCCCACTTTCTCCTCCTCCTCCTCTTCCTTCTTCTTCGTCAACTTAACACAAACTCTCTCAAAATAATTCCCATAAATATACTCTGGTGTATACCCATTTTCCTCATCAAACAACATAACTGTTGAAGTTATTAAGTGATAGTTAGTTAAGGGTTAATTGGCTAATTAGTAGTTATGTTAGTTAGTGAGTGGGGCCCTGTTATTTTGTTATTAGCTGTATTTTCTTCTATTTTCCTTACAGTGTATTTTTCTCTTTTCTTCTCTATTAGTATAAATAGAGCTCTTGTACGCACTGTCTCAGTTGAGACTTGAGAATGAAAAATTGAAAAGCTTCCACAATCTCCTCCTCTCTTCTCCTTCATTTGATCGATATCATCTCTGATTGAAGATTGTTGTTGAAGATCGAGAAGCAGGCGATCAAATCGAAGATCGATTCTGAAAAATTGAAGATCGAGAATTGTTCGCGACTCAGTTCGAGAGCAATCCGACACATGCAACACAGTTTATAGCATAACTATTACAATTGATAGGTGAAAATCAAATTTCTGATTCGGTTCATATGCGATATTGTTTTTTTTTTTTAAATCAAAATTCTGAAGATCGATCGGACAATTGTAGCTGTCGCTAGTATCAAATCTCGTTGTTGATTAGTTTTGTTGATAATGGAAAATACTTCACAAAATGTACCAGCCGTTACTGAGGAGACCTCGAATATGTGTTCAAACATAGTGGATCATTGAGTTCATCTGATACTCCCGGAGCTATGCATATCGAAATACAGCTAACGGGAATGGAAAACTATACATTATGGAGTCGTGCGATGAAGCTAAATATGTTGACAAAGAATAAGATCGGATTTATTGATGGTACAGTGAGAAGAGACATGTATGATGGCAACTCAACGGCGATGGATCGTTAGAATGAACGCGATGTCGTGGATCATGAAAAATGTTAGCCGAGATCTTGGTATTTTGTATCGAACTACTGCTTTAGCTGTTTGGATGGATTTGAAGGAGCGATTCGACAAAATCAACTTGTCTTGAGTGTATCAATTGAAAAATGAATTGACTATGCTTCAGCAGGGAGTGTCTCATATGGCTAGTTATTACTCACGATTGAAGGACCTATGGGATGAGATCGACTCTATTATTCCTCCACCTACATGTGAATGCGACAGTCCTCGGGCTTATGTTGATCATCTTGCTAATCAGCGATTATTAGAATTTTTGATGGGATTAAATGATGGCTATAATCAAGCACGAAGCCACATTTTGTTGTTGTCACCTACATCTAGTGTCAATCAAGCATATGCTATGATTGCGCAAGATGAAAGTAAAAAATCCATTACTGGAAGATTTGGAGGCATTGACTCAAATGAAGCAGTGGCTATGTATAGCAACTCCACACAATATAAACAAAGGAAGCCAAATCAGTCTGGTTTCTGTGATTATTGTAAGATGAAAGGCATACTAGAGAGAATTGTCGCAGGTTATTGCTGTTCTGTGATTACTGCAAGAAACAAGGTCACATTACAGACAAATGCTATAGGCTGGTTGGGTATTTAGAAGATTTTAAAGAGAAAAGGAAGGTAAATGTTGCAGTGATGGGAAATTTGCAGTTGATCATGGACACATCAGGGACATGAGGCAACTATCTAAGGAGCAGCATGACTTTCTCCAAAGCAGGATGTCCCAGTGCACTCCAGATAGATATGAACTGGTGCTGCAGGTGCTGGATCGGAAATGACAAGGCAGTAAGCCAAGGCTCACATGGAAGGTAACCTTATGCCTCATGAACATAGAGATACCATTAATTCAGACTGGATAGTAGATACAGGGGCAACTAACCATATGGTTAGTGATAAGAACATGATTGAAAGAAGAGATAAGGATAGTGCAGAGATGTACAACTCCTACTGAGTGAAATGAAATCACATGTTCGGCAACAGAGATTAAAAAATGGTGATCTTATTGAACATGTGTTATGTGTCCATACCTTTAAGTTTAATCTGCTCTCAGTGTCAAAGTTAACCAGGGAATTGAATTGTTGTGTAAGATTTTCCCCTGATTTCTTTGTCCTGCAGGATCTGTTTACTGGGAAGGTCAAGGAGACTGGTAAAGAAGTTGATGGGCTGTACATACTGGAATCAGGTAGAAACTATAAAGAAGCAATAAAGGCACATGCTCATGCATCGACTATGATTTCTAAGGATGAGTTGGAAGCTGAACTCTGGCACAAAAGAATGGGTCATGTCCCATTAAGTATGCTTAGGAATTTTTTTGGAATCAAGTCGAATTTCTCAATAAGTCATTGTGATGTTTGTCCATTAGCTAGGCAAACAAGAAAGTCCTTCCATGATAGTCTTAGTAGGACTGAAGTTCCTTTTCAACTTTTACACCTTGATGTATGGGACCTTATAAAGTGTCATCTTATGATAAAATGCGATATCTCCTTACTGTGGTGGATGATCACACTAGATGGACATGGGTTTTCTTGCTGCATATTAAATCTGATGTGATATATGTTCTCAAAAATCTATTTGTGCAGATTAAAACTCAATTTGGTATGGCTGTCAAAGGTGTAAGGACAGACAATGGTACAAAGTTTGTTAATACTGCTTGTTTAGATCTCTTTAATAGATTAGGGTTCATACATCAAAAGTCTTGCCCCTATACTCCACAGCAAAATGGAGTGGTTGAAAGAAAACATAGGCATATATTGGAGATTGCTAGGGCCATTAAGTTGCAAGGCCACTAAATTCTAGAGTGAGTGTGTTCAGACTACTGTGTATGTCATTAACAGGACCCCTACTGTTATATTAGAGAATATTTTACCTTATGAAAAGTTGTTTAAAATGATACCATCACTTTCACACTTAAAGGTTATAGGATGTCTTTGTTATGCATCAAACTTGGCGAGGAAGGACAAGTTTGAACCCAGGGCTATCAAGGCAGTATTGCTTGGTATGCAATCAACAGGAAAAGGGTACAAGCTGTTGGAATTGTCCAATGAGACAGTTTTTGTCAGCAGAGATGCGACTTTCCATGAAAATATATTTCCCTACCAACAATTCAAGGAGAATGGAGACTCAGCTCTATCTCCATACTCTGACTATAATTTGTTTGTTAATGATGCACAGGTTCCTTCACAGCTTATCCTGTAAAATCCAGAAAAAATAAATAATAATATATAGTTGTGGTTGAGTTAATAAAAAAATATATATATAAGAAAATAAAGAATAAATTGCATGGGATAAAGTTAGTGTTAAAGTTGGATAAATAGATAGATGAAATGAAAATAAGAAAAACCAAAAAAAAAACCAAAAGAAGAAAAAAAAAAGAAAAAAATTAGAAACAAACATGCAGCATTGCACGTACACCACTCCTTTACCCCTTCCCCCCCCCCCCCCCTTTTCATTTCCCCTCCAACTCTTGTCCTTCCACCTCTCATATGTTATACAAACTCTCCACTTATACATTGTATTTACACACAAACAAAGTACATAACATAAAGGTTAAAAAATCAGAAAAAAAACAAGTGAAAAGAAGAGGAAAAAATACCAAGAGGGCAAGAAGAACAAGAAGAAAAATACTAGAGAGTAAGAATAATTTGTTACAACAACAATAATCTTCACACTTGCAAGGTGAGTTTTCTCACTCAGAAATTCTTGGTAACATCCTTTATTTTTAGTTCAATACATGTTAGAATAAGAATTGAGTGTTGAAAAGAAATATTGAACTTTTGATTGTTTAGATAACTAGTTGCGTCATGAACTTTACGAACTGTTCTCACTGAGTTATAATTGTTAGAATTTGATGAAATTCGGAAGAGTGGTACACCTCTCTAATATGATCATATAGAACCAAAAATGAGGTAAAATGGACATACGGTTTGAAAGTTATCATAGTTCAAAGTTACTGCCTTAGATTTGGTCGAAATTCGGAAAGGCATAATTACAGACTGTTTTTATTGAGTTTTACTTATTAGAATTATATGAAAATTTACATGGTTGTAAATCTCTCTGTTACGGACAGATATAGATAAAGAGTTATTAAAACGGACTTACGAGTTGAGAGTTATTGTAGTTTGAAGTTTCTGCCTTGGATTCATCGGAATCCAGAAGGGCAGGACGTGGAAACGTAAAACTGTACTAATATGTGGGGAATATGAAAATTGTTGCTAAATTAAAGTTCTATATCTCTCTGTTGTGGACATTTTTAGACCTTACGGGGGTCTATCCGACTTACGTATTGAGAGTTATCGCTGTTTAAAGTTTCTGCCTCGGATCTATCGAGATCCAGGAAGGGCAGCGAATAAAAGTGTAAAACTGTACCAAATGGTACAGAATATGAAAGGATGGTTCAAATGGAGACGTGTAGCTCTCTGTTCTCGTCGTTTTGAGATTTTATGGGGCTTGAACGGGTTTACAGATTAGGAGTTATGACTATTCTAAGATTGGGTTATGTTTAATAAAAATTCTGCCGAAACCAATTTCATGTGGCTGTTTTGAGGATAAATTTGTGTTAGTTACCCAAAGTAGTTTTAAATGAAATTTGGTACAGTGAAAGATCCCCGTCTTACCTTAGTTTCCGCTTGAGAAACACCTTAGTTGGAGTTATGGTTAAAAAGTTATAATCGTTACAAGTATGAATGACATAATATTGGGAAAGAGAATATTATTTATTCGATCTTCTGAAAAATATGAAAAGTGAATACGTGTTCACATAAATATATAAATATAAACATAATGGATCGGGTTGCACGCCGCAACAAAACGTAAAGTGAATACGTGTTCACAACTACGTAAATATAATGGGTCGGGTTGCACGCCGCAACAAAACGTAAAGTGAATACGAGTTCACAAAAACGAAAATATAATGGGCCTTGCACGCCGCAACAAAACGTAAAGTGAATACGCGTTCACGAATACGTAAACATAATGGATCGGGTTGCACGCCGCAACAAAACGTAAAGTGAATACGTGTTCACAAATACGTAAATATAATGGATCGGGTTGCACGCCGCAACAGATATGAAAGATGAATACATGTTCACCTATATATAAATATGAAAAGTGAATACGCGTTCATAAATATATAAATGTAATAAACATGTGGAAATGCAGGGGAATGTCTTAACGTATAATATGAGATAAAATGAAGTGTTAGTTAAACCGAGAATTTCCTATGAGGAGTTGTTGCATATTTAAAAATGTTGTAACCTGATATGCTTTTGCAATATGCTTATTACGTTATAATGTGATTGCGCTTGGAATATTGTGGTGTTACTTTGAATTGCAGGGTAAAGTTCTCACCGGCCTGGATGGTAATGACTTTTATTT
Organism: Przewalskia tangutica; assembly: GCA_029844215.1. Lineage (NCBI taxonomy): Eukaryota > Viridiplantae > Streptophyta > Magnoliopsida > Solanales > Solanaceae > Przewalskia > Przewalskia tangutica. The sequence continues at coordinate 89,372,992 of CM056738.1, read as the reverse complement.
AACATATTTCAGAAAGCGTGATAGAGGAAAGGCTCCACGCCAAGGCTAGCGATCGTCCCGCACTCTTGTCATACCAAGTCCATTGTTTGGGCTTGTACTCGCCAGTTCGTAATGTCGGCCCAATGTCTCGGGAAATGCCCGTGCGGAATGGTCTCCCTTCCAACTTAGAATAATATTTGTCAGTATGTCTATATAGAAACAATATTTGCACGAGCATGGACTCGCGTTATATTTTCAATAAAGTCATAAACAAATTTTTTATTGTTATTTTTATTAATAGCTCCGTATTTGAATATAAGTTTAAATTTCTAAATAAAGAGAATTAAATGGTGCTCCTGGTGGAAAATAATTGTCCAGGTGCCATCACGCCCTAAGTAAAGACTTAGAAAAAGTCGGGGTGTGACAAGTTGGTATCAAAGCTAAACCAGGTTAAGAGATTCTAGGAAGTTTTCTTCGAGTTGGGTGTTTGAACGGTTACTTATTGCGACGGTGTGCGCGCCACCTTAGTAATAAGTGAACGAAATAACATCCTAAAGTTTCCCTTCTTTCGTACTCTTCTCGTGCCTACCTTGAGTCTTTTCAAAGACTTGATTTCTCGTACTCTCCTCCTTCACACGGGTTAGAAAAGGGGATTGTACAACGTTATACTGACTAATATGATTTGTGTAGATGGCGATTATAAGGCGAGTTCCAACAAAGAGGGAAGTACTCATGGAACAGGCAAAGGGAATGGGAGCTCAGATGAAGTTCATGCGTCGTAAGATGGACTCAGAAGGTGATTTTGATGATTACATTGATGACACTATCGTACTATGTACATATTTGCTTAGGACTAGAAGGAAAAGACGTTCATACGACCCGACCTTCTTCAACTTTCCAATTGGAGTCATACTACAGATAATAGTCAATTCCGTCCCAGAAAGGTTTCATTCCGCATTCAGAAAGGCAAGGATGCTAAGAGAAGATATTACAGAAAATTCATTGCACCAATTTCGTGATCGTAATGCGAGTAAGGTATAGAATGAACTATATGGAAAGAAAAGCAAAAAGGAAGGTTCACATGGAGTTGAATGCCAACCTGCAGAATAGACGAATCATGCGGTTAAGCCCTTTAGAACGCGTGATAGTAGGTGTCTGTTCCATTACAAGGGCTATAGCGGGTTGCACAAGGCGTAGTTGACTGATGTGATGTATTGTAGTCATGACATTGTTATTTTAAAATATGATGAATGAAGTGCTATGAATACAAGTAAGATATGATCTTTTTTATTATATTATTTTTCTTGTTGGCATATTGTGGTGCACGCTTATGAACTATAAGAAAATTTTAGAGCTAGAGTAGACATTCCGCCTTCTAAAAATGAGTGTGTTTGTCTTCATAGAAAATGGTGAATTCACAAATCCGGGGTTCAAGAGGTTCATCACGAAGCTCATGTACCTCCGATTGACGTAAATGGTGTCCGGGCGGAGCGAGAAAATGTCTGAGAAAATGTTGAGAGAACGAGTCAAATGGCCCAAGAAACGGTGGGACAAAACTAGATAGACTCATAGAGTTAATGATACCGCAGCTTCTACATGGTTCCGCCCACACCTAGTGTCTCGCATAGCCCCGAACTGAACAGACGGTCCAGTGGACCGATCATGATCGCACTACGCATCGAGAGTGTAGAATCTCAAGCAAGACTGATAGGCGGGCAAATTTTATGAGGAGAAGAGAACCATCGCACTCGCGGAAGGACCCCAAGGCCGACCCGATGGTATTCCTCGATGAAATTGAAGACTTAATGTTCACATTGGGACGCGTGGAGACGCAGGCGCCAACTTGGTAGCGCACGACTAGTGGATGATGCAGGTGCGTGGAGGAATTTTAGGAAAAATCGTCCCCCGATGTCACCACCAATGACTTGGGGAGGGTTCAGAGCGACATTCATTGAGAAATTTATGCCTAATACGCGCAAGGATGCGCTCAGACGGGAGTTTGAACAATTGAAGCAAGGTGACCGTAATGTACAAGAATATGATACACAGTTCGTGAGGCTATCGGCATACAACACACATGTCGTCCCTACAGAAATGGATAGAGTCAAGCGATTTGTAGAGGGTTTAAACCCGAACATAGCAGAGAAGGTGGTGGCGTTAGCCAACGATCGAACTTATCTTCAGATTGTCGATATGGCTTTGAGGGTAGAAGGTTTCGCTAAAGCAAAAAGAGAATATTCGCAGAAGAGATTTGGACGCCGTGATCATTTAACCAGAGTCAAAATTAGAAGCAGGAGTTTAGTAAGGGATCTTCAGGACCGAACCAATCTGTGGGCCAGTCTTATTTCAAGCCTAAGGGGCACAGTTGGTCTAATTACCAAGGTAGCAAGGACAAGGCCACCAACCCTAACACAGGAGGTGATAACCCGATTTGTAAGATTTGTCAAAGAAAACACACTGGAGAATGTCGGCTCTTAACGAAGACATATTATAACTGTGGAGAGTCAGGCCACTATGCCAGGGATTGCAAGAAAATGACCCAAACTCAATCTATTCAGGGGAGGTCAGAAGCAACCACGGTACTCTGGAAATCGGAAACCAACCCGCCAGAGTCGCAGAGGTCAACAACCCAACAATTTAATCGGCCACGCTTTGCTCCGGAGGAATGAGGCGAAGCATCTAACGCGGTGGTCACGGTATTTTGCTAGTCTCGAGTATTCCTGCATTTGTATTATACGATCCCGCTCTACATTTTCATATGTGTCAACGGGCTTTGCTAAGAATTTACACGTAGAACCTTCTTATTTAAGTGAACCTTTTGAGGTTATGACACGATGGGGCCTCAATTTGGGCCTCTCGGGTGGTAAATAATTTCCATTAGAAGTGAATGGCAGGGAACAATGGTGAACCTCGTACTACTTGATATTGTAGACTTCGACGGCATTTTGGGTCTGGAGTGGTTGTCGGCATGTTATGCCATGGTCGAATGTCGACGAAAGATAGTGAGATTAACTTTTTCCGAGAACCGTAAGTTGTTATAAGGGTAGGGTTGGAATATCCTCGTGTCGCTTTATTTCCTACCTTGGGGCTCAAAAGTTATTGAGAAGTCACAGAGTGGAGTATGCATATCGGCTAATATAGTGGATACCCAAAAAGAATCCCAATGGTGAATGATGTTCCTATTGTTCAAATTTTCCTGAGGTTTTTCCTGAAGATCTTCAGGCCTTCCTCCTGATAGAGAAGTAGAATTTGCTATAGAGTTAATTCCTGCACAAGACCCATTTCTATTCCTCCATATCGAATGGCCCAGTGAATTGAGGAGTTAAAAGAACAATTGAAGGATCTTCCGGATAAAGGTTTTATAAGGCCTAGTGTTTCCCTGGGTGCACGATCTGCTTGTGAAAAAGAAAGACGGATCGCTCCGAATGTGCATCTATTATCGGCACTTCAATAAGGTCACGATCAAGAACCTGCACCCATTACCAAGAATCGATGATCTTTTGACCAACTTCGGAGCTAGCTATTTTTCCAAGATTGATCTCGTTCGATATCACCGTGAAAATAAATTCAGATGATATATCCAAAACAGCCTTTAGAACCCGATACGGCCATTATGAGTTCTTGGTCATGTCTTTTGGGTTAACCAATGCCCCAACAGCTTTTATGGATTTAATGAACAGAATCTTCAAACCATTCCTAGATTTGTTCGTGATCGTGTTCATAGATGATATCCTAATTTACAGTAAGAGTGTTGAAGAACATGAAGAACATGAAGAACATCTGAGGGTAGTGCTTCAAGTCTTGAAACAGGAGAAACTATATGCTAAATTTTCAAAGTGTGAATTTTGGTTGGAAAATGTAGCCTTTTTGGGCCATGTTGTGTCAAGGAATGGAATTATGGTAGACCCCCAGAAGATAGAAGCAGTGAAGTACTGGCCAAAACCGACCACTCCGACAGAGGTTAGAAGTTTCTTGGGTTTGGCTGGGTATTATAGAAGATTCGTAAAAGGTTTTTCTAGTCTTGCTGCTCCTTTGACCCGGTTGACTCAAAAAGCGGTTAAGTACCAGTGGTCAGAAGCATGTGAAGCAAGTTTTCAGAAACTAAAGGAATTGTTGACTACTGCACCAGTCCTAACCTTACCATCGGGACAAGAAGGGTTCACGCCTATTGCGATGCCTCAGAGTTGGGTTAGGATGTGTCTTGATGCATTTGGAAAGGTTATCGCGTATGCATCTAGACAATTGAAGATACATGAAGAATTACTCAACTCATGACTTGGAATTATTGTCGGTGGTGTTTGCCTTACGAATATGGAGACATTATTTGTATGGTGTGCATGTGGACATATTTACAGATCATAAGAGTTTGCAGTACATAACCACGCAGAAGGATTTGAATCTCCGACAAAGAAGATGGTTAGAGTTGCTTAAAGATTATGACCTTAGTATTCTTTACCATCCTGGGAAAGCCAACATGGTGGCTGACACACTCAGTAAGAGATCAATGGGCAGCTTGGCCCATTTGACAATACAAAAGAGGGGTATTGTTCGGGAGGTACAAAGATTGGGAAACCTCGGGGTTAACTTAACTGAGATCGGTGAAGGTAGGGTGTTGGTACATGATACCTCGCAGTCTGCCTTAGCTTCAGAAATAAAAGAAAGTCAGTTTGAGGATACGGAGTTTGTTGGATTTCGGGAGATGATCCAACAGGGAAAACCTTCACAGTTTACATTGGGAGATAATGACGGAACCCTTCGGTATAAGGGTAGGTTATGTGTTCCTAAGGTAAAAGATCTAAGGAGGAAGATCTTAGATGAGGGTCACAACACAAGATATTCCATTCATCCAGGGTCAACAAAAATGTATCAGGACCTCAAGGCAAATTACTGGTGGGACGGGATGAAGAAGGACGTTGCGGAGTTTGTCGGGAGGTGTCTTATATGTCAGCAGGTGAAAGTTGAACATAAAAAATCTGGCGGATTACTTCAGGACATTGGGGTCCCCATGTGGAAATGGGAGGCGATTCATATGGATTTTGTAACTGGTCTACCGAAAACTCGAGAAGGGTATGATTCTATTTGGGTGATTTTTGATCGACTTACAAAGTCAGCCCATTTCTTACCGGTCAAGACTACGTATCGCGCACCACAGTACACACAGATTTATTTGAGGGAGATTGTGCGGTTACACGGGATTCCCTTACAAATTATTTCATATAGGGGTTCCCAGTTCACCTCACACTTTTGGCAAAGTTTCCAACAGGGTCTCGGGACAAAAGTTAAGTTAAGCACGGCTTTCCACCCGCAAACAGATGGGCAAGCTGAGCGAACAATTCAAACACTTGAGGACATGTTGCGATCTTGTGTGTTAGATTTTCAGGGAAACTGGTTGGACCATCTATGTCTAATTGAGTTCGCCTACAACAATAGTTTTCACTCTAGCATACAAATGGCCCCGTTTGAAGCATTATATGGACGAAAATGTAGGTCTCCACTTGGATGGTTCGAGGTGGGTGACGAATCGCTCGGACCAAGTCATTCAAGAAACAAATGATAAGGCAGATGATTCGGGAGCGGATCAAAACAGCTCATAGCCGTCATAAGTCCTATGCGGATCATCGAAAAGAGATCTTGAATTCCAAGAGGAGAAGGTATTTTTAAAAGTGTCCCCAATGAAGGAGTGATGCGCTTTGGTAAGAAGAGAAATTGAGCCCAAGGTTTATTGGGCCATATGAGATCTTGCGAAGAGTGGGAATGTGGCTTACAATTAGCACTTCCACAAGAGTGGAAGCGATGCATCCGGTATTTCGTGTCAATGTTACGAAAATACTTGCACGATCCAAGTCACGCCATCCTTCCCGTGAGATAGTTCTTAATAAAGAGCTTCAATATGAAGAGCTCGGTAGAAATACTTGATAGAAAGGTCCAACGCCTTAGAAATAAAGATATTGCTTCCGTGAAAGTCCTATGGAGGAATCACTCCACAGAGGAAGCCACTTGGGAAGCGGAAGAGGCGATGAAAGTCAAATATCCATTCCTATTTGACTAAGGTAATAAAAAAAATGCATTACATAGTACTTCATATGTGTGCCATTTGCGTGTCTATATGCATGTGTTACAACCTTACTCTCATTCGAGGACGAATGCTTCTTAAGGAATGGAGAATGTGAAGCCCCAAATTTGTTACAATAACAATAAACATTATTGTGTCTATGTGATTATGTTATTATTGTGTCTATGTGATTATGTTATTTATCTTATTCACATTCGAGGACGAATGTTGCTTAAGGAGGAGAGAATGTAAAATCCGGAAAAAATAAATAATAATATATAGTTGTGGTTGAGTTAATAAAAAAATATATATATAAGAAAATAAAGAATAAATTGCATGGGATAAAGTTAGTGTTAAAGTTGGATAAATAGATAGATGAAATGAAAATAAGAAAAAAAAAAAAAAGAGAAAAAAGCAGACATTGCACGTTACACCACTCCTTTACCCTTCCCCTTTTCATTTCCTCCAACTCTTTGTCCTTCCACCTCTCATATGTTATACAAACTCTCCACTTATACATTGTATTTACACACAAACAAAGTACATAACATAAAGGTTAAAAAATCAGAAAAAAAACAAGTGAAAAGAAGAGGAAAAAATACCAAGAGGGCAAGAAAAACAAGAAGAAAAATACTAGAGAGTAAGAATAATTTGTTACAACAACAATAATCTTCACACTTGCAAGGTGAGTTTTCTCACTCAGAAATTCTTGGTAACATCCTTTATTTTTAGTTCAATACATGTTAGAATAAGAATTGAGTGTTGAAAAGAAATATTGAACTTTTGATTGTTTAGATAACTAGTTGCGTCATGAACTTTGCGAACTGTTCTCACTGAGTTATAATTGTTAGAATTTGATGAAATTCGGAAGAGTGGTACACCTCTCTAATATGATCATATAGAACCAAAAATGAGGTAAAATGGACATACGGTTTGAAAGTTATCATAGTTCAAAGTTCCTGCCTTAGATTTGGTGGAAATTCGGAAAGGCATAATTACAGACTGTTTTTATTGAGTTTTACTTATTATAATTATATGAAAATTTACATGGTTGTAAATCTCTCTGTTACGGACAGATATAGATAAAGAGTTATTAAAACGGACTTACGAGTTGAGAGTTATTGTAGTTTGAAGTTTTTGCCTCGGATTCATCGGAATCCAGAAGGGCAGGACGTGGAAACGTAAAACTGTACTAATATGTGGGGAATATGAAAATTGTTGCTAAATTAAAGTTCTATATCTCTCTGTTGTGGACATTTTGAGACCTTACGGGGGTCTATCCGACTTACGGATTGAGAGTTATCGTTGTTTAAAGTTTCTGCCTCGGATCTATCGAGATCCAAGAAGGGCAGCGAATAAAAGTGTAAAACTGTACCAAATGGTACAGAATATGAAAGGATGGTTCACATGGAGACGTGTATCTCTCTGTTCTCGTCGTTTTGAGATTTTATGGGGCTTGAACGGGTTTACAGATTAGGAGTTATGACTATTCTAAGATTGGGTTATGTTTAATAAAAATTCTGCCGAAACCAATTTCATGTGGCTGTTTTGAGGATAAATTTGTGTTAGTTACCCAAAGTAGTTTTAAATGAAATTTGGTACAGTTAAATATCCCCGTCTTACCTTAGTTTCCGCTTGAGAAACACCTTAGTTGGAGTTATGGTTAAAAAGTTATAATCGTTACAAGTATGAATGACATAATGTTGGGAAAGCGAATATTATTTATTCGATCTTCTGAAAAATATGAAAAGTGAATACGTGTTCACATAAATATATAAATATAAACATAATGGATCGGGTTGCACGCCGCAACAAAACGTAAAGTGAATACGTGTTCACAAATACGTAAATATAATGAGTCGGGTTGCACGCCGCAACAAAACGTAAAGTGAATACGCGTTCACAAATACGTAAATATAATGGGTCGGGTTGCACGCCGCAACAAAACGTAAAGTGAATACGCGTTCACGAATACGTAAACATAATGGATCGGGTTGCACGCCGCAACAAAACGTAAAGTGAATACGTGTTCACAAATACGTAAATATAATGGATCGGGTTGCACGCCGCAACAGATATGAAAAATGAATACATGTTCACCTATATATAAATATGAAAAGTGAATACGTGTTCACAAATATATAAATGTAATAAACATGTGGAAATGCAGGGGAATGTCTTAACGTATAATATGAGATAAAATGAAGTGTTAGTTAAACCGAGAATTTTCTATGAGGAGTTGTTGCATATTTAAAAATGTTGTAACCTGATATGCTTTTGCAATATGTTTATTACGTTATAATGTGATTGCGCTTGGAATATTGTGGTGTTACTTTGAATTGCAGGGTAAGGTTCTCACTCAGCCCCAGATGGTAGGGCTGACTCTTTATTTAACATGTTTCAGAAAAGCGTGATAGAGGAAAGGCTCCACGCCAAGGCTAGCGATCGTCCGCGACCTCTTGTCATACCAAGTCCATTGTTTGGGCTTGGTACTGTCGAGTTCGTAATGTCGGTTCAATGTCTCGAAATGCCCATGGAATGGTCTCCCTTCCAACTTAGAATAATATTTATCAGTATGTCTATGTAGAAACAATATTTGCACGAGCATGGGCTCGCGTTATATTTTCAATAAAGTCATAAACAAATTTCTTTATTGTTATTTTTATTAATAGCTCCGTATTTGAATATAAGTTTAAATTTCTAAATAAAGAGAATTAAATGGTGCTCCTGGTGGAAAATAATTGTCCAGGTGCCATCACGCCCTAAGTAAAGACTTAGAAAAAGTCGGGGTGTGACATATCCCCGTGGAGAATGTGAGAAATATGCCTCATGTACAGACTCCTGAAGGAGGGCCAGTAGGTGCAGAAGTTGTGACAGCAGAGATGCCATCATCTGCTGGCACCAGTGCTGATAACCATATAGCCAATTTGGATGATAGTGAGGCTGCTGAGGGGCCTGCTGAGGATGTTGCTGCTGAGGATGTTAGAAGGTCCAACAGAATAAGGAGAACTCCAATTTGGTTGAATGATTTTTTGCATCCAGGGACAACATCCACATCCAGTCAAGTAGGTTGTGTTTATCCAATGTCAAAAGTGGTAGATTATACTAGATATCTGATCAATATCAAAGTTTCTTGTCCAGAATCTCAGCAACACATGAGCCACAAACATTCCATGAAGCAGCCAAGGATCCAAGGTGGGTGGAAGCCATGAATTCAGAAATTCAGGCTCTAGAGGACAATAAAACTTGGGAGGTAGTTGACTTGCCTCACAACAAAAAGACTATTGATTGAAAATGGGTGTTTAAAAATAAGGCCACCGGAGAGGTAGAGATTCAAGGCCAGACTTGTAGCTAAGGGGTACAATCAAAGAGAAGGGGTTGATTACCAGGAGACGTTCTCTCCAGTAGTGAAGATGGTCACTGTTAGGAGTGTGATCTCTGTTGCAGTTGCTAAAGGTTGGGCCATTCAACAAATGGATGTATTTAATGCATTCCTACAAGGGGATCTGAATGAAGAGGTGTATATGAGTTTGCCACAAGGGATTGCATATGAGCAAGGACAGTTTTGTAGGTTACTTAAGTCACTATATGGTCTTAAGCAAGCCTCCAGACAGTAGAATATCAAATTAACCACTGCCCTGGTATCATCTGGTTTTGTCCAAAGTCATTTTGATTACTCTCTACTTATCAAGAGGGATAGAGATAAAATAGTTATGGTGTTGATATATGTGGATGATCTTCTCTTGACCGGTAATGATCAAGAGATTATTGATGAGACAAAAACCATCTTGCAACATCATTTCAAAATCAAGGACCTTGATGAGCTTAGGTATTTCCTTGGTTTTGAATTTGTGAGGAACAAAGAGGGGATAGTGATGCATCAACGGAAGTACTCACTGGAGCTGATTGAGGATATGAGATTAACTGGTTCCAAACCATTTACTTCACCAATGGAAGCCAATGTGAAGCTTACTTCAGCTGAGTATGATGCACATATTAAGAAAACATGAAAGGATGGCAGTGCAGACATCCTACTGCAGAATGACATTCTACTGAAGAATCCAGCAGTATATCAAAGGCTGGTTGGACGACTACTGTATTTGACTAATACCAGACCAGATATATCTTTTGCAGTCCAATGTTTGAGTCAGTTTATGCAAACACCTAAACAGTCGCATATGGTTGCAACAGAAAGAGTTGTAAGGTATGTGAAGCAAACACCAGGTCTGGGAGTGTTGATAACAGCAGAAAGCAGCAATATTATATCAGCTTATTGCGACGCAGGGCTTCATGTCCCATTACCAGAAGATCAGTGTCGGGATACTTAGTATATTTTGGATCATCTTTTATCTCTTGGAAATCCAAGAAACAACAGACAGTTTCTCGGAGCTCAGCAGAATCTGAGTACATGTCTTTGGCAGCAGTAGTGGCAGAGATTGTCTGGATTAAGGGATTATTTTCAGAGATTAGTGTGTCCTTGCAACTTCCCATTTCGACTCATTGTGACAGCAAGTCCGCAATCCAGATTGCTACCAATCCAGTATTTCACGAGCGAACCAAGCACATCGAGATCGATTGCCATTTTATGAAGGAGAAGGTGCAATCAGGCCTGATTTCTACAAGATACATCATGATTGATGAGCAGCCGACAGACATGCTGACTAAAGCTTTGCTACCAGGACAACATGTTCATCTTCTTTCCAAGCTAGGAATGAAGAATTTGTTCTTAACTCCTAGTTTGAGGGGGTGTTGAAGTTATTAAGTGATAGTTAGTTAATGGTTAATTGGCTAGTAGTTATGTTAGTTAGTGAGTGGGGCCCTGTTATTTTGTTATTAGCTGTATTTTTTTCTATTTTCCTTATAGTGTATTTTTATCTTTTCTTCTCTATTAGTATAAATAGAGCTCTTGTACGCACTTTCTCAGTTGAGACTTGAGAATGGAAAATTGAAAAGCTTCCACAATCTCCTCCTCTCTTCTCCTTCATTTGATTGATATCAGTTAAGAATACCATGTCCATGCCATTCCCGAACCCGGGTCCTCGTGAAACTCGACACATATATGATATGATGCTCCCCAATTGTAACCGCCTGACCCGAATTGGGTTTAAGGGATTCAATTTTCCTAACCTATTTTATTTCCTTTATATATTCAATAAATTCCCATTGGACTTTCCAAATATCATATAGAATGTTTTTCAATACAATGAATCTGTTTCCAGTATGATACTATAAACATTTTGTACCAAACACTATTTCACTACCTCATGAATTGATGTGGTCTCTGCTATCATGTTTGTTGTGATTTGCAACTGTTGTACCTATGCATACACCAAATCACCCATGTTATTTCTTATACAAAAGTCATATGAACTGCTGTCTGGATTTCCTTGACTAGCACCATCTGTGTTGCATTTCAAAGCTCCATGTCCTAGTAATTTTCACTTGACAAAATAATAGCGTCGAGTGGGCTTGTAGACTGAGCATACTGATGATTGAAGGCCAATCTAGAGGTACTCTTGTTATCCATGGATACATCAACTGAAACACTATTTTTTGAACCTGAAACTGCATCCTACTGAATGTTGTGTTGCCACCATGCTTGATAGAGTTTCTTTTCTTCCATATCTCCGTACTAATATATATTCAAGTGAAGTTAATCATATTTCAAATATTATTTTTAATTTTTTTGTTTTCCACTTGATAAACTATCGTCCAAAAACCTATATATATGATCAACTGCTCTTGGATTACTATTTACTTGGGTTCTCATTTCCCAAATCCTTCGGTTTTAAAACACTTATGTAGTTAACAGTACACGAGGGTCAACAACTATCAATCCGACCTTAGCTCAGTTGGTAGAGCGGAGGACTGTAGTCGGGATAAATGCCCACAGCTAATCCTTAGGTCACTGGTTTTTCATTTTTCTATCAATATTAAGATGAAAAATTAACTCTTGTATTTCCAATTTCAAGTGTGTTTTCTTCCATATTACTTTTTCCTTCTTCATTTAGAGGATTTAAAATTTAAATTTTACGGGTTCAAATTCAAACTTTTAAATTTTTACCATTGAACCTATAAGATATAATGGGTTAATGTATATTATTTATTGTAACTTGAATGACGTTTTATACATAAATTTATGCACTACTCCAAAAGTATTGGATTCAGATGAATCCGATACGTAAGGCTACATTCGCTTGATTTGTTTAAGACTGATTTTGAGGTAGTAGCTACTCACTGTCCAATATCAATTGCATGTAGGAGCGGAACTAATAACACAGTCGAATTTGATTGTTTAGTGTTAATAGAATTTTACGTTCCATTAGATTTTAAATGATTCTATTATTAATTGATTTCAAAATTTCTAAATATTAGTTAAATTATGTAAAGAATGAATCTTGACCTACCAAGTTCATATAAAGAGTCCATGTTATCATTCCATTTCCGATGCACATCCAGACCTCGTTAATTGGAGCGTGAAAAATATAATTTGGGGGCCCAACATCGGTAAACAAACAATTAGAATGTGTCTGACTCTAATACCGAATTTTGGGTCTAACTCAACCCAAAAGCTAGCCTGTAAGGTGATAATTATACAAGCTCATATAAGAAGTTTATGTTCACATTTCATTTATGACGTGAGACTCTTAACAAATTATTATTCCAAATATTACGATTGAAACTTTTTTATTTTTGGGAAGAATAAAAAACTGCCATGCATTACGTTGGCTTCTCTACATTTATATAGGTTTATGATTCTTTAGTTTTTTTCTGTATTTCGGATTTATTACTTTCGTGTGTCTTTTCTTTGTTTATGTTTAGGAATCAATTTTGGTTTAGGTTAACAAAATTGTCCCAGGTTTAGGATTCTTGTATAGTCGTATTACCAATTAATATTTATATTATGTATAGGTGAAATATATATAATGTAAATATTATATATATTCTCGGAAACAGCAGTTCTACCTATCAAGATAAATGTGAGTTCTGTGTATACTCTACCCACTCCAGACCTAGAGATAGCAGTGGATCCTGGACCCGGTCCAGATCCGTTTTATAGGATATGGATCTTCAAATTTTGGACCCGACGGATCCGGCTCGGACCCGGATCCGTTTCTGACGGATCGAATATGGATCTTGTATTTGAGATCCGTATCTGATCCAGATACGATCCGTGGATCCGTTTTATAATATATACATATATATGCATATATATATACATACATATATATGTATGTATACGTATATATGTGTATATATATGTAACACCCCATTTTAACCGGAGTCGGAAACGGGAGTACTGCTATGGTTGATTCCTAAATGTATTTAAGGAGTCGCCACCTAATTATTATAGTGAATTAGGACACTTATTAAATAGCATAAAAATGCTATAAATGACTTCCATTTAATGGTCTGCAAAATTAGTGAGATTCTGGATCAGGGTTCTTTATTATCCTAAAGGGAAGGGGTTAGGCATCCTTCAAGATCCGCTAACTTGCGGTTGTTCGTTCAAACCTAGGTTAATTATTTATTGCTCTTTTTATTCTACCTATTCTAAGCATTTATAATTAATATAAAGTGTACTACACAATAATAAAACTAAATTAAATGCGATATAAAATAACATTCCGGGACATCTTTTAGCCCTTTTTAGGCTTTCTGCACAAGATGATCTCCGGCTACCTGCATAAACACTTAGTAAAAGTGTTAGTATCAGAATAGATAATTTTAAAGTAATGACAGGAATTTAATAAGTAAAGCAAAAAAAAAAAAATCGTCTTTTGCACAGAGGAGGCCTTGGAAATCAGACGGAGATTCATTCATCGGCCAATATTGTTAAAAGCGATAAAATAAATAAAACCTTCACATCCGCGCCAAAACAGTAATAGTTTTAAACACGGAGGGCTCAGATATAAAAAATGTAAAGTGGGACCTTAAACAAGTGCATGCGAGAATTCGCCAACGCATGTTGGTTATCCAGTGTAAGTGGAAGAAATCATCCTTGCCCAGAAAGCTTCATTTATTTTATTTTCCGTCTTTGCAACTGTGGAGGCCTCAAAAATCGACGGATAACTTTTTCATCGGCCAAACAAGTGTAGCATCTTGTTCAAATCAGTAAACCAGCAAAAAATATCCAAAATCAACAGCAGTATGGCCAAAACCAGTAGCAAAAATCAGCCAGCAACAACAAAGAAATGGTCCAGAAACCAGTGGAAACAACAGCAAATTCGCTGGAAATGTCCATTATCACCAGAAAATGCAGTCGCCGGAGTTGTTCTTTTAGCAGGCAGCATATATTTTAGCAAAATAGATATTAAGGATAACATGAAATAGAATAATAGTAGTAACGTTGATGACAACAGTCAGTTCACCAACAACAAACATACCAACCAAAATAAGTCGACCGAGGGTCACCGGAGTTCGAAAACTCCACCGAGATACCCGAAACAAAATCAGATCAGTCCACAACCAACCAGTAAACCAACCGAGATACCCCACAAAAATCAGGTCAGTCCACAACCAAAAACAGAAACAGTAACCAACGACCGCCGGAGTTCTTCAAACTCCGGCGAGATTCAAAAAATAAAGAAAATCAGTCCAAATAAACAGATGTGCCATAGATCCGAAGAGATACAAACAGTGATTTCAACAACACAAAAGGCAGCGGGCAGCGAGCAGCGGCGTCACTTCCACGACGAGGTCGCCGGAGCAACGCCGCCAGCGGTTTGAGCACGAGACAGTGGTGTTGGTCGACGGGAGACGAAGCGGTTCACGGAGCTTGAGCCCGGCGATGGGTACGGCGACGGAAAGTGAGAGCGACGGAGAGGTTTGTGCGGAGAGAGTGAGAGAGTGGGGAGGGCTGGTTAGTGGGCTTCACGAGCTTGATAGAACTCCGGCGGCGATGGCGGCGCGGCGACGAAAGGAGAAGAGGAGAGTGGAAGGTGGGTCGATGTGCGGTACGGGCTTAAGGCTAAGGAGAAGGGGTGTGGTGAGTGTGTGTGTGTGGGAGAAGATGAGTGAAGGTGAGGAGCGGGGTGAGAGAGATGAGAGTGAGGGAGCGGGGTGAGAGAGATGAGGGAGCAGGGGTGAGTGCTGATAAAGAGAGAGGGTAGGCGACGGGAAGGGGTGGTTCGGGTGAGGGAGATGATCTTTTCTCCTTTTCACCAATGAATAATGGGCTGATCTCTTTTGTCTCCTGAACCTTGTGATGTGGGTTGGCCCCCCTTCTTAATAAAGGGGGGTAAGGATTAATAAATAGGGGGTAGATTAGGGTTTGGTATTTTAGGGGGGGAAATGAAAAGTGGGGTTTGAAATTTAAAAATGGGGGGAAATAAAAGGGGGTGTTTGGATGAAATAGAAATGGTGTTGAATTGGAATGATTCGGATTGAGTTCCGTACTGGACTGGTTTGACAAAATGCAACGCGGGTTAATTATTTAAAAGAAAAATTATTTAAAAAGATGCAAAATTATAAAAAATGCAAATGCCGATGCGATAATAATAAAATACAATATTTAGACAAATGTTTAACGTCTAATTAAAATTAAAGCGGGATGTCAATTAATTATTTAAAGAGACGCAAAATATTATTATAATAGAAACATAATATTGACAAAACATAATGCTTAAATTAAACATAAAAAGAGGCAATGTCATTTTGTGAATAAATAAACATAGAATATTATACAAAAATAACGATTAAAATGCGGTGTGCTAAAATACTTAAAATTGCACGAAATATACAAAAAACGGATCAAAATTGATCACATCAAAGATGTCCTCTTTGTACGGAGATGATGGAAGAGTCTTCGGACAAAGATGTTGACTTGTAGCCAATTTTTTCCTGTTTTATAAACTATACTCAAAAATAGGGATGATGCAGACCCAAAAAATGTCCCAGTGTCAAATCATGATGACACTGGGTCGTTGTGATGCAGAAATAAAAAGCAAAGCTGACGCTGATTTAAAAAATGTCTCAGTGTCGACTCATGATGACACTGGGCTGCTGCAATGCTAGAAAATAAAAGTAAAGTTGACGCAGATTTAAAAATGTCCCAGTGTCGAATTACGATGACACTGGATTGTTGCGATGCTAAAGTAAAAAGTAAAGCTGATGCAGATTTAAAAATGTCCCAGTGTCGAATTATGATTGACACTGGGTTGAAGGTGATGTGGTGCGGGAAAAGACGTGGTGTTTGTAAATGTTGATGGCGTCATTGGATGGACGCGATGCAGATGCTCGTCGTTGCATAAACGAAACATAGGTGAAGTCGTTGCATAGGCTTAGATGAGATGACGTCGTTGCATAGACGTGATGCAGATGTTCGTCGTTGCGTGGACGAAATGCAGATGAAGCCGTTGCATAGGCTTTGATGAGATGACGTCGTTGCATAGACGTGATGCAGATGTTCGTCGTTGCATGGACGAAATGCAGATGAAGCCGTTGCATAGGCTTTGATGAGATAGCGACGCCGCAGATAGACGTGACGCAGATATTCGCCGCCGCATGGACGAAATGCGAATGAAGGCAGCATAGGCTTTGATGAGATGACGCGTCGTTGCATAAACGCGTGATGCAGATGTCGTCGTTGCATGGACGAAATGCAGATGGCCGCCAGATAGGCTTTGATGAGATGACGTCGTTGCATAGACGTGATGCAGATGTTCGTCGTTGCATGGACGAAATGCAGATGAAGCCGTTGCATAGGCTTTGATGAGATGACGTCGTTGCATAGACGTGATGCAGATGTTCGTCGTTGCATGGACGAAATGCAGAGATCATCGTTGCATAGATGAACTGTTGATGAAGCCGTTGCATAGGCATAATAAAAGGGACGTCGTTGCATAGACGTGATGCAGAGATCATCGTTGCATGGACGAAATGCGACGGCCGCCAGATAAAGCTTTGATGAGATGACGCCGTTGCATAGACGTGACGCAGATGTTCGTTGCATGGACGAAATGCAGAGATCATCGTTGCATAGATGAACTGTTGATGAAGCCGTTGCATAGGCATAATAAAAGAGACGTCGTTGCATAGACGTGATGCAGAGATCATCGTTGCATAGATGAACTGTTGATGAAGCCGTTGCATAGGCATAATAAAAGAGACGTCGTTGCATAGACGTGATATGGATGTCGTCGTTGCATGGACGAAATGCAGAGGTCATCGTTGCATAGATGAACTGTAGATAATGTTATCGCGGAGATAAAGTGTGTTGTGACCATTGGGTCGAGATGACGTCTTTGCCTGGACGTGTTGCTGCTGTTCCTGTAGAATAAATGCTTCTGCAAGCTAAGCTTGAGAAAAATTAGTGTATAACTGTTAAAACAGAATGATGAATATATGATAAATGCAATTCTGTGAGTAGGGATGTCGTCCCCGTATGATATGTGGGGTGTTGTGAGTGCTGAGATGTTGTCCTTGGGCGGACATGCTAGATGTTGCAACTGCTGAGATGTTGTCCTCGTACAAACGTTTTGAATGCCGAGATGTTGTCCTTGCACAGACGTGCTGCAACTGCTCCTGTGAATTGAGGAACATGTAGGCTGTAGAATATAAACCGAATAAAAATAATTAGAGTCGTAAAGTGATTGAGAAATGAGGATGAGAGTGGCCCTGTGAGCCAAATGACGCCTTGATAGACGCGTGCGATTGTGGCTTTGCGGGCTGAGCTGCTATGCGGAACTTCCTACAAAATCAAAGATAGACGCAATAATTAGTGCAGGGATATATAGATATGCAAAACGAATGAATGAGGATAAAAATGTGCCCGCGAGCCGAAATGATATAAAAATCCTCAACGCGTTGCCAACTTTCCAAATTGTTATCTGTACTCAAAAGAAAATTTGTGAGATTTGAAATGGGCTGTTGGTTTGTGCGGACTTTGTAGCTTTAACTCTGACCACTCGCACGCCCAATCTGTTCGGACCTGTAACCGTTGCCTGGCTTTATGTATTTGGCTACGAGAGCGTATTCGATAATAAGTTATTCGGTACTGACTGTCTCTTCTTGCAGTGAATCTTTTTTTAAAGCAGCCCCAGTTTTGGCATAAGCGGATGTCGAATGGACGAGACCGAATTTGATATGAAAAACCTTTACCATCTTATCGCAGAGATTGGATGGAGTGTGCTTTGTAACCGGTAGAGTAAGGACAAAAGATTTTAGAAAGAGTTGGACTGAGTCCGATGTGGCCACCTACGTGTCTTGCCATAGAGATCAAGTAGATACATAGTCTAGGAGCATATCCCCAGTTGAAGTTGGGTTTATCGTTTAAACTTTGAGTTTTTGTTTTTGTTTTGTTTTTGTTTTTTTTTTTAAAGATGGGACCAAAGCTGATATGGCCGTCTATGCATTTTGCCAAAGGAACCAGTTTAAACCATAGTTTGCCGGTGACGGAGAATAAAGTAATTTTTAAGAGATGAAAAAATTAGAATTTTTTAAAAGGTGGGACCGAGACCGAAATGGCCGCCTACGTATCCCGCCGTGGGAATCAGGTCACACGTAGTTCCAATGTGTGACAAAATAAGGAGATTCTTAATAGATGAAAAATTAGGATTTTTTTTAAAAGGTGGGACCGAGGCCGAAATGGCCGCCTACGTATCCCGCCGCGGGAATCAGGTCACACGTAGTTCCGAATGTGATAAAATTTTGAGAAAATTGTTGCTCGGGATATGGGTTTTCCGCGTATCGCGCTGATAATGCAAGGTATAATGCAGCCCTAGAAAACCAAGCTTAGTATAACTCGTAATTAATGCTTAGCGAATGCACAAAGTTGAAGTAGCAAAATACCGTACTAAAGAGCACATAGCTGAAAGCAACAAACATTACCATAGCAAGCAGACTATACAGATATCAAATGCGCGTCCTAGCATGTTTGGGACCTCTTTTAATGCCAGAGGTGGGCCTAAACGCCAAATATGCGAGATTATGATAAGTAGGTCCAAGTCGTTAAACTGCAATGTTTTGTTGAAAATGGCGACCAAATGACGGTGCACTTTTTCCAATTCGGCATGCCATGTTTAGGCTTGGATTTGTCTATCATTGTCACGCTACACATAGTATGTTGGTTGGTCGTTGGGTTGAGGAACCCGTCGACAAGTTTGGTGTTTTCCTAATTGTGATGTCGATACCAAGGACCGACCCACCTAAGGTAAATGCATGCATGCCTTAAAATAAAGGGTGGTATAGCTCTATCCTGAGTTTCTAAGATTTGGCTTTACTAGACGCCTTGAGTTCGGCGGACACTCGAGTGAGAAGACTACGCTGCCATCGGATGGTCCTTGCTCGCGCCTTTGCCAACTCTCCTAGAATTGGGTAATTGAAAGAAATTTTGCGGGTGCGTACAACACACCTCGCGTGTAGTGTGTGATAGTGTTAATTTTCCATAAGGGAGAAAATATGAGCGGAATGTCAGTTTAAGGAAAGCGGTAACAAATAGCAGTTAAGACAATATGCAAATATTTATATGTAAAGCAGAATAATTTAGGTAAAACAATAAAGGCAAATAAGTGTAAAACATAAAGGAAGCAATTTAAGCAAAATAAAGAAAATAAAGCACAATAAATTAACCTATGTTTGTTGTGGTTAAGAACCTAAAATCTCCAGCGGAGTCGCCATGCTGTAACACCCCATTTTAACCGGAGTCGAAACGGGAGTAACACGTATGGTTGATTCCTAAATGTATTTTAAGGAGTCGCCACCTAATTATTATAGTGAATTAGGACACTTAGTTTATTGCAATAAAAATAATGCAATTGACTTCCATTTAATGGTCTGCAAAATTAGTGAGATTCTGGATCAGGGTTCTTTATTATCTTAAAGGGAAGGGGTTAGGCATCCTTCAAGATCCGCTAACTTGCGGTTGTTCGTTCAAACCTAGGTTAATTATTTAGCGCTCTTTTTATTCTACCTATTCTAAGCATTTATAATTAAAATAAAGTGTACTACACAATAATAAAACTAAATTAAATGCGATATAAAATAACATTCCGGGACATCTTTTAGCCCTTTTTAGGCTTTCTGCACAAGATGATCTCCGGCTACCTGCATAAACACTTAGTAAAAGTGTTAGTATCAGAATAAATAATTTTAAAGTAATGACAGGAATTTAATAAGTAAAGCAAAAAATAAATAAATCCGTCTTTTGCACAGAGGAGGCCTTGGAAATCAGACGGAGATTCCTTCATCGGCCAATATTGTTAAAAGCGATAAAATAAATAAAACCTTCAAATCCGCGCCAAAACAGTAATAGTTTTAAACACGGAGGGCTCAGATATAAAAAATGTAAAGTGGGACAGCCTAAACAAGTGCGGCTGCGAGAATTCGCCCTGCCAGCGCATGTTGGTTATCCAGTGTAAGTGGAAGAAATCATCCTTGCCCAGAAAGCTTCATTTATTTTATTTTCCGTCTTTGCAACTGTGGAGGCCTCAAAAATCGACGGATAACTTTTTCATCGACCAAACAAGTGTAGCATCTTGTTCAAATCAGTAAACCAGCAAAAAATATCCAAAATCAACAGCAGTATGGCCAAAACCAGTAGCAAAAATCAGCCATCAACAACAAAGAAATGGTCCAGAAACCAGTGGAAACAACAACAAATTCGCTGGAAATGTCCATTATCACCAGAAAATGCAGTCGCCGGAGTTGTTCTTTTAGCAGGCAACATATATTTTAGCAAAATAGATATTAAGGATAACATGAAATAGAATAATAGTAGTAACGTTGATGACAACAGTCAGTTCACCAACAACAAACATACCAACCAAAATAAGTCGACCGAGGGTCACCGGAGTTCGAAAACTCCACCGAGATACCCGAAACAAAATCAGATCAGTCCACAACCAACCAGTAAACCAACCGAGATACCCCACAAAAATCAGGTCAGTCCACAACCAAAAACAGAAACAGTAACCAACGACCGCCGGAGTTCTTCAAACTCCGGCGAGATTCAAAAAATAAAGAAAATCAGTCCAAATAAACAGATGTGCCATAGATCCGAAGAGATACAAACAGTGATTTCAACAACACAAAAGGCGTGAGCGTGGCGGCGTCACTTCCACGACGAGGTCGCCGGAGCAACGCCGCCAGCGGTTTGAGCACGAGACAGTGGTGTTGGTCGACGGGAGACGGGTTTGGTTCGCCGGAGCTTCGAGCTCCGGCGATGGGTACGGCGACGGGAAAGGTGAGAGGGTGACGGGAGAGGGTTTGTGCGGGAGAGGGTGTGAGAGAGTGGGGGAGGGGCTGGTTAAAAGGGGGCTTCGCCGGAGCTTGATAGAACTCCGGCGAAGGGCGGCGGCGGCGGCGACGAGAAAGGAGAAGAGGGAGAGAGGAAGGTGAGGAAATTGGTTGTGCGGTGAGGGCTTAAGGCTAAGGAGAAGGGGGTGTGTCGGCTGAGTGTGTGTGTGTGTGGGGAGAAGATGAGTGAAGGTGAGGGAGCGGGTTGAGAGAGACGAGAGTGAGGGAGCGGGGTGAGAGAGATGAGGGAGCAGGGGTGAGTGCTGATAAAGAGAGAGGGTAGGCGACGGGAAGGGGTGGTTCGGGTGAGGGAGATGATCTTTTCTCCTTTTCACCAATGAATAATGGGCTGATCTCTTTTGTCTCCTGAATCTTGTGATGTGGGCTGGCCCCCCTTCTTAATAAAGGGGGGTAAGGATTAATAAATAGGGGGTAGATTAGGGTTTGGTATTTTAGGGGGGAAAATGAAAAGTGGGGTTTGAAATTTAAAAATGGGGGGGGGGGGGGGATAAAAGGGGGTGTTTGGATGAAATAGAAATGGTGTTGAATTGGAATGATTCGGATTGAGTTCATCTTTGGTAGTTTGACAAAATGCAACGGAGTTAATTATTTAAAAGAAAAATTATTTAAAAAGATGCAAAATTATAAAAAATGCAAATGCCGATGCGATAATAATAAAATACAATATTTAGACAAATGTTTAACGTCTAATTAAAATTAAAGCGGGATGTCAATTAATTATTTAAAGAGACGCAAAAATATTATTATAATAGAAACATAATATTGACAAAACATAATGCTTAAATTAAACATAAAAAGAGGCAATGTCATTTTGTGAATAAATAAACATAGAATATTATGCAAAAATAACGATTAAAATGCGGTGTGCTAAAATACTTAAAATTGCACGAAATATACAAAAAACGGGTCAAAATTGACTGTCAACAATATATACACATATATATATATATATATATATATATATACACATATATATTTGGTTTATTTAATGCCTTTTCCCCTTCTTATTTTTTTCTATTTCACCCCTATATATATATATATATATATATATATATATATATATATATATATATATATATATATATATATATATATGGTTTATTTAATGCATTTTCCCCTTGTTATTTTTTTCCTTTTCCCATTTCCATTTGACTTTATATCTAAGATATTACAAGATGATACATGTTGACACCCAATTTTGACCCATCTTTTAGTCATTTCTTGCAATTTTAAGCATTTTAGGACACAACATTTTAATCACCATTTTTTGGCATTTTTGTATATTTTTTACCTAACATTCTATGTTGTTTTATTTTTTGTAAATTGGTATCATGTTTTTACTTTAATTAGGTATTAAACATTTTCAAATATTATGTTATTATTGTTGCACGATCATTTTATTTTACTAATTTTGCATCTTTTAAATAATTTTTCTTTTTAATAATTAACCCGTTTTGCATTTCGTCAAACCAGTCCAGTCCAAGGCACAATCTGGACCAGTCCAATCCGCCAAAAACCGAAGCCCAATACACCTTTCATCTTTTCCCTCCAATACCCAATACCAATACCCAAAACCCAAACCCTAAACCCACACTATAAATAAAAATCTTACCCCCATTTTAAAAGACGCCAGCCGCAACAACCCTAAGGGCCCCCTCCCTTTTCAGATTTTTGTTCACTCCCAATACTCATCTCCCGTCGCCGCCGCCTTCGCCGGAGCTCCAAGCTCCGGTGAACCCCCCTCAGCCGTCGCCTCCCTCGTCTCACTCTCCCACATCACTCACACTTGTCTCCTTTCCCATTTCCCGTCGCCTACCGCCGGAGCCCAGTGCTCCGGCGAACCAACAACCCTCAGCCGCACACTCTCTCACCCTCTCATCTTCTCCAACGCTCACCATCGCCATACGCACACACACATATCGCCACCCATCGCCGCCGCTGCCGTCGTCGTTGGTACCGCCG
This sequence comes from Przewalskia tangutica, assembly GCA_029844215.1. Taxonomy (NCBI): domain Eukaryota; kingdom Viridiplantae; phylum Streptophyta; class Magnoliopsida; order Solanales; family Solanaceae; genus Przewalskia; species Przewalskia tangutica. The sequence continues at coordinate 89,349,741 of CM056738.1, read as the reverse complement.
ACCTCGCGACACCCCGTCGATCCACCACAACGCCGGCGAACCTCGCCACTGTCTTACCGTCCCACCGTCGAACACCCCCGATCCCGTCACCCATTAACACCGCCGCCTGACCCTCTCCCATCGAACCTCAGTAGTAGTGGCGTCGCTCCGACGACTTTGCCGTGGAAGTGACGCCGCTGCTGCCCTCTCTCTGTTGGTAAGGTTGAACCTTGTCGGATTTAAACACCGGCGACGCTACGATTGTTTCTTTATTTTTGTTGCTATTATTGTTGTTGGCTATGTTGGACTGATTTAACGTTATTTTCGAATTTCTATGTCTTAACGAGGTTCTTGGAAATTCTGGTGACCTTCGTTGGTTTTGTTCCTTGATATCTGTTGGTATATTGCCGGTTGTTTTCACTGTCTTGCTGTTTTTCGGACTGTTTTGACATTTTTTTTACCCTTTAACTGGTTTTGTACTATTTTGAACTATTTCCGGCGACATTCTTAATTTTTCGGTGATATTGCTATGTTCTTTGCTTTGTTTATTTCAGCGGCTATGTTGCTGGTTGCTCCCACTGTCTTGCTATTTTCCGGATTGGTGTTGACAATTTTACCCTTTATTGGGTATTAAACTGATTTAGAACAAATGCTACACTATTGGTATTTTACTGATTTTGAATAAGATACTACACTTGCAATGACCAATGAAAAAGTTATTCGTCGATTTTTGAGGCCTCCACAGTTGCAAAGACGGAAATAAAATAAATAAAGCTTTCAGGGCAATGATGATTTCTTCCACTTACACCGGATAACCAACGTGCATTGGCGAATTCGCATGACTTGTTTAAGTCCCGCTTTTTTTATATATCTGAGCCCTCTGTGTTTAAAACTATTACTGTTTTGGCGCGGATCCGAAGGTTTTATTTATTTTATTGTTTCTAGCAATATTGGCCGATGAAGGAATCTCCGTCTGATTTCCAAGGCCTCCCCTGTGCAAAAGACGGATTTATTTTTGCTTTATTTATTAATTCTTGCTATCACTTTAAAATTATTTATTCTATTACTAACACTTTTACTAAGTGTTTATGCAGGTATCCGGAGATGCATTTAAAAAAGAATGTCTCAGAGTTTTATTTTATGCCGCATTTAATTTTAGCTTTATTATTCTGTATTGCATTTCATTGTAATTGTAAATTATGTAAAAATGCTTAGAATAGGTAGAATAAAAAGGCAACAAACAATTAACCTAGGTTTGAACAGATAACCACAAGTTAGCGGATCTTAAAGGATGCCTAATCCCTTCCCTTTAGGATAAATAAAGAATCCTTACTCGGAATCTCATTAATTTTGCAGACCATTAAATGGAGATTAATTGCAGTATTTTATTGCAATAATCAAGTGTCATAATTCACTTAATTAATTAGGTGACAACTCCTCAAAATCAGCATTATTGCTCCATCCAGGGAACCGCGCCAAAGAGAAACCTAATTAATTAAGTGAATTAGGACACTTGATTATTGCAATAAAATACTGCAATTAATCTCCATTTAATGGTCTGCAAAATTAATGAGATTCCGAGTAAGGATTCTTTATTATCCTAAATAAAAGGGATTAGTCATCCTTTAAGATCCGCTAACTTGCGGTTATCCGTTCAAACCTAGGTTAATTGTTTATTGCCTTTTTATTCTACCTATTCTAAGCATTTTTACATAATTTACAATTACAATAAATGCAATACAGAATAATAAAGCTAAAATTAAATGCGGCATAAAATAAAACTCCGAGACATTCTTTTTGAAATGCATCTCCGGATACCTGCATAAACACTTAGTAAAAGTGTTAGTAATAGAATAAATAATTTTAAAGTGATAGCAAGAATTAATAAATAAAGCAAAAATAAATCCGTCTTTTGCACAGGGGAGGCCTTGGAAATCAGACGGAGATTCCTTCATCGGCCAATATTGCTAGAAACAATAAAATAAATAAAACCTTCGGATCCGCGCTAAAACAGTAATAGTTTTAAACACAGAGGGCTCAGATATATAAAAATAAAGCGGGACAGCCTAAACAAGTGCGGCTGCGAGAATTCGCCCTGCCAACGCATGTTGGTTATCCGGTGTAAGTGGTAGAAATCATCATTGCCCTAAAAGCTTTATTTATTTTATTTTCCGTCGTTGCAACTGTGGAGGCCTCAAAAATCGACGGATAACTTTTTCATTGGCCATTGCAAGTGTAGTATCTTATTCAAAATCAGTAAAATATCAATAGTGTAGCATTTGTTCTAAATCAGTTTAATACCCAATAAAGGGTAAAATTGTCAACACGATCGAAAATAGCAAGATATGGAGCAACTCAACATAGCCAATAAACAAGACATCAAGAAAGACATAGCAATATCACCGGAAAATTAAGAATGTCGCCGGAAATAGTTCAAAATAGTACAAAACCAGTTAAAGGGTAAAAAAAATAATGTCAAAACAGTCCGGAAAACAGCAAGATAGTGAAAACAACCGGCAATATACCAACAGATATCAAGGAACAAAACCAACGAAGGTCACTAGAATTTTCAAGAACCCCGTTAAGACATATAAATTAGAAAATAACGTTAAATCAGTCCAACATAGCCAACAACAATAATAGCAACAAAAATGAAGAAACAATCGTAGCGTCGCCGGAGTTTAAATCCGACAAGGTTCAACCTTACCAACAGAGAGAGGGCAGCAGCGGCGTCACTTCCACGGCAAAGTCGCCGGAGCGACGCCACTACTATTGAGGTTCGATGGGAGAGGATCAGGCGACGGTGTTAATGGGTGACGGGATCGGGGGTGTTCGACGGTGGGACAGTGGCGAGGTTCGCCGGCGTTGTGGTGGATCGACGGGGTGTTGGTGAGGTCGAGAGGTGTACCAACGACGACGGGCGGTGGGTGGCGGTGACTGTATGTGTGCATATGAGCAGTGGGTGAGGGAGCGTTGGAAAATATGAGAGGGTGAGGGATGAGGGAGTGTGCGGCTGAGGGTTGTTGGTTCGTCGGAAAGGCTCGGTGAGGCGGCGACGAAATGGGAGAGGCGTGTGAGTGATGTGGGAGAGTGAGACGAGGGAGGTGGCGACGGGAGATGAGTATTGGGAGTGAACAAAAATCTGAAAAGGGAGGGGGCCCTTAGGGTTGTTGCGGCTGGCGTCTTTTAAAGGGGGGGGGGGGTAATGTTTTTATTTATAGTGTGAGATTAGGTTTAGGGTTTGGGTTTTGGGTATTGGTATTGGGTATTGGGTATTGGAGGGAAAAGATGAAAGGTGTATTGGGCCTCAGTTTGGGCTTCGGTTTTTGGCGGATTGGACTGGTCCAGATTGTGCCTTGGACTGGACTGGTTTGACGAAATACAAAACGAGTTAATTATTAAAAAGAAAAATTATTTAAAAGATGCAAAATTATTAAAATGCAAATGCCGATGCAATAATAATAAAATACAATATTTAGCAAATATTTAATGCTTGATTAAAAGTAAAAACGGGATGTCAGTTAATTGTTTAAAGAGATGCAAAATTAGTAAAATAAAATGATCGCGCAACAATAATAACATAATATTTGAAAATGTTTAATACCTAATTAAAGTAAAAACATGATGTCAATTTACAAAAAATAAAACAACATAGAATGTTAGGTAAAAAATATACAAAAATGTCAAAAAATGGTGATTAAAATGTTGTGTCCTAAAATGCTTAAAATTGCAAGAAATGACTAAAAGATGGATCAAAATTGGGTGTCAACAATACCCCTTGCTTAAATTAATTTTTACTTATTATATATGTATATTACAAGTCAAAAATAATAAAATGCTTGATAAATACAAGAGTCAAATCCCCATTGACTTGAAATATATGCATAATATAACTTCTTCTTTTTTAAAAGTTGAATCTTTTTGCTTCTGACTCTGGTATTAGTTCGAAGTATGATGATTAGTTTTTGTGTGCATTTGAACATGATTCCTAAAAGTATTTAAATAACATTTAAATTGTATTCAAAGAAAAATTGTTTTGAGACTTCAGTAAGATCAGAAGCAGACCCGCGACTCTGATCTTGTTCACCTCTTGGTTGGTGGCTTTTCTTCAGCCTATAATGTACGATAGTTAAGAGACAATTTTGTGGCACCATTTACTGGAAATTAAACAGTCGTTCAAATTCCTTCACGTGTTCCTATATATTCTTTGCGGGTGTACAATTAATGTTTTCTTGTGCACAATATCCTTAACTATTTGTTCATTATGCATAGTGACAAATTCACTCTTCCATTCAAGTTACAAGTGTATTTAATTTCTCAAAGATTTTTTGTTATGCATTGGCGGCGTAAAAATATTATTTACACTGATGGTATAAAGTTGATTATACTACAATCTAAATCCTTTCTCAAACGCCTTTAAGAAATACTTTAAAGGACCAAAACTGTAAAATACAACTAAGTATAGGTTGAAATCTCAGAACAGTTAAATCGGTATATATATATATATATATATATTGATTAGCGGTTGTAATTATTTTTGGTTGAGCAGCTAACTTCCCCAAATTAAAATTTTAGATCCGTTTTTGTCTAGTTTACCCATTCCAGTTTTCACCATGAGCTACTGGGCCAGATGTGAGAATATGGTGGGGATGAAAATTGTAGAAAACACCGGATAAAGGTGAAAAGATGGGTAAAGTAGTTAAAGAACAAATCCCTTGGTTCCATTATCATCATGTAAAGAAATGTTTAGAAAAGGAATTGTTTTCTAAATCCCATCCGTTATCGTCATCCTTTAGTTTTTTTTTTTTTTTTTTTTTTTTTAGGTGTGGATCCAAATTCGATCCGTGAACCCGGTGAATCCGGATTTGAATATGATTTTTATGGGTCCGATGGATCTGGATCCGGATCAAGGTATGAAAAACGGATCTGGATCTAGTAGGATCAGGTCCAAATCCGATCCGTTGTCATGCTTATTCAGACCCCACGTTGTGGGATCGCACTGTGTATATTGTTATTGTATAGGTGAAATATTATAAATATAATTAAAAAATAATTAAAAAAAATAATAAATGACAATTTTATCTATTGTAAAATCTTTTAATGAATGACAAAAAGAACATTAATACGGTCTTTCGTGCTTTTAATATAATATAGATTACTTTGAGTAGGTAATTGCACTCACCACTTAAAATTATGCATACTAATAACCACTAAAGCAAAAGTTACAAGTCAAATATATATAACTAATAAACAAAATCCTAACCTTTTGGTCGTTAAGAATAATATGGTACCCAACACGGCGGCGTCAACATCATTTCATATTAACCGTTTTAACCACCTTCACCACCACCGGCGGCGTCGCCCACTTCCCTTTTCCCGTCGGCCGCTGCCGCCAATCTTCTTCGCATACACTACACCCTAATTTTCTCCATTTCTTCAAAAACAAAAACAAAAAAATTAAAACTCCATTGATGGACTCGTAAAAAATAATCTAAAATGGCTTCCATCAACCAACAAGGTAATAACACCAATCTTATTCATTATGTTTTCCAAAAAATAAAAAAATGTTAGATGCGGTTAAATATTGTTAGGTCCAAATGAAATGAAATGAAATGGGGTATGAAGATACGACGATATTGTGTAGAATTGGGTGTACACAAAATTTGTTTTTTCTAAGCAATACGGAATTTAAAAATTATATACCTATAGATGAATCGACTAGTTTGAGATTGAGACGTTGTTATTGTTGTAATGTAGGATATATTGTATATTACATTAGTATATAGATGAATTGACTTGCTTGAGATTGAAACGTTGTTACTGTTGTAATGTAGGATTGATTATATATTGTATATTACATTCGTAATGAATAATTTTTGAGTTTACGTGATGAGTAGATATTTACATTCGTATATGGATGAATCTACTTGCTTGAGATTGAGACGTTGTTATTGTTGTAATGTAGGATTATATATTGTATATTACATTCTTAATGAGTGTTTTTTTAATTTACGTGATGAAGATATATTACATTTGTAAATTGGATTATATATTACATGTAAATTGGATTATATATTACATAGAGTGTTCATCAAATTTGCGTGATAAGTATATATTACATTCGTAAATTGGATTATATATAACATTCGTAATGAGCGTTTTTTGAAATTACGTGATTCAGGTGCGATGGATTTGGAAATGGGGTTACCTTCCGCCCCGAATCCAATTTCCAACATGAATTACGTCGGCGAGCCATCACCGTCGCCGTCACCACGAGCACCGGCACTTGTGGTATCACATTCAAGCAAGTCTTTAATTCCATCAAATTCAGGGAAAGCCTTGTTTGTGTCAAATTCAGGGAAAGCATTACTTTTATCAAATTCAGGGAAAAAGATGGATCCATCAGGGAAGAAAAAGTACGTAAAACAGGTGACAGGTCGACACAACGACACGGAGCTCCACCTGGCAGCTCAGCGTGGGGACGTTGGCGCGGTGAGGGAGATATTAGGGGAGATTGATGCGCAGATGTTGAAGACAATGAGCGGGGCGGAGTTTGATGCTGAGGTGGCTGAGATAAGGGAAGCAATGGTGAATGAGGTAAATGAATTAGGAGAAACGGCGTTATTTACTGCTGCTGAAAGGGGATATATTGATGTTGTTAAGGAGTTGCTTCCTTATAGTACAAAGGAGGGGATCATGGCGAAGAATCGGTCTGGTTTAGATCCCTTGCATATTGCTGCTAGCCAAGGTCACCAAGGTAATGAACATTTTGAATATGGCTTTGATGAATTTTGCTTAAAGAGTATTGAATTGCTTGGTGTTGTTACTACTTACTGTTTTTTTTTTGGGTGTGAATGGGAAATGAATGTTTTATTTTTCGCGCCTAAAAGGCACATGCCTTTTCTTGTAAAGGCACCACCATTACGGATTTTGATAGTTGTTCTTGTTAAGAACACAGGAGATAACACTTACTAGTTTGTGTTTCAACTTATAAATTCTACAGCATTGTATTGGCAGTTTAATTGCTAAAGCATGGAAAATGTACGTGCAGCTATTGTTAGGTTACTATTGGAGCATGACCCAGAGTTGAGCAAGACAGTTGGCCAATCAAATGCAACTCCTCTTGTATCTGCAGCCACAAAAGGGCATACAGCAGTTGTCCATGAATTGCTTTCCAAGGATCCTAGCTTGCTAGAGATATCAAGATCCAACGGAAAAAACGCGTTACATTTGGCTGCACGCCAAGGCCATGTGGATATTGTTCAAGCGTTGCTGGAAAAGGATCCGCAACTGGCAAGAAGAACCGATAAGAAAGGACAGACTGCTCTACACATGGCTGTAAAAGGCGTTAACTGTGACGTGGTGAAGCTTCTTATGCAAGCAGATCCAGCAATTGTAATGCTTCCGGATAAGTTTGGCAATACTGCGTTACATATTGCCACACGGAAAAAGCGTTCAGAGGTAATGACTGCTGCTTTAGTGTCTGCATCTTGTTTTCCTTAGCTGTGGAAATAATTGCATTGTATAGCTTCTTTTGATGTCTTAAAGCTGGCCTAAGGCCATCTTAATGTTTTCTCTCCCCAGCTTCGGTTTGATCTGATTTGACCATGCTCGAATATACATCTGCTGGAGATATCATAGGTGTACTTCAGAATTGTGTCTTACTAAGTGTAGCTGAGATACTATAGGAGTTTAAATATTTCATATGGAGTAACCTCTCTCTCCACTTAATGTCAAATACCTTTTATTTAGAAGTTCTATAGATCCCTAAAGCAGACATCCTTGAATAACTTTTAGACAATGCTGTAGAATTTATAACTTGGTCTTTAAAACTTATACTGATGCACAGACTAAGCAATGATGTTTTTCAGAATGTATAGAAATAATGGAATGGGAGCATTTTGATGTAATTAGTTAGTGTTACATTCCAAAGTCCTCATTATAAATGGAGGATATTAGGTTGTTCTAGATACCAATACTTTCTTGGATTCCAATTAGAGGTTATCAAGTTTTTTATTGTAACATAGCTTGTCAAAGGAAACTAGTCTTTAAAGAATCAGTGATTTTGAATTTAGCTTTATATGACTGCAGATAGTGCACGAGCTCTTGCTTCTCGACGACACAAATGTCAATGCATTGACAAGAGATCACAGAACAGCTCTAGACATAGCTGAAGGGCTTCCTATGTCTGAAGAATCCACGGAACTAAAAGAGTGCTTGAATCGTTATGGTGCTTGTAGGGCCAATGAATTGAATAATCAGCCTCGAGATGAGCTTAGGAAGACTGTGACAGAAATTAAGAAAAATGTCCACAACCAGCTTGAACAAGCTCGAAAGACTAACAAGAACATGAGTGGTATTGCAAAGGAGCTTCAAAAACTCCACAGAGAAGGAATTAACAATGCTACCAATTCTGTAACTATTGTTGCCTCTCTTTTTGCAACAGTAGCTTTTGCTGCTATATTCGCAGTTCCTGGTGGTGATCTTGATTCTGGATACGCTGTGGCGTCGAACACCCCCTCATTTAAGATCTTCTATATCACGAATGCTCTTGCACTCTTCACGTCCTTGGCTGTTGTGGTTGTACAAATCACAGTAGTTAGGGGTGAGACAAAATCTGAGAAAAGAGTTACTGCGGTAATCAACAAACTAATGTGGTTGGCCGCGGTTTTCACTACTCTGGCCTTTGTATCTGCCTCTTATGTAGTTGTTGGCCGGCGTAATATATGGGCTGCAATTTTTGTTACAGTTGTAGCAGGACTCATAATGGCAGGGGTTTTAGGTGCCATGACTTATTATGTTGTGAGGTCTAAAAAGGCTCGCAAAATGAGGAAGAGGGAGAAGTTTGCAAGGACTAGAACCAACTCATTTCCTCAGACGGAATTATCCGATTCAGATATTAATCCCATGTTTGCTCTCTGATTCAAGCTAGTGGTTTCAGAGTGTGTGCGTCCGTGTTATCTCAGACAAAATACGAAGAACAATAATCTGTTGCAGTAGATCGTCACTGGAACTACTGAAGCTGCATTTCAGCAGTGTTCTAAATGAATACATCTCTGGAAACTAGCTTGTTTTCTTCCACTGGGTGTGAAATATTAATGGTAGATGAAGAGAAGAGAAAGCAATCACAGAAAAATTGATTGTGTTTCTGATGAACCTTGAGTACATGCACTACTGCAGAAGGATTTTGTTTGTGTTAGAAAGTGCATATTATTCGAATTTCTACTAAAAGTAAATATACATTGTCCCGTATTCTTTTTTCATTTCTCTTAAATTCTTTTTTGTCGATAAATTTTTGCCTTAATTATTTGTTGGTGTATTTCTGTCCATTTGATCTTACTATCATCTTGTGAAGTAAAATGTTGTTTCATTTTTTGGCTTTTTGACTGAATATGGAAATTGTGGGGAAAAGAAACTTGAAAAACTAAACTGAATATTAACACTAAGAATCTGACAGATTTTCTACAAAAAGAGTATCACAAGCACCTTATAAGCTAGAGCAAAGTTAAAAACTCCAGAAGAGAAGCACAAGTACCTTCATCTTGTGTACATGAGAATGTTTTTCTCTTAGGATTTAGGAAGCTCTTAGATAATTTCAAAAGAATGTGCATCTCTGTGCAGTACTTTCTCCAGACTGACAAATGATTAGCTTTTAGAATCGTCTACACGGTTAAAAGAACATGTACATAAAGGAATTTGATTTACATACTTTATGTGTACAATAGACCCTTGTGGTCCGGCCCTTCCTCGGATCCACGCATAGTAGGAGCTTAGTGCACCGGACTGCCTTTTTTTTACATACTTTATTCTACAACAACTATGCCTCGAACAAGTTGGTATCATTACATCCTCTATGGTACTTGTACGTAAATCCACAAAGACAACTCTTACCAAATGTTCTCTTTGATGCATCTAGATAGTCCTTCAAGAATACAACGGAGCCTTTTACATTGAGCTCCAAAAAAATGGAGGGAAAATGCATACTAAAAGGGCAAAGCTATAAAATGAACATATGACTACAATACAAAGGACTCCAAGCAACTTGTACAACATAATGGCATGGCATGGCAAATCTGTGTCAGAAGGGTAAGTGGGTCCATTATGACACTTGAAGAGAGTGTGTCCTTGTCTATGGCTTCATCATATGCACAGGGCATAGGCGTACAGGCGTGAGCTATGAGGCAAGTTCATCCTGGTGCTAAGGGTGCTCACTGCTGATGGGTGTTGGAGGCATTGCCTGCCTACGGGCACAGGCGTGCGTGATTGGTGGGGCGACATAGTCACAGGTGCACTTGTCGATTAGCAAGGCCAGGGGCTCGGGCCGTCCATAGCACCAGGCTTTGGAAGGCTTGCCAAGAAGCCATGGGGGAACAGCCATCTGGTCATGGGGCACGACCGAGAAGCAGCCCATGACATTACTTTTGTTTCATAGCCTGTCTTAGGTAGGAGAATCCCTATACCATCAACTTTTTATGTACTGTTTGTATGATTAACTGATCGTTAGCCTCTCGGGCTCTTTTAGCAATTCTCCATTTGCACTGACATGAGGAAGGATAGTTGAAGGGGAATTTGTATATTCACCAATAGTCTTTACAAGAGCAGCAACCATTCTTGAAGTGGTGAAAACGATGGCGGTCCCTAATTACTATTTCTCTTTCAAAACTAGCAGAAATCAGCTTCATAACTGCATGACAATCAGGACATATGCGAAGGTTTTTCACTACACGAATGACAGTGGTTTTATCAGTTACAATAAGTCCGAAAGCAACAGCCATTTTCTCACTGTGAAAGAACAGAGCCTTTTCCTTTTCCTCCTCTTCAACATCAAAGAATACCTCTCTAGTGCTTGCGACATGGCCTGCAGTCTTGAGTCGTCTATAGATCTCATCTATCATATCATAGATTTCTCTGGCTTGAGGGTGTTTTTTCTCTTGGACACCAAATTCGTGTATTACCCCATTAACCTCAATCGAGCTAATCCCTCGCGACTTACCAATGCCTTTTTCTTTCATCAATTTTCGGACTCTTGAGACATCTTCCCACCTCCCTGCATTAGCATATATGTTGGACATAATTGCTAGGTAGCCACCATCCTCAAGGTCAAGTTGGATCAAGTGTTCAATCGCCTTTTCAGCAAGCTCAACATTTCCATGAATCTTGCATGCACCTAGTAATGCACCCCAGGCACCCGTGTGTGGTTCATAAGGCATAGATTGTATCAAATTATATGCCTCATCAAGCAAACCAGCTCGACCAAGGAGATCAACCATACAACCATAATGCTCCAACTTAGGTGTTAAACCAAACTCTTCAGACATGCCATAAAAACACTTCCTTCCCTCATCAACCAACCCTGCATGCACACAAGCACACAGAACCCCCAAAATTGTCGTATCATTTGGCCTTTCAGATTCATCTTTCATGCGGTAAAAGAAGTTCAATGCAGTTCTACTCTGCCCATTCATGGAGGACCCCATGATCATAGCACTCCAAGCTACAACATCACGCTCTGACATCTTGTTGAAGACATCTGAAGCACTCTCCAAATCACCACACTTGCAATACATATCCACCAATGCTGTCCCAATCACAGCATTTAACTCAGCACACCTCCTATCAATATATGAGTGCAACCATTTCCCAGTATCCAGAGCTCCAGCTTGTGCACAAGCAGAAAGCAAGCTAGCCAGGGTAACATCATCGGGCAACAAATTCACTTTTTTCATTTGATGGAAGAATCTCATAGCTTCATTAATCCTTCCATCACGTACGAGCCCACCAATTACCGTATTCCAAGATACCAAATCCCTACAAGGCATTTCAAGAAACAATCTCAAGGCACATTCAACTTCACCATTCTTCGCAAGGCAACCTAAAATCGTATTGTACATGAGTAAATCCTTAACAGGAGCTCTATCAAAATACTCTTTCGCTAGCTCCACGTCCCCGGCTTTAACATACCCCAGAATTATGGTATGCCAAATCACAAGATCCTTACACGGTATCTTCTCGAACAAATCCCGAGCTTTTTCCATGTCATTAAACTTGTTAACATAGCTAGACAACATCGCGTACCATGTCACCTCATCTTTAACCGGCAATTCCTCGAAAACTTTCTTCGTCGTGTTCAAATCACCCATAGTAGTATAAAAATCAATCAAACTAGTACCCACAAAGACATCAAGATGCACTCCAATTTTAAACAACTTCCCATGAAGACCTACTCCTTTAGCAAAATCCATTAAATCCGAACAAGCGTGAATGGCGAAAGGGTAAGTGAATCTATCAGGCTGGAGGTAGTTGGCCCGCATTTGGTTAAAATAATAAAGGGTGTATTTGGGTGAATGATTCTGTTGGAACCCTCTTATAAGGGTGTTCCAAACAAAGGAATTTGGTTGGGGCATTTGATCGAACAGTTGAGCTGCATATGACATGAGCCCGAGAGAAGCACAATGGATGATGAAGTTGCCGATGGCGTAATTGCTGTGGTGAAGGCCTGTGCGAAGGAGGTATACATGGAGAGATTTTAGGTGGTTTAATGTGGAGAGCTTGTGTGGAGATTTTAGTAAAGAGAGGGCAATGTGTTTGTGCTGCCATAGCCAACTGCAAGGTTCATTCATTGGCGACTTGGCGGGACAATTTTAAGCTCTCGCTCACTGCTTGGCTGTTAACTACGGTTAACTGCCAAATAAGGGCACTTCTACAACGCCACTGCTTGTTTGGATGGTTGTTACGTATCCTATTGTATTTTAACCTCATATACAATATTTGTTTTTATTGGTATTTTAATTTTATTATATTGTTAAATTCAACTAATGCAACTTTGATTGATAAGAAAAATTAAACTTTGTATAAATAATGCAATATTTGGTTGGTGACATTATTAAATAATACCCGCATTAATGTATACGAGAATCTATCTTGACTTTGCCTAATATTTATGGGTTCTAATTATTTTGTCAGGCCTTATTTTCTTAATGATTTCTTATAAAGTCACATAATAAATAGGATTGAAGTGGTAAGAAATATGGCAAAGGTAAAGCTATAACTTTTTTTTTTTGATGGAAAGGTAAATGTGTATTAATAATCATCTGAATGTACATGTTTTGTGGGCGTGCCTACGACGTAAAGACGATGTAAATCTAGTGCGTCTCAGCTAGGCAAGTCAGCACAAGATTTAGGCTCGTCAGTAACAAAAGCTCAAGCTTGCCCACAAGTTGGGTAGTCGTGAGTGCCCAAGCTAAGCAAAAGGGAGATGCATCCCACAAAAGTCCTAAACTATGACAATTCCCTTATGTAGAGCATAAGGTTGCAGTCGTGGGCCTCCTTAAACCCTTGTCATGGTAAACCCAAATGGGACAAACCCACGGTCAGGGGAAGAGTACATATTCGGACATGGGTAAAGACCCACCTTCGTCACGTTATGCGTGGGAATGTCGCCATAGTACCTACTATCCGGACGCGTACTATTTCAAGCTTGCCCGCGGTCGAGAATTCATTAGTCTGAACGTAAAGGACTCCCGATCCCATTCGGGTGGTCGGAGACTCGGTGATCCGAGTTAGGCGATCGGAGATTTGCAAAAGGCGGTTCGATGATGCCACAGGCCCAACCAGCCATCCATATCCTAGTTTGTGGTTAGGGATACAAATCTATCCACGAAAAAGGGGGTATAATGTGAATAAAGTTTTGTAGACGCTGGTCTTGATCCTAAAGAGAATAGCTTCTCTATCAAGTCTCGAACCGTAAAAAATAATCTTGTTCCTCTCAGTCCAAATGTGGTAGATGGTGGTGGCCAGGCCAGCCCGCTTAGCTTTAGCTTGCCAACCAGTGCCACGCCCCTCTTTATTGATATATTTCAAAGCGCTATCGATTGTGGTCATAGCCCTCCTGATGCCAAGTCATGTTTTGACCCGTGACCAGAGATAACTACTGATCGTGCAGCTGAAGAATAGGTGAGAAATTGACTCGTCAGAGTAACCACAAAGGGAGCACCTTCTATCAATGTCCATATAACCGATTCTATCATTCGTCCGTAATCTATTCCTCGCACAAAGCCAAAGAATGAAGGACTGCTTTGGAGTGATACAAGAACTCCAAACATCCTTCGCCCAAATCATCTGCTGCCCATGTGTCCTGAAATAGTCATAGGCACTGTGGTTACTATTATACCATGCCGCCATGTTAATAGCCGCTTGATCGTGTGAGCCTTCACGTTCAAGGGTGAAGTCACGGATAAACAGAAGCCGCTTGATCAAAGGTGAGTCGCCGTTCTTAGCAACCCAGGTCCAAATATTGTTATTGTTGTTGAGATACTTGTTATTGATCCATTTAATCCAAAGTGTGTCCTTCTTTTGATGGATATTCCAAAGGCACTTGGCGAGAAAACCAATGTTCCAGCCTCGAGATCCACGATTAAAGGCCACCCTGATTCGGCACGTACACTCCTTCCATGCTAGAAGAGGGTGGCTAGAACGCCACATGAAGATCCTACATAGTCCGTAAACTTTCTTACAGACCGCAACTGGCACCGGCAAAATTGATAACCAGAAACATTCCACACCTTGGAGGACAGACTTGATGAGTTCAAGCCTGCCCGCATAAGATAAAGTAGCGCTCATCCATGAGTCAGTGTACCCTACAATTTTGTTCACAAAAGGGTCATAGTGAACCAGTCTCATCCTCTCCGCGGCAAGGGGAATGCCGAGATAGCGGAAAGGCATATCGCCAGTGTCGAAGCTAGTAATCTGCTTAATATCAGCAAGGTCGTGGTCCGTGATACCAACCGTGTACAAGTTGGACTTGAGTGCATTGGAACTGAGCCCTGAGCAATTATGGAAATCACGAAGGCAATCCATGAGGATCCAGACGGAAGTAATGTCCCCTTTCGACATAAGCAGCAAATCATCGGCGAAAGCAATGTGTGTGATCTTTAAGCTATTGCACTTGGGGTGGTAAAAAGTGAAAAACCGGCGTCCGAGTGTTCTTGTTGATCATCCTCGAGAGATATTCTAGGCAAATAACAAATAAGGTAGGGGAGAGGGGGTCCCCCTGTCTGAGTCCCTTTCGGCCCTTAAAATGGCCGTGTAAGCTCTCATTGATAGAAATCGAATAAGAAGTCGTGGAGACGCATTCCATAATCTAAGAAACGAGTCTCTCTGGGAAATTCAAACCAATCAAAATAGCCGTGAGGAATTCCCAATTTACTGAATCGAAGGCCTTACAGAGATCAACTTTGAGCATGCATCTACTAGAGACCCTCTTACGGTTGTAACCCCTCAAAAGCTCTTGTGCAAGGTGTATGTTGTCAGACATACTTCTATTCTGGACAAAAACCGCCTGAGCTGGATCAATGAGGACATCCAGAACCGACACCAATCGAGAAGAAATGATCTTTGTGATGACCTTATACATAATGTTGCAACAAGAAATAGACATGTAGTCGCCCACCGTTGAGCAGTGGGTAGATTTAGGAATAAGGGCGATAGTAGTGTGGTTGATCTGCCTGAGAAGCTTACCAAAAGTGAAGAGCTCTTTAACCGATTCACAGAACTCCCTGCCAACGATATTCCAAGCTTTCTTGAAGAAACCCGAAGAGTAGCCATCCGGACCAGGGGCTTTGTCATCCCCAATATCGAATAATGCCCCTTTAATTTCAGCATCCGTGACATTTCTAACGAGGTCCTCTCCCTGTTCAACTGAGAGGCAATTGCCCGAAGATATGACACCAACATCAATAGGCTTGCAAGCGTCCCTAGTTCCAAGTAACCCTTTATAATAATTAATGAATTCCGCCACAACTTGGTCACTGGAGTTCGTAAGAGAGCCATCACTCTTGGTAGTGACCGCAATAAAGTTTCTTTTGGAGTTACGTTTGACCATACCATGGAAGAACTTAGTGCACCTATCACTGTGCTTGAGATGCTCACTTTTGGCAAGCTGCCTAAGGAAACTCATTTCCGCATCAATAAAAACCATGGACTTGTGCCTTAGCTCGGAAACCTTCGTGTGTAAGTGGTCAAGATGCGGGTTGCTTAAGGCATCCTGTTGAGCAATATCCAGCTCCTCCTTTGCCCTTTTGACATGCGTCGAGATATGGGAGAAGTCTTTCTCGTTAAGCTGCTTCAAGGGTCCCTTGAGGTAAAGTAACTGTTACACCCCGTAATTCAAGGACATGTTTAAGAGAATGTACGTAAGGAATCAGGACTCTAAATTGGTACGAAAGAAAGAATTGTTTTTCCGAAGGAAAAATCTTTCGAACGTCGGAAAGGAAAAATGTTCGTTGATGACAATTAGATTCTCAAAATGCATTATTTGAGGAGTATGAAATTTATTAATATTGTGGAAATTTATTTACGAATTTGGTCACGTAGGGCCCACCCGAGAAATTTTACGTTTTGTGGGGCCCACGAGGGTTACGAAATTTTATGGACGAATGGGAGGGCGACACGTGTCACCCCTACATGGGCTTGATCGAACTGGCCAAGGGTAAAATGGTCATTTGACCAAGAGAAGGATGATCAAGTCTTGAAGACAAGCTTGAGATAATTGACTAAGTCAACTTGCCCACTTGATTAGATATTTAATCCTCTTCATCCAAACCCCACAAGTGTTATAATCTCGACCCTCCATTGTTTTATATATACTACACTAGTAGCAAGACAAGTCTTCACACTTAGAAAAAAATTGAGAAAACTTTGAGCAAGATAGAGGGGCTCTCGGGTTTAGCCTTATCCCACACAAAAAAAAATTCGTTTATGATTCATAATTCATGATACTTTAACCCAAGGTTCCTAGGGGTATTATAAGGATATCTCAATAGAAAGATCCCGAAAAAATGACGTTTTTACGTTAGTCGCAAGGCGAAAACCTAAGGTGTTCTTCAACTTTGAAGTTGGAAATGGAAGGGAAGTTGTTTGTGAACTTCTAAGGGCTTCAAATAGCGGATTGGAGCGTGAAGGAAAGGAGCTAAGATTGCTAAGGAGCGACTTTGAATCTTGGAATTTATATAAGGGCTTATCAAGGTAACAATCTTGTAGTTTTAGTGATTAAAGATTTCTTATTGTTGTAGTTATGGATATAAACAAACATGAGTTATATATTATGAAGATTGATAAGTGTTATGGATATTGGAACCACTAATCCGAAACTAGCATGTTTAGCCTTTGAGATTGTAATTCAATTTGGTTATTAGTTTAGTCGTCGCATGTTATATAAAGAAGGAATTATAGTTGTTAAAGTTGTTTACGACTATATAACATGTTAGACTTAACAACTTGGATTGAAAAGGAATTAAGGAGAAGGACTTAGGATTGGTGTTGTGGTGGCCGAATGCCCTTATAATTGTTGGACTGTTTTATATGAATTGTGGGGCAGAATTTTACACGTATTGTAAGGCGTGTAATCCCCTTTGATTGATTGATGTGTTGAGCCTTAAATGTGGCATATTGGTTATTGATTTCGGGCCTTGAAAAAGGTGGAAAATTACGTAGAAACAAAGGAAGTGCTGCCCAATATTCCGAAGAATAAGAGACCGTATATGTCACGACCCGACCCCGGGCCCGCGACTGGTGCCCTACCTGGGTTCCCTTACAGGTATACATCAGAGATAATCAGCGGAACATACATAAACTTAACAGGAAATAAATAACGGGCTAGCCGATAAGGCCACCTTCCAAAAATATACACGTAACCCAAAAAACAGTTACCTCTTTTTTTCTTTACACAACCCAATCCAGAAGATATGACTACAGACCTCTAAGAATTCTTGACATAACAACTGTGACGGGACAGGGCCCCGCCATACCCCTGAATGTACATAAATCTACAACCTCAGGGAACTGTACCAAAATGCAAAGCCTCCAAAATAATGGAGCTTTCCAACCAGCTGAACAGTGATCCTAAGAATGAGGATCAACAAGCTATGTACCTCAACCTGCGACATGAACGCAGCCCCGAGGTCGATCTGAAATATGTACCAAGTATGTGAAATCGAAAATATCAGAATGAAATCATAATACTATATAAAGTCGAGACATGTATGATAACCAAAATAACAATACACGTGCCTTGCCGTGAAAGTAATGAAAGTCGGTTTACCTTGCATGCACTATTTCAACACCGAACAATAGTCACACGGGGCTATGGACACAAGCCCTCAAATATCATCACACTTGATCCAGTAGGGTCTCAAGCCCACAAATATCAAAGCGTGCGTGGAATCCCATCACCGCCGATGTAGTAGTGTAAAATATAACCATGTGACGCGCCGTGGAATCCTACCTCGTTTACAGACACATATACAATATATATATATATATATATATATATATATATATATATATATATATATATCTTATGCGTGGAATCCCTCATCTAAGTACATTACTTCGTGGGAGCTAGTCCATGGAGTAATAATCGTATACATAACATGCTCGTGGAATCCTCATCTCGTACATGTCTTCGTGGAGCTAATCCATGAGTAATAATCGTATATAACATGCCCGTGGAATCCTCATCCCGGTACATGTCTTCGTGAAGAGCTAATCCATGGAGTAATAATCGTATATAACATGCGTGGAATCCCTCATCTCGCACGTGTCTTCGTGGAGAGCTAATCCGTGGAGTAATAATCGTATATAACATGCGTGGAATCCTCATCTCGGTACATGTCTTCACGAGAGCTAATCCATGGAGTAATAATCGTATATAACATGGTCGCATGCCGGAATCCTCATCGTATAAGCATGGCCATGGGTAATAAAATAACCAGGAATCTAACCCGCCTCCCAGTCGCGTGCCAAATCCCACATCGTATAAGCATGTCCAAGGAGTAATCACAATGGAAGCATACCCGGAAGCCTCCACATCGCTTGCACGCCCAAGTAAATTCACAACAAGACAGTCGGCCCTCCAACTGAGAGTCACGACAGCGTAAACATATAATACTTGCACTCAAGACTATCACAAGCAAGCATAGGCAAGTTCATAAAATCTTTAGACTTTCATTATCATACAAAGATGAATCTCATTTTATAAACTCAAGGCACTTTCGTATTACTTAAAAATCCGGGAATTTAACCCAAAGTACTACGTACTTCCATTCTTTTCAAAAGACTTATTTTCATATAAAACCCAAGATACTAACACCCGTAGTATCAAGGCATGTCTACATTTAAAACAAGTCACTACATTTTTAGAAATACATTTCTAGGCTTCTAAATCAAGTGACCTTTACTTTAAAAACTTTAAGCAATTGATACCGTTAAATCAAATTGCCCTTCCTTATTTCAAGTCATTTATTTGTTTACATTACTAGAGAAAACCATTCTTTTAACCTTCCATAAAGTTGTTATAACCAACTTCCCATAAAGCCGTTATACTAACTTTATGCTTTAGAAACTAAGACATCTTAACCTTTCATAAGCCGTCATAACTCTTTAAATTAAGTAACATATACTTTTATACATTGTGAATAGGTCATACTCGTTTATAACGATCTTATTAAAGCAGCCATGATCTAGAAAATGTAATACAATTTTGTCTTATCTTAGTTTCTATGCAGATGGAGAATTCTACTCATTTTAATATAATTATTTGTCGATACATTCTCTTTTATTAACGCTGCAATGGCTTGTTCGATACTTTATTCTCATTCGTGCAGTAAATTAGCAAAGTCAACTCGACTCCAAATACTTCCTAACGACTCTTACCAACATCCCCCATAAGACTTGGTAATAACTTAGGATAACCTAGACATAACTTTTACATAGAGTAAATCAACATACATACCTCTTAACTTCTAAGAGTAGAAGGAATCATGAAATAACACCACAAGTATATTTCATACATAGAATCATGCCCAAAAGGAGGAAGAGGTTCACATACCTCGTGACGACTAACCCATACGACAAGTAGCAAAATTCTCCGAAGTACTTCAACCTCATCGGCTATTCCTTAAGCCAAGTAGACTCTGTTACACGTAGTACTTCAACCTAAAAACGACCATAGTACTTCTATCAATATCATAGTTACTTAGTATAAGACTTATACCAAATAATGCCCCCGAATTCTACCGAAATTCGGGCAGCACTTCCTTTGTTTCTACGTACTTTTCCAAGGCTCGTATTCATCAACCAAAACGCCATATTTAAGGCTCAACCAAACAGGTAACCAAAGGGGATTACACGCCTAACTGGACGTGTAAAATTCTGCCCCACAATTCATATGTAATAGTCCATTATTATTAAGGTCAATCTCGGTTACGATAATGACAACATATAGTCCTTTTTCCATTCCTTATATCACAAGTTCATTTATCAATTACTACAACATGTAATCTTCAATTACATAGGAAGACAAGGATTATTACCTCAATAAGCCCAAAATATTTCAAGGATCTCGCCCGCTTTAGCTTTTTCCGCAACTCCTCTTCTTTACGACCCAATCCGCAATTAATGACCCTTAGAAGCTTCTAACCAACTTCTATTCTTGCTTTAATACCAAAATTGAAGAACACCTTAGGATTTGTTTCAAACCCTAACCACGTTTTGTGAAGATTTAGGGAAGGTGGAAGTTCAATCTTGGCTAATCCCTTTGTTAATAATCCTTCATCTAGTGTGTAAGAACAACACTTGTAAGATTCAACAATCCTTGCCTTTGGTTCTTGGCCAAATCGAAAATGAGAGAGAGAGAATAACAAGTATTTAGATGAAGTTTTGTGTAGAATGGCCAAGTCTTGCAAGAATTGGCCAAGATATAGGCCTTTTCTTGTTCTACAAGTTGGGAGGGACACTTGTCTCCCTCCCATAGGTCCTTTACAACAAATATCTTCTAATTTTACACCATTTCCGCAGAAAATCCCGCCTCGGCGCCTGACCCTGTCTCTTTTGTCAGCTGATCTTGCAACGTCCATAACTTTCTACTACGATGTCCTATCGACAAGCGGGTTGTTGCGTTGGAAACTAGACTTAATGAACTTCATACTAGGCTTTTGAAACACCTAAAAACTCCCAATATACTAGGATATATACTGATCCAAATTTGACTGAAAATCTGTCTAGAAAAAAAAATTCTGCCAACAACTTTTTTTTTTCTTTTTTCCAAATTCGAATCTTATTTTCTTTCGTACGTTCTCATCTCATCCTCTTGGAATTACGGGGCGTAACAATATACTTAGTATCATTTTACGTTAGAAACTAGAAGTTGATAGTCGTGTTGTGGTCATTATAGGTTGGCAATTCTACGTGCGGCGTATTCGACTTAGCTTGTGGATTAATCCGAAAAGGTATGTGAACCATCTCCTCTTCTTCTAGCATGATTCCTTATGGTAAAGAAAGTACATCCTACTCCTTGATTGTACTTGGATTGCCTAATATAGAAGTTGGTCTATATACTTCCTTGATTGTACTTGGATGTCCTAATATAGAAGTTGTTCTATATACTTTCTTGATTGTACTTTGGATGTTTAAATGAGAATTATTCTATTTGTGCCTTGATAGTACTTTGGCTTGCTTAAATAAGAATTACTCTTGGTTTGTGTAAAAAAACAGAAGGCATGGTAATTGCCTTGATTTATGTAAAAAGGAAAGGCATGGTAATTGTCTTGGTTTGTGTAAAGGCATGGTATTGTCTTGGTTTATGTAAAAAGGAAAGACATGGTATTGTCTTGGTTTGTGTAAAAACGGAAAGGCATGGTATTTTCTTGGTTTGCTAAAATGATGGTTTATTCATTTTATAAATAAAGGTCAAAAATAGTTTGCTTGCATATGGGTTGCTCATATAGAAATTCGTGCAAATGTCGTATTTCCACATCTCCGCGTCCCTCCATAAAGGGCCGGCAACTTGGTTCGAGAGATATCATGGAGTAGCTCCCCATAGTGTGAGTGGTACACACTCACGGCGGGTCGGATAGACTCGGGCGGGTTAAATTCCTGGGATATATAAGCCATGGATTAGCTATCCGTGATGCGAGTATCGTGTACCGATGATTCATTGCGGGTCCACGTGACCTATGCGGGTGAAATAGTCCATTGCAGGTGAAATAGTCCAATGATAGGTTGCATTATAATACAGAGGGTGGTTGACCCTGGAACTGGCACGACCTTCATGTTTTGAAACGGTAGTGATTTCATTAATGAAATGGTGCAGTGTGTTTATGACTTAAAATGGAACAGTTAATCTCATTGTTAAAGACATAACTTAAAAGGTAAAAATGATTGCATTACTCTCATGTTTGCAAGGTTCAGTGTGATGTTGTTTTGAGTTATCATACTTGCTTACATTATATGGATGGTGTGATCTCCTTTACAATACTTATTGTTTCATATACTTGGTACATTCTTGTCGCATGACCTCTTGCTCATTTGCCGCAGTTTAGGTACCACGATTCGGTGATCTGCAAAGTATAGGACCGCTCGTAGTTTTGGATATCTCCATTTGTTCAGGAGCTTATCATTTTGGTATAAATCCTTCAGTACAGGCTTTTGTACAGTTATGGGTACGACGGGGCCTTGTCCCATCATAGTTCAGTAAAACTCTTAGAGGTTTGTATCCATATGTGGGATTAGACTCATGTACAGTGTAGTGTTTTTGATTATGTATATTATATGGCAGCCTTGTCGGCTTTGCCCTTGCATGTTCGTTGGTTTTAAAAAAATGAGGTGTTGTTTAGTTCCGCGGTTTTATTGTGTCATTTAGGTAGAAAGGTGCCCAGGTAGGGCACCAGTCACGGGCCCGGGGTTTGGGGCGTGACAGAGTGGTATCAGAGCAGTCAGTCCTCGGAATGTCTACAGACCGTGTCGAGTAGAGTCTTGATTATCGGTGTGTTGCGCACCACACCCATAAACAGGAGGCTACAGGATATTTAGGATTTGGTTTCTATTCTTCTCACTCTGAGATCGTGCCATAGAGCTGTGTTATTAAGATAATCCCTCTCTGACGTATTATTGTGTTCTGGTATGCCTCCGCGAGGGCAACGACGCCAGAAGGCAAAACAAAGATGTGAGCTACGATCGAGAGTTGATAGGGCTCATGCCCAGGGTATACCGGATATTGTGCCGCAGTCGGCGAGTTTTTCTGCGCCAGGTTTTGAGGCCCCAGCACCAGAGCCTCCAGTTTCTCAGTTAGGGGAAGACTATATGGTCATAAAGGAAGCAGTTATGTTATTGACCAAGATAGCGGTGATACAATTTCATCAGTAGGAGGTTATTCGGCCAGTACAGACAGGTGTACCGAGGGTAGAGGGCCAACGCGGAAATCAACGTAAGAGGGCTAGACCGGTTGGTTATCCCGGTGAGTTTTTGGACGAGCAACCTCAGCAGCGAGTGAGATATTCGTCCCAGCCTACCCAGGACATACCCCCGCAGCTCACAGGTGAGAGATTGGACCCCACAGGGTGTTTAGGAGCCGGCCCGAGCTCCAGGGTTCGAGGTTCTCAGAGGAGCAGAGGATTTTCTCAGTCGAGGCCACTTATTCCTCAGTGTTTCCGATGTAGTAAGCGTCATATGGGGAAATGCCATTTTGGCACAGGTGTTTGTTATTATTGTGACCGTCCGGGCCATAAGCAGTGGGAATGTCCCTTTATAAGGAGCACTGATGTGGTGGCTCAGCCTATGATGTCGGTGGTTGGTTCCTTTTCCTCCACAATGCGCCCGTGACGGGTATTCGATGTCACCACCGTGGTAGAGGTCAGGGTGGAGTTTATAGTTCTGGCGGTTCTTCGAACCGCATAGATGACGTGGCTACTGGGCAGGATCAAAAGGCAACATCGCATGGGGTTACAAGTATATTTCGATTCTTTTGAATCATACATGCATTGATAGATTCAGATTCCGCCCTAGCGTATATATTTCCCTTTGTTTCTAGTAGTTCTAAATTGATAACACCACCAGAAGTAGGGATACCTTGATTAGTAAGTTGAAGAGTGAAGAATGTTGACAAGAATGATAAAGTGAACTGAGACTTTAGTTGTGTAGGGTTCACAAGTTGTAATTACCCCATAATAGTGTATGACCGATAGTGGAGGATGTACAGTAGAAATACTTCGGCCTAGGTGGCGAACCTCTAGTGATTGGGAGGATAGGGTGAGAAGTACCTTGAGATAAGAGAGATTTATTTCAGACTAAGAATAAGAGTTAAGTGTGACGATGGGTCGGGTTGTGGATCGAATTCGGGTCAACCGGTAGCATGGAATGAGGTGGTGCCAGTTGGATATGGTCCCGCTATGTGATAGGGTCACGAGGATGCAAGGCCCAAGTCTAGTTAATCGTTGTACGAGTTTGTGGACGCGTTCCACCAGAACCAGGTCGTAAGGGCCGAGAAGAGCCTTAACGGAAATTCAAGCAGCATAATGGCCAAGTTTGGATAGTAACTCCAATGATTGGAGAACAGAAACAATATGTGAAATTTTGTACGTATGCTTAAATAAGTTTGGAAGTACGAGAAAGTACGACAAGTAAGAAAATGAAGGAACAAGGGTTACAAGAACTATAGTGGTTATAGTTTTGAGTAATGAAGGTGCGTAGAGAGAATTCTTTTTAAGCCATGAGTGGGAGTTAATGGTGATGATACACATGCCTTAGGTTCAGTAACATTGTCCATAGGTGCTCGTGATTGAGATGCTACTAGTATTAGAGTTTACATCGGTTGGTAAACTAAACTATGCAGATTATAGGATCATGCCCCAACTAGTAATTTGATTAAGTGAGACAGAGAAGGGAAGTAGCACGAGGGAACACACCAGTTAGCTGAGTGGGAGTCCGACTGAAGGGTTCAGATAGTGTTAGTCCCATGACTTAGAATACGACAAGGTCATCCCCTTATACGGGAAAAAAAAAGGAACATCTAAAGATCCCGTTTTGAAGACTGTAACCTTCGAGTTTTGTGAGAAGGGACCACGGATGGAAGTTCCATGGATATGTATACATATGATATATGGTGGCCATGTGTGGCATAGTTGGTCTTATGGAGTATTGATTGATAGGCATAGTAAGAAGGCTATGCCAGAATTTGTATAGCTTGACAACCGACTAAGAACATCCGGGGACGAATGTTTCTAAGGGGGAAAGAATGTTACACCCCGTAATTCAAGGACATGTTTAAGAGAATGTACGTAAGGAATCAGGACTCTAAATTGGTACGAAAGAAAGAATTGTTTTTCCGAAGGAAAAATCTTCCGAACGTCGGAAAGGAAAAATGTTCGTTGATGAGAATTAGATTCTCAAAATGCATTATTTGAGGAGTATGAAATTTATTAATATTGTGGAAATTTATTTACGGATTTGGTCACGTAGGGCCCACCCGAGAAATTTTACGTTTTGTGGGGCCCACGAGAGTGCGACACGTGTCACCCCCATATGGGCTTGATCGAATTGGCCAAGGGTAAAATGGTCATTTGACCAAGAGAAGGATGATCAAGTCTTGAAGACAAGCTTGAGATAATTGACTAAGTCAACTTGCCCACTTGATTAGATATTTAATCCTCTTCATCCAAACCCCACAAGTGTTATAATCTTGACCCTCTATTGTTTTATATATACTACACTAGTAGCAAGACAAGTCTTCACACTTAGAAAAACAATTGAGAAAACTTTGAGCAAGATAGAGGGGCTCTCGGGTTTAGCCTTATCCCACACAAAAAAAAATTCGTTTATGATTCATAATTCATGATACTTTAACCCAAGGTTCCTAGGGGTATTATAAGGATATCTCAATAGAAAGATCCCAAAAAAATGACGTTTTACGTTAGTCGCAAGGCGAAAACCTAAGGTGTTCTTCAACTTTGAAGCTGGAAATGGAAGGGAAGTTGTTTGTGAACTTCTAAGGGCTTCAAATAGCGGATTGGAGCATGAAGGAAAGGAGCTAAGATTGCTAAGGAGCGACTTTGAATCTTGGAATTTTTATAAGGGCTTATCAAGGTAACAATCTTGTTGTTTTAGTGATTAAAGATTTCTTATTGTTGTAGTTATGGATATAAACAAGCATGAGTTATATATTATGAAGATTGATAAGTGTTATGGATATTGGAACCACTAATCCGAAACTAGCATGTTTAGCCTTTGAGATTGTAGTTCAATTTGGTTATTAGTTTAGTCGTCGCATGTTATATAAAGAAGGAATTATAGTTGTTAAAGTTGTTTACGACTATATAACATGTTAGACTTAACAACTTGGATTGAAAAGGAATTAAGGATAATGACTTAGGATTGGTGTTGTGGTGGCCGAATGCCCTTATAATTGTTGGACTTTTTTATATGAATTGTGGGGCAGAATCTTACACGTATTGTAAGGCGTGTAATCCCCTTTGATTGGTTGATGTGTTGAGCCTTAAATGTGGCATATTGGTTATTGATTTCGGGCCTTAAAAAAGGTGGAAAAGTACGTAGAAACAAAGGAAGTGCTGCCCAATTTTCCGTAGAATAAGAGACCGTATACTTAGTATCATTCTACGTTAGAAACTAGAAGTTGATAGTCGTGTTGTGGTCATTATGGTTGACAATTCTACGTGCGGCGTATTCGACTTAGCTTGTGGATTAAGCCGAAAAGGTATGTGAACCATCTCCTCTTCTTCTAGCATGATTCCTTATGGTAAAGAAAGTAAATCCTACTCCTTAAATGATCTACTTCTTGATTGTACTTGGATTGCCTAATTAATAAGTTGGTCTATATACTTCCTTGATTGTACTTGGATGTCCTAATATAGAAGTTGTTCTATATACTTCCTTGATTGTACTTTGGATGTTTAAATGAGAATTATTCTATTTGTGCCTTGATAGTACTTTTACTTGCTTAAATAAGAATTACTCTTGGTTTGTGTAAAAAAAAGAAGGCATGGTAATTGCCTTGGTTTATGTAAAAAGGAAAGGCATGGTAATTGTCTTGGTTTGTGTAAAGGCATGGTATTGTCTTGTTTTATGTAAAAAGGAAAGGCATGGTATTGTCTTGGTTTGTGTAAAAACGGAAAGGCGTGGTATTGTCTTGGTTTGCTAAAATGATGGTTTATTCATTTTATAAATAAAGGCCAAGAATGGTTTGGTTGCATATGGGTTGCTCATATACACATTCGTGCAAGTGTCGTATTTACACATCTCTGCGTCCCTCCATAAAGGGCCAGCAACTTGGTTCAAGAGATATCATGGAGTAGCTCCCCATAGTGTGAGTGGTACACACTCACGGCAGGTCGGATAGACTCGGGCGAGTTAAATTCCCGGGATATTTAAGCCATGAATTAGCTATCCGTGATGCGAGTATCGTGTACCGATGACTCATTGCGGGTCCACGTGACCTATGCGGGTGAAATAGTACATTGCAGGTGAAATAGTCCTATGATATGTTGCATTATAATACAGAGGGTGGTTGACCTTGGCACTTGCACGACCTTCATGTTTTGAAACGGTAGTGATTTCATTAATGAAAGGGTGCAGTGTGTTTATGACTTAAAGTGGAACAGTTAATCTAATTGTTAAAGACATAACTTAAAAGGTAAAAATGATTGCATTACTCTCATGTTTGCAAGGTTCAGTGTGCTGTTGTTTTGAGTTATCATACTTGCTTCCTGTTATATGTGGACTGTGTGATCTCCTTTACAATACTTATTATTTCATATACTTGGTACATTCTTCAGATCGACTTTCTCCTGGGCCGTTCATGCCGCAGGTTTAGGTACACAGTTCGGTGATCTGCAAGTGTACGACCCTTGCTCAGAGTTTTGGATAGCTCCATTTGTTCAGGAGCTTATCATTTTGGTATAAATCCTTCAGTACAAGCTTTTGTACAGTTATGGGTACGGCGGGGCCTTGTCCCGTCATAGTTCAGTAAAACTCTTAGAGGTCTGTATCCATATGTGGGATTGGACTCGTGTACAGTGTAGTGTTTTTTATTATGTATATTATATGGCAGCCTTGTCGGCTTTGCCCTTGCATGTTCGTTGGTTTTAAAAAAAATGAGGTGTTGTTTAGTTCCACGGTTTTTTTGTGTCATTTAGGTAGAAGGGTGCCTAGGTAGGGCACCAGTCATGGGCCCGGGGTTCGGGGTGTGACAGTAACTTCCGAGAAAACCGGAATTGAGCATTGCTATCGATAACATGCTCCCAAGCGTTCGTCACAATTCTACCAAAGTGCTCATGAGTAGCCCACATATTGAAGAACTTGAAAGGTCTATTGTGCATCCTTGGACGATCCAAAATAGAGACAATGCACGGCGTATGGTCCAAAAAAGGCCCGGACCGACGGAAATGTGCATTGCCATTCCAGCCTGCATGTAACCAATGGGCGTTAATGAGGGCCATGTCAAGCTTGCTCAAAGTGTTGCTACGACTGAAAGTGAACTCGCATCCCGTCGAAGATAAATCCGTGAGGCTTAGATCTCGGCAGCAATCAACAATATCTTTCGTGTCGTAGCTGGTGATGGGTGCCATGTTGAAACTCTCATCCTCCTTCATAACCGTGTTGAAATCCCCAAGAACAATCCATGGCATAGTCATGGGGGTCCCGTACTCTCTCAATTTTTCCCATAAGCCCTGTCTATCAATAATCGTGTGTAGACCGTAAACAAAAGTGACTTGAAGCCTTTTGGAGGAGATAACACAAGTGACATCGCAATGAATGGCTTGCGGGTTGATGTCAAGCACTTGCAAGATGACTTTGGCCGGGTTGAATAAAATAAATATCCTCCCTGCCGGGTGATGGGCAAAGTTATCCAATACCTCCCAGTTGCGAAAATTAGAATTCCAGAAACATTCAAGAGTCGAGTTGTTGAGTTTAGATTCCAGGATACCAAAGATGTCAATGTTGTTCTCACGCACCACAGAGCAAATCTCCTTTTGCTTGGAGGAGCGGTGCAGGCCCCTTATATTCCATGAAGCAATGATCATTTCGATAACGGCAGGGGAATAGTCCCCTTCATGCTATCTTCATAAGTAATAATAGAGTTGATGCCACCATAAGTACCCTTCTTTTTAATGGGAAGGGTTGTCATTATGCTCAAGGGTATGGGCAAGTTTTGTCCACCATTATTAGCCTTATCTATTGCCCTCATCCTCGCGCCCACTTGCCCTTCCTCCTTCTTGGTCCCTTCCAAATTCCGACATTTCCCAACCTTAGCCGAAGGGCTGAAAGGTTGAGCTTCCAAATTAGTCCGACCCTTGCCAACTTCGGTCTGTGTCCCCGCAAGCTGGCCACCAATATTCACAACCATTGAACTACCCGCATTGTCCGCGGGTTGTCCTATACCATCAGTGTCAGTAGGCAGTTCTGCGCCAACCCCGGTTTGTATCCCCACAAGCTGGCCCCCAATTCTGAACGAAATCCCTCCGTCTTTCCCCCCTTCTATCCTAGGGTGAGTCCAACATTTGCCAGCCTCAGTTTGGGACCCCAAAGGATGGACACCATGAGTATGAGGGACAAGAGTCGGGGGATATGTGGGCCGATCATTATGGATACAACTCCCAGCTGTATCTGCGTCCATCACAGGAGGTCGATAGGTGCACTTTCGACCTTCATTATACCGTTGCTGAGCTCTCGTAAGTGGACTAGTACTAGGCACTGTTGGTGACCCCGTGCTATCTTTTGCCTTCCCTCTTCTTTTAACTACCGTGAACCCATCCTCCATAATCGCTCGATTCCCTTAATACGCCCTCCTTGTGCTCATCCGGTAGTAGCATGTAACATGATTTTGCTCAAGGACTACTTCAATTGCTGATCTAGATTTGGCGTCGGTTGCATTTTGCCCCAATATATTACCGTGCATATCCACAAGTTTCC
Source organism: Przewalskia tangutica (assembly GCA_029844215.1). NCBI lineage: Eukaryota > Viridiplantae > Streptophyta > Magnoliopsida > Solanales > Solanaceae > Przewalskia > Przewalskia tangutica. The sequence continues at coordinate 89,320,005 of CM056738.1, read as the reverse complement.
TGAATATTGCGTATTATTTAACGACTGGGCTCATGCTGCCCAGGTCATTAACCTCGGTAAATTATGCCTTTACGCCTTTCACACCCTTAACCACGTCGGTTAGTGGTCCCGACGTTTGGTCATTCATATCAATAGAGTTCCGACCTTTGTCAACCCCGGTTTATGTCCCCAGAGGCTTATCACACGAATTATCTACCGCTCTCAAACTCCTATCCAAGCCAACATCGCTAAGGGTTGCGGGTTGGCTCTCCATAATGCGTGCCTCTCCAAGTCTCCCATTAGTATCCGTGTTTCCCCTAGGGTCTCCCTCAATAGAGTTCCGACCTATGCCAACCACAGTTTGTGACCCCGATGGTTGGCCTCCTCCTTGTACCTCCTCCAAGTTCCGACCTATGCCAACCACAGTTTGTGACCCCGATGGTTGGCCTCCTCCTTGTACCTCCTCCATGTTCGACTGCACCACCTCACCAGGTCCCCAAGATCGCCCCCACTTTTGCATCCACCCTTACTCCCATCTGAACCCGTAGGGGCAACCTCCCTCACGGGTGAGTCCAAGTAGGTAAAAACCCCTTTTGCATTGGTATTGAGGGTTTGTGTCTCGCCTTGACTTTGCACCCGCCTATTAGTGTCGGCATGATGTTTTTCACAAGTCATAATAGAGTGTCCAATCATATGGCATTGCTAACAGTAGTCCGGAAGCTTTTCATAAACAAGCTTTTGGTCAATGATGGTGCCGTCCCAAAGCTTGAGTTCAATGGCATCAAGTGTACCTTTGGAGAGATCTATCTCAACTAGGGCCCGTGCATAAGATAGAAGGTCTTTTTCACTAGTGAGCTTGTCGGTCCCAATAGGCTTGCCAATACGGGACAAGATACGACTCAAAGCTATAATGTTCCAAAGTTCTGACGGGAGAGACGGGAGCCTTACCCATATTGGAATGGTACATATCTCATGTTTGTCAAAGGTGAAGCAATGAGGTATATCTTTCAGCAGAAGAGGAGTGCTATAAACAAAGTGTGGCCCATTGGCCATGACCTTTTCTTTGTCAATTTCAGTATTAAATTTGAAAACTATCCATCCCGAAGCGTGGACATTAAAGCGGTATGCAACTCCCCATGAGCGACATAGCTTCCTTAATGCCAAGCTCCCCAGGTAAGACCCCGCAAAATAACCAATCAAAAGGTGCCCTATAGTCTCTGTAAGATCATCCAAATCCCCTCTAGGTAAGTCAAGAGGCCCCACATTACGGGAATCAGTAACAAAATGCAAACGTTTTCCATTCGAAACATCACGGTTTCCTTTGACTATTGATGCATAAGCCTTCTTGTTGTTCAGGCTCACGTGATCCGTAGCCTTGTTCTTTCCATCTGTGACATTCCCCGAGACGGGTTCACAATTGTTGTCACTCGAAATCGAAGCAGTGTCTTGAGAACCGAGGGTGCAAGATGAGGGAATGAAGTCTGAAGTTCCCTCATTAGGTGATAACTCATCATTTGCCGCGTGAGCGTTCCCACTTGAATATCATTGCTCACAAGCCTGGGTGTGGTAGGTTCGTGAGCAATCGGGGGGAACTCGACGTCGTTGGTGATTTCAATAGAGGCTTGCCCCATCCGGATGGGCAGTGGTTTGAATTTTTCATGAGAAACACTTCTTTTTCTTTCTCGTCATCCTCAAAGTTAGCAGATACGATTACAAGCAAGTGATGAATACAATTGGGAAGGCACTAATTCAAATCCGGACAAGCCCGGTTTGTGAATTACAACTCTTCTACTAATTATACAAACAATTGCCTATTTTAATATATAAACTAGAAAAGACCTTAAGAAAATGTAGTCCGGATAGGCCCGGTGTTTAAAATACAAGGCTTTCTAATTTATACAATGCGTTCGTAAACATTCGTTCATACATTCATTCATGCAATATGTCATAGCCCTAATATTTGCCTATCGATATTCTTAGGTTTGCCTAGTGCCCTAATATTTGCCTATCGATACTCTTAGGTTTGCCTAGTGAATATAGAAAGTACAATACTAAATTAAGGAATGAAATGTATACAAACAAGGATTTAGGAATACCTCGTTTTCGCGTGCCTCGTTGGTTCGAACGGTTTTACCTGTGAACAGATAAGGACGTTGTGCTACTGCGTGCGTGTAGCAATCCTTTTTCCCTTTCCTCAAGTACAAATAAAGGAAAACTAATGCGTTGCAAAATCTAAGCTTGCTGGGGAGTATCTTCGTTATCTGCACCCAAAGGGAAGTGCAACAGTATACAATACAGGCGACAACAACAACATAATATTAAGAAAGTATATTTATATATATAATATAAATAGGTATACAACACCTATTTGATAATTATATATATATATAATATAATATAATATAATATCCAAGATAAAATAATGATAAATTGCCCAGGAAAGAAAGATCAGCAATACACGAAAATCAAAGAGGCACAAGACGTACAAACAGGCGTAAACACAGAGATCCACAGTGACATGTACACATCTGTCACCCAAAAGTGAAAACTTTCACCTTTCTGGAAGTCCAACAGAGCACGAGAAACAAAACAACATATAATTTAAGTAAATATAATATATATTATATTTGAAATATATATAAAATATGTATAAATATAAATATATATTTAGATATGGTAGGGATTAAACGCGTGAACAATAGACAGAGAAAAGGACAGCGTTACAGTGAAAGCTATCACTGAAACGAAAGTGACAGCTATCGCAGATAGCGTGTACCAACAGAAAAAAATCAAAAACACATAGCAACAAGAGAAAGGAAAGAGAAAATATTAAAAACAGATCAAAACATTGGAGCACAAATAGTTAGAAGGAAGCTCATGAAGAACACGAAGAACACGAAGAACACAACTATGAATAATTAACAGCAACAGGCTATAGTGAACGACAAACATAAAGAAGAGTAACATACATGCTAAAACACCAAAAACATGATGGGAACACGAAGAACACAACTCTTAATAATTAAAACAACAGGCTAAAATGAACGAGAGAGGATATCAGGCAAGCTAGTATCAACAAGTGTTAGACAATATTAACGCCTATCAATTATAGCATGACTAACAACTTAAAACATGAATAATATAGATACATTTAGAGCATAACAACACAGGAGAATGACCCACTCATATGACTAGTAGAAACAGGCATGCAATAACCACAAATGAGCACGAACAATAATAAAATCAAACTTGATGATCAAGTACTCATAACTCAACAACTAGAACGTCTGCCTAACGTAGATACACTAAGCTCCCACAAACACCAAGAACACTGCGAAACTAGTGAACAACTCGACCAGAAACAGCAAGGGAGAGCACAACAAACAGAAAGCAGAGGTAGGGCCAAATCTTGACTTAACACATGCACCAGGAGCAAATAGCTAAAACAGATATAGAAGGGCCATTAACATAGAAAAGGAAGTTTAAGGATGAGATACACATGGATAAGTGTTCTTTTGCCGTTTGAGAAGCTTCAAAGCCTTTACATCGCCGTAACCGTAAGAGAGCTTTTAAGCTCTATCACCTCAAATGGTGTTGTTCTTTGTTCTCACAATACATGCAAGCTTTCAAAATCCACAAATAACCTAATAAGTTTCAACCACGAACTTAAAATCCAGCAAAATGGGTCTCTGTAGCTTCAGCGCCGTCCACTGAAGAGAACAACACAAGTTACCCGCTCCAATGGTCACCGTCGATGGAGTTCTCGACCCCTAAAAGGGGTGAAAACCCTTATCGTCGCCCTTACAAAAAGAGAGAGAAATATTTCTTTGAAAATGAATGAGCTGTTGAAATGAAGTGCAAATATGAATATAAGAGCTCTTCCTTCGTTGGTTGACACGTTCAGCCTTAATAAATGAGTTGTATGTGTACAAATCTCCCACTGTTTGTAAAGAAAGAACGTTCAATATACACAATAAATGTGTATAGATACAAATGACAAGTGTCCAAGAACAGTGAAGCTCTTGCTAATAAATGCAAACCCACTTGATATTTCTAACAGTGATATACAAAATGGAATGCATTTTCTTTAGTTAAATCCAAACGAAATGGTACTCGCCTCCATAAATTTAAGAACATAAAAACAAAGCACTTGGATAAATCCAAGCCAAAAGATTCACTCTTGTAACTTATTTAGTCTTCAATTTTAGGAGAGAGAACATAGGGATCTTTCAACAAGACGTTTTATTCTCTGTTTATACTTGCTCTTCTTTACTCTTGCTCTTTTCTTGGCTTTGGTCCACTAATTTTATTGCAGAAGAATTTGATCTAAAAGGGAGCAGGTAAGCTATGACTTACCTAGTGCAAAAGGAGGAAAATCCTTGTATACAAAGTGCAACAAAATTGGGCCACTTGACAATGCAAATTTTACTTGCCGAAGTCTCAGAAATGGAACGTCATCAGTGATGAATTCAATACATCACTGCATAAACAGTGTCATGCAACAAAGAAAGCTTCATGAAGAAGAAATGAGATTGAGATATTATTTCATTGTGTGTAAAATCTGCTGTGAGGTTACATTTATAGGAGCTGGATCAATGCTACTCATCTGTTAGTTCTAACAAACTAACCGACTATTGCCAACTCATCACACACTCACTCAATTACATCCGACACTCACTTATACACCTCACATATACACTTATTTACCAATTGTATATAACTTGTACAACTGTTTTAATACTCCCCTTCAAGCTAGGGTTTAAAGACATCTAAAACACCTAGCTTGGACAAAAGAAACTGATGTTGTGTAACTCCAAATCCTTTGATCAATAAATTTGCAAGTCGTTGCCTCGAACTCACAAATTCAGGCTTGATTAGACCATCCTTAAGCTTTTCTCTCACAAAATGACAATCTATCTCTATATGCTTTGTTCTTTCATGGAACATTAGATTAGATGATATTTGCAATGCTGCTTTATCATCACAATAGAGTGTCACTGGGGCATGAACATAAATCCTCAGTTCTTGAAGCAACCCCATTATCCACACTATCTCTGCAACAGTTGATGTCATACTCCTATAATCAACCTCTGTTGAACTTCTACTCAATGTATGTTGTTTCTTGAATTTCCAGGAAACCAGTGATCCACCAAATTGCACCACATATCTTATGATGACCTTCTTGTGTTAGGACATGCTTCCCAATCAACTTCACAAAAGACAGTCAAATATGTTATTGGACTTCTCTTTAACAAAATGTCCTGACCTGATGCTCTCTTCAAATATATCAATTTTCCCACTAGTTATTGATAACTGTATACATCACTGATGTCTGGATCATCCACCTTGTTATTTGGTTGCTTATCATCTTTGCTAATCATTTGATCATACTCTATTGTGGTTAATCTAACATTTTACTCCATAGGTGTAGCAACAGGCTTTGCTCCACTTAGTCCCATTATTGATAGTTTCAAGGTGTATTTTCTCTGATTGAGTAAAACACCAGTGTTCGGCCTCAGAATTCCAATACCTAAGAAGTATCTTAACCTGCCTAAGTCATTCACTTTGAACTGGCCATGGAGAGTAGCATGTGCATCATTTATCAATTGCTTATTGCTCCCAGTGATCAAAAGATCATCTACATATACTAAAATAATCAATACGTCTTCTCCTGATTGCTTGGTAAAGAAAGAATGATCATGAGACCTCTGTGTATAACCTGCTTCAAGAAAAACAGTAGACAATTTGATATTTCATTCCTTGATACATGCTTAAGACCATATAACGATTTCATATGTCTGCATACTTTATTCTCCCCCTGCTTGTGAAATCCTTGGGGCAAGGCCATATAAACTTTTTAAATATAAATCACCTTGTAAGAATGCATTGTTACCATCCATCTGTATCAAAGGTCAATCCTTGGATGCTGCTAGACAGATGAATTTTCTTATTGTGACCATTTTGGCCACGGGTGAAAAAGTCTCATAATAATCTAAGCCTTCCTTTTGTGTGTACCCCTTTGCAACCAACCTTGCTTTGTACTTATCTAAAGTTCCATCAGCTTTGTACATAATCTTGAACACCCATTTTGAATCTATGGCTTGTTTTCCTGGAGGCGAATCCACCAACTTTCAAGTGTGATTGTCTTCCAAAGCAATAATTTCCTCCTTCATTGCAGCTATCCACCTCTCATTCTGAGCAGCCTCTTTGTAAGACTTAGGCTCTACTTCAGTAGACATAGCTCCAAGGTAAGCTTGATAAAATGTAGGCAAATGGGCATAGTTGATATGACTGGAGATAGGGTGTGCACAATGTGCTTTTAATCTGACACTGGTCACATAGTCCTTATGCCATAAACGAAGTTTCATAGCTCTAGAAGGCCTGGATTGGGACTGAAGTGGAGCAAGTGCTTCTTCCATAGGCACCTGAGACAAATCCATTATTTCATCCACAATATTCTCATCATCCACTACCACATCTGCAACATCATGGTGTATATTCTCCACTTCAATAGGACCTGGAAAATCTGTTGTGCCATCGTATTGAAGTGGTTGTGCTTTAATAGGAATTTCCACTTCTTTTAGGTTGAACATGAATCTCAGCATCTTTGATCACAGTCTGAGTTGGTGTAAAAGTCTGAACAACAAATATATCTTCTTAGTAGGCAATGATGGCAATGATCTGTCATGAAAATAAAATGCCTGCTCCCTAAAAGTGACATCCCTACTAACAAAGAAAATTTTATCAGCCAAATCAAACAATCTATAGTCTCATTAGTATTGACTTTCTTGCTCTTGGAGCAAACTTGTCTCCTCTTGGCAATTACTAGCATAACATAAGAAACCAAAAACTCTAAGGTGTTCCAACCTAGGAGGTTTATTATGCAACATCTCATACAGTAATTTACTACCTAACACATCAGAGGACAACTTGTTATAAAATACACAGATGGTTTCACACATTTCCCCAAAACTGTATATGCATTGAACTCTGAAACTTCAAAGCTCTTGCCATCTCCAAAATGTGTCTGTATTTTTCTTCCACCACTGCATTTTATTGTGGTATGTAGGCACAACTACTCTGATGTATGATTCCATTAGAGGCAAACAATTCAACACAAACAACATTGAAAAATTCAGTACTGTTATCTGATCTAAGAGTTTTAACAGACAAACCAAACCGATTTCTTATTAGAGCAAGGAAATCCTTCAAAACTACAATCACTTACACTCTTGGAATGAATCAAACAGATCCAAGTATACCTATTATAGTCATCAACAATTATGACAAATATTGCTTTCTATCATGTGTAGGATTTCTATATGAGCCCCAAATATCAACATACATTAATTCAAACATTTTAAAGGTACTACTTTCACTAGTAGGAAACTTCAATATACATTGTTTAGCTAGAGGACAGATCTCACAATCATGTTGCACAGTGTTATTTGTGAATTTCTGCAAACTACCAATGTGCTGCAGAGTTCTTATTGAAGCATGTCCTAATGTCATGTGTCATAGCCTGACATCAGTTGCATTTAATTGTGACTTCACTTGTTCCTTTAATATGTACAAACCAGCCCTTTCTCTACCAATTCCCATCACCTTGACATTGTAGAGTCCCTGAAAGACACAAAAATTAGGGAAGAATGATACTGAACAACACAATTCCCTGGTTAGTTTAAACACAAACAACAAAGTAAATTTGAAATCTGGCACATATATCGCATCCTTCAGTTCATGATCTTCCAGTACTGCTGCATTTTCAATTCCTTCAATATGACATCTATTATCAGTTGGTACTTGTACTCCATCAGACAGAGTTATGTATCTTCTTAATGATACTCAATAGATCTTTATTAGGTGTTATATGGTGTGTTTCTACACTATCTACTATCCATTCGTAAGTTTTCTTTATATTGGATATTAATGTAGTGATGCCTGCTAAGTTTGCAGTGCATTCTATAGTTCCTACTTTGTCCATCCTGTCCACAAGATCTTGGTATTGATCCTTAGTAAAGTGGTTCCCAAACATGTGTTGACCACTGGTAGAAGCTTCTCCACCTTATATCATATTAGCAGCAGTTCTAAAATTAGACACGTACTCATTTTCATTCCCATGCTTGTAATCACCTTGCCCTTTCTTATCATTTCTTTTCCTTTCTCTTGAAATATGGTGGATATCCAATTATCATGTAGAACCTATTTTCAGAATGCCTTTATATCCACAATGCCTACAAGCACCTCCAGCACCATTGTTACCATTTCTAGCTCCACAATATTGAGTTCTACCAGCAAGCAATGTCAAAGCCTTTATGTTCTTATCATTCATGCCTAATGATCTTTGACTCTACTTTTGTGTTGCTACATCATAATATCATATGCCTCATTCACTGTAATAACTGGCTTCCTAGCCAAAATATTACTTCTAATGTTCCCCTAACTCTCATTCAAACCTACTAAGAAATGCAATAGTCTTTGTGACTTCAAATGAACCACATAAGCTGCTAATTCCTCACGATCACAACCAGGAGAAGGTATCATAACATCTATCTCAACCCACATATCTTCCAATTTGGAATAGTATGTTGTGACAGAGTCAGTACCCTGCCTAAGATTACCAATTTATGTCCATAGATGACAAAGCTCTTGTTAAATCAGCTCTATCAAACCTTTTTTCAAAATCCTTCCAAACTTTCTTCGTATTTGAAGCATACATTATACCAGGCAACAATTCACTGACAACTGTGCTTGCAATCCACAACAACACAGTCGCATTACACTTCTCCCATTGTTCCTCTATCTACAAAACCTAATTTTCTTTTTTCTCTAAGTGCTAATTTAATTAATCGACTCCAAAAAGCATAATTTTCTGGATCGGTAAGTTTCATAGGGATAAGAACTATACCAGGTGCATCTGAAGCTTCAAGGTATAGAGGATGATCATGATCCAAAGATGTAACTTCGTTAATGTTCGTAGTGTTTGCAATGTTCGATTCCTTCATTGTTATCGTTTTGAAGCTTCAATTGCTTCGATTTTGAGATCTTTGTTTACACGATCTAACTCCCTTCGATCATTGCTCTGATACCATTTTGAGTTAAAATCAGTGATGAATTCAGTACATCACTGCATAAACAGTGTCATGCAAGAGAGGAAGTTTCACGAAGAAGAAATGAGATTGAGATATTATTTCATTGTGTAAAATCTGTTGTGAGGTTACATTTATAGGAGCTGGATCAATGCTACTCATGTGTTAGTTCTAACAAACTAACCGCCTATTGCCAACTTATCACACACTCACACAATTACATCAGACACTTATACACCTTACATATACACTCATATACCAGTTGTATACAACAACCTAAACACAGCTGCTTTAATACTATTAAAGTTAAATTGTTCGATTTGGTGTTAACACATGGTGCAAGAACTATTTGTCCTTAAAATTAGACCAAAATCAGCATCTGGAAATGATTAACGTATACTGATTTTTGAAATTTCTTGTCAGCTTCACAGATCAACAAAATAGATCCATCTGAATAGAGACAAATATCTCTACAAGTAATTGATGTCTGAGATAGGCATTTTCCAATAGTTCCATAAGTTAAAATCCTCCTGCACAGAATGAAAATCCAGAAGAATGTGACATAATGTCTACTTAGTAAATCATAAATTTAGTCAAATGTCCAAGATAACCAATAAATGAAAAGGTGGTTTGTAATGGAAAATGGCTAAAGAAAGAATGGAGACGTATGCATCTAAATAGCCAAAACCATGATGGTGGGGATAGAAAATAACAAGACATCAATCATTGGTGCAAATTACACGCATTTTATGAGGAAGGTAGTTGTCAACTTTCTAAATCTATAGGTGATATTTGATGTGAAAAGTCACGGGAATGGAGGGGGTGAGGAAGAAGAGGCGGAGAGAAAATTGAATTCTCTAACTTGTATTTATAGGTGTTAAAAAACATGGATAACAGAGAAATATATGTGAACCTAATTAAAGGATTGAGTGTGGTGCCTTTGTTGCAGCATCTGTAAATGTTAAAATAATTGATGTTTCGCAAAACCAAAAAAGTATTTAATTCTTGTTCCAAATTTACACTTTACATATTCCTACATCATGTACAAATTTATTGATAATTATATCAATCTAAAAAGAAAATAAAACATAATTAAGTGTGTTTTCATCAAAACACTTAATTTTTAGGAGTGACTGAGTTCCTTGATCCATGTGCCCAACCCTAATACATCAATTTTTTTTCGGGCTGGAGTGAGTATACGCTTATAGAAGCAAATTTATTAGACGGTTCAACTTTATGTAATATCACAGGATCTTAACTCTGTCAGCATTGTATACGCACCCTATACTGTATATATTATCTCGTCTTTTAACACTGTAAGTACATGCAAACTAACAAGATGATATTACACGAAAAGATGAGAATTGTTTCGAACCTGTTCAGCCATGGATGTCGGTGGGAACATGTCATCAACTAGACTGTGCAATGAAGTATAGGATTTCACATCAATTTGATGATTAATTGATACCTCCCCCTGTAAGTCCACTTTAACGTGTTAGGAAAACACTGTACAACACTAAATTGACAAATCCTGTAGTTGACAACAAAGGATATGCCTGGGATTGCCAACCTTTGGGTTGATTATAAAGATTTTGCCTTTGGGAATTCCAATTTTTCTGTAACTGAATTCATCAGTGTCCCTATTCCCGAAGCCCGCATAAATGGGTTGTGGTCGTGCGGGAAAAGTGCTTTGATGTCCTGAAAAGTACAAAAAGCATTAGAAAGGACAACCACTGGAAGATTCCAAAGAATTCAAGTCCACCCGAAGAACTGTCAGCTTGAGGTGCATACCTCCAAACAGGCTATCTTGAATTCATGAGGAGCTCTTCTTATAACTGTCATGATGAAAAGAGAGCAAGTAAATTAAATCAGGAAACTGGTTGTGTTCAACACTCATTCAAACTCAATCTTGAAAAGGATGACATGGTATTAAATTATAGGCATAAAAAGAGACAGAATCTCTATCGTACCTAAGCAACATTTCCATCAGACTATCAGGGAATGCACGTGAATAAACATTTACGGAAATTAGGACATCAAAAGAACACAATTGAGGAAAATATAGTGCCAAGTGTGTTTACTTCCCATTAGATTTAGAGGTACTTATAGAGCTGGAATATAATCTGCATACTCCAAGCTAGATCTTTTCCTTTAAACAAGAGAAGAGCAAATGATCAAGCACTGATGCAGACTACAAGCATGAGGAGACATTAGAAGGATGTGGTTTTACCTTCTCTGTACAACGACGGAAATAAACCGTCCGGAGAAATGACAACAGGTCCAGTGGGTAGGGTTTTTCCATCCTACAGAGCATTTAACATTTATAGTCAGAGAAATCTGTTGGATAATCAGACCATAGAACAATGACAAGACGAACAGAAGCCACATCCAAGAAACTCGAGGTATCATATATAGCTGACGACAAATATCATGAGCAATGCTCTAAGACTCTCATCTTCTTCCAAGTAGAAAAGAGTCGGACACACACCGGGAGAGAATAATGAATAGTAGGAGAGAGAAAAAGTATAAGCAATGAAAAGAAAAGGCCAAGTTGTGAGAGTTATGACTTAAGCTGATCTGAACACCATGAGATCCACTAGATATTTGAAAATATGTAAGGGAAAATTCAATCAAGCTTTCCACAGGATTCAAGAAAATGTCACTTGAATTAAGCTGGTGAGTTAGAACTGTTGTGGTTGATGGCTCATGAACGATATACTAGTACTGCTTTGAGATTGAACAGAAATTCGGTCGATATGCTTGAACAATCGCACGAGCAATCGAGAAAGAGTAGGCGATACCCATTTTCCCGCAGCTAAGAAGAAGATGATATATATCAACACAAGTATCCATGATAAACTATTAAGAAAAATCGGGTCAATATAAGTGAGAATAGAAGTGAGAGGTCATAAATGGTCAGCCTCATTTGTGTCAGACACTCATGCTTGTTAGTGCCAATCTAGACCTTTCAATAAACAATCAATATAACATAATAATGATTCACATGTAATTGAAATTAACAATAGTAAAAACCAGCAAAAGCGAAAAACACACACTAACTTGTGTCGATAGAGGCCTGCAATGCAGTGACCTAAGACAGAAATTCGCCCCCACTCGTGCTGTAGTTTCACAGACGTCTATCTTGAGGATATAACTATCTGGTTCAGGTTCTTGCACGAGAACTTAATCCCTGACGAATTTACTTTAAGTGTTTTTCCAGAAAATCTCTTTTGAGGAAGAAGAAGAAGAAGAACAAGAGCAACAATCTTAAATCATTAATTGTGTTTAATGATTTATTGTTATGTAATGTGTATTGTGTATGTTATGATCTACATGCTTTTATAGCATCAATTTTCGACCAGAAGTGACATTTCATCCAAAGGTTGTGACCTTGTGTGAAGAGACACAACTTTTAGTTCAATTCAGAAAATGACCGTTGAGAAGCGTCGCGGCCCTAATTCATTTTCCAGAAACAGTGGCTCACTGCCAATCAGGCGTCGCGGCCCATCGTCCTTGCGCCGCGGCCCTAATTCACTTCGTCAATTCCAGTAAGCTACTAGAAATCCTACGCCGCGGCCCTGCCATCAGGCGTCGCGGTACTGTCGACGGTGATTTTCCTTGGCTTACTGGATGCGAGGCCGCCGCGGCCCTTCGGCCAAAATTCCACAAATTAATTTGATCACTTATTTCTTCTTCATTCCATACAAGTTCCAACAATACCCACATTTTCTATTCACACATCTCACAATACCCCACATGTGGATAGAAAATAAGATAAAGAGGAACTTATCGTCATTTCTGTCAAACGCGATATGACATGCATTAGAACGGTGTCTTTTGGACTTGAACCGTTTGTAGTGAATACCTATCGGGCTACTTGTGAAGTAGTGAACAAAATGTCTTGAACTATTCACGTTTTGTAGTAAACCAAGACAACAAGTATCACACACATCATATCAACTTATTTCAATTCTTACGGTTGTGTTCTTTTCGGTCATGAACAACTCCTTACTTCATGAGAATTTCTAGAGAACGTAGCCATATCGGTTCTCCCAGATGCGACCCCACATCAATCTCATATAGGTAATACCAAACAAGAATAGTCCGTACTGTCCCACCATAAAGGCTTTTGAGTATTATTAAAAATAATATATTCATCTCTTAAAACATCAACGGATTAACACACTTAGTACACCATAGGAATGAGCATATGTGTGTTTTATGCTCCTTGAGTCTTCCTCAGCTAGTTTTCCTATTGAACCTAAACCATGGGATCTCCAATTATGATAGGTTAGGTTTCCACCAGTTAACGACTCATTGTATTGGCTTTAAGCCCATTCCCTCGATGTAAATACGACTTGTTCTCTTGTAAGGAATTTTGTCAAAGAATCCGCTATATTGTCCTTTGACTTTACATAATCAATGGAAATAATTTCATTCTTCAGCAAGCTTCGCATTGTATTATGACGTCGTCTTATATGTCTTGACTTGCCATTGTAGATTTGATTCTTTGCCCTCGTCAGGGCAGCCATACTATCACAGTGTATGCAAATGGTTGTCACAGGCTTTGTCCACAACTGAATACCTTCTAGGAAGTTTCTTAGTCATTCTGCCTCTTCGGCAGCTTTATCCAAGGCTACAAACTCTGCTTCCATAGTTGATCTCGTATTTACCGTTTGCTTTGATGATTTCCAAGATACCGATGCTCCACCGAGTGTAAATACATACCCACTTGTGGACTTACTTTCTGAATGGTTGAAAATCCAATTATCATCACAATATCCTTCTAACACGGGAGGATATTTTGTATAATGCAACTCATAATTCATTGTATGTTTTAGATATCGTAGTGCCCTTATTAGCGCTACCCAATGATCATTTCCAGGATTGTGTGAGTATCGACTAAGTTGACTTACTGTATATGCCAAATCCGGTCTCGTACAATTCATTATGTACATCAAGCTTCCAAGAACTTGCGTATACTCCAATTGAGACACACTATCACCTTCATTCTTCTTAAAGTAACTAGCGGGATCAAAGGGGGTAGCAACCGGTCTATCATCATAGTGTCCAAATTTTCTAAGGACATTCTCAACATAATGGGATTGAGTTAATATATAACCCTCAGAATTCCTTTGAATTCTAATACCAAGAATGACATCCGCTATTCTCATATCTTTCATATCGAAAGCGGCATGCAACATCTTCTTAGTTTGGTTAATTACATCCTTACTTGTTCACATAATTAGCATATCATCCACATACAAGCATATAATGACATATGCATTATTACACTCCTTAATGTAGACACATTTGTCACATTCATTTATTTGAAAACCATTTGATAATAATGTATTGTCAAACTTTTCATGCCACTGTTTTGGAGCCTGTTTAAGTCCATATAAAAACTTAATCAATTTACAGACTTTCTTCTCTTGACCTTTAACAACAAACCCTTCGGGTTGTTTCATGTAAATTTCTTCATCTAGTTCACCATTCAAGAATGCAGTCTTCACACTCATTTGATGTATTTCCAAATTGTGAATCGCTGCTATAACAATTAACGTCCTTATAGACGTAATTCTAGATATTGGTGAGTAGGTATAAAATAAATCAACACCTTCATTTTGTCTAAACTCTTTGGCTATTATGCACGCTTTGTATTTTTCTATAGTACCATCAGACCTTAGTTTCCGTTTGAAGATCCATTTATGGCCTATTGGTTTTTGTCCCGGAGGGAGATCAATCAATTTCCATATATTGTTTTGTACAATGGGTTCTACTTTACTTTGGATAGCCTCCTTCCAATAGGGTGCTTCAGATGATTCCATAACTTCCCTATATGTTTGAGGTTCCCCTTCAACGAAAAAGGTCATGAAGTCTGGTCCAACATCTTTGGCGACTTTCCCACGTTTACTTCTCCTTGGTTCAGAATTTTCTTCTTGAACCGATGAAGTAAGATTATCATCATCTTGGTTTGAATCATCTTGAGGCAGTGTCCACTTCTTATGATTAGAAACACTTTTATCCTTGTCTTTGTAAGGAAAAATCTCCTCAAAAAATCCTGCTTCCGCAGATTCCATAAGAGTGTTTTTGTGAATTCCTTCAACATCGGAATGATACACCAAAAACTTATATGCTGCACTATTATTGGCATGACCAATATATATACAATCCACCGTTTTTTGTCCAAGTTTAGTTCTCTTTGGTAAGGAAACTTGAACTTTTGCTAGGCAACCCCACACTTTCATTCTTTTGAAAGTAGGCAATCTTCCTTTTCATAATTCATAAGAAGATTGATCACTTTTCTTTTGAGGAATCTTATTCAAGATCATATTAGCAGTAATTAATGTCTCACCCCATAGACTAAGGGGTGCCCCCGAACTAATCAATATAGAATTTAGCATATTTTTCAATGTTCTATTTTTACGTTCGGCAACTCCATTTTGTTTTGGAGTGTATGGCGCAGTGGTTTGATGAACTATACTATGAGTAGAACAGAATTCTGTGAACTCATTAGATTGATATTCACCATCTCTGTCTGACCTTAGAATCTTAATTCTTTTGTCAAGTTGGTTTTCCACTTCTGCTTTGTATGTTTTAAACATGTTCAAAGTCTCATCTTTGGTATGTATTAGGTATACATAACAATATTTACTGCAATCATCGATAAACGATATATAATAATTCTTTCCTCCACGCGACGGGGTTACTTGGTAATCACATAAATCACTATGAATTAAGCCAAGTACTTCATTTGAATTCACAACAGATTTATGATGATGACTTGCATATTTGGATACTATGCAAACCCCACATTTAGTCATTTTGTTCATAGAACATTTTGGCAACATGCCTATCTTTACCATTCTTTGTAAGGAACGATAATTAACATGGCCTAATCGAGAATGTCATAAAGAAGGGGAATCAACCATATACATTGAAGCAGTGCCAGTGCCTGCATTTTCACTAATAATGACAACTGTCTGAGTAGGTACAATGCTTAGTTTGAAGAGCCCCTCACTGAGGTAACCCTTTCCTACATACATCCCACCTTTGGTGAGTACAAACTTGTCAGATTCTATTACAATTTTGAAGCCTTTGTTACTAAGAACATGCCCAGAAATCAGATTCTTAAAAATTTCAGGCACGTGCAACATATTTGTGAGCACAAGATCATTCTCGGAAGTGAGCCTCAAAGTCACCTTCCCTTTCCCTTCTACCTTCACAACAGCGGCATTTTCCACAAACAGTGGTTCTCCCTTCTACCTTCACAGCAGCGACATTTCCCACGAACAGTGGTTCTCCATCCTTGATGGCTTGGTAAGATGAAAACATGTCCTTCTATGAACATACATGCCTTGTAGCACCCGTGTCCATCCACCAATCGGTTGAATTTGTAATCAAATTTGCTTGAGCAGCCACAACCCAAAAAAATTAGTTCTTAGTTTCAGCCCGGTTGGTTTGGTTGACATTACTCGAACCTCCAACACCACCACCTTGACTTTTGCGAAGGCGGCAATCTTTGCCCTGTGTCCAGGTTCTCCACATACCCAACATAGTCCTGGTTGTGGTTTCTTGAATACATTGGTCCTTTTTGGGGCTAGTGCATTCCTCCCGGTTGCAAAAGATGGCTTGACACCAATAAATTTTCCCTTGCCTTTCTGAAACGTGGTCTTGGAAGCATTGCTTTCTACCATGTTGGCATTAGGATCCAATGAAACATCATCAGCCCTTTCATTCTTCCGGTTTTATTCTTCAACACGAATTTTCAGAACCAGTTGCTCAAAACTTATCTCCTCGGTTAGATGCTTCAAATAAACCTTAAAATCCTTCCAAGAATGATGTAATTTTTCAATAATAGCATCAACAAGGAAATATTGGTTAAGGCCCATACCTTCAACCTCTAGTTCATGAACAATGACTTGGAGTTCCTCCACTTGCTTGACAAATGCCTTTGCATCGCTCATCTTGAAGTTTAAAAACTTTCCGATGACGAACTTCTTGGAACAAGCAACTTCAGTTTTGTACTTGTTCTCCAATGATTGTCATAACTCACATGCTGATGCGAACGTGGAGTATATATCATTGAGAGTATCATCCAAGACGTTGAGAATGTAATTCTTACAAAGAAACTCTTGGCTCCAACAAGTCTCAATAGCCTTCAGCCTTTCGACTCTCTCTGCAGCAGTAGGAGCATTATCCCCTTCTCCTTCCGGCAATGTCGTTGGAGCCTCAACAGTCAATACATTTATCACATGAAGAGTGGTCAAATAAAATAGCATCTTTTGTTGCCAGCGTTTGAAATCAGAACCCTTGAACTTCTCGGGTTTCTCAACATGATTTTTCTCCATTGATGATCCAGATTGATCCATTTTTGCAAATCAGGAAATAAGTAATCTCTGAAAATTTTGCAAACTCAACAATGTCAGAAAAATGTATTTTTTGAAATTTCTGTCTTAGATTGTTAGTGTCAATCTAGACCTTTCAATAAACAATCAATATAACATAATATTGATTCACATGTAATTGAAATTAACAATAGTAAAAACCAGCAAAAGCGAAAAACACACACTAACTTGTGTCGATAGAGGCCTGCAATGCAGTGACCTAAGACAGAAATTCGCCCCCACTCGTGTTGTAGTTTCACGGACGTCTATCTTGAGGATACAACTATCTGGTTCAGATTCTTGCACGAGAACTTGATCCCTGACGAATTTACTTTAAGTGTTTTTCCAGAAAATCTCTTTTGAGGAAGAAGAAGAACAAAATCAACAATCTTAGATCATTAATTGTGTTTAATGATTGATTGTTATGTAATGTGTATTGTGTATGTTATGATCTACATGCTTTTATAGCATCAATTTTCGACCAGAAGTGACCTTTCATCCAAAGGTTATGACCTTGTGTGAAGAGACACAATTTTTAGTTCAATTCAGAAAATGACCGTTGAGAAGCGTCGCGGCCCTAATTCATTTTCCGTAAACTTGATGGCTCACCGCCAATCAGCGTCGCGTTCGCCGCCCCGCGCCGCGGCCCTAATTCACTTCGTCAATTCCAGTAAGCTACTAGAAATCCTGCGCCGCGGCCCTGCCATAGGCGCCGCGGTACTGTCGATGGTGATTTTCCTTGGCTTACTGGATGCGAGGCGCCGCGGCCCTTCGGCCAAAATTCCACAAATTAATTTGATCACTTATTTCTTCTTCATTCCATACAAGTTCCAACAATGCTATTATTCCATATAAGCACAATAAGAAAAAGGAAGAACATAGAAGTGGAGAAAGTAACAAATAGCAATTATAATTAATCATACTCCTTACATCTTACTCTTTGACCCAACATTCATACTTAAGCTGGTCCATAATCTGATTGTTGTCACAACTGAAATGGGTAAACAAACTCGTCCCCCAGTAAGTAAAGGTAATGCACAAACTTTTGCAAATAAAGACCTTATTCTGAAATCCAGATTCTTAGTCCTCGAATAAAGCTAAAAACCAGATTCTTAGTCCTCAAATAAAGCCACTTCAACTTCGGTATGTATAATTATCTACTCGGAAAATGCGGTTAATAAGCTACTTGGAGAATATATTGATATATATATATGTGCTTGTATGTGTGTACATACACATTAATAATATATTATATGTACGTACGTATACACACAACACATATACATATTAATATTTTAGAGAAATAACGGAATGTATAGGTTTCAAATCTCAAATATGAATCAGAGAAAAGAAGTACCTTTATTGCAGAGAAAAGTCTGGCAGTACCAAAATGTGTCCAGTCTTTCCCAACCAAAGGCATAAACTGACCAAGAACATCGGACCTGGACATTAAACATGTACCTCAAAGGTATGTGTATGTTATAATATATATCCACATTTACTTCTAAAGAACTAATGATCACTAAGCATACATTTCTCACATAAAATCACATACAGTTTACAGCAGTCTATTGCTTAATAGGCATCCCCAGAAAATATCTGCTCGCTATACAACTCAACTATGCATGCATCAGAATCTGTGGTACGATAACTTTATACCATCTAACCTTGCCAGACTTTATTTTTAGGTAAACTTTAGGGTTGTAGATATTCTTGCGAAAGATATAATGGTTATAAACGCATTAAGCAATATTCAACCGCGGACAGAAGTTCTGCTAATCTAGTAACTTAGACAATGCACAATCCGTATGCTGTCCAAAAAGCAGAACAAGAATCATTTCATTGTTATGCCACAGTTCAAGAAAATAAAAACTACCAAATCCATCCCGATTTATGTGACAGAGCTCCTATTTTTGAACATTATGACGTCAAAGGGCTTTATAAGTTCAAGTATGCAAAAGACAAACTGCTATATAGCATGTAAAAGCTATCAATCTTGAAGACCAAACTTTTTAGTGCAAAATCTTACTTTGTAATAGTCCCATCAACATCAGAAATAACAATTTTTGTGTTCCACTTCCACAAGTATATATGGGATTCAACCTGTTTCAAAAAGTTGCTTGAGCAACAAAAATAAGAATGCAAAAAATACAGTACACCACATCATTAGAAAGACGACAAACCTTTTGCTCCCCTAGGACTCGGGTTGAGAAAATGAAAGTTACCATATTCTACCCCTCCTTCAAGTTTAAAGACGTGATTTGACCGGAAGTGGGCATATTTGTTCTCAGAAATTGCTCCTGAGGAGACTCCTTGCTTCCTTGTGTAATTACTGTTGGTTCTATAGGCTGGTACAATGAGCTAGATTCAGAATCAACAATAACCTCTTCATTTGATGAATTACAGTTGTTCTCAAGTGTCTTAACTCTTCTAAATGGATTTGGCCATAGAGTCCATCGTCGTCCAAAAGGAACCGAAGATATCCCACTATCATCCTCTCCTGATTTTGAGGTCTCCTCCCGTTCTACAGGTATGACATCAGCATATTCAACAGGCAATTCCATATCACATTCGGCCATGCCAAGAATGATAGGAACAGCTCTGTCCCACAAAAGATAGTTTCCTCGAATTCTGACAACCAAGTTTTCATTCTTTATTATGGATTCTGAAGAACTTCTGAATTCCTCCTTAGATATGCGATTTGCATCAAAGGCTTCTCTAGCATTACCAGAACCCATTCCAGCATGAAGCAGGTTGCCACAAAGAGATATCTCTACTCCTGTCACCATTACTAAAAGCGTATAAAATTAGCGGAGAAGTTCAATGACTAAATGTGAAGCTATTATTATAATCAACTACAAGAGGAGCACCCTACTAATGTTGAATCAGCTTTTGTACCTTTGAGAAAAGCTTCTACAAGACGCTTCACATTTTCGCGTTGAGTACATTCATCTGGTTCGTGCTGGCCACTTTGTATTTCTTCAGCTGCTAAAGATACATCCTTCTGTTCCTCTGAGTGTTTAACACTAACAACACGATGGTCTATTGAACCGTCATAAACATTTTCGCGTTGAGTACATTCATCTGGTTCGTGCTGGCCACTTTGTATTTCTTCAGCTGCTAAAGATACATCCTTCTGTTCCTCTGAGTGTTTATCACTAGGATTTAACGAACTGTTGTCTCCCAGTTTCCCAGAAGACTTTTTTCTGAATCGTCAACCACTTCCGGAATCATCTTAATACCACATGATGTAACCTCCACATTGCCATTTTCCCGGTTCTTCACATCCAAATTTACTGGAAATTGACCATCTACTTCAGAAATATCTGTCTGGTGCTCAACCGTATCGCTTTTCACATGGCAAGCATCTGCAGGAGCAACTTTTGGTGACGCCTGATAACTCAGATAATCATCAGCCCATGCAGCTTTACCTGAAATGAACTCTGAGTTACCATCAGCAAAATCTGTCCCCTGACCAGGGCCTAAAGTAAACCTAGGCGTCTCTAATTTGCCATCTTCCACATTCCTTTCAGATGCTAAGATGGGTGCTTTCAATAAATGGCCATCCACACTCACTATAACAACTTCAGAACTCGAGTCCTGTGATTCCAACGCCTCCTCAGCATTATCCATACTCTCATATCCGCTAGAACCAAATTTTGCTACAATTGAATCCTCCAGAAAAGATTGCTCATCCAGATACTCATAAGATCTCGTATCACCATCGGAATCTCCCTTATCTAATCGATCTATACCTAGTGTCACACCTTCATCTCGCGATGGTAAATCAGCACCCTCCTTTATACTTTCTTTGTTATTAACATTATTAAGATCACTAGTAGTCACTTCTTCCTTTTCAGCAGAATCCCTTGAATCCTCATTTGCTTCGAGCTCATTATCAGCAACAATCTCTCTAATAAAATATGCTTCACCCGAATTATCAAGGTACATGTGAAAATCGGCTTCTACACCGTTAACTTCAATTTTAACCACTTTTTCTGCCCCTTTAAGAAAACCCTGAAATTTACCGAATCAAACATGCCATGGGGTGCTCCTAAAAGTTCCATCTTGTTGCTTCACAACAATTATATCAACTGCTCCACCAAAAGGGTGAAATGGGGTGGCAACTGAGTACACACCCTGTGTTATAAAGCTGCTAACTTTACCAACAACATTCGTTTGCACCCCTCAAAAACTTAAACCCCAGATATAAAATTATTGAAACCTAGAATATATTACAATGTAATTTTCTTTGTAAATTGAATAACAACCTTAGAACAATCCAATTAGTATTGATCCCACAATTCAACGTGGAAAATGACATCTGCATGCAACAAATAGTAGCAAAATCAGTGGCGAATTTGTATGCAAAAATTGGGGCACGTGAACCCATGCTCTTTTGGAAAAATTATATATTTTATGTACATGTTTTTTAGAATTGATCTAATAATAGTATTTGTAAAGGAACCTTGGAGTAACCAGAAGGTTATGGGTTCAAGCCGTGGAAACAACCTCTTGCAGAATTATAACGTAAGGTTGCGTACAATAGACGGTCCAGTCCTTTTCTGTTATACCCCGTAGTTCTGACCTTACGTGTGAGAGCGTACGAAAGGGAGTAAGACTTAAAATTTTCGAAAGATAGGTTGACGGATTGTTTCGGACGGGTTTTAGTCAACTTTGAGGCGGGTTATGACCCGCTACATTGAGAGTTCCTAAGTGTTTCAAAGTCCTAGTGCGTAGTTCATTGAGTCTAGTTTCCAACGCAATCGATCGTTTGTCGATAGGACATCGGAGTAGAAAGTTATGGGAGTTACAAGTTCGGTCGCAATGACGTAAATGTGTTTGGACGGGAAGCGATAGGCCGCGCGCCGGATATTCCGGTGGTCGCTGAAGTTGCAGCGCTACGGCGCCGGGAAGCAGGGTCGCGGCGCCGGAAGTCCTGTGAGGTGGCGGAAGTTTCAGCGCCGCGCGCAGGTGCGCAGGCGCGCGGGAATTCAGCGAAAAACTAAGGAAAATCAGATTTCTTCTTTTATAAAGGCCATGGGAGGGTGACAAGTGTCCCCATCTGATTTTTGCATATCCCTTATATTGACCAAGTCTTGAAGACTTGGTCATCTTTCAAAGTCTTTCTCTCTCTCTAAGCTAAAGCTCTCACTTCTCTCTAGAATTCCAAGAGGAATTCAAAGCTTAGGAAAAATCTAAAAGGTGTGGCGAAGGAAGCTTGTGACTAACTTGTAGGTGTTATTGTGGTGGTGTTCTTGGAAAGGAGGCTAGCAAAGTTGTTGGGATAATTTTGGCTAAAGCTCTAAGGTAACAATTCTTCTCTTATAGCTAGTTACATGTGAGCATGTTGTGGCCTAAGAACTACCTTAAACTTGTTAAGTTAATTGTTGTACCTTATGGGGCAGAATTTTACACACCCAAGTTTAGTTGTGTAATCCCCTTTGAAATGTTTGGATTGTTGGGCCTTAAATGTGGCGTTTGGATGTTGAATTCGGCCTTGAAAAAGGTGGCAAAGTATGTAGAAACAAAGGAAATGCTGCCCAATTTTCCATAGAATTTAGTGTGGCTTTGAACTTAGATTATTTCTACATTGAGCTAGAGGTTAATAAGCGTATTATGGTCATTATAGGTTGACATATTACGTGCGGTATTTTGGACTTAACAAGTGGATTGACCGAAGAGGTATGTGGAGCTTTCCTATCTCTTGAGCATGAGTAGTTGTAACCATATAGTACGGTAGACGTACAAGATTTGATATCCTTACTTGTTTTAAGTATATAATACTTGTTTCGTTTTAAAAAGGAATAAGTCCCTTGGTTATGGGAAAACTATAATTTTACTAAAGTATAAGGTCAATATAACAACTTTATGGGAAGTTGGTTTGTTAGCTTTATGAAATGATAATAAGAAGAGATTTACTCTAAGTAAGATAAGTAAGGACGAATGACTTGATTTATGAAAGGCAAATTGATTTTAAGGCATCAATTGCCCAAAGGTTTTATAGGAAAAGGAGTCATTTTTGAAAGAGTATAAGTATGTGGTACTTTGGGTTAAATTCTCGGATTTTCTTTTATTAAATATGTTAGTGCCTTGAGTAAACTAAAATGAGAGGATATATGAACATGACTAATAAGAAGTTGTGAGCTTTCTTAACTTATATATGATTATGATATGATGACCGATTGAGGTAGGGTAAGAGTATAAATGAGGGGCAAGCCCCAAGATCGTTATACCACCTTCTCCAGGGTAAGAGTATGAACGAGGGGCAAGCCCTAAGATCGTCATACCACATTCTCCAGGGTAAGAGTATAAATGAGGGGTAAATCCCCAAGATCGTTATACCACCTTCTTCAGGGTAAGAGTATAAATGAGGGGTGAATCCCCAAGATCGTTATACCACATGTTCCGTGGATTTGCTACCCACGATGCGAGGAATACCTCATGCGAGTCCTATGGGCTTATGCGGGTGAAATAGTCCCACGTGCGGTACGACTATGCGAGGAATACCTCATGCGGGTCCACAAGACCCATGCGGGTGAAATAGTCCCAGGAGTAGGATTGCTTATTGATACTACGGGCGAGGGACCCTGTTTTGATCACAAGCCTCCTATTTTTATGCAGTAAAAGTATATACTTGTTACTCTCATTGTTAGTAAGGCACAATGTACTGTATTTTAATTGTCTTCCATGACTCCAGCTTACTTTTAGACTTATGATATCATTATTACAGTATTTTCCAGTTTTACATACTTGGTACATATTTTGTACCGACTTCTCGGGCTGCGTTCATGCCGCAGGTAAGGGTAAGCAGGTGGTGGATCCTCGTTCTTAGGATCACTGTTCCGGTGTCAGAAGCTCCATTCCTCCGGAAGCTTGTTTTGTTGGTACGGTTTTTCCCTGATGTTATAGGCATTGTATATATTCAGGGGTATGGCGGGGCCCTGTCCCGCCACAATTGTTATTCTTAGAGGTTTGTGGTCACGTATGTGTTTTGGGCTGTAAGAACAAGTTGTACTGCTATACTTTTGATTAATTATGTTTTTATGGAAGACAGCCTTATCGGCTGGCCAGTGATGTTTACCTTTTTATAAGTTAGGTGTTATGTATGTTCCGCTGCTATTCTCTGATGTATACGGCGGTGCCGGTAAGGTATCGCGCGCCGGTCGGGTCGTGACAAAAGTGGTATCAAAGCAGTTAGTCCTCGGAAAATGTCTACAGGCCGTATCTAGTAGAGTCTTGATTATCGGTGTGTTGTGCACCACATCTATAATCAGGAGGCTGCAGGATATTTAGGATTGGTTTCCATTCTTTCACTCTAAGATCGTGCAATAGAGCTGTGTTATAGGTTGAACTTCCTCTGATATTTTCCTTTATGTATCAGTTATACCTCCACGCAAGGCAACCGCGGCCCAGAAGGGCAAGGCAGCTGAGGGTGCTGCTAGTGGGACGCGGAGGGTCACGAGGGCACAGGCACAGTCTTTACCAGAGATGATGTTTCGAGCGGCGAGTTCAACGACGTCGCCTCAATGGAGTTCGAGGCGTGAGCGCATCGAAACCGCAGACGAGCTCCACCCCACGGTGGTGAGTATAGAGATTACGGGGAACAGATCCGCTTATTGACCAGCATAGTGGCAGGGCAGCGCCGACAGGAGCAGGCAGCCAACCCTAGAGCCGACAGTTTACGAATTCGGGATTTCCTAGGTTGTCATCCACCCGAGTTCTATGGTTCGAGATTCGAGGAGGATCCAAAGGAGTTTGTTCGGCAATTACAGCGGACCATGCAGGTGCTTAGGGCCTCGGAGACTGAGTCCGTTATACTAGCTTCTTACCGGTTACACGATATTGCGTTAAACTGGTTTGAGTCATGGGTGTTGTCGAGAGGTGAGGATGCTCTTCCAGCTGTTTGGGAGGAGTTCACAGAGGCTTTCCTGGATCACTTCTTACCTCCTGAGATGAGGAGAGCCCGCGTAGATAGATTCTTGACCTTGAGGCAGGACGGGAGGACTATCAGAGAGTACAACCCGGAGTTTGACTCCTTGACCAGGTATGCGCAACCATTGTAGCTGACATGGCAGACAGGGTTCATCGATATGTGATGGGATTAGACCGTCATATGATTACTGCATGCTTGGGGGTGGCTCTTCAGCCAGGGATGGATATTGCCAGGATGCAGGCGTATGCGCAGGGGATTGAGGACAGAGAGAGGCAGAATCAGCTAGATTTAGGCCAGCCCAAGAGGGCCAGGACAGCAGGGTCTCAGGGCAGTTTTCGAGGCGGGCAGCCTCAGCAGCAGACTAGGTCCACATTTCCGCCAAAGACGAGTGCTCGCTTTTCGGCGGAGGTCCGATCACGGTCATTCAGGAGCAGGTCAGGGCTCCAGGACTTCGGGGTTTCAGGGAGGCAGAGACCGTCACCAAACGAGACCACCCACATCTCGGTGCGTTCGATGCCGTAGGTCTCATCCGGGCGAGTGCCGTATGGGTTCGGGAGCTTGTTACTCTTGTGGCCAGCAGGGCCATCTGAAGAGGGATTGTCCGTTCTTAGGCGGCGGGAGTGTTATGGTTCAGCCGACGGCCGGGATTCTTGGATCTTCGTCTTGGTCGAGCGCCGGAGGCGGGTGTTCACGGGCCAGAGCCACCGCAGAGTCGTGGTAGGGTCCCGATTCAGCGGTCCTCAGAACCGCATCTATGCTATGTCCAGCCGTCAGGACCAGGAGGCGTCACCAGATGTCGTCATAGGTACATTGTTGGTTTCTTGCTGTGATGTATATGCTTTGATAGATCCAGGTTCTACCTTGTCCTATATATATCCTCATATTGCTGATAGAATAGGGATAGAGCCCGAGTCCATAAGACCTTTTGAGGTGGCTACGCCAGTAGGTGATTCGGTGGTAGCCGAGCGGATATATAGAGCTTGCCCAGTGACTATAGACAGTCGTCAGACTCTAGCCGACTTGATAGAGTTGGATATAACAGACTTTGATGTGATTATGGGTATGGATTGGCTAGCGTCTTGTTATGCCAATGTAGACTGTAGAGAGAGATTAGTTCGGTTCGGTTTCTGGCGAGGTTATCGAGTGGAAGGGGAATACTGCGTCGCCGAGGGGTAAGTTTATTTCTTACCTCAAGGCTAGGAAGATGGTGCGGAAATGGTATATCTACCACATGGTTCGAGTATTCGATACTGAGGCTGAGATACCGGACCTTCAGTCAGTTCCGGTCGTTAGAGAGTTTCCAGATGTATTCCCAGACGAGCTTCCGGGTATCCTTCCTGAGAGGGAGGTTGAGTTTTGCATTGACTTGGCACCAGATACTCGACCGATATCTATTCCGCCATACTGACGGGCACCGCCGAGTTGAAGGAATTGAAAGACCGGTGAAGGACTTCTTTGGAGAAGGGCTTTATCGCCGAGTGTTTCTCCCAGGGAGCGCCGTGTTATTTGTAAAGAAGAATGATGGGGCCAGCGCATGTGTATTGATTATAAGCGGTGAACAAGGTAACTATCAAGAACGATATCCTCCCGGGATTGACGATTTGTTTGACGATTGCAGGTGCAAGGTGTTTTTCAAGATAGACTCGTCCGTTATCATCAGGTGTGAGTTAGAGAGACAGATATCCCAAAGACTGCATTCAGGACCCGGTATGGGCACTATGAGTTCAGGGTGATGTCCTTCGGGTTGACCAACGCCCCAGCAGTATTCATGGATTTGATGAACAGGGTGTTCAAGCCATTCTTGGATATGTTCGTGATAGTTTTCATTGATGATATCTTGGTTTATTCGCACGCAGCGAGCATCTGAACCGTTTGAGGACGGTATTTGGAGTCCTCCGAGACCGGCAGTTGTATGCCAAGTTCTCGAAATGCGAGTTCTGGTTAGCTTCAGTGGCTTTCTTAGGACATTTTATCGGGGCCGATGGTATTCGGGTTGATACAGCGAAGATTGAGGCCGTCAAGACTTGGCCCAGACCCGCTACACCGACGGAGGTGCGCAGCTTTTTGGGCCTTGCAGGTTATTATCGGAGGTTTGTGGAGAAGTTTGCTTCCATTTCAAAGACCTTTGACTAAGCCGACTCGTAAGCGGCTATGTTCCGGTGGGCGGATGCTTGTGAGGAGAATTTCGATTCTTGAAGGAGAAATTGACGCATCGCGATTCTTACTCTTCCAGAGGGTTTAGACGGATATATGGTTTATTGTGATGCGTCAGGTGTCGGGATTGGGTGCGTGCTGATGCAGCACGATAAGGTTATAGCTTACACATCTCGACAGCTTAGGAAGCATGAGAAGAACTATACCACACATGACTTGGAGTTGGCAGCAGTGATTCATGCCTCAAGATGCGAGACATTATTTGTATGGAGTGCGTGGATATTTACACGCACCACAAGAGTCTCGGTATATCTTGACCAGAGGAACCGAACTGCGGCGAGACGGTGGTTGGAGCTGCTTAAGGATTACGATGTTGATATTCTATACCACCCAGGGAAGGTCAATGTAGTTGCAGATGCCCTTAGTCGCAGATCGATGGGTAGTCTGTCTGATGTACAGCCAGAGAAAAGGGATATGGTCCGAGAGTTACATCAGCTAGCGAGCCTTGGGGTTCGTTTGGTTGATTTTGATAGTGATGGAGTTCGGGTTCGAGAGGTTGCCGAGTCTTCCATCGTCGAGGAGGTGAAGAGGCGACAGTATGAGGATCCGATTATGGTACGGTATCGAGATGCAACTCTTCAGGAGGAGAAGAGTCTATTTGAGGTAGCGCCTGATGGGGAGCTAAAATTTAAGGGCCGGTTGTGTGTTCCCGATGTGACAGGACTTCGTCAGCAGATTCTGGGGGAGGCACACAGTGCTCGTTATTCCATTCATCCGGGGTCGACTAAGATGTACCAAGACCTCAGATGTGTGTATTGGTGGGATGGCCTGAAGAGGGACGTTGCGGAGTTCGTGGCACGATTGTCGGCGGTGTCAAGGTCGGTTGAGCAACGAAGCGGTGGGCATTGCGGTATTGATATTCCGACTTGGAAGTGGGAGGTGGTAAATATGGATTTTATTACGGGATTACCTACCACTCAGAGGAAGCATGATTCCATTTGGGTTATTGTCGACAGGCTGATGAAATCAGCCCATTTTCTTCCGGTCAGGACGACTTTCTCGGCCAAGGATTATGCTAGACTGTATATCAGAGAGATCGTGAGGCCGCGGAGTTTATATCGATTATTTACGGCGAGAGCCCATTCACGACTAACTCGGAGGTCTTTCGAAGGGACTAGGGACACGGTGAGTCTCGGACTGACGTTTCATCCTCGGCCGATGGGCCGTAGCGCACTATCCGCAACTCGAGGATATCTTTGCGGGCTTGTGTTATTGATTTCAGGGGTAGCTGGGAGGATCATTTGCCTCTTGTGGAGTTTTCTTATAACAACAGCTACCATTCTAGTATCCAGATGGCGCCTTATGAGGCCTTATACGGGAGGAAGTGCAGGTCACCGATAGGTTGGTTTGAAGTGGGAGAAGTTCAGTTAGTCGGGCCAGACTTGGTTCAGCAGGCAGTGGATAAGGTGAAGCTTATCCAGGAGCGGTTATTGTCAGCTCAGAGTCGACAAAAGTCGTATGCAGATAATCGGCGTCGACACTTGGAGTTTGAGGTAGATGATTGGGTCTTCCTGAAGGTATCACCCATGAAGGGTGTGATGAGATTTGGAAAGAAGGGGAAACTTAGCCCAAGGTACATTGGGCCTTATCAGATTGTCCGTAGGGTAGGCAAGGTTGCCTATGAGTTGGATCTGCCGTCCGATCTGGAGGCAGTGCATCCAGTTTTCCATGTGTCTATGTTGCGGAAATGTGTTGGAGATCCATCTAGAGTACACCCGATTCATGATGTCCAGGTGACAGAGGAGTTATCGTATGAGGAGAGTCCCATAGCGATACTCGATCGTCAGGTTAGGCGACTTCGGACGAAGGACGTGGCTTCCGTCAAAGTCTTATGGCGGAACGAGAACAGGGAGGAGATGACGTGGGAAGCATAGGATGACATGATGAAGAAGTATCCTAACTTATTTCCTATACCTCCAGGTAACCCACTTTCTTGCTTGTTAGTTTTATTTGACAATTACGCTTAAGTATGTTGTGGCTCATGGAGTGTCTTTAATTGCAGAAAGAATAGTTAAGAGGGTCTATATCGATATTGTGATTTGAGTAAGCCTAGAAGGAACATTCGGGACGAATGTTTCTAAGGGGGGGAGAATGTTATACCCCGTAGTTCTGACCTTACGTGTGAGAGCGTACGAAAGGGAGTAAGACTTAAAATTTTCGAAAGATAGGTTGACGGATTGTTTCGGACGGGTTTTAGTCAAATTTGAGGCGGGTTATGACCCGCTACATTGAGAGTTCCTAAATGTTTCAAAGGCCTAGTGCGTAGTTCGTTGAGTCTAGTTTCCAACGCAATCGACCGTTTGTCGATAGGACATCGGAGTAGAAAGTTATGGGAGTTACAAGTTCAGTGCGCAGTCGGACAGAAATGTGTTTCGGACAGGAGCGATAGGGCCGCGGCGCCGGATATTCTGAGGGGTCGCTGAAGTTGCAGCGCTACGGCGCCGGGAAGCAGGGTCGCGGCGCCGGAAGTCCTGTGAGGTGGCGGAAGTTTCAGCGCCGCGGCGCCGGCTGCAGGGCCGCGGCGCCAAGGCGGGAATTCTGGCAGAAAAACTAAGGAAAATCAGATTTCTTCTTTAAAAAGGCCATGGGAGGGTGACAAGTGTCCCCCCTCCCCCCCCCCCCATCTGATTTTTGCATATCCCTTATATTGACCAAGTCTTGAAGACTTGGTCATCTTTCAAAGTCTTTCTCTCTCTCTAAGCTAAAGCTCTCACTTCTCTCTAGAATTCCAAGAGGAATTCAAAGCTTAGGAAAAATCTAAAAAGGTGTGGCAAGAAGGAAGCTTGTGACTAACTTGTAGGTGTTATTGTGGTGGTGTTCTTGGAAAGGAGGCTAGCAAAGTTGTTGGGATAATTTTGGCTAAAGCTCTAAGGTAACAATTCTTCTCTTATAGCTAGTTACATGTGAGCATGTTGTGGCCTAAGAACTACCTTAAACTTGTTAAGTTAATTGTTGTACCTTATGGGGCAGAATTTTACACACCCAAGTTTAGTTGTGTAATCCCCTTTGAAATGTTTGGATTGTTGGGCCTTAAATGTGGCGTTTGGATGTTGAATTCGGCCTTGAAAAAGGTGGCAAAGTATGTAGAAACAAAGGAAATGCTGCCCAATTTTCCATAGAATTTAGTGTGGCTTTGAACTTAGATTATTTCTACATTGAGCTAGAGGTTAATAAGCGTATTATGGTCATTATAGGTTGACATATTACGTGCGGTATTTTGGACTTAACAAGTGGATTGACCGAAGAGGTATGTGGAGCTTTCCTATCTCTTGAGCATGAGTAGTTGTAACCATATAGTACGGTAGACGTACAAGATTTGATATCCTTACTTGTTTTAAGTATATAATACTTGTTTCGTTTTAAAAAGGAATAAGTCCCTTGGTTATGGGAAAACTATAATTTTACTAAAGTATAGGGTCAATATAACAACTTTATGGCAAATTGGTTTGTTAGCTTTATGAAAGGATAATAAGAAGAGATTTACTCTAAGTAAGATAAGTAAGGACGAATGACTTGATTTATGAAAGACAAATTGATTTTAAGGCATCAATTGCCCAAAGGTTTTATAGGAAAAGGAGTCATTTTTGAAAGTGTATAAGTATGTGGTACTTTGGGTTAAATTCTCGGATTTTCTTTTATTAAATATGTTAGTGCCTTGAGTAAACTAAAATGAGAGGGTATATGAACAAGACTAATAAGAAGTTGTGAGCTTTCTTAACTTATTTATGATATGATGACCGATTGAGCTAGGGTAAGAGTATAAATGAGGGGCAAGCCCCAAGATCGTTATACCACCTTCTCCAGGGTAAGAGTATGAATGAGGGGCAAGCCCCAAGATCGTCATACCACATTCTCCAGGGTAAGAGTATAAATGAGGGGTAAATCCCCAAGATCGTTATACCATCTTCTTCAGGGTAAGAGTATAAATGAGGGGTGAATCCCCAAGATCGTTATACCACCTGTTCCGTGGATTTGCTACCCACGATGCGAGGAATACCTCATGCGAGTCCTATGGGCTTATGCGGGTGAAATAGTCCCATGCGGGCGGGTAAAGCCTATGCGAGGAATACCTCATGCGGGTCCACAAGTAAGCCTATGTTAGTAAGGCACAATGTACTGTATTTTAATTGTCTTCCATGACTCCAGCTTACTTTTAGACTTATGATATCATTATTACAGTATTTACCAGTTTTACATACTTGGTACATATTGTGTCGACCCCTTCCTGGGGCTGCGTCATGCCGCAGGTAAGGGTAAGCAGGTGGTGGATCCTCGTTCTTAGGATCACTGTTCCGGTGTCAGAAGCTCCATTCCTCCGGAAGCTTGTTTTGTTGGTACGGTTTTTCCCTGATGTTATAGGCATTGTGTATATTCAGGGGTATGGCGGGGCCCTGTCCCTCCACAGTTGTTATTCTTAGAGGTCTGTGGTCACGTATGTGTTTTGGGCTGTAAGAACAAGTTGTACTGCTATACTTTTGATTAAGTATGTTTTTATGGAAGGCAGTCTTATCGGCTGACCAGTGATGTTTACCTTTTTATAAGTTATGTGTTATGTATGTTCCGCTGTTATTCTCTGATCTATACCTGACAGGGTGCCCCGGTAGGGTACCAGTCGCGGCCCCGGGGTCGGGTCGTGACATTTTCCGAGCCCCGCGCCGTACAGCGGGAGCTTAATGCACAAGACTATCTTTTTTATCTAATATTATCTGAAGGCACTCATGCTACTAAAAGGCTTAATGGTGCACTCGATTAAAAATGGACTTATTTGTGAGTACAAACTCCTTTCGGATGTACGGGAATAGTAAACTACTATTACAAGTGCTAGGAAAGGATAATCAATTATGTGTTACAATAAACTTGATGTCAACAAGAATTGAGGCAACAAATGTGTTTTGTGGTCTTGATCTTTATACTTGAATTCGTCTTGAATCTTCCGCCTTGGATCTTCGTTCAGTTTTAGCAAACTCCTTGAATCTTGTTAACCTGAAACAAATAGACACAAAATCTGGGTTGCTGAGTCGATTGATTTTTCAATCTTTCCTTAAGACAATATTGTCCGTATACATGCTTTGTACGGATTATTTGCAACTTGTCTCCCAAGATGAAACAGCAGATAAATATCACATGTGCAAAGCAAACAGAAGTGATTCTGACGAAGAAAACAAACACGAAACGATTGCTAAAGAATGGAAAAGAAGAACTTGTCTTTTTCAGTGTTTTGCTCACTGTTTTGTATGTTCTATATATTGTACTCTTGTGTTCTCAAATCTGAAAATAAGGTATGAATTTATAGTGTTTTAGGAGGAGGAGAGGTGTTAAAGGGCCATTAAGGGGCTGTTTAATAGGCACAATGAAGGCCAAAACGTTCTGAAATAAGTGCAGAACGTTTCAGTATTGTTAATGCCATCAATTCTATGATTTTCCCATTACTGGAAGCTTACTGTACATTTAGCGCCACGGTGCTGGTCATGAGGCGCCACAGCTCCTGCATAAATTGTCTTCCAGAAACTCAGGAACAAAACTGTAAATATAACTGAGTTTAGGGTCCCAAAAGAATAATATCAGAAGAAGCCCAACAGAGCGCAGCCCGCGACCCACGAACCGGGCGGGTGGTGGCGCGCGTGTGGGCCTAGTCTCAAACTCAAGCACACCTAGGTCCTCCCTCCTTAAAACACATGGGTTACCCCTTGGGGTTCCAATCCCTTATTCAGTTTAGAGACTTATAACATGAACAATTCTTCATTTTCCCACCGATGTGGTAGATTTGTCCCACACCACCCTTTCATGTCTCAAACACCTTACTTTGCGGATCAATATCTCTTCCATTTCTCAATGGAATTTGATGATCCTTGGTCCTACGGTCATCTACTCACTTAGTAGATTATGCACGTGTGAAGAACCAGGGTCTCCAACATGTGGAACCATGATGTTTAAGTCATTGAAGATGGACAGGCCCAACCTCCATCAAAGGTAAATTTCCAACAATCCCTCTTGGAAGAGATTTTGGTGCACACATATGGTGCATTCTTTCAGCAATCTTTCAGCGGAAAGATATTGCATCAGGATAGGTAGTCGTGTCTTTGAACTTTCCCTAGTTGAATACCATCGGACTTACTTACTGCGCGGTGAACGCGATGTCTTGAACCGTTAGTGTTTAATGTAAGCCAAAACAATGATACCAACACAACAACTCTCCATTACTCATTTTCGTTCTTATCGTTCGGTCCGCTTCTGGCCGTGGACACACTTGGATTCTTAAGTGCGTTCATTTGAGGCGGTCGGTCCTCTCACTTAAATAGGTGGTCTCCTACAAGGTATCCTGCTATACCCCACTTCACAAGTGTTAGGCACCATTAAAAATTTCCCAACCTAACCTCAGTTATTGAGGATCATAAAAGGTTTGGAAACTTATCCTTTACCTCTCTACAGGTTGCACTTTATGTCTATCACGGGAACGACCTTGGATTATGTTTCTTAAGAATAAACCATTATCTGAAGTGCTCTTGCTTCCATCGAAGCGCTCAACCGAACCTTTGCAGTTTAGTTTTTCCATTGAACTTTATTCATGGGATCTTCAGTCTGTAAGGTTGGGTGTCCACTATATTGGTTCTTATTGATTTGGGTTTTAAACCAATTCCCCTAGACATGCAGATATCTTGATCTGTGGGTATCTGATGCGCGATTAGATGCACACACTTTTAAACGCAAGTGCACGTTATCGTATCAAGTAGTATAGTCTTAGATAAGACCGAATATCGTCCTCTAAGATTAGGGTTCAAGTACCAACTATCTATTTTTTAGTATCTATTTGGTGAATTAATGATTGATTGTTTTGTTTATAACTAAGAATTATTAAAGACAAGTAAATATAAAGAATTACTTCAGATGTGATGAGAATAGGGCTTCTATGTATCCTCACTATCCGCTTATGCTACTTACTAATGCATTACTTATGGTATTCTTCTTTTGGAGAAAGCGGGTTCTGAAATCGTTTTATACTCCGTTAGGGTTATATAAACACTCAACCCCATGATTGTTCCTTACCTAACTTTCGATAAGGGTAACTCTATAGGAGGATTAAGAACAAAAACCTAGTTGGCCGTCACGCACAATGCGCAAAATTAGGGTTGTTAAGCCTCATCAATGCTACAAACTAATTGAGGTATTTTCATCCCCAATTCAAGCTGTCTACCCAACTTACAAGATATTCACAATCCCCTTTTCGAATCGATTAGAAATCATACAATGATAACTAGTTGTCGATTAGCTACCAAGAATTCAACTCAATTATTGGATAGATCTCTCAATAAGAAAAATAACCATAAGCATGCATTAATTTATAACATAAGTTTCAAGAAGTTCAACATAGAAAGCCCTATAAGAGAATTAGTTCCTAGCCATGAATATGACAAGAACTAATTCAAAGTTCATCATGCAAAAACTGAATTAAAGAAAAGAAAA
Source organism: Przewalskia tangutica (assembly GCA_029844215.1). Classification (NCBI taxonomy): domain Eukaryota; kingdom Viridiplantae; phylum Streptophyta; class Magnoliopsida; order Solanales; family Solanaceae; genus Przewalskia; species Przewalskia tangutica. Next base: position 89,284,936 of record CM056738.1, on the reverse strand, counting down.
AGGAAAGAAATTACTAAGTTTAGGTCTCCAATCTCCTAGCAAGAAAATCTTGTGTTGTCAAGAAAGGGAACTCCTGAAAAACTGCCTAGGGTTCTATTTATATAGGTTTAAAACGCCTCCTTTCTTTTCCCTGCAGGCCTGGCCCAAAAATCGGTCAAAAGACCTAATTTTTCCGCGTCGGCGCCGCGGCCCTGCAGATAGGCGCGGCCTGGAAGTTCTAATCCGTCGGGTGTTTTGGCGCCGCGCGGCCTGCTATCTGGCATGCGAGGCGCCGCGCAGCTTCAGTCTCTGAGGCGCGCGCTGCGGGTTCTGTCCTCTGCGGATAGTGGCGCGCGGCCCTTTTAAGCGCGGCGCTGGATCTTCGCGCTTCTTCGAATGATGGGCGCCGACCGCTTGCGAGGGAAGCGCGCTGTGTCCGATTTTTGCCTTGTTCGCCACTTTCTCTGTTTTCATCTCTGGCATCTCCTCTTTTGCCCTCTTTTTGCTCCTTTTTCGCCATTTGGCCATTTCAACCACTTTGACTCAATAGAAAGAAAAACTATCCTAATACGACACTTATATGTGCAAAATGGGACAAAAGACTAACTAAAACAGACTCAAAAGGTGTATACAAAATACACCGATCAAATACCCCCAAACTTAACCTTTGCTCGCCCTCGAGCAAAGATTGAAAGAAATAAAATAACAAGACTCAAAGAACGAAAAAAAGAAAAAAAATAAAATAAAAGACTCCCTGTCATTAATCACTTTTGCTGCATAAATGTTAGCTAGAAAAACATGAAGGTTAGCAGAATAATATGCAGGAACATATAGCATGAAATTTTCAGCACACTAAACACATGAAGCTAGATATTTCGCAAACTCATATTCATCATGCTTAATGGAAGTCAATATACTAAATCATGCGTATAAATTCAAGAATTCCTATGGCACGCTTACTTGCTATTCTCCACTAATTCTGGATATGCATAAAAGGGATCTTCAGGACTTTGAGGGTTGTAATGTAGGCTTAGGTAGGGGTTGGTAAAGATAGGCATTTAGGCTCATTTTTTTCTGTACCATAAGCTCTTTGGCTTTTCAATTTTTCCCTTTTTCTTTTGATTCTTTTCTTTACTTCAATTCTATCCTTCCCCTCTTTTGTTTTGGGAGAGTGAAGTGTATTATACTAATAGCACCCCAAACTTAGGCTTTTGCCTATTTATTATTACTTTTAGATTGGGGTGAATCAAAATTGTTCACTCTTTTTTTTTGTTTCTTCTTTTTAACACAATGTACTCCACTATTTCATATTTTCACTTATGGCACAATTTGTGGAATATAGGGTGTCAAAGAAGAAGTTTCAAATTTAGGCTCGATAGAGTGACTAGGGATATTTTTAAAGTACAGGATAGAAAAGAATGGTAAGAATTGGCTATCAAAGAAATGCCTGAGTCATCTCCCTAACATGCATATCCTAACTATTTCGCCTCAAATAGCAAACAATCATACACATAAGCATTTATCATTTAGCATGCATAACTCAAGCAAGAAACTCCAAATAGACAGATTCTGTGAGTTTTTGACATATCTAACCTAAGTGTTTAGATAGTTGCTTCAATTCCTTTACATTATTCCACCTTACTTCACTAGGTGTTTCTCGCAACTACAGCATACATGATCTTTGACAGGCAATTATGACTCAAAAAAGAAAATTTTTTGGTGACTCAAAATAAACATAAAACAATTAAAAAGACTTAAATAAAACATAACATGACACAAATAAAACACCCCCAAACTTAAATCACACATTGTCCCCAATGTGTGCAAGACTCAAAGACAATAAAAGAAAATAGGATACTTACAGACTTTGGCTAAAATGGTGGTGGTGGCGGTGGATAATGCATCGACCATTGGTTGAACAGGGAGCTCAACTCTTCATACTGCTGGTGCAGCTGTTGCTGCTCCTGCCTCACTTCTTGTTGCCCTTGTCGCAACTCCTGGTGTCCCTGTCTCAACTCAGTTTGTCCTTGTAACAATGTGCCGAAGTGTTGCATCATCATCCTCTGGTTCTGGAGCACTTGCTCCATCATTGCACCGGAGGTTCTCGCTTACGTGGTTGGCGGTGGCTAGGTCACGCTCATATTGAGCCCCTATTTCGTGCTCATCTTCATCCATGGTTGCCTCTATCGCTTCTTTGTTGGTGGTGCCCTCCATCCGCTCTTTGGGGCTTGGTGCAGGAAAGAGTGCACTATCCCATAGGACACTGGCAGTTGGTTTCTTTCATGAGTATCTGTGGGTAGTTGTGGGACCGCACTCATGTGGCATAGACTGGTAATAAGCGAGCCGTGTCCCAAACCACCTGTTGTCACCAACCTGCTGATTTCTTCGATGCTCTACACTATCTCTTTTCCCACATCAATTATCAGCCCCCTCATAATTCCATAAATCAACTTAATCCTGTCTTACGCACTCGTGAAGTGCGTAGATGGAATCACGCGGCATCGACGAAATACAACCAAGCCTTGGTCGCTTGTTGAATCGCACCTACTCGGTGCTCTAGATCCATTTCTTCCAATCTCAAAAGTCGCTCCAGGTAGGCGATGGTGTTTCAACCAGTATCCCAGTTGATGTTGTCGGTGCTCCTAGACCATGTCCTAAAATGGCTCCGATCACCAATTCCTCCTTCAACATCCACTGTTTTTAGAGTCGCATTTATTGCTTCCGCCGTCACAGGCATATAACTTCCCCTTACAAAGCACCCCCTTTCTGTCCTCTCTGGAAAGTTTGCATAAAATTCCCGCACCATTGTTGTATTCACTGGTTTTATCTTCTCCGGATTGACAAATCTCTTCCACCCCCTTAGCTCTATCATAGCCCGGATGGGCTCATAAATGTCTTCCTCCCCATATGATCCCCTTTGGTAATCCATTCCCTTCTCGAATTACGCACGGTATCCAGCCTTTTGTATCTTTGGAAGGCCTGGTAACTCACAAATCTATTTTCATCGTATTGTGGGGTTGGGGTAGATGTGGATCCTCTTTTCTTTCTGGTGGCCATTTTAAAACAAAATCTGCAGCTTCTAATTTTTGTGGCACAATGTCTCCTACACACTTAACAACTAGCAGCAACAACACCCCCAAACTTCAACAATGCCCACAACCTCCTTTTCTACTCTTTTCTCCAACTTCACAACAAACTTTTCAGTACCCAAACTACTCCAACTACAATACTCTTCCCAACTACTACCTCCTATGACTTCAGTGAAAGGATTCAAGAACAAAGATAGGGATTACCTTTTGATGAGAAGATTCAAGCTTGTTCTTGTTTCAATTGGTGGGTTGAGGCTATGGAATGGAGCTTTGTTGTTTGAGATAGTTAGGGGTTTTTGGGAATTTACGAGTTTAGGTTGTGGTTGGGTTGGATTTGTGGAGGATTTGTGGGAGAGTCTCTGAAATTTCGTGGGTTTTTGGAGAGGGAAGGTTAGGTTTTTGAAGTTGGAATTGGGGAAAATATGATTTTTGGGTGTTTTAAGTTTCGATTCGCCGTCAGGCCATGCGCTTAAACTCAAGGCCTCGCCGGACTTCTGCCGGGCCATCTGATATAGCGCGCGCTAAACTCAGCAAATTTTCGAATGCGCGCGCCTCGCTTCTGGCGCCGGCGCTAAACTTCAGATCTCTTGAGATATTTTGGCGCCGCTCGCTCTGGGCCGCGCGCTACCCGCTCGAAATCCCGCTGCTTTTCTCGACTTCGTCCTCCGGTTTATTTGCCTGTACTTGTCAATCACACAACTACAAGACCCCAAGACCGTGAGACTGTTCTTAGGCAAAATAAAATAAACTAATGACAGAAATTAAAATAACATAATTGAAAACGTTGGGTTGCCTCCCAAGTAGCGCTGTCTTTAACGTCTTTTAGCCGGACGCAAGTTCCTTAGTCTTAATAACCTTGGGGTGGATTAAGCCCCCAACCTATCCATTTCCTCCACATTTGGCGTTTCCTTTTTCTCCTTTTTCTTTTTAGCATTATCGGTAATAGGGAGTTCAGGAACACTTACCTCCTTTAGTGGCATTTCGGCAAACCATGCCTGCTTTCTTGGGCTCATCACTCTGTGGTTGACTTGTAATGGCTCGCATGGGGGTTTGATGGTGCTGATTGCAAAGCACCTACTCATTGGTGGTGGTTCGATGACATGTTTAAACACTTTAAATACCATTTCTTCATTCTCCACCCTTAATGTCAACTCCCCTCTTTCAACATCAATCAAAGCTCTTCCCGTTGCTAGGAACGGCCTCCCTAATATGATAGGGATTTCCGCATCTTCTTCCATATCAAGAATGAGGAAATCTGCAGGGAAGAAAAAATTTCCTACCTTCACAATCACGTCCTCGATCTTGCCTCGTGGATGAACTTTGTCTGTCGGCTAGTTGCGGACTCACGGTGGTTGGTTTAGCCTCTCCAACTCGAATCTTTTGAAAACCGATAAGGCATCGATTTATACTCGCCTAAATCGCATAGAGCTCATTGCACGCCACCGCCCATTGTGCATGGTAGTGTAAAGCTTCCGGGATCCTTTAGCTTTGGTGGCAACTTCTTTTGTAAGATAGCACTACACTCTTACGTTAGTGCTACTATCTCATATTCTGCGGTTTCTTTTTCCCAAGATTTCTTTCATGAACTTGAAATAAGACGCATCTGCTCCAAAGCCTCTATAAAAGGTATGTTGATATGCAACTTCTGAATACCTCCAAGAATTTGGAAAATTGTTTATCGACCGCCTTTCTTTGTAATCTCTGGGAAATGAATCTTTCGTATACTCCTTCTCGGAGTTTTCTATCACTGGGCTAGTTCACCACCTTCTCTTTTCTAACTCGTTTCTTCTCAACTATTGGTGAGGTGGTGTTGCTCCAATTGTCTTCCACTTCTCAATCGCATCGCTTACATTGCTCCTGATTTACCTCGGTATTGCTTGGCAATGCCCTCGTGGCACGATGTTTGCTGCTTTGCCGTTTCTACTGTGTTTCCAAGTTTCAACGAGGATCTAGCTTCATAAAGCTGCGTTGGCAAGTCTTGCCATAGCCGCTTTAAGCTCATCTGGTTTTTCACGACAGTGCATTGAATCGCTGAGTGTGGGGCTTGAATAAAAGGCGCTGATTCTCGGTTCTCGTTCGCATCGACCCTGTATTGGTTCTTGCCGTTCGATATCGATTCTGCCGCCCTAATCGGTTCTGCTACCCACGATATTGATTCTGCCCCGATCTCCTTTCCATGAGAAATTTGGGTGATTCCTCCACCGGATTATAAGTGTTTGAGTAGGGGTTGTTCTGTTGCCTCTGGTAATTGCTTACCGCTGACACTCTGCTGTTCCATTGGTATATTGTTGGGATCGTGAAGGGCATCTATCAAATGTATGTGGGCCACCACATATCTCATGACTTTAGGCATGCATGCGCGTTCACCGACATTTGTATGTTCTTTGCCGCAATTGTTTCGCTAGAAGGGCCACTGGGCATTCAAGGCAAAGAATAGCATCTATCTCGTGGACTCGCGCTTCTTCTCCCACTTGTCGCCTCTTCGATACATGGTTGTTAGTAGCCATATCTTCTAATAACTCATGAGCATCGTGGGTTGTTTTCCTCATGAATGCTCCCACTGCATCTATGATGGTCTGGTTGTCTTTGCTCACCCGTTGTAGAAGATGTGGACCAAGTTCCACAACTCAATGCAATGGTGTGGGCACTTTCTTTGTAGATCCTTGAACCTTTCCCACGCCATATAAAGACTCTCCATCAGCTTGGTAGAAGTTGTTCAACTCCCCTCTCAGTTTTGCTGCTTTACAAGGCGGAAAGAACTTGGCTAGGAATTTCTGTGCCAGCTCGTGCCATGTGAATATCGAATCGGCTGGCAGGGAATTCAACCATACTTTTGCTCTATCCCTGAGTGAGAAGGGAAAGAGCCTCAACCTGACGGCATCATCGAACGCCGTTATATATCGAAAGTGGCACATAGCTCCAAGAAATTAGCTATGCGTGCATGTGATCCTCAGATGGCGATCCTCCGAATTGCGGTGTGTTGTACCATGCTCAAAATTGCTGGTTTTATCTCGAAGTTGTTGGCTCTGTGCGGGAGCCTAATGCATGTTGTGCTCCATTCACTCTTGGCGACATAATCTCCCAAACTTCTTTCGGTGGATTCGGACTCTATCCTCCACATCTATTGGCACTTGATGAGGATCTTCTGGGTTAGGTTGATTTTCACCTAACCCTTCTCTCATCCTGTTATTGTTTAGATTACCGTCCATCTCTATCAAAGTTGCAACCCGTTGATTCTTTCTGTTCTGTTTGCAGGTTTTCTCGATCTCTGGATTGAAGGGAACAAGAGTGTCTGCTCCTCTTCTCCTTCGCATAAACTGATTGTCTGAAATAGATCAAAAACAGAAAACAAATCACGGCAACCTGATTTTCCGAAAAATAGCGAAAAACGTAAAAATTTAAAATAAAAATTAAAGACCAAATTAGAAATTAAAAATAGATAATTTTGATATTGAACTATGCCTAATCCCCGGCAACGGCGCCAAAAACTTGATGCGCGATTAGATGCACACACTTTTAAACGCAAGTGCACGTTATCGTATCAAGTAGTATAGTCTTAGATAAGACCGAATATCGTCCTCTAGGATTAGGGTTCAAGTACCAACTATCTATTTTCTAGTATCTATTTGGTGAATTAATGATTGATTGTTTTGTTTATAACTAAGAATTATTAAAGACAAGTAAATATAAAGAATTACTTCAGATGTGATGAGAATAGGGCTTCTATGTATCCTCACTATCCGCTTATGCTACTTACTAATGCATTACTTATGGTATTCTTCTTTTGGAGAAAGCAGGTTTACGAAATCGTTTTATACTCCCGTTAGGGTTATATAAACACTCAACCCCAGTATTGTTCCTTACCTAACTTTCGCTGATAAGGGTAACTCTATAGGAGGATTAAGAACAAAAACCTAGTTGACCGTCACGCACAATGCGCAAAATTAGGGTTGTTAAGCCTCTCATCAACGCTACAAAACTAATTGAGGTATTTTCATCCCCAATTCAAGCCTGTCTACCCAACTTACAAGATATTCACAATCCCCTTTTCGTAACTGATTAGAAATCATACAGTGATAACTAGTTGTCAATTAGCTACCAAGAATTCAACTCAATTATTGGATAGATCTCTCAATAAGAAAAATAACCATAATCATGCATTAATTTATAACATAAGTTTCAAGAAGTTCAACATAGAAAGCCCTATAGGAGAATTAGTTCCTAGCCATAAAGATGACAAGAACTAATTCCAAGTTCATCATGCAAAAACTGAATTAAAGAAAAGAAAAAGGAAAGAAATTACTAAGTTTAGGTCTCCAATCTCCTAGCAAGAAAATCTTGTGTTGTAAAGAAAGGGAACCTCAAAAACTGCCTAGGGTTCTCCTTATATAGGTTTAAAAACGCCTCCTTCTTTTCCCTGCAGGCCTGGCCCAAAAATCCGTCAAAAGACCTAATTTTTCCGCGTGGCGCGCCTGCAGATAGGCGCCGCGGCGCCGGAAGTTCTGCAATCCGTCGGGTGTTTTGGCGCCGCGGCCTCGCTATTCTGTGCGAGCGGCGCCGCCCAGTCTTCTGAGGCGCGCTGAAGGTTCGTCCTCATGGATAGTGGGCGCCGCGTTTTTAGCGCGCGCGCTGGATCTTCGCGCTTCTCGAATGATGGGCGCCGCCGCTTCGATTGCAGGAAGCGCCGCGGCGCTGGTCTGGATTTTAGCCTTGTTCGCCACTTTCTCTGTTTTCATCTCTGGCATCTCCTCTTTTGCCCTCTTTTTGCTTCTTTTTCGCCATTTGGCCATTTCAACCACTTTGACTCAATAGAAAGAAAAACTATCCTAATACGACACTTATATGTGCAAAATGGGACAAAAGACTAACTAAAACAGACTCAAAAGGTGTATACAAAATACAACGATCAGTATCCCTTTTGTCAAAAGGTCTACCATATTCTCCTTTGATTAGTAATCAAAGAAGTGTTACCCGTGAAGATCAACTGCCATACGGTCTTATGTCTGCGACATACATGTACAGACACCGTCATTCGTGCCTTTACAATGTATAACTGACGTAGGCACGAGTTACTCCCAGTAAGGGACGTCCTCTAAGAGGTCGTGAAGTTACTCAACTTCTTATCACGCTTTGTGCAAAACGATAACCTTCAATTCCATTATGAATCATCCGATGCAAGTTTTGCTTAGAGAATTTTCCTAAGACACACCGTGCACATTGGTGTTCTTCAGGTCTTATATCCAGTTTGCATTATTTTTTGTTGTTCCAAAACCACTGGACATCCAGAATACCTTAATTTATAGATAAGCGAATAATTCAGATGTCGTCACATCCGATTTAACGCCTTCTGTTGATCATTTCCAGAATCACGAGTGAACCTTAGTTCAACTGATCTTCTTTTATGAACTAATACCATGTCAATTGCAGTGTGACCTGAGCATATCCCTACCTGTTACACCTCGTAAGCTAGACGAGGGTTAAGAACGTCATTAGGAATAAAGATCCGAATTTAGGAAAGTAAGTATATTTTTACGTATTAATACGTAATAATTTAGGTTACAACGAGGGGATCAATGGAAATGGAAAAGGATAGTCATATATATATTCTCGTTAAGAATACGAGACCTTATGGAATGTCCGGGAATTTAAGGAAACGGAAAGCAAGATTTAAAGAAATAGACTAAGGTTTACTACTTGGGGGATTTATTTAGCCTAATAATCACCTAGAGGGTTAAAGTGTAAAAAAAAGGGACCTAAATGCATTTCTTTAAAATAATTACAAATCTGAAAATTTAGACTTAAAATGCCCTAACAATTCATTTTCCTCTTCAACACAAAAATCAAAACCCCTCTTCTTTTCTTTCCCTAGCTTGATCGAAAAACACCCCCCTTTGCAAGAGAAAAATCCAAGCTTTTACTCCACTTTGTTAGACCAATTATCCTACACAAGTAAGTCAAGAACTAGAGCAATTCTAGCACCCGAAAACAGTGGGTTCGGTCACCCCACTGCTGCCGATTTTGGAGAAGTTTTTTAAGAGTTTTAGGTAAGTTTTAGCATGGTAAGCATGTTTAAATGATGGGTTAACATTGTGGAATTGTTGCATGGCAATTTGGAGTTGAAAAAGTGAAATATTAGTGAAGAAAAAATTATTAAACAACGGGAAAAGTGGGCTGGACAGTGAGCAGATTTTCGGGACTGTTTTGGACGAATTCGATGTATAAAATTCTTCTTTTTATAGTTTAAATGAAATTTCATGTTGTTGTAATTGAAGATATGAATTGGTGTTAAGATGGAATTGGAAATATGAAATGCATGTGATTGTATTGAGATATACACGCTGATTGGAACTGTTTTGTATACATTAAGTTTGATTGTTGTATTGTAATATGGTTACTAATTGCATGATGAACTTGAAAGGAAATCTTGATAGTGTAAAGTTGTAATTGTTATATGGAATTAGTTAAATACGAATTGGGTATAAAGAGTTAAAAGAAGAGCCAAGGCAATGTATTTTTGAACCATAACATTTAAGGAATTGTCGGACCTCGTCGTCGCGACTTAAGGACTGTTTAGGGGCTGATTTGGTGGTGTAATAATGCTGGAAATTTCATCGAGAATATGCATAAACAATATGGTAATTGCTTACGCAAGTCCTAAAGGAATCAAAGTATAAGAAAGTGTAGAAAAGCTTCGTATTTCCCTCTCATTGTTAACTAAAGTGTGAGTTGTTCTCATGGACTATTCTTTAATACGGATTAAGGGTTGGAATGACATGAAATAAATGTATAAATTCCCTTGGTTATTGAAGTTGATAAATTGAATGTTTATATAATTTTGACTACATATGGAAATGGTAGTGGTTATTAGTTAATTTGGATCATTGGGTTGATTTGAATTGTTGGATTAAATTGGATTATTGGTTGGATTTGAATTGTTGAATTGAATTGGATTATTGGTTGGATTTGAATTGTTGGTTGATTTGGATTATTGGTAAAATTGTGGATACACACATAAACAAAAGAAATGCTGCCCAATTTTTTATAGGAATAAGGGAATCATTATTCATATAACTTACATTAGAAATCATGGAATTGACGAGCGTATCATTCCTTATTATAGGTTGAAGTACTAGACGAGGCATACCTTAATATTGAGTTGAGTAGTTCACCTTAGAGGTATGTAAAACTCTTCCTTCCTTTTGGCATGATTTTAATGAAAGTACGGCGGACGTACGTAATTCCTATAAGTTCAGTTTTAAAGGATAATTGTTGATTAGTGTCGATGATTTTCAGTAAAAGAGTTTATTATGATGATATTATCGAGAGTCCAAGATGATTTTTAATTGCATATTGTTGCTCATGATATCTAATCGTGCTAAGTATTATTGTTTCACTTCACCGAGTCCCGGACCGGATCATGTTCGTGCGCAGCTTTAGATAATTCATCGAGTCCCTCACTAGAGGGCCGATACACGTTATATACATATATACAGATTTTATCGAGTCCCTCCATAGAGGGGCGAGACATAATATGCGCACATAAACAGACTTCCATCGAGTCCCTCACTAGAGGGCCGAGACATGTTATACAGATTGATATACAAACATAGACATAATGACAATATGAGCAAGCATTCATGATTTCTAATATGACTCTCATTTTTGTTAAGCTTGATGACTCTCTATCTTTACTTGACACGGTTGTAATTTCATTTTCAGTATTTCATGTTTTATACACTCAGTACATGATTTCGTACTGACCCCCCTTTCCTCGAAGCTGCGTTAAATGCCGCGCAGTTCAGTGTTCAGATAGGTGACCCTCCAGTTTAGGGCTTCTGTACAGCAGTTGGAGAGCTCATTTGTTCCGGAGCCAGTTAGTTTGGTACAGATCTTCATCTTTCAGACTTATGCATATTTTGGGCACGACAGGGCCCTGTCCCGTCATATGTCAGTATCGCACTCTTAGAGGTATGTAGACAGTTGTGGGTTGGACGTTTGTACCTTGTTTTAGGTTGTAGTGTTGTTGTACTCTGTGTTGGGGCGTTCCCGGTTATTCCTGTTGGTATCTGGTGGTAGCCTTGCCGGCTTGATTATTTTGACTATTCCTTTGTGTATATAATGTTGGTTGGTGGCAGCCTAGTCGGCTAGCCTGTTTTGTTTGTTATTCTGTTATTGATTTGGCAGCCTTGTTGGCTCGCCCATTTTGGGGAGATATTGTAAAAACAGCGTTGTGCTGCCGAAATTTCTATAGATTTCGATAGTAAATGGATTAAGAATGACAGGTCAGTAATGACGTCCAATCAGGACGTTTAGTCGCGGCCCGTCGGGTCGGGTCGTGACAAAAGTTGTATCAGAGCAGTTAGTCCTCGGAATGTCTACAGACCGTGTCTAGTAGAATCTTGTGTATGGGTATGTTGTGCACCATACTTATACACAGGAGGCTGCCATACATTTAAGATTAGTTTCTACTCTTTCATATCTTAGATCGTGCTATAGAGCTGTGTTATTAGGACGATCCTTTTTCTTATAGTTTACTTTGTTTACAGCTATGCCTCCGAGGAAGACGCCCGTGGCCCAGAAGGGCAAATCTATAGTAGGGGATTCTAGTCGGATACGGAGAGCTACCAGGTCTCGCATGCGGTCACGTGCGAGTGTGCCCCATCGAGTTACGCCTCGTCACGATTCGCAGGCTCCTCTCGGGCAACATCACCCGTATCCGAGGCTCGATGCACGAGCCTTGATTCTTGGCGAGGGCACAGGATGGGGATTTAAGAGAGACAGTCCAGTTATTGGCAAAGATAGTGGCGGGACATGTTCATAGGCAAGAGCCGACGGTTAACCCCATGGCAAACAGTTTGAGGGTTAGAGATTTCCTGAGTTGCAGTCCGCCAGAGCTTTACGGGGCAAGGCCCAAGGATGATCCTCATGAGTTCATCCGCCAGACGCAGAGGACACTGAGGGTGATCAGGGCCTCATAGACTGAGTCAGTTATATTGGCCTCATACCGGTTGCGCGATATAGCAATCAACTGGTTTGAGTCCTGGGAGTTGTCTAGGGGCGAAGGTGTTCCTTCAGCAGTATGGGATGAGTTTTCAGAGGCATTCCTTGGCCACTTTCTGCCTCCAGAGATGAGACGGGAAAGAGTCGACAAGTTTCTACAGTTGCGACAGAATGGGAGGACGGTTAGAGAGTATAGCTTGGAGTTTGACTCCTTGGCTCGGTACGCACCTACTATGGTAGCAGATATGGCAGATAGGGTACACCGTTACATGATGGGGTTAGACCACTATCTTATTAATGGGTGCATGACAGCAGCGCTTCAGCCGAGCATGGATATTGCTCGTATTCAGGTATTTGCGCAGAGAATCGAGGAGCGGTACAAAGGGAGACTGTTGGATAGAGACCATGGTAGGAGCCAGCATAAGAGGCGGATCGGTGGGTTTTGGGTGATTTCGGCGGGCGGCCTCGTGACATACCAAGTATTCCTCCCAGCCAGCTCAGAGTGCTCCCTCATAGTCTTCTGGTAGGCGATTTGTTGCGGGGTATTCGGGGAGTGGTCGGGCTCCGGACAGCGAGATCACGGATCTGCGGGGTTACAGTCGATGGAGGCCATTTTGCCTCGATGTTAGTCTGTGGCGTCATCCGGGGGAGTGTCGTATTGATACTGGTACTTGTTTTTCCTGCGGCCGCCAGGGCCATCTGATGAGAGAATGTCCCTTTAGAGTTGGTTCGGGGGGTATGGCTCAGCCTACGGGTTCTGTTGCGGGTTCGTCGTCCACAGCTATGCGCCCCGTGGACGGTACTCGAGCACGGTGGCGGGGTAGAGGTCGTGGCAGAGGTTCTAGTTCTAGCGGTCCTTCGAACCACATTTATGCCATGGCGATGAAGCGCGACCGAGGCGTCGCGGATGTTGTCACAGGTACATTATCAGTCTTTTTCTATGATGTGTATGCTTTGATTGATCCAGGTTCCGTCTTGTCCTATATATCCCCTCTTGTTTCTAGTAGAATAGGGATAGAACCTGAGCCGATAGAACCATTTGAGGTAGCTACACCGGTAGGAGATTCGGTTATAGCTAAACATGTGTACAAGAATTGCTCGGTGGTGATATATAGCCGTCGTACCTTAGCAGATTTGATAGAATTGGATATGACCGACTTCGACGTTATTATGGGTATGGATTGGTTGGCTTCTTGTTTTGCCAGCGTTGATTGTCGAGAGAAGTTGGTTCGATTCCAGTTTCCAGACAAGCCGGTTATAGAATGGAAAGGGAATACTGCATCGCCGAGGGGTAAGTAAGTATATTCTTACGTATTAATACGTAATAATTTAGGTTACAACGAGGGGATCAATGGAAATGGAAAAGGATAGTCATATATATATTCTCGTTAAGAATACGAGACCTTATGGAATGTCCGGGAATTTAAGGAAACGGAAAGTAAGATTTAAAGGAATAGACTAAGGTTTACTACTTGGAGGATTTATTTAGCCTAATAAGCACCTATAGGGTTAAAGTGTAAAAAAAGGGACCTAAATGCATTTCTTTAAAATAATTACAAATCTGAAAATTTAGACTTAAAATGCCCTAACAATTCATTTTCCTCTTCAACACAAAAATCAAAACCCCTCTTCTTTTCTTTCCCTAGCTTGATCGAAAAACACCCCCCTTTGCAAGAGAAAAATCCAAGCTTTTACTCCACTTTGTTAGACCAATTATCCTACACAAGTAAGTCAAGAACTAGAGCAATTCTAGCACCTGAAAACAGTGGGTTCGGCCACCCCACTACTGCCGATTTTGGAGCAGTTTTTTAAGAGTTTTAGGTAAGTTTTAGCATGGTAAGCATGTTTAAATGATGGGTTAACATTGTGGGATTGTTGCATGGAAATTTGGAGTTGAAAAGGTGATAGATTAGTGAAGAAAAATCGATTAAACAACGGGAAAAGTGGGTTGGGCAGTGAGCAGATTTTCGAGACTGTTTTGGACGAATTCGATGTATAAAATTCTTGTTTTTATAGTTTAAATGAAATTGCATGTTGTTGTAATTGAAGATATGAATTGGTGTTAAGATGAAATTGAAAATTTGAAATGCATGTGATTGTATTGAGATATATACGCCGATTGGAACTGTTTTGTATACATTAAGTTTGATTGTTGTATTGTAATATGGTTACTAATTGCATGATGAACTTGAAAGGAAATCTTGATAGTGTAAAGTTGTAATTGTTATATGGAATTAGTGAAATACGAATTGGGTATAAAGAGTTAAAAGAAGAGTCAAGAAAATGTGTTTTTGAACCATAACATTTAAGGAATTGTCGGACCTCGTCGTCGCGACTTAAGGACTGTTTAGGGGCTGATTTGGTGGTGTAATAATGCTGGAAATTTCATCGAGAATATGCATAAACAATGTGGTAATTGCTTACGCAAGTCCTAAAAGAATCAAAGTATAAGAAAGTGTAGAAAAGCTTCGCATTTCCCTCTCATTGTTAACTAAAGTGTGAGTTGTTCTCATGGACTATTCTTTAATACGGATTAAGGGTTGGAATGACATGAAATAAATGTATAAATTCCCTTGGTTATTGAAGTTGATAAATTGAATGTTTAAATAATTTTGACTACATATGAAAATGGTAGTGGTTATTAGTTAATTTGGATCATTGGGTTGATTTGGATTGTTGGATTGAATTGGATTATTGGTTGGATTTGAATTGTTGAATTGAATTGGATTATTGGTTGGATTTGAATTGTTGGTTGATTTGGATTATTGGTAAAATTGTGGATACGCACATAAACAAAGGAAATGCTGCCCAAATTTTATAGGAATAAGGGAGTCATTATTCATATAACTTACATTAGAAATCATGGAATTGACGAGTGTATCATTCCTTATTATAGGTTGAAGTATTAGACGAGGCATACCTTAATATTGAGTTGAGTAGTTCGCCTAAGAGGTATGTAAAACTCTTCCTTCCTTCCTTTTGGCATGATTTTAATGAAAGTACGGCGGGCGTACGTAATTCCTATAAGTTCAGTTTTGTCACGCCCCGAACCCCGGGCCCGTGACTGGTGCCCTACCTGGGCACCCTTCTACCTAAATGACACAAGTAATCTGCGGAACTAAATAACACCTCATCTTTAAAAAAAAAAACCAACGAACATGCAAGGACAAAGCCGACAAGTATTATATATATATATATATATATATATATATATATATATATATATGTATATATATATATATATATATATATATATATATATATATATACATATATATATATATATATATATATATATATATATATAATCAAAAAGCATTACACTGTACACGAGTCCAATCACACATATGAATACATACCTCTAAGAGTTTTACTGAACTATGACGGGACAAGATCCTGTCGTACTCATAACTGTACAAAAGTCTGTAATGAAGGATCTATACCAAAATGATAAGCTCCCGAACAAATGGAGCTGTCCAAAAACTCTGAGCAAGGATCCTACACTTGCAGATCACCAAACTGCGTACCTAAACCTGCGGCATGAACGCAGGAGAAAGGGGTCGACAAAAGAATGTACCAAGTATATGAAACAATAAATGCGTAAAGGAGATCACACAGTCCAAATATAACAGGAAGCAAGTATGATAACTCAAAACAACAGCACACTGAACCTTGCAAACATGAGAGTAATGCAATCATCTTTACCTTTTAAGTTATGTTTTTAACAATGAGACTAACTGTTCCACTTTAAGTCATGAACACACTGCACCCTTTCATTAATGAAATTACTACCGTTTCAAAACATGAAGGTCGTGCGGTGCGAGTCATCCACATCCGAATTATTATGCAACCTATCATAGGACTATTTCACCCGCAAGAGACTATTTCACCCGCATAGGTCATGTGGACCCGCAATGAGCATCGGTACACGATACTCGCATCACGGATAGCTAGTCCATGGATTTTATCCCTGGATTTGAACCCGCCCGAGTCTTTCCGACCCACCGTGAGTGTGTACCACTCACACCATGGGAGCTACTCCATGATATCTCTTGAACCATGTTGCCGACCCTTTATGGAGGGACGCGGAAATGTGGAAATACGACACTTGCACGAATGTCTATATGAGTAACCCATATGCAAGAAAACCATCCTTGACCCTTATTTATAAAATGAATAAACCATCATTTTAGCAAACCAAGACAATACCATGCCTTTCCTTCTTACACAAACCAAGACAATACCATGCCTTTCCTTTTTTAACAAACCAAGACAATTACCATTTAAGCAAGCCAAAGTACTATCAAGGCACAAATAGAATAATTCTCATTTAAGCAAGCCAAAGTACTATCAAGGCACAATTAGAATAATTCTCATTTAAGCAAGCCAAAGTACTATCAAGGCACAAATATAATAATTCTCATTTAAGCAAGCCAAAGTACTATCAAGGCACAAATAGAACAATTCTCATTTAAGCAAGCCAAAGTACTATCAAGGCACAATTAGAATAATTCTCATTTAAGCAAGCCAAAGTACTACGTACGTCCGCCGCACGTTCTTTACCTTTTTCATAAAATCCGAAGGCCCTAGCCTTGCAACATCAAGTTACATATTCTTCAAATTAAGTGGCTTACACTCTTTATACTCTAGTCACTTCTTTTATGTACTATAATGAAGCCAAATTCATTTATGATCCTTAATACACTAACACTCGTAGTATCAAGCCACTTCTATTTTTCAAATCAAACTACACTTTTAGAAATTCAATTCAAGGTTTTGAAATCAAGTAGTTTCTACTTTTAAATCCCAAATAACTCATGCCTTTAAATCATGTCATTTATCCTCTTTTAAATCAATCAAGTAAATCACTCATTTGACTCCCCTAAAGCCGTTATAACTAACTTCTCATAAAGCCATTATAACAACCTTTAGGTTTTGGAACTAAGGCATTATCTAAGATATTAGGAACCACTTCCTTTTTAAGACTCTAAGTACTTCAAGTAAAACAACTTTCACTTTTGAAAATCCAATTATTATCAAGGGAATGGATTATAACAACTTCTATTTTAAACATCCAAAGTACAATCAAGGAAGTATATAGAACAACTTCTATATTAGGCAATCCAAGTACAATCACGAAAGAGATCATCTAAGGAGTAGGATTTACTCACTTTATAACAAGGAATCATGCTAGAAGAAGAGGAGATAGTTCACATACCTTTTCGGCTTAATCCATACGCTAAGTCGAATACGCCGCACGTAGAATTGTCAACCTATAATGATCACAACACGCTTCTAGTTTCTAACGTAAAATGATACTAAGTATAAGGTCTCTTGTTCTACGGAAAATTGGGCAGCATTTCCTTTGTTTCTATGTACTTTTTCACCTTTTTCCAAGGCCCGAAATCAACAACCAAATCGTCACATTTGAGGCACAACCAACAGCTAACCAAAGGGTATTACACGCCTAACAGGACGTGTAAAATTCTGCCCCACAATTCATATAAAACAGTCCAATATTTTTAAGGGCATTCGACCACAACAACAACAAATCCTAAGTCCTTCTCCTTAATTCCTTTTCAATCCAAGTTGTTAAGTCTAACATGTCATATAGTCACAACTAGTTGTAACAATTATAATCCCTTATTTAGCTAGCATGCGACGATTGTAACTAACGACCAATTTGAATTACAATTTCAAGGGCTAAACATGCTAGTTTCGGATTTGCTTCCAAATATTCCATAACACTTATCAATCTCCATTATATATCTCATGCTTGCTAATATATAAAACTACAATAACATGTAATCTTTAATCACTAAGACGACAAGATTGTTACCTTGATAAGCACAAAAATAACTCCAAGATTCAAAGTCGCTCCTTAGCAACTTAAATCCTTTCCTTCACGCTCCAATCCGTTATTTGAAGCCCTTAGAAGTTCATAAACAACTTTCCTTCAATTTCCAATCAAAACTTATAAAAACAACTTAGGTTTTCATCTTGCGACTTATGTAAAAACGTAGCTTTTCTGGGATCTATGTATTGAGATATCCTTATAATACCACTAGGAACCTTGGGTTTAAGTATTGTGAATTACGAATAACAAACGAATTTTTTTTTGTGTGAGGGAGATGCTATTGCCGAGAGCTCAAGAATGAGCAAGAACAATGTGAAATTTTTCTAAGTGTTGTGAGCTTGTCTTGCAACTAGTGTAGTAATATACTACTTTCAAGGGCCAAGATTAAAACACTTGTGTGGCTAGGATGAAGAAAATTAAATATCTTGTGTCAACTTGACTAGTTGACTTGGTCAATTATCTCAAGCTTGATCATCCACTAGACTACTTAACCTTTGTCACTTGACCACTTAACCTTGGTCCAAATTTCGACCAAGCCCATGTGGGGGTGACACGTGTCGCCCTCTCATTCGTTATAACATTTCGTTTCCCGGCATTTCCATAATTTCGATAAATTCTACAAGTCTCAAATCTTAAAGTCCTGTTTTCTTACGTACGTTCTTATATACATGTCCTGGAATTTCAGGGTGTAACATTCTTCCCCCTTAGAAACATTCATTCCCGAATGTTCTTAGTCGGTCTCAAGCTATACAAACTCCGGCATAGTCTCTTTACTATGTCTATCACTCAATACTCCACAAGACCAATGATGCCACACACGGCCATCATATACCATATGTATATATACATATCAATGAACCTTCCATCCGCGGTCCCTTCTCACAAAACTCGAAGGTTACAGTCTTTTCAAAAACGGGATCTTTAGAGGTTCCTTTCTTTTTCCCGTAAAAAGGGATGGCCCTATCATATTCTAAGTCATGGGACTAACACTATCTGAACCCTTTAGTCGGTCTCCCACTCAGCTAACTGATGTTTTCCCTTGTGATACTTCCCTTCTATGTCTCACTTAGTCAAATTACTAGTTGGGGCATGATCCTATAATCTGCCTAGCTTAGTTTACTAATCGGTGTAAACTCTAATACTAGTAGCATCTCAATCACGAGCACCTATGGACAGTGTTACTGAATCTAAGGCGTGTGTATCATCACAATTAACTTCCACTCATGGCTTAAAAAGGATTCTCTTTACGCACCTTCATTACTCATAATTATAACCATTTTAGTGAACCCATGCTCTTTTCGAAAAAATATATATTTTATGTACATGTTTTCTAGAATTGATCTAATAATAGTATTTGTGAAGGAAGCTTGGAGTAACTGGTAAAGTTGATGTCATGTGACCAGGAGGTCATGAGTTCAAGCCGTGGAAACAACCTCTTGCAGAAATGTGACGTAAGGTTGCGTACAATAGACGGTCCAGTCATTTTCCGAGCCCCGCGCCGTACAACGGGAGCTTAATGCACCGGACTGCCATTTTTATCTAATATTATCTGAAGGCACTCATGCTACTAAAAGGCTTAATGGTGCACTTGATTAAAAATGGACTTATTTGTGAGTACAAACTCATTTCGGATGTACGAGAATAGTAAACTACTATTACAAGTGCTAGGAAAGGATAATCAATTATGTATTACAATAAATTTGATGCCAATAAGAATTGAGGCAATAATTGTGTTTTGTGGTCTTGATCTTTATACTTGCATTCATCTTGAATCTTCCGCCTTTGATCTTCTTTCAGTTTCAGCAAGCTTCTTGAATCTTGTTAACCTGATACTAATAGACACTAAATTTGGGTTGATGAGTCGAATGATTTTTCAATTTTTCCTTAAGACAATATTGTCCGTATACATGTTTTGTACGGATTATTTGCTACTTGTCTCCCAAGATAAAACAACAGAGAAACATCACTTGTGCAAAGCAAACAGAAGTGATCCTGGCGAAGAAAACAAACACGAAACGATTGCTAAAGAATGGAAAAGAAGAACTTGTCTTTTTCAGTGTTTTGCTCACTGTTTTGTATGTTCTATATATTGTACTCTTGTGTTCTCAAATCTGAAAATAAGGTATGAATTTATAGTGTTTTAGGAGGAGGAGAGGTGTTAAAGGGCCATTAAGGGGTTGTTTAATAGGCACAATGCAGAACGTTTCGGTATTGTTAATGCCATCAATTCTATGATTTTCCCGTTACTGAAAGCTTACTGGACATTTAGCGCCGCGATGCTGGTCATGAGGCGCCATGGCTCCTGTAGAAATTGTCTTCCAGAAACTTCAGGGACCAAACTGTAAATATAACCGAGTTTAGGGTCCCAAAAGAATAATATCAGAAGAAGCCCAACAGAGCGCAACTCGCGACCCACGAACCGGGCAGGTGGTGGCGCGCGTGTGGGCCTAGTCTCAAACTCTAGCACACCTAGGTCCTCCCTCCTTTAAACACATGAGTTATCCCTTTGGGTCCCAATCCCTTATTCAATTTAGAGACTTATAACATGAACAATTCTTCCTTTTCCCACCGATGTGGTAGATTTGTCCCACACCACTCTTCCATGTCTCAAACACCTTACTTTGTGAACCAATATCTATTCCATTTCTCAATGGAATTTGACGATCCTTGGCCCTACGGTCATCTGATCACTTAGTAGATTATGCACGTGTGAAGAATCAGAGTCTCCAATATGTGGAACCATGATGTTTAAGTCATTGAAGATGGGCGGACCCAACCTCCATCAAAAAAAAATTTCCAACATTATTTACCAAAAGGAACAATGATCAATTCTCACTTAATGCATGATTTAGTCATTCCTTTAGCCGTGCACCTATATTCTTAAAATCCTAGATACGCATCTGAGTAAAATTATGTGTGTTCATACATATTACGACAAATTATTACAAATTCAAGGTCATTTTGGAAGAAATAAAACCTCTAAATGACACAAAGTTTACATCTATAAGTTTCAAAATACAAAACCCGAATAAGAATTCCTTCCATAAAAATTGAAAAATGCATGGGAACGTAGGATTCATGAAATTGAACTTAAAAACTAATGGAAAAACTAGAGACTTACACATTGAAAATTTTAATGTGACAAGATATGTAGCCTAGAAAATCTTCAAGCTCCAATTATAAGTGGATCAATTCGAGAATTGTGAAAGGGATTGGAGAAGGAAGACCAGAAAATAATACCCGAAAATTCTCTATTGAAATTTTGTATTTTCATATTTTTGTACATATATAAAAGTCGATATATTAACTATTAAGAGTGTGTCTATGTTTCTTTGTGAATATCGTCACGGTAAAATTTAATAAAAAGGGCAGCACGGGCGCGGGTGCGTGAATAACCGGACCACAAGGATCTATTGTACGCAGTCTTACCTTGCATTTTCGTCAATATATATTTCAAATAACACAAAATGTGTTTTAATATTAAAGGGCAGTCTGGTGCACTAATTTTCCATTATACGCGGGGTCCGAAAAATATCAGACCATAAATGTCTATTATACGCGACATTATCTTACATGTCTGAAAGGGCCGGACCACAAACCTCTTTAGTGCGGATAAGTATTTACAAATAGATTGCCATGCCCAAAGATTTTTCTGCAAAAGCTTTGAAGTTTGTACTGATGATGAGGAATTGAATAAACCAACTAAACAGTGTCATAAATTGCTACTTACTCAAAAAGATAAAGGCTACGTATCAGTCTCAGAAGGATATCGTTTTTTATTTATTTTGTTACATCTTAAAGGATCAAATGTGATCGAAAACTTTTCTATTTCCTCATATGCCCTTTATATTCAGGTTGAAGTTAGATCAAGGGTAAGTCCAAGAAGAATTGGGCCAGACGCAGCAGAGCGACGACCGGGGAGCGGGTTCCCCACTGGAAGGGGGACAGGAGACGGTTCATGCAAGCTTTATTCGTAGTAAAATAGGATTTGGGGAACGGTTCTACTGAAAATTAGATATTCCTTCTATTTCATTTTATGCGTCCAGTTTGAATAAGTATGATTTTTAAAAATGTAGATAAGACTTCAATTCTTGTTATTCTAAGTCAAATGTGTGTGTAGCATATCTGAAGTGTCATTTGAATCTTGAGTTTTTAGACATGCCATTGTTATAGTAAGACAATGCTATTAAATGTAAAATAAAATGAGATTATTGGGATTTATAAATATAAATGTGACATATTTGTTCAGTAAAAAAGTCAAAAGCGCTCTAAACGTATGGAAATGACTTAAATTTGCCCTTCCACCTACTGCAGGGGCGGATTCAGAATATTAAGTGGAAATTCTCGAAAATTTATACTAGATAGCCGAATCCTATATTTATATTGAGAATCCATTAATTATAAAAAAAAAATACTAGTTGGAAATGCATTACTAAAATTAGTTGTTGACTCAACAACAACAAAGGACCCTGTTTTAGTGCTCACATTCACGCGGAATTGATTCTGCTTGGAGTCTTTTTGTTCTATTATTATTGCATGTTCCTTACATCTCAAATTATTTGTCGCTTTTCATTTACACGTTCATTAAGAAATATTAATTAAGAGGGATATTTGACCTATTTTATTCTTTTTTATATTTAAATTATAATCTCTAACCATTACATGTTTACTCTATTTATGTGTCTAATGACAAATAGTAAATTGAAAAAAAAAATTAATTATGTCTTGAACTTCTAAAACGACAAATAATTTGAGATAATTTTTACTTTTTAGTAATCACGATAAATAATTTGAGACGGAAGACGTATTAGTTTATTTTTACGAGCTTAAAATTCTGGACTCTTACCTATTAAATCCTGTTTGTCCTTAACATTATTTTCGGGTTAAAAATATATCTCATTTCATTTATTGGACCTAAATTGCCTTTAACATTATTTTTCAAATAAAAAATGAGGAGAGTACTTCTTATCAAATAGCATATCGGTATGAGCAATTCCTTTTTATCATAAAAATACACTACTCCAGACGATTGGTAGCTCCCATATTTATCGTGTTTATTACATTAAAGTATTCTATAGACGGGAAGTCTAATTTAATATATATAAGTATAAAAAATGAGATGAAAATGTAAACGAATGGGAATTAAACTATACATCAGTTTAATCTCAATATGGTTTCACATTAAACGAGTTTTCTTTAAAATATCCATGAGGAGGGCTGCACAACAGAGTAAAACCGGATCGAACCGACCCGGACCGGACCGGACCGAGAATTAAATTTTTAGAAAATTAGGACCGAAGACCGGACCGAATTTATAGGTCGGTCCAAGTCTTTTTCGGTCCGATCCGGTTAAATGGACCGAATGGACCCTGTACAGCAGGTCAGCAGTGATTGCTGCGATGCTACAGTAGCCGTCGCGGCGTACATCGATTCCGATGAGCTCAGGCCTCCATTGGAGACGAGACTAACACAATTAGCTTCGTCTCATCAAGTCCATCACTTCCATACTAACCACATCGATCAACTTTAAGGTTTAGGCATTCAATTTTCAGTGAAATTCGGGTTCAGTTCGTCCTCGTTTTATTCGATTTTCCGGCGAGTTCAGTAACAATTGACGGTGGGTGGTGTCATTAGCACCGCCTGCTCCTCCTGGCCGTCATTTCTATACCTCCCACGTCCCTCGATTCATCCCTACACCTCCGACGACTAAATCGCAAAACACTGAAACTCTAGCCGTCGTTTTTCATTTTTCGGCGAACTCAGATGGTTTCAGGCATCGGCAGTGGTACCATTAGGTTCGTCTTGGTCCATACTACAAGAAACACTTACCCCCGTTCCTCGATTACCGCTCGTCGTGAAGACACCATTATTGACGTCGACGGGAGTTTGAGTTCGGACATGGACCGGACCGGACTGAAACACAAAAATATAAATTAAAAGGATCGAGGACCGGGCCAAAATTTACTGGTCCGGTTCGATCCGATCCGAACAGGATCGATCCAATCATTTTTTTTGGTCCGGACCGAATTTTATGCGGCCCTTTCCTTGAGTCTGATTTAGATTTTGGAAAAAATCTTGAAGGATGTGAAACTATAAGACAACTTGCATTTAAGTATGGACAATTGGACATATTTATATAAAATTAGACAAATATTATGAAGATCCACAGGTGGGGTAGGGCCAAAGGTAGATTCAAAATTTTATGTTTATGGGTTTAAGACAAATATAAGGTTTGGTTTAATGCTATTAGACATCAGGTGTCGAGATAGAAAGGAGACAATAATGTCACTTATGAAACTTATTTTCTTTACTCAACGAGAGAAATAATAATTTCATCAATCAAATATGAAAATAATTATAAATATTTTCTTACCTATCTTCCCATTTTCCGAAAAGGCCGCAATTTCTAATCTCCTCTATCAATCACTTCATAATCAAAACTATTGTTTACTTTTTTTTGTTTTGATAGTTCAGGTTTTCAGGCTTGCGTCTGACTACTTCACTAATATTATCCAGACGTAGTAATAGCACTGATCTTTCAACACTATTACCAGTAAATCGCGGGATGTGCTCCGGTGACCAATTTACGGAGCGTCTGTTGATCGATGAGACGAATCGGTCTCAACATGCAGAGTTATTTCGTGCTTGCGGGGAATCGAACCCACACTGTTTATGTCAGAGCGCCTTATAGTGCCCAGACTTTGCCACTGGACTATGCCCGGAGGACTAACGATATCGAGATCTAAAACGCCTGAAAGGCTAATTCCGTCATTTCCTTAATATCTTCCCGTAAAATTTACTACTCTAATTCATTTCTTTTCAATCCCACCATAATCTCTCCTACTCCCAAACAAATCCCCTCAACATCTCAAATCCCTCGCCGCCGTCCTCCTCCACAAACCACCACTTTCAAAAAATGACAAAACTACCTCTTCCTTTCCTCCTCCTCCTCCTATGTCTCGTATCCTTCACAACCGCCGAGATAAAAAAACTGAAAATCTCATCCGATCCACGTGCAATGATCTTATTCGAGCGGTTTGGGTTTACACATACGGGTCAAGTCGCAATCACAGTCTCCTCCGTTTCCGTTATATCCACATTAGCCATACCCGACCCATCACGTCTCGGGTTTTTCCTCTTATCAGAAGAAGCCCTAATTCAAGTCCTATTAGAACTTCAACAAAACCCTACATTTTGTGTACTTGATTCGAAATTCATTAATTTATTATTTACTTTTCGTGATTTATCACCACCACCTAATTCATCATTTAATCAATCTTACCCCGTTACTTCACCAAATGAATACTCATTATTTTTTTCCAATTGTGCCCCTGAATCAAAAGTATCAATGGATGTCCGTACAGAACTATATAATCTCGATAACCAAGTCAAAGATTATTTATCTGCTGGGTTGACTCAGCTACCTTCATTGTATTTTATATATTCGTTTGTTTATATCGTGTTTCTAGGGTTATGGTTGTCTGTGTGTTTAAAAAATAAGAAATCTGTTCATCGTATTCATATGCTTATGGCTGCGTTAGTTGTAATGAAAGCTTTGAACATGATTTTTGCGGCGGAGGATAAGCATTATGTTAAGGTTACTGGTACTGCACATGGTTGGGATGTGTTGTTTTATATTTTTCAGTCGATTCGTGTTGTTTTGCTTTTTACGGTTATTGTTTTGATTGGTACGGGTTGGTCGTTTTTGAAGCCCTTTTTGCAAGAAAGGGAGAAGAACGTTTTGATGATTGTGATCCCGTTACAGGTTTTGGCTAATGTGGCGTCGATTGTGATTGGTGAAACGGGTCCGTTTATTAGGGATTGGGTTACTTGGAATCAGGTGTTTTTGATTGTTGATATTGTTTGTTGTTGTGCTATTATATTCCCAATTGTTTGGTCAATTAGGTCGTTGAGGGAGACGTCAAAGACTGATGGAAAGGCTGCAAGGAATTTGTCGAAATTGACTTTGTTTAGGCAGTTTTATATCGTAGTTATCGGATACTTGTACTTCACGAGGATTGTTGTGTTCGCGTTGAGGACGATTGCTGCTTATAAATACCAATGGGTGGCTTATGCTACGGAGGAGATAGCCAGTTTAGCTTTCTACATTGTGATGTTTTACATGTTTAAGCCAGAGGAGAAGAATGAGTACTTTGTTCTTGACGAGGACGAAGAAGAGGCTGCTGAGTTGGCTCTTCGAGATGAGTTTGAGCTGTGAAGTTGAGTTCCGGTGGAAGAGCCTAACACTGTGAGTTTACTGAGATGATAGTTAGGTTTGCTGGGACGATATATCATTTATGTTCTTTTACTTTTTCATTTTTATTAAACAATATTTTGGGTTGTAGTAATAGCACTGGAATCATGGAAAGTTGTAGTAATAGCACTGGAATCATGGAAAAGTGGTTTTCATTTTTGGATATTCGAAGTTCTTTCATTGTAATTGTTATGTAAACCTCATTTTCATTGATTATAGTGCTTTAGCATAATTTTCCTTTGTTGGTCTTGTCTGCTTGAATATGAAATTATAAAGTTTGTTGCTTTTCAGTTGGATGATAATGACTGCGTGCTGTCTGTCCTGTTATGTGCCATTTTATTCTATGTTCTGTTGTTTGCTTGATGCTTTTTCATCACTCTAAACTGGCCAAATTTGTTCAACTAATATAAGTGTTAGGATACCAAATATTCACCTAGCTATGAACATATGGTATCTGTGTCTTATTTCTTTACTCTGAATTTCTGAGGTGTGATACTTTACTCTCTTAGTATATATGCTATAGGTTGGGTTTCTTGATTAACTTTTTTTGGCATGGTTTCCATATAAGCAAGATGCATGGTCTGCTCTAGGAGCTATCAGTGGCATATTGAGAGGATCAGAATCAGAACTGAAAGAAATTGGTCCTGTTCTGTTCCCATCTCTGTTAATATGGACAAAACCAAATATATGCCAAAAATGATCTTTGTTCATTGGTGGAAGGTTTTATAGTTCTTGTGCTTGGTATAATCATGTTGCTTCATTGAGGTTGAGCACACGATATCTACCAAGATGTTTTTTTTAAACTGATATCTACCAAGATGTCTTGTGGCTGTCCTAGTTATTAAGATAGTTATTGTCTAGGCATCAGGTTAAAGGTCAAAGGATCTTACATTTTTCCATTAACAATACTTTCCAATTTGAAGTGTTGGTGACTTGGTGTTGAAAATGTTCGTATTAAAAGAAAAAAACCTTGTGGCCTAATGAGTTGTGACAACAACAACAACATACCCAGTGAAATTCCACAAAGTGGGGTTTGGGGAGGGTAGAGTGTACTCAGTCCTTACCTCTACCTTGGGAGGTAGAGAGGTTGTTTCCGATAGATCCTCGGCATAAGGACAAGCAATTCAAAGCAGTATGACAACAAAAATAACATAAATGAATAAACTATGGCAATAAACTATACAAGCATGATAGAGCCGTAACAATACAAAAAGAAGCTGCAACAATGTCAAAGTAAAACAATAATCATATAACAAGAAACAACAAATAGAAGCAGAGATCGAAGGGCAAGAAAATAGAAGAGTACTGCTACGACTACTAGTGTGGAAGGATAAGTGGGATAATGCTCAACTACCTACTAGCCTTCTACTCTAATCCGTGTCACTATAACCTCATATTTAAGATCATGTCCTCGATAACCTAATGAGCTGTGAGTTGTAAGTTATTCTTCAGTTGACTTTAACTTGTAACTCAAATTAGACCCACAGATGATTCATATTGTTCCATTACTCTCTTTTGTCATTTCCGCCTCCAATAATGACTCGACAATACTATTGCATGCCATTGCCAACAACATATACCACCAATTCCCAGCAGAAATGATTAAGAACGTGTTTTATCTTGTAAAAATATTTTACATCAAACAATGGGGAGTAATAAACAACTAGGCATAGTCCAAAGAGCTTATTATCAAAGAATCAGTGGAAGGGGATAGATCAGGCAGATGATAATGCAAGATTAAATGAAGATTCCAACGGCTATTGACCATGAAATAATGTTGTTTATTTCTGTAATTAATGTGACATTAAAAGCCCCCAAAGTGGTTTAACCTCAAATAATCGACCATGAAAACTGGACAGAGAAAAAAAAACCTACATTGATTACCACGAATTATATATCATCTTACTCACAAATCAGGACTATTCATGAGTACTAATTATTCCCCGGTCTCATATTATTTGATCACGTTCTTTTTTACACGCCCTAAAAATCATAAATAAAAATAATATTTTTAATATATTATTTTTATCTCTCTAATTAATTGCACTCTAATAGATATTTATTACTGTAAAAAATAATTAATGTTAAGGGCAATTAACTCTTATCTTATTTTTAGAAAGTAATTAAGTAATTTGGGACGAATATTTTTAGTAATATGACCAAGTAATATGAGACAGAGGGAATATAGTGTATAGTAGTATTTAAGATTTAATTTATATGATTCTATTATCCTCATTATTAGTGAATATTAGTAGAATATTCATCATATATATTTTTTGTAATTATTAGTGTTGTATAATTATATAATCCCTTTTGTATTAGGATTCCACTCATTAATACAATATATATATATATATATATATATGTATATAGTGTGTACAATGCGGAATCCTAATACAAAAGGGATCCTATAATTACCATAATTATACAACATTAATAATTACAAAATATATGGTGAATATTCTACTTATATTCACTAATACTCAGAATAACATTGGAAGGTTAAAAAAAGCTACACCATCATAATCCAAAAGAGTGTTCACTTAGTCATTTGCACACCCTTAAAAAAAATACTAACTTCTAAGCAAAAATAGATAATTTGATTAAAATATTTCTAATTAAATAAGTATTGAGATTTGATCACTTAACAATTAATAAGGAAAAATTTGGAAAAGTAAGATTAATTATTTCTTGATTTGATAAGTGAACACTCTTTTTACCCAAAAATAAAGGCTAAGTAAACACTCTTTTTTATCCGAAAGGGAGTATCATGGATCATGCACTTAATAAGGGTAAAAATTAGGTGAAATGATTAATTTTTAGCAGCAATTAAAAGTTTAGCTATTATTTTAAATGTAATTAAAAGTAGTTATTTTTTAATATGAAAATAATATATGGACAAAACAATTTCTAGCTAAAGCATGGAACAATCCTAACACACGATGTTAGAATTCGAAACTTTGGCAAGAAAAACTTCATCACAATGTGCTAGAATTAAAAGGTTTCTAAATTTTAAAACTTTTGGAACAATTTATGGAGTTTGAACTTATAAAGATTCAAACTCTAGAATTTTCTTGTAATTTGAAATTGGTATCAAGAGTGCAATAATGATAAAATTTTAATATAACCATTATATTATGAGTGAAATAATAATAAGATATATAAGTATTAAAATAGGGTGTGTTGTTTGGCATGGTGGAAAATAGTTTTTAGCCATTTGTTTCAATTTTTTCATATTTGAATGATAGAATTTAAAAAAAAAAAAACTTTTCGGGTAAGTAAATCAAATTTGATAAGTGACATTTCTACTTCTCTCCATCCTCCAACACACCTCATTCCACCTCTACCCCCAATAGTCCTCATCTCGACGATCCCCCTAAACCCCCTCAGCCACAGATTATATATAAATACTTTTAAGATAATATATTCTTCTTCCTACTAATATAAAAAATAAGAAAGAAAATAAAACATTTATGGTTGAAATTTTGCTCGTCATTCCAAATACAACCTTAGTAAAACAATTTTAAAATTATGAAAATAGAGAACTTTCAGCTCGATGCTTTCTTTAAATTTCTTTCATTTTTACTTGTCCATTTATTACAAATCTATTTTAATATATTAATAAAAAAAATCCATATTTTACTCTGAATTTTAATTACTTACTTACTAAATTATTTTTTAAAATTTAAAATTGTGAGTGGTAATGTGTAGAACGGGAAAATAACAACAACAACTATTTGTTAGAAATCTGGAAATGATCAAGTATGAGGGCTTGCTGAGTCGACCAAATTCTTGATCTATTCTTAAGATAATATTGTCTGGTATATCCTTTCAACGGTTGTAATGACAACTTATCTCCCAAGATAAAACAACAATCAAACAAATGAGCAAAGGGAACTCAAGTGTTTGCCTTGGAAGAAAGATCTTTGAGTGTTTGTGATTGCATGAGAGGATGACGTGTTTCAGATTTCAAGTGTATTTCCAAATGAGCTTTGTGTCTCATTTTATAGTGTGTAGATGATGACTCTCCAAATGGCTAAGTAATGGCCATGAATGCCATGTTAATGCCTTGAATTTGGAGTTACAATTCAGCCAAGTAATGGCTGCATTCATGAGCAAAATAATGGAGAGTAAATACTCCAAAGTCAACCCAAGAATCAGTTTTTAATTCACCTCCAACGGATTGAAATAAATAAGAATCATGATTCTTCGGGCCCAGAACTCACCGAACCGAACATCAATTAGAGTCGCGACCCTTTGTTAGCGATTTATCCACACGCTTAACGCAAGTGCACATATCGTGACAAGTAATATAGTCTGGGTAAGACCGAATATCGTCCTCAGGGTTTAGTGTTCAATTACCAATTTATATCCTATGGTATCTATTTGGTGATCGATATTTTGATGGTTGTTTGTATCTATGACTACTAAATAATTATAACAGTTAACTAATTTACTTTACTTAAATCAGATATGGTGGAAATAGGGCTTCCAATCTCCTCAACTATCCGCTCGCTTTAATCTTTAATACAATGATAAAAGTTCTTCTTCTATATTGAGATAGCAGGTTAACTAAGCCGTTTTATATTCCGGTTAGGATATATAAACACTCAACCCCGATGCAGAACCCTTCTATCTTTCGATGATAAGATTTACCACAAAGGAGGATTAAGAACAATAAACTATCAAACTACACAAGTATCGGGGTACTTTCATCCACGATTTTAACCTATGTTTATTCAATTATAGCATATTCACAATCTCCCCTTTCGGATCTCGATTAGAAATCATATATGTGATGATAATTAGTGATCAATTAATTACCAAGCAATCAAATCAATTATTGAATAAATCTCAACTCTATAAAGAAGAAACCAAAACCATGCATTAAATCATAAAACGAGGTTCAAGTGATTCGAATGGAAAACCCTAATTAAAGTTTAGCTCCTAGCCATAGACATGCTAAGAACTAAAAGATTATCCAACATAAACTGAAAAATAATTAAAGTAAGAAAAAGAATTACTCAAGAACAAACCTCCAATCTTGAAGCTTTCAAAAACTATGTGTTGTGTAGAGTTAGGGATTGTGGAACCCTTCAAAAATCTGCCCTAAGACCTTTTTATATCCTCCAAAAACGTTCCCAACTTTTCCCTCTTGGTCTTGGCCCATTCCCATTCGGATTTGGCTGAAAATCCGGCCACGGCGCGCCTTCGAGACCGGCCGTGGCGCTAAACTCCCGCGACTCCGATTTTGGGTGCCGTATACCGCTGGCCGATAGAGTGGCGCCACTGCCACGCTCGCCCTTCGTCCGGGGTGCCGACGTTTCGTCTTTTTTTGCTCTGGAACCTCTGTTTCTGCCCTCTTTTTGCTTCTATTCGCCAATGTGCCATTTTAAACCACTGTGACTCAAAAGAAAGAAAATCAATACTAACATGACACGTATTTGTACAAAAAATGGGCCAAAGACTAACTGAAAATGACTTAAAAGGTGTATATAAAATACGCCTAACAAACACCCCCAAACTTAACCTTTGCTCGCCCTCGAGTAAATATTAGAAATAGAGACAAAGACACGAAGGAAAAGAAAATAAAAGGACTCAAAGACACTGATCAATCTGCTGCACAATTGCCACTAGAAAAGCATGAAGGTTAGTAGGATAATATGCAGGAACATATAACATGGATTTTTAGCATTCTAAAACTCTCAAGTCAGATATTTCGCAAATTCAATTCAATCATTCTCAATGGACGTAAGAACACTTAACCTATGCATGTCAACATCAAAATTCTATGGCCTGTTTATTTGTTATTCTCCACTAATCATGGGTACACATACTAGAGATCTTCAGGACTTTTCAGAGTTGTAATGTAGGCTTAGGCAGGGGTAGGTAAAAAAAATAGGCATTTAGGCTCAACTTACGTACCATAAGCTTTTTTTCTTTCAACTCTTCCCTTTTCTTTTGATTCTCTTTTTAATCTCGTACCTATCTTTTTCCTTCTTTTGTTTCGAGAGAATGTGGTGCATGATGAATAACAGGCACCCCCAAACTTAGGCTTTTGCCTATTTATTTTATTTTTATTGGGGTGCATAAATTTGTTCACTCTCTTTTCGTCTTTTTTTCAACACTTTTCATTCCAAAAATCTCAAGTTTTCACTTATGGCACAAAATATGGAATTATAGGATGTCAAAGAAAGATTTATTTTTGGCTCAAAGGGGCTGACTAGGGATACAATTTTAATGTCAGTGATAGGAAATGAATGGTAGGAAAAATGGCTAACAAAGAAATGCCTGAGTCATATCCCTAGTATGTATATCCTAACTATTTCGCTTCAAATAACAAGTAAGCAGACACATAGGCTTAATCATTAACAAATGCATAAATCAAGCAAGATACCCCAAATAATTTGATTTCAAGAATTCTTGGCATATCTAACTTAAGCGTTCAGATTTTCTGCTTCTAATTCCATTACATTATCCCACTTTACTTCATTAGGCGTTTCAAGTAACTACAACATGCATGATCATAAAAAGAAAAATTAGACTCATATAAGACATAAAAATAAATAATAACAAGACTCAAACACACAAAAAATAGACTCAAAAATAAACTATCAAAAATAAACTAAGAACCTTCCCCCCAAACTTAAATCACACATTGTCCCTAATGTGTGCAAGACTCAAAAATAAAAGAAAGACGGGACAACTTACAGACTTGTGGTTTAAAATGATGGCGGTGGGTAATGCATGACAGATAATTTCAGGGTGGCGCCGCGGCTCTGCATGTCGGCACCGTGGAGCCCAAAGTACTGCGAGGTCTGAGAACTCGGCGCCATGTTTTTGGCCTTGTACCTAGAATCACAACATCAAAAACAATACCAGACGTGAGACTGTTCTAACTAAGCTAAAAATGCATAAATTTAAAACATTGGGTTGCCTCCCAAGTAGAGCTGTCTTTAACGTCTTGTAGCCGGACGCATGTTCCTCTTCACACTGGCTTGAGATGGGTCACAGAGCTCACATGTTCCATATCATTTATCAAGTACAGTTTCAATCTCCGTCCGTTCACTTTGAACGGTTCTCCCTTTTTTCCTCTTATTTCAACCGCACCATAGGGAAATACTCTTTCAATAGTGAATGGGCCTGACCATCGAGATTTAAGATTACCTGGGAAGAGTCGCAACCTTGAGTTGAATAAGAGCACTTGTTGTCCTGCTTGGAATTCTTTAGGGATCAAGTTCTTATCATGCCATGCCTTGGTTCTTGCCTTGTAGATCTTTGCATTCTCATAGGCGTTGTATCTGAATTCATCCAACTCACTCAGCTGTAGCAACCTCTTCTGTCCTGATGCCTTGGCATCCATGTTCAGCTTCTTCATCGCCCAATAAGCCCTGTGTTCTAACTCCACCGGCAGATGACAAGCTTTCCCAAAAACCAATCGGTATGGTGACATTCCAATGAGAGTTTTGAATGCTGTTCTATAGGCCCAGAGTGCGTCATCCAACTTGATAGACCAATTCTTCCTTGAGCTATCCACTGTCTTTTCTAGTATGCTTTTCACCGCCCTGTTTGAAATTTCAGTTTGGCCATTCGCTTGAGGATGATAGGGCAGTGTAGTGCGGTGGTAGACTTCGTAGCGGCCAAGTAGTGTATCAAACTGCTTGTTACAAAAGTGACTTCCTTCATCACTGATGATGGCTCTGGGAGTACCAAACCTTGTGAATATGTTCTTTTGGAGAAACTTTTGGACTGTCTTCATCCGCTATTCTCTTTATCAAGCACGCTTCTACCCATTTGGACACATAATCCACTGCAAGAAGAATGTATTGATTCCCAAAGTACGACGGGAAAGGACCCATGAAGTCGATCCCCCACACATCAAATAGCTCTACCTCCAAGATCCCATTCAGGGGCATTTCATTTCGCCTTGATATGTTCCCCGTTCGCTGACAACGATCGTAGCCCTTCACAAAGGCGTTGGCATCCTTGAATAGGGATGGCCAATAAAACCCACTCTGCAATACTTTGGCGGCTGTCCTTGATGCTCCAAAATGCCCACCACATTGCAAGGTGTGACAATGAGTGAGAATCTGGTGCATCTCATCTTCCGCACGTAGCTTAACGACTTGGCTCTGAAATTGCAGTAGAGCATCGCTCCTCCCAATAGTAATGTTTTACCTCTGAGTGGAACCTCTTAACCTGTTGTCTTGTCAATTCCGGGGGTACTACCTTAGCTGCAAGAAAATTAACAAAATCAGCGTACCAAGGTAAATTAAAGAAACGCTTACTTGAAACAATTGCTCATCTGGGAAGTGATCATTTATCTGCACATTCTTGTTGTTCTGGCTCTCTTTGTTTTCAAGCCTTGACAGGTGGTCATCAACAGAGTTCTCTGTCCCCTTCTTGTCACGAATTTTCATGTCAAATTATTGTAATAGCGGCACCCATCGGATAAGGCGGGGTTTTGCATCCTTCTTTGTCATCAAGTACTTTATGGCAGAGTGGTCCGTGTATACTATCGCCTTATTGCCAATTAAGTATGGCCTGAACTTCTCAAATGCATATACTATTGCTAGTAATTCTTTTTCTGTAGTGGCACAATTCAATTGTGCATCATTAAGGGTTTTGCTGACATAGTAAATGGATCTGAATACCTTATCAACTCTCTGCCCAAGAACTGCTCCCACTGCATAGTTATTTGCATCACACATTAGTTCAAATGAGCTCCTGGGTTTGGTGCAATGACTATGGGTCTGAGATTAACCTCTCTCGAGTGTCCGAAAGACGGCCATGCATTCCTTATTGAATTCAAAAGCAACTCGAGTCATTAGCAAGGTGGAAAGGGTTTCAAACTTTTGAAAAGTCTTTGATGAATCTTCTATAAAACCAAGATGCCCAAGGAAACTTGAATTTCTTTGTCGACAATGGAGGTGGTAGATTTTCACCATCAAATCTTTGCTCTGTCCCACCTCAATACCTTGGTTGGATATTTTGTGTCCAAGGACAATCCTCTCTCACCACGGTTGACACTTCTCCCAATTCAGCACAAGGTTGGACTCTTCACACCGTGTCAACACTTCTTCTAAGTGCCTTAAACACTCGTCGAAAGAAGACCCAAAAACCGAGAAATCATCCATGAAAATCTCTATGGTCCTCTCCACCATGTCAGAGAAAATTGCCATCATGCACCTCTGAAAGGTGGCAGGTGCATTGCAAAGCCCAAATGGCATCCTTCTGAAAGCAAACGTACCAAAGGGGCAGGTGAATATTGTCTTTTACTGATCTTCTAGTGCTATGACATTCTGATGATACCCTGAGTAACCATCCAAGAAATAATAATAGTTGTGCCCTGCAAGCCTATCCAGCATCTGATCTAAAAAGGGCAATGGAAAGTGGTATTTTCTGGTTGCCTTGTTCAACTTGCGGTAGTCAATGCAAATCCTCCACCCAGTGACTGTTCTAGATGGAATGAGCTCATTCCTTTCGTTGGTCACCACTGTCATGCCACCCTTTTTGAGCACCACTTGCACAGGACTCACCCATGCACTGTCAGAGATAGGATAAATTACACCAGCGTCAAGCCATTTCATGATTTCTTTTCTTACTACCTCCTTCATGTTTGGATTCAGTCTCCGTTGTGCCTCAATAGAGGATCTGCTCTCATCTTCTAGACGGATCTTATGCATCACTGTTGAGGGACTTATCCCCCTTATGTCTGCCAATATCCATCCAATGGCATGCTTGTGAGCTCTCATCACTCTCAACAACTTCTCAACCTCCACTGTGGATAGCTGACATGATACGATCACTGGTAAGGATTGGTTCTCACCTAGATATCGGTAGACAGAATGATCCGCGTAGTCTTCAACTCTAACTCTGGGGCTTTTTCTGTGGATGTTACTGATCTCTCTGGCATCTGCCCCAACTCTTCATATTTCTTCTTATAGCATTGCTCATACGAATCCATCCAATTTGCATACTTCATCAATTTCGGGTCATTGCCGCTATTCTCACCCCATTGGGTCAGCACTTCTTCAAGAGCATCGCACTCCTGATCCCATTTTCTGAAACTGCTTCTTCAATCATATTAATGGCATAACAGTTTTCATTTGCCTCTGGGAAGGTTACTGCTTGAAATACATTGAAAATCACCTTTTCTTCTTTCACACGAAGCCTCAGCTTACCCTTTCGAACATCAATGAGTGCCTGTCCCGTGGCTAGAAATGTTCTGCCAAGGATAATGTGTCACGCCCTGAACCCCGGGCCCGCGACTGGTACCCTACCTGGGCACCCTTCTATACACACAACATGAGTAACACGCGGAAGATAATAACACTCATTTTTTTTCTTAAAGCAAAGGCAAGGCCGATAAGGCTGCCGTATATATATATATATACCAAACCCAACTGGGTCTACACTGTACAACGATGTAATACAACTCTAGTCACCCAAATTTCATATGAATACTGCACTTCAAGAGTTTGACAACAATCGTGACGACAAGGCCCCGCTGCACTTCTTAATACCTAGTCATAAAGATAAGCTCCGAACATTGAGCTATTCAACATCTTGAACAAGGATCCTAAGCTCGCGGATCCACAATCGAGTACCTAGACTGTGGACATTTAACGCAGCTTCAAGGAGGTCGATAACAAGTACTAAGTATGGAACTGAAATAAAGTACATTAATAAAATCATGGTTGTGTACAAGAATGACAGGGGCAAGTATAGAAAATCAAATACCAGATCCTACCGTGTCACATAACCTAAAAGCCAATCGCACTCAGATCATCGTACTATAACAACTCCAAGAGTCGATCAGGTTTTTCAAGAATATAATATCACACAGTCCAAATACAAAGCAGGAACAAATATGTTAACCAAATTAATCAATAAGAGTAATGAAAATCGACTTCATCTTTTAAAAGACCATTTCACAATATATAAGCAGTCATGCCAAGTCAGGGACGCATGCCCTCAAAATCATTACTCAATATAACCACGTGGTCTCACGCCCTAATATCAATCATTCCCGTGGAATTCCTTCCTCATCGCGGTGATCCATGATATAATATAACACCAATATGTATACATGAACACCGTGTCCCACGTGTCATAAAACCGTGACGCCAAGTAGGAAAGCTAACCACCAAATCGATCAGATCATAAACCGACCGGCAAGTACGAAGGCATAGCTACCAGATCGATCAAGGCTATCAATCGATCGGCAAGTACGAAAAGCTACTGGATTCACTGCCACGAGATATGGCCGGCAAGTACGGTTATCTACGAGCTCACCGTATCAACTATGCTATAAACCGACCGGCAAGTACGAAGCCAACTACCAATCCACGGCATGTATGAAAACCACCAGTGCATACATTGCCATAGTATATACGAGAGTAAATAAGTGTAACCTGGCCGGTTCTGAATAGACAGCCAATGATCCAACTAGGGCTATTCGCCCATAGTATCATTGTGCAAATCCTAATCATGGACTACCCCCCTTCAGTCCGCATAGGTCACGTAGACCCGCATGAGGTATTCCTCGCATCGGAGGTAGCAAACCTGCGGTAATTCCTGGACTACCACCCCTACAGTCCGCATAGGTCACGTAGACCCGCATGAGGTATTCCTCGCATCGGAGGTAGCAAACTTGCGGAATATGAACAACGTAACATGGCCAGGGGTTTAAGTGATAATATACAAACGCAACCGGCCATCGTAAACAACATAAGCAAGTTAGGAAAACCTCTTTAACACAAAAAGTCTCAAGACATTAATACTCATAGTATCAAGACACGTTTACTTATCAAACCAAATTACTACACCTTCAGAAATCATTACACGGTCTTTAAAATCAAGTAAGTAAACCGTTCTTTTATCCTCTTCAAGTCGTTATAACTAACTTCCCATAAAGCTATTATAACACTTATGTTTAAAGTAATTCAAGGCTCTTAAAATCAAGTATCATAACCTTTAAGGAAATCAAATCTCATAACTTTGAAGATCAAGTCTCATAACTTTAAATCAAAGTCTCATAACCTTAAATCAAAGTCTCATAATCTTTACATGAATCAAATCTCAATACTTTAAAAATCAAGTCTCATAACTTTAAATCAAAGTCTTATAATCTTTAAAGGAATCAAATCTCATAACTTTGAAAATCAAGTCTCATAACTTTAAATCAAAGTCTCGTAATCTTTAATCAAAGTCTCATAATCTTTACAGGAATCAAATCTCAATACTTTGAAAATCAAGTCACATAACTTTAAATCAAAGTCTCATAATCTTTAAAGGAATCAAATCTCATAACTTTGAAAATCAAGTCTCATAACTTTAAATCAAAGTCTCATAATCTTTAAAGGAATCAAATCTCATAACTTTAAATCAAAGTCTCATAATCTTTAAAGGAATCAAATCTCATAACTTTGAAAGTCAAGTCTCATGACTTTAAAAATAAATATTCATTAATGTATTAACTTAGCAAGGTCAACTAGACTCCACTACTTCCTAACGACTCTTACCAACATCCCCCATAAGACTTGGTAAGAACTTAGGAATATTCTAGATATGTTTTTAGCCTAAAATCTATCACGTGAATACTTCCTAATTACAAGGCAAGTACTTCAAGAAGGCAAGTTACGTATACTCCAAATAACAAGGAAATTATGCTTCAAACAACAAGTCATGTATATACTCCCAACAACAAGGAAGTATACTCAAATAACAAATAATGTATACTCCTAACAACAAGGCAAGTATACCATAAAAATACTCATGTCTTAGAGAAGAGGAAGTCCACATACCTCGCGACGACTAACCATTTCGACACGTAGCAAAACGCTCCAAGTACTTCAACTCTATCGGCTATTCCTTAAGCCAAGTAGACCATGCTACACGTAGTACTTCAACCTAAAATGACCATAGTACTTCTATCAATACCTTACTTTCTAGTATAAGACTTATACCAAATAATGCCCTCTAATTCTACGGAAATTTGGGCAGCACTTCCTTTGTTTCTACGTACTTTTCCACCTTTTCCAAGGCCCGTATTTCCGTAACCAACAAGCCACATTTAAGGCGCAACCAACAGTTAGCCAAAGGGGATTACACGCCTAACTGGACGTGTAAAATTCTGCCCCACAATTTATAAGAAAACAGTCCATAAAACCGTCCATGTTATTTCAACATTAAGGGTGCAATGTGAAGCTTTTAACATCCTTATTCCTTAGGACTTTCACTAGTCATTTTACCACATTAAACATGCATGTTAGGGGCTGATTTTCCAGCATATCAACACCCCAAAACAGTCCATAAAAACGACACGACGACGTCCAACAGTTTTAGGCAGTTTTCGGCTAATCAACAACTACAACCAACCAAAGTCCTTTTCCTTAATTCCTTTTAATCCAATTCTCATTCCTACATGTTATATAAGTTATATAAACTATCAACAACTATATTTCCTTCATTATATAACCTGATACAAGTGTTATTACCAACAATAATAACCAACGAATCCAACGACGACAAATATGCCTAGTCTCGGCCAACAACATAAAAAGGGTACATGCACACCTTATTTTCCATATCTTCCTTAACAAGAAGTCATCCCTACACTATAACAATGAGTAATATCCAATTACTACGGAAAAAGAAGAATTATTACCTTATTTTTAGCCTTAAAAACGCCCCGGGAAGAATGCTAAACTTTGGTCCGCAGTTTTCGTTTCGCTCCACTTCTTCAAGTTCCAATCACATATACGTGATCCCTATGAACTTATACACAACTTCACTCTGTATTTCGCTTCCAAAAAGTCGACGGAACCTAGGGTTTTTCTCACCCCACTCTCGGCCAACAATGCTTTCCAAAGTTGGGTAGGAGCTTAATCTAGGATGAAATAAACTAATCAACACTAGGTGTTCTTTGTGTTCTTGGTGTTGAGCTCAAATGAGAGAAAGATGAGAGCTTATTTGGCTAAGTGTTAAGGCAAGTCTTGCAAGACCTCTAATAAATAGATGTGTATCTCAAGTAGCAAGACAAGTGGAGTGGGACCCACATGGCCCACTTGTCCACTTGTCACACAAATATCTAGCCAAGTCTCCAAACTATCTAAGTCAAAGTCAAAGTCAAAGTCTTCCAAGACCAAGACCAAGACAAGGGGGTGGGGTGTGCCACGTGTCACCCTATGATTCGTCCAAAATATTTTCATCTCCCAAAAAGTCCATAATTGGCCAAAATATCGAAAAACTTGCGGGCCCCACAAAATTATAAAATTTCCCGGGTGGGCCCCACATGACCAAATCCGAAAATAAAATTTCATAATTCTAATATATTCTATGAATCCCACATACCAAATTTGAGAATCATATTCCAATTAATGAACCTTTTTCCTTCACGAGGTTCCGAGATTTTTCCGAAATTTTTCATTCTTTCTAAAATTCAAAACTCAAATTCTCACGTACGTTCTTATCTCAAACTGTTGGAAATACGGGGTGTAACATAATGGGGGTCATGTCATTGTCTCTCATGTCTAAGATGATGAAATCAACTGGAAAGATGAACTTATCCACTTTAACCAACACATCCTCGATGAATCCTCTGGGATGGACGATGGAGTGTTCAGCTAGCTGTAGAGTGATGTTTGTAGGTCTTGCTTCTCCCATTCCAAGTTTGCAAAGCACCAGATAGGACATCAAATTTATACCTGCCCCCAGATAACACAACGCCTTATGACATTCAAACTTTCCTATAGTGCAAGTGGCATTT
This sequence comes from Przewalskia tangutica, assembly GCA_029844215.1. NCBI lineage: Eukaryota > Viridiplantae > Streptophyta > Magnoliopsida > Solanales > Solanaceae > Przewalskia > Przewalskia tangutica. Next base: position 89,243,984 of record CM056738.1, on the reverse strand, counting down.
CTACTCCTCTCCATCCTCCAACACACCTCATTCCACATCTACCCCCATAGTCCTCATCTCGACGATCCCCCTAAACCCCCTCAGCCACATATTATATATTAATACTTTTAAGATAATATATTCTCCTTCCTACTAATATCAAAAATAAGAAAGAAAATAAAACATTTATGGTTGAAATTTTGCTCGTCATTCCAAATACAACCTTAGTAAAACAATTTTAAAATTATGAAAACAGAGAACTTTCAGCTCGATGCTTTCTTTAAATGTCGTTCATTTTTACTTGTCCATTATATTACAAATCTATTTTTAATATATTAATAAAAAAATCCATATTTTACTCTGAATATTAATTACTTACTTACTAAATTATTTTTTTAAATTTAAAACTGTGAGTGGTAGTGTGTAGAACGGGAAAATAACAACAACAACTATTTGTTAGAAATCTGGAAATGATCAAGTATGAGGGCTTGCTGAATCGACCAAATTCTTGATCTATCCTTAAGATAATATTGCCTCGTATATCCTTTCAACGGTTGTAATGACAACTTATCTCCCAAGATAAAACAACAATCAAGTATGAGGGCTTGCTGGAACCTCTGTTTCTGCCCTCTTTTTGCTTCTATTTGCCAATGTGCCATTTTAAACCATTGTGACTCAAAAGAAATAAAATTTATACTAACATGACACGTATTTGTACAAAAAATGGGCCAAAGACTAACTGAAAATGACTCAAAAAGCGTATATAAAATACGCCTAACACCCTTCGGAGGAGGAGTTGCGACCCTTCAAGCGCCGCGGCCCTTCCATAGAGGAGCCGCGACCTTTCTCGGTTTCGTGGTGATTTCTGATTCACTTCATCTTTACACATTATACACTTCATCCTTCATTTACCAACGTGAAATCATTCGTCATTTGGCCAATAACCGTCTATTCCTTATGTCTCAAACAATTCGTTTACGTACCAATATCTCTTCCATTAAGAAAATTTTGATCCTTGGCACTACGTGTGCACGTGTGTGGAAATAAAGTTTCCTACATGCGGGGCCCCAATTGTTCGATTCATAATTAATAGGATTTACTTTAGTTCACGTTTAATAAATATTTCCAACAATCCCCTCTTGGAAGAGATTTTGGTGCACGCACATGGTGTCTTTCTAACAATCACTTGGAGGAACGATGTTGCATCCGGAGAGGTAGCCGGAGCTTTGAACCTTGCATAGTAGAATACCATCAGAAATATTTACTGCGCGGTGAACGTGATGTCTTGAACCGTCAGTGTTTAGTATATGCCAAGACAATGGTACCAACACAACACTTTTCCTACTCAATCTTTCTAGTGTTTTGTCCATCGTGTGGGCCGTGGACACCATTGGGTTCAAGTTCGTTCATTTGAGGCGGCCAGTCCTCGCACTTAAATAGGTGGTTTCCTACAAGGTATCCTGTAATACCCCGCTACACAAGCGTTAGGAACCATTAAAAACTTCACCAACCTAACCTCAACTTTTGAGGATCATTAAAGGTTTGGAAACTTATCATTTACCCCTCTTACAGGTAGCACTTTTTGTCTATCACGGGAACGACCTTGGATTATGTTTCTTAAGAAAGACACATTATCCGAAGTGCTCTTGCTTCCACCGAAGCGCTCACGGAACCTTTACAGTTTAGTTTTCCCATTGAACCTTATTCTTGGGATCTCCAGTCTGTAAGGTTAGGTGTCCACTATATCGGTTCTTATTGTTTGGGTTTTAAGCCCATTCCCCTAGACATGCAGAACAACTGATCTTTGGGTATTCCTTTCATCAAGGGATCTGTGATATTTTTCTTAGATTTTATGTAATTAATGGAAATAATACCCGAGGTGATCAACTGCCTAACAGACTTATGTCTCCGTCGAATATGACGAGACTTACCGTTGTATATTGAACTTCGTGCCCTTCCTAGAGCCGACTGACTATCGCAGTGGATCATTACAGAAGACACGAGTTTATCCCAACATGGGACATCCTCTAGAAAACCATGAAGCCACTCAGCTTCCTCTCCCGCTTTATCTAAAGCGATAAATTCCGACTCCATCGTGGATCAGACAATAAGAGTTTGCTTAAAAGATTTTGATGCGCGATTTAATGCACACACTTACGCAAGTGCACGTGTCGTGTCAAGTAATATAGTCTAGGTAAGACCGAATATCGTCCTCAAGGTTTGGTTTTCAAGTATCGATTATCTATCCTATGGTATCTATTTGGTTAACGTAAATTGAATTGGAATTCTAACTAATAATGCAGGAAATAAACTAATTATAAAAATACTTTGATTTAAATCAGTTATGATGGATAATTAGGGCTTCCAAGATCATCAACTATCCACTCTATTCAATTCTTAATACAATTAGACTGACTTCTTCTTCTACGTTAAGATAGCAGGTTAACTAAGCCGTTTTATACTCCTGTTAAGGTTATATAAACACTCAACCCCAGTACAACACCTTTCTACCTTTCAGTGATAAGGTTGACTCTAGAGGAGGATTAAGACCAAAAACCCTATTAATGCTACACAAGTATCAGGGTATTTTCATCCACGATTTAACCTATGTTTACCCAACTACAACATATTCATAACCTCCCCTTTCGGATTTCGGTTAGAAATCATAAGAATTATGATAATTAATGATCAAGTAATTACCAATGCAATCAAAACAACTATTGAATAAATCTTAAATAAGTGAAGAAGAAATCAACTAATATATTAATTCATGAATAGAGTTTCAAGTGAATCACAAGGAAATCCCTAATAAAGTAATTAGCTCCTAGCCATAGTCACACTAAGAACTAATACAATCTCCATGCATGAACTGAAATAAATAAAGCAAAAAGAAAGAAAAGAAAATACTCAAGAACGAGTCTCCAAGCCTTCTAGCATCCAAGGGTTGTGTTGTGGAATATTTACAAGATGGATTGGTGGATGGATGGATGTAGAATGGTGAATGGTGGAATGAAGAATGAATTCTTCTAATGATGTAGAGACTATTTATAGACCAAGAATCCTTTAGGTGAAGGGTTAAGGATTATGTAGGTAGGAAAAGTTATTAGAATCCTTTTAGGTAAGGGTTTTAAGGTAGGAAAAATTATCCCTTTAGGTAGGAAAAGTTATCCCTTTAGGTAGGAAAAGTTATCCCTTTAGGACTCTGAAAACATGTCAAATTAGGCCCAGAACTTCATAAATCCCGCGTCGGCGCCGCGGCGCCTGAAAATCAGCAACTTTCGGAACATTCGTAATATCATGGCTGTGGCCATGCGCCGAGGCGTTTTTCAGCGGATTTTGCTGTCGTCCCTTTTTTCGTCCGATTGCCCGATCTCCTCTATAATTCCCGGAACTTCTTAGACTTCATTTCTTGGCCCTTTTTGTGTGTAATTCCATCTCATTTATGCTCATTTCATCTCCTTTTCGCCATTTCTCCATTTCTGACCGTTGTGACACAAAAGAAAGGAAAACGACCCTAATACTATACTAAACATAAATGAAATGAGTAAAATACTAACTAAAAATGACTCAAAAGGTATATATAAAATACACCGATCAAATACCCCCAAACTTAACCTTTTCTCGCCCTCGAGCAAAGATAAAAAAGAACGAAATAAAGACACAAGGAAAAATAAAATAGAAAGACTCAACGACATTGATCACCTTGTTGCATTGGTGTTACTTAGAAAAACATGAAGGTTAGCAGAATAATATGCAGGAACATATAACATGAATATTTAGCATTCTAAACACATCAAGCTAGATATTTCGCAAACTCATTTTAATCATGCTTAATGGAAGTAAGAATACTGAATTATGCATGTCAATTTCAAAATCCTATGGCATGTTTACTTGCTATTTTCTCCACTAATCATGGATATGCATATAAGAGATCTTCAGGACTTTTCAGGGTTGTAATGTAGGCTTAGGCATGGGTAGGTAAAAATAGGCATTTAGGCTCATTTTATGTACCATAAGCTCTTTTGCTTTTCAATTCTTCCCCTTTCTTTTGATTTCCTTTCTTCACTTCATATCTATCTTTTCCCTCTTTTGTTTTGAGAGAGTGAAGTGTATTATGAATAACAAGCACCCCCAAACTTAGGCTTTTGCCTATTTCTTATTACTTTTTTATTGGGGTGCATCAAACTTGTTCACTCTTTTTGTCTTTTTTTTTTTTTAACACTTCCTATTCTAATCATTTCACATTTTCACTTATGGCACAAGTGTAGATTTAGAGGGTGTCAAAGATAAAGTTTAATTTTTAGGCTCAAAGGGGCTGACTAGGGATATTTTGAATGTGAGGATAGGTAAAAGTGGTAAGAAATGGCTAACAAAGAAATGCCTGAGTCATCTCCCCTAACATGCATATCCTAACTATTTCGCCTCAAATAGCAAGCAATCATACACATAGGTTTTAATTATTTAACAACGCATAATTCAAGCAGAAACCCCAAATAGACAGATTTCATGAGTTTTTGGCATATCTAACCTAAGTGTTTAGATAGTTGCTTCTAATTCCATTACATTATTCAACCTTACTTCACTAGGTGTTTCTAGTAACTACAGCATGCATGATCTTTGACAGAAAATTATGACTCAAAAAATAATAATTTATGACTCAAAAATACACAAAACAAATCAACAAGACTCAACAATATCAAAAACAATAAGACACCCCCCAAACTTAAATCACACATTGTCCCCAATGTGTGCAAGACTAAAAAAAATAGGGACAACTTACTGACACAACACAGCGGTCATCACGGAGGTCTAGGAGGAAAAATTATGGAATTTGTACGGAATATGACTTTCTGAAGTTTTGGCGCCGCACTCGAGATTCGGCGCGCACGCTAAGATCTTGTGGCTCTCAAGTTCGGCGCATGCTCGATTCAGCGCGGCTACGACTACTTTTCCTTTTTTTAGCGTTTTTGCTCATTTTCCCTCGGTTTTAGCTTTTAGTCCACCTGTCATCCAACAACACAAAACAAGAACCCAAGACCGTGAGACTGTTCAAGACAAAATAAAATAAACTAAAGACAGAAATTAAAATAACATAATTAAAAACATTGGATTGCCTCCCAACAAGCGCTGTCTTTAACGTCTTTTAGCCGGACGCAATTAACCTTTACGAGTGCCCATTGGATCCTTCTGCGAACTGCTTGCAATCCGCAGAGTTATTGTTGCCGGTCTCACTTTTCCTACAACCATCTGTTCAAACAAGGGCCTCAAACATAAAATTATCCCCCAAGTACACAAGACAGGCTTGTCTTTTAGGCTCTCTATAATGTAGAGATCAGTGAAATTCCCTGCATCTCTCAACTTTATGGGGTACCCTTGATGGTATGGACTTTCTTTTTGGGGATCATCATTGACAGCTGGTGGTATTTCTTCTGCAATAGGTACATGAAAAAGATTTTCCAAGGAATCCAAAAAGATGAATGATTGGATCTCAGTAACATTTTCCTTCTCTACACCAATTATCCCGCCAGATTCCTCAACAGCTGGGTGTGGTTCAGGATCCTCAATTTTCTTACCACCTCCCATAATGATGTCGCTAGGCAGATTTTTTTGAAGTGTATTGCTCATCCTATCCATCAGTTGCCCTATGTGGGTCTCCAAATTTTTGAGGGACTCCCTTGTATCAGCCATAAACTGAGTCTGGCACTTGGTGAACTTGAGTATGCCTGCCTGCAACTCATCTAGATCTTCCTCTAGAACATGTGGGTTAAACTGCTGTTGATGACTCCACTGTCTCTGATAGTAGTAGTCCATATATATATATATATATTTATTTATTTTGATTTTGTTTTTCGAATTTAACCTGCAAAATAAGAAAACAACAAAAGGTGATAAAAAAATGTTCGCAAAACAAGTTAGAAACTTGTTCTTGGAGCAACCAAATTAGAAATAAGAATAGATAAATCGATATTGAAAGTACGCCAATCCCCGGCAACGGCGCCAAAAACTTGATGCGCGATTTAATGCACACACTTACGCAAGTGCATGTGTCGTGTCAAGTAATATAGTCTAGGTAAGACCGAATATCGTCCTCAAGGATTGGTTTTCAAGTACCGATTATCTATCATATGGTATCTATTTGGTTAACGTAAATTGAATTGGAATTCTAACTAATAATGCAGGAAATAAACTAATTATAAAAATACTTTGATTTAAATCAGTTATGATGGATAATTAGGGCTTCCAAGATCATCAACTATCCACTCTATTCAATTCTTAATACAATTAGACTGACTTCTTCTTCTACGTTAAGATAGCAGGTTAACTAAGCCGTTTTATACTCCTGTTAAGGTTATATAAACACTCAACCCCATTTGTTACACCCCGGAATTTCAGGATATGTTTATAAGAACGTACGTAAGAACTCAAAAATTTTAAGATTGGAGACGAGTAAAAATTTATCGGAATTATGAAATTGTCGGAAAACAAAATATTGCGACGAACGGGAGGGCGACACGTGTCACCCCCCCTTAGTGGTCTTGGACGAAAATGGCATGGATAAAATGGTCATTTGACCATAATTTAAATGACCAAGTCTTGCTAAGACAAAGAGCTTGACATTGTTGACTTGTCAAAGGGCCACTTGGGCTTGATCCTAGTGAAATGCATCCAAGCCATCCATTTGTTTTAATCTTGACCCTTCCTAGTGTTATTTAAGTATACTAGTAGCAAGACTTTGTCATTCTACACTTAGAGAAAAATTGAAATCTTGTTCTTGCTCATTTAAGGAAGCTCACGGCATTGGCATTGTTTCAAAGGGAAATTTTTTGTTTATTGTCCAATAGGCTCCACACTTTAAACCAAGGTTCATAAGGGTATTGTAAGGGTATCTCAATAGAAAGATCCCGGAAAAGTGGCGTTTTCGTATTAGTCGCAAGGCGAAAACCTAAGGAGTTCTTCAACTTTGAAGTTAGAACTTGAAGAGGAGTTCTTCATAAGCTTCTAAGGGTTGCTTGGAGTGGATTGGAACGTCGAAAAGAGGAGCTAAAGTTGCTAAGGATCGACTTGTAATCTTGGATCATATTTGGGCTAAATGAGGTAATAATCTTCGTCTTACTTTTGTAATTGAAGATTTCATGTTATGATAAGTTAGAAATGATCATGTGATATGTGTTATGAAGATTGATAAGTGTTATGGAAGTTTAGAAGCTCAAATCCGAAAATGACATGTTGAGTCATTTGAAATTGAATTACAATTTGGTCGTTTAATAGAATTGTCGCATGTTATCTACTTGAGGATTATAGTTGTTATAATCAATTGCGGCTTTATAACATGTTATACTAAACAACTTGGATTGAAAAGGAATTGGAATAGACATTGTATTGTTGTCCCTAATTGTCGAATGAACATTGTATTTTTGGACTAGTTTGATGTCAATTGTGGGGCGGAATTTTACACGTCTTGTAGGCGTGTAATCCCCTATTGGTAACTACATTGTTGAGCCTTAAATGTGGCGTGTTTGGTTATTGAATTCGGCCTTGAAAAAGGTGGCAAAGTATGTAGAAACAAAGGAAGTGCTGTCCGATTTTTCGTAGAATTTAGTGACTTTGCACTTGGAATATTCTACGTTTGAAGTAAGAAGTTAATAGACGTATTATGGTCATTATAGGTTGACATACTACGTACGACATATTGGACTTAGCAAGTGGATTGAACCGAAGAGGTATGTGGAACTTTCTTATCTCTTGAGCATGAATAAGTTGTAAATGTATAGTACGGTAGACGTACAAGATTTTGACAATCTAGTCCATTTGATATCCTTGGCTTATTTTTAAGAATGTCCAAGTTGGTTGAGTTAGGGAATTTACTCACTTGTTTAAAAATATTAAGGATATCTTGGGTTCTAAAAGTTAAGAGACTTAAAGTATTTTGAAAGTATATGATACTTGTTTTGTTTGGAAAGTTTAAGTCTCTTGGTTATAAAGAAGAATGTAAGTATCTAAGGTATAAAGCTAGTATAACGGCTTTATGGGAAGTTGGTTATAATAGTTTTATGGAAAGTTAAAAAGAGTGGTTTACTCTAAGTAATATAAGTATGATAAATGACTTGAAATAATGAAAGGCAAATTGATTTAAAGGCATCAATTGCTTAAGGTTTTAAAAGAAAGAAGTCACTTGATTTAGAAGCCTGAAAATGTATTTCTAAAAGGTATTGTGACTTGTCTTAAAATGTAGTTATGACTTGATACTACGGTTATTAGTATCTTGGAAGTTTTGTATGAAAAAGAGTCATTTTTAAAAGAGTAGAAGTACGTAGTACTTTGAGTTAAATTCCCGGATTTTTATAATGACATGTTAGTGCCTTAAGTAAACTAAAATGAGAGTGTACATGTATAAGACTAATAAGAAGTTAGGGGATTTATTAACTTGCTTATGTTATGTATGATAAGCCGGTAGTGCTTATGTTAGGATGTGGTAAGCCGGTAGCGCTTATGTTATGTATGATAAGCCGGTAGTGCTTATGTTATGTATGATAGCCGGTTTGTGCTAGTGATATATTATTCATTACGGGGTCATTCCCCGGGTTTGTGGCATTTGCATAATCCGTGGATTTGCTACCCATGATGCGAGGAATACCTCATGCGGGTCCGAAAGGGCTTATGCGGGTGAAATAGTCCCATGCGGGGCAGACTAGTCCTATGCGAGGAATACCTCATGCGGGTCTACACGACCTATGCGGGCGGATACAGTCTATGCGAGGAATACCTCATGCGGGTCCATACGACCCTTGCGGGTGAAATAGTCCCAGGAGTAGGATTGCTTAATGATACTGTGGGCGGGTGGCCCTGCTTTGATCATGAGCCTCCTATTTTTATGCAGTAAAGTATACTCTTGTTTACTCTCATAGTTAGTAAGGCACAGTGTACTGTTATATGAGTTATCGTACATATCTCCAGTTTTATTTTAGACTTATGATTTCACTACAGTACTTTCAGTTTCACATATTTGGTACATGTTGTACTGACCTCCTTCGGGGGGCTGCGTTCATGCCGTAGGTAGAGTACAAGTTGTTGATCCTCACTTTTAGGATCACTGATTCAGCTGTTGAGAAGCTCCATTACTCCGGAGGCTTATCCCTGTTATTGTCGGTTGTTGTACATTCAGGGGTATGGCGGGGCCCTGTCCCGCCACAGTTGTTATTCTTAGAGGTCTGTAGTCATGTCTTGTGGATTGGGTTGTAAAGAAAAAAAATGTACTGTTTTATTATGTATATTTTACGGAAGGTGGCCTTATCGGCTAGCCTGTTGATTTTAATGTCTAAGTATTTTTTTGAGTTGTGTATGTTCCGCTGCTATTCTCTGATGTATACCTGTAAGGGGTGCCCAGGTAGGGCACCATTCGTGGGCCCGGGGTCGGGTCGTGACACCAGTACAACACCTTTCTACCTTTCGGTGATAAGGTTGACTCTAGAGGAGGATTAAGACCAAAAACCCTATTAATGCTACACAAGTATCGGAGTATTTTCATCCACGATTTAACCTATGTTTACCCAACTACAACATATTCACAACCTCCCCTTTCGGATTTCGGTTAGAAATCATAAGAATTATGATAATTAATGATCAAGTAATTACCAATGCAATCAAACAACTATTGAATAAATCTTAAATAAATGAAGAAGAAATCAACTAATATATTAATTCATGAATAGAGTTTCAAGTGAATCACAAGGAAATCCCTAATAAAGTAATTAACTCCTAGCCATAGTCACACTAAGAACTAATACAATCTCCATGCATGAACTGAAATAAATAAAGCAAAAAGAAAGAAAAGAAAATACTCAAGAACGAGTCTCCAAGCCTTCTAGCATCCAAGGGTTGTGTTGTGGAATATTTACAAGATGGATTGGTGGATGGATGGTTGTAGAATGGTGAATGGTGGAATGGAGAATAAATTCTTCTAATGATGTAGAGACTATTTATAGACCAAAAATCCTTTAGGTGAAGGGTTAAGGATTATGTAGGTAGGAAAAGTTATTAGAATCCTTTTAGGTAAGGGTTTTAAGGTAGGAAAAGTTATCCCTTTAGGTAGGAAAGGTTATCCCTTTAGGTAGAAAAATTATCCCTTTAGGACTCTGAAAACATGTCAAATTCCCGCCTAACTTCATAAATCGCCGCGCTGCGCTCGCAGATCGTGACGCGCTACCAAAAATCAAGAACTTTCGAACATTGAACATTGGCGCCATGGCCGCGGCGCTGAGGCGTTTTCATGGATTTTCATTTCGTCGTCCTTTTTTCATCCGGACTTCGTCTGATCTCCTCTATAATTCCCGGAACTTCTTAGACTTCATTTCTTGGCCCTTTTGTGTGTAATTCCATCTCATTTATGCTCATTTCATCTCTTTTTCGCCATTTCTCCATTTCTGACCGCTGTGACACAAAAGAAAGGAAAACGACCCTAATACTATACTAAACATAAATGAAATGAGTAAAATACTAACTAAAAATGACTCAAAAGGTGTATATAAAATACACCGATCAGATTTCCAAAACACAGATCCACCACCGATTGTAAAAATATATCCGTTGATGGACTTGATGTCGTCGCTATCAGATATACAGTTTGCATCGATGTACCCCTCTAGTACCGCTGGATATCTTGAATAGTGTAACCCGAAATGTATCGTGAACTTTAGGAACCGTAGTATCCTGTTCAACGCTTTCCAGTGATCCTCACTTAGATTTCGAGTGAACCTAGCCAATTTATTGACTGCATGAGCGATATCAGGTCGAATGCAGTTTGTGATATACATCAGACTACCAATCACCTGCGCATATCGCAATTGGCGTATGGGCTTACCCAAATATTTGTCAAGCTTTTGACTTATATACAATGGTGTTGATACCAGTGAACTGTCGAACATCCCAAATTTCTTCAGTACATTCTCGATGTAGTGAGATTGAGATAAGACCAGTTCATTAGATGCCTTAGAGATCTTGATCCCTAAGATGACATCTGCAATGCCCATATCTTTCATGTCAAAACACTGTTTTAACATGTTCTTAGTCTCTAGGATTATTCCAGGACTGCTTCCAGTGATCAACAAGTCATCTACATATAGACATATCATGACGAAGGATTTGACATTTCCTTTCATGTAGACACATTTGTCACCTCCATTAATGGTGTATCCTTTTGATAGTAGAGTACTATCAAATTTCTCGTGCCATTGTTTGGGGCTTGTTTCAGCCCGTACAATGATTTAACAAGCCGACATACTTTTGTCTCTTGTCCTGGAATCACATACCCCTCAGGTTGATCCATATATATTTCTTCTTACAAATCATCATTTAGGAAGACAGTCTTAACATCCATTTGATGTATTTCAAGATCCCGCAAGGCGGCGATAGATATGAACATACGTATGGATGTCATTCTTGACACCGTAGCGTAGGTGTCGAAGTAATCAAGGCCATCATTTTGGAGATAACCCTTGACTACTAACCTAGATTTGTACTTGTCGATAGAACCATCTGCCTTTAACTTCCATTTAAGGATCCACTTACAACCCAACGGTTTATGTCATGGGGGGAGTTCTGCCAACTCCCAGGTGTGGTTATGCAGAATGGATTCCATCTCACTTTCTAAAGCTTCATTCCAGAGCGGTGCTTCTGGAGTTGACAATGCTTCGACGATTGTCCGTGGTTCATCCTGAACCAAATAAGCAACAAATTCTGGACCGAAGGACTTGTCCTTCCGTGCCCTTTTTCTTTGCCTTGGTTCCCATCTTTGAATCTTCCAAGTCCTGAGAATCTGGAATACTAAATTTCGGATCGTCAGCTACTTCAGAATTTACTAGATCTGAACCATTTTGATCTAGGTAGTCAGTGACTTCTAGTTCATCAGAGGTTTGCTCATAACTTCGTTTGCGAGAGGTTATGTTGTTTTTCTTGTATGGAAATGTGTCTTCAAAGAACCATGCGTTCCTTGATTCCATGATCGTATCTTCATAAATGTTCGGATGATCCGACTTGTGTACTATGAAGCGATAAGCACGACTGTTATTGGCATATCCGATAAATATGCAATCCACAGTCTTAGGTCCAATCTTGGTCTGCTTTGGCATAGGTACTTTTACCTTGGCCAGACAACCCCATACCTTCAAATACTTGTAGGTAGATTTTTTTCCTTTCCATAGCTCGTATGGAGTCTTGTCTTTACCCTTGTGTGAGACTCTGTTAAGAATCCTATTTGCGGTAAGGACAACTTCTCCCCACATGGTTTGAGGGAGGCCCGAATTGATGAGTAGAGCATTCATCATTTCCTTTAGTGTTCGGTTCTTGCGTTCAGCAACCCCGTTTGATTGAGGTGAGTAAGGAGTCGTTGTTTGATGAACTATACCCGATTGAGTACAAAGTTCTTCAAAAGGCGCTACATGTTCTTCCTTTCTATCGATACAGATAGTTTTAATCCGTTCGCCTAGTTGATTCTCAACTTCTGCTTTGTAGCGTTTGAATGTTTCAAAGGCTTCATCTTTTACGTTTTAGTAAGTAAAGGTAACAAAACCTTGTGCTATCATCTATGAAAGTCACAAAGTACTTATTCCCCCCTCTAGTTTGAGCGAACTTCAAATCACATATATCAGTGTGTATAAGTTCTAGAGGAGCGGTATCCCTTTGGACGGATCTAAAAGGACTCTTGAAAAGTTTAGCCTCTATGCACACCTCACACTTACGTTGAGGGTTTATGTCAATAGACGGCAATAATTCCAGCTTTACCAATATTTGGATAGATTGATAGTTTACATGTCCTAATCTATGATGTCATAGATTAGATGACTCAATCAAGTAAGTAGAAGGTGTAATTTTATTGATAGTTGAAACATAAGGCATTACAGGTGCAACATTGAACTTAAAGAGGCCTTCACAGACGAAGCCCCTTCCTACAAAAGTTCCATTCTTAGTGATTACAAATTTGTTAGCCTCTAACACTAGCCTGAAACCAGCATTTACTAACAATGGTCCAAAAATCAAATTTCTACGAATATCTGGAACGTGCATCACTTCCTTCAGAGTCAGTTCCTTTCCGGACGTCATCTTTAGGATCACATTTCCTACCCCCAGTACCTCTGAAGAAGAAATGTTACCCATGAACAACTTCTTGTCTGAGAATGGTGTATAAGTGGAGAAGGCTTCTTTATTGGAACATATGTGACGGGTAGCACCTGTGTCTAGCCACCATTGTACTGGATTCTCAACGAGGTTAGCTTCAAGAACTACCGCTGAGAACTCCCCAATCATATCGTTGACGAGCGTGTCTTCAACGATGTTAGTCTTGACCTTGCCTTTGGCCTTATTCTCAGGTTTGAGCTTGCGGCAGTCTTTGGCCATGTGACCAACTATACCACAGTGGTTACAATTTCCCTTGAACTTTTCAGTTGTTTGGGGTGCCTTCCTTCTGGAACTTCCGCTTCTTGCTTGAGTTCCCTTTGACTTCCGTCAGGTTTGCCTTAGCCTCAGCTGGTTGTTTTCCCTTTGGCATGGCCTTCTTAGTGTCTTCCTGAATCTGAAGTTTGACAATAAGTTCATCTAGGGTCATCTCCTTCGTTTTGAGTTTTAGATAGTTCATAAACTCAGTCCACGAGGGAGGCAACTTCTCGATTAATGCCCCAACCAAGAATTGTTCGTTGGGCTTTAATCCTTTCAAATTCAGGTGATGTAGAATCATTTGGAATTCCTGGACTTGGGATGTCACACTTTTGTTGTCCACCATTTGAAATTTCAGGAACTTCCCAATGATGAACTTCTTACTACCCGTATCTTGAGTGTTGTACTTTTTCTGAAGTTTGTCTCATAACTGCTTGACACTATCAACGGTGCAATATACCATGTATAGTTGATCGGAAAAACTGTTTAGAATATAGTTCCTACACATGAAATCATTATGTTTCCATGCTTCGCGAACCATTCTCATGTCGTAAGCGACATGGTTACCTTGGCCCCCTCCTGCCAAATTATTTGGCTGAGGGTCCACGTCTTCCCCAACTAGAGGAAGATTGTCACGACCCGACCTAAAGTCGCGACTAGTACCTACCGGTACCTGTCGTATACATCGAGAATAGCAATGAACATACATAACACATAACTTATAAAAGGTAACATCACCGCCACCGATAAGGTCGCCTTCCATAAAAACATACTAATCAAAAGTATAGCAAGACAACTTGTTCTTACCCAACACATACGCGTGACCACGCACTTAATGATATCGATCGTGGCGGGGCCCCGCCGTACCCCTGAATATACACAATGTCTATAACATCAGGGAAAAATCGTACCAACAAAACAAGCTTCCGGAGGAATGGAGCTTCTGACACCGGAACAGTGATCCTAAGAACGAGGATCCACCACCTGCTACTTCTTACCGCGCAGATTAACGCGGCCTGGGAAGGGGTCGACACAATATGTACCAAGTATGTAAATCGAAAATACCGTAATAATGATATCGTAAGTCAAAAATAAGCCGAGTCATGGATTTAAAAATCAAAATACGATAATCGTGCCTTACTAACAATGAGAGTAACAAGTATATACTTTATCGCATAAAAATAGAGGCTTGTGATCAAAACAGGTACTCGCTTTGTAGTATCAATAAACAATCCTACTCCTGGGACTATTTCACCCGCATAGGTCCTGTGGACCCGCATGAGGTATTCCTCGCATAGGCTGTACACGCCCGCATGAGACTATTTCACCCGCATAAGCCCATAGGACTCGCATGAGGTATTCCTCGCATCGTGGGTAGCAAATCCACTAACAGTGGTATAACGATCTTGGGATTTACCCTCGATATACTCTTACCAGGCGGATGGTATAACGATCTTGGGATTTACCTCGATATACTCTTACACCGAGCGGATGGTATAACGATCTTGGGCTTGCCTCGATATACTCTTACACCGGAGAAGGTGGTATGGCGATCTGGGCTTACCCCTCATTCATACTCTTACCCTGGAGAAGGTGGTATAACGATCTTGGGGCTTGCCCCTCAGATATACTCTTACCCTAGCTCAATCGGTCATCATATCATAATCATAAATAAGTTAAGAAACCTCATACTTCTTATTAGTCTTGTTCATATACCCTCTCATTTTAGTTTACTCAAGGCACTAACATATTTAATAAAAGAAAATCCGGGAATTTAACCCAAAGTACCACATACTTATATTCTTTAAAAATGACTCTTTTTCATATAAAATCTTTGGGCAATTGATGCCTTAAAATCAATTTGCCTTTCACAAATCAAGTCATTTGTCCTTACTTATCTTACTTAGAGTAATTCTCCTCTTATTATCCTTTCATAAAGCTAACAAACCAACTTCCCATAAAGTTGTTATATTAACCCTATACTTTAGTAAAATCATACTTTTCCCTTAACCAAGGGACTTATACTTCTTAAAACGAAATAAGTCTTTATATACTTAAAAACAAGTAAGAATACCAAATCTTGTACGTCTACCGTACTACATAGATACAACTAATCATGCTCAAGAGATAGGAAAGCTTCACATACCTCTTTGGTCAATCCACTTGCTAAGTCCAAACTACCGCAAATAATATGTCAACCTAAAATAAACATGATACGTTTATTAACCTCTAATTTCAAAGTAGAATAATCCAAGTTCAAAGTTACTAATTTCTATGGAAAATTGGACAGCATTTCCTTTGTTTCTACATACTTTGCCACCTTTCACAAGGCCGAATTTAACATCCAAACGCCACATCTTAGGCCCAACAATCCAACATTTCAAAGGGGATTACACACCTAAACTTGGGTGTGTAAAATTCTGCCCCATAAGATACAACAATTCACTTAACAATTCTAAAGTAGTTTGTAGACTACAACATGCTCAAAATATCTTCTTAACCAATCTTTTCATATCCAAACCACATTTCTTACATGCAATGACTCTAAGAGCATTATTTACTACTACAAGTTCCTTCTTCTTCACATGCAACATTAATAACTAACCACAAGAGAAGAATGTTACCTTTAGAGCTTTAGCCAAAACTATTCCAACAATTTTGCTAGCCTCTTTTCCAAGAACACCACCACAACAACTCCTACAAGCTAGCCACAAGCTTCCTTCTTGTCCTTAACTTTTCAGATTTTTCTTAGGCTTGAATTTCTCTTGGATTTTAGAGAGAAGTGAGAGCTTAGTTTAGAGAGAGAGAGAGATTTGAAAGATGACCAAGTCTTCAAGACTTGGTCAATATAAGGCATGCAATAATTCGGATGTGGGGCACTTGTCACCCACCCATGACTTTTAAAACAAAACAGGCGTAAAATCCCACTCAACTCGCAGAACCGCTGCCGCGCGCAGCCATGGCCATGCTACTGCAACTTCACGACTCGGAATATCCGGCGCTGCCTCGATCCGGCACCGCGCCTGCTGCCATCGCTCAAACGCATTGGCCCGTCACAAGACCGAACTTGTAACTCCCATAACTTTCTACTCCGATGTCCTATCGACGAACAGTCGGTTGCGTTGGAAACTAGACTCAACGAACTACGCACTAGGCCTTTGAAATACTTAGGAACTCTCAATGTACCGGGTCATAACCCGCCTCAAAGTTGACTAAAACCCGTCCGAAACAATCCGTCGACTTATCTTTCGAAAATTTTAAGTCTTACTCCTTTCGCACGCTCTCACACGTATGGCCAGAACTACGGGGTATAACAAGGATCTTCGGTTAGGAAACGTGACATTCCCATAACTGTCAGGAAAAACAACATCTTTTGTTGTCATCTCTTAAAGTGAGCACCCATGAACTTCTCAGGACGTTCATAGTGAAAACCAAAGAGTGTTAGCGCAGCGCCCGAGGAGTTGCAAAGGCATTGTGAATGCCTCCAACATGAGTATAGTTGTTGTTGACGCCTTGGGTAGGAGCAAAGGCACTATAAGTGCCCGGAGCAGCAGTTGAGGCATTGGTTGTACCAAAGACAGTGGCGGTGGCACTTGACGTACTAAAAATAGTGGAGTTGAAGGCAGTGTTAGTGCCTTGAGTAGTGGGATTGAAGGAAATGAGATTGCCTTGAGCATCAGTGGAATTTTCAGTATTGAATTGGTTGAATTGATCTTGTCCAGTCATGTTATTATTGAAATAGCGGATATTATCTTAAGCTTGTGAGTGGTAATGTGTAGAACGGGAAAATAACAACAACTATTTGTTAGAAATCTGAAAATGATCAAGTATGAGGGCTTGCTGAGTCGACCAAATTCTTGATCTATCCTTAAAATAATATTGCCCCGTATATCCTTTCAACGATTGTAATGACAACTTATCTTCCAAGATAAAACAACAATCAAACAAATGAGCAAAGGGAACTCAAGTGTTTGCCTTAGAAGAAAGATCTTTGAGTGTTTGTGATTGCAAGAGAGGATGAAGTGTTTCAGATTTCAAGTGTATTTCCAAATGAGCCTTGTGTCTCATTTTATAGTGTGTAGATGATGACCCTCCAAATGACTAAGTAATGACCATGAATGCCATGTTAATGCCTTGAATTTGGAGTTACAATTCAACCAAGTAATTACTGAATCCATGAGCAAAATAATGCAGAGTAAATACTCCAAAGTCAGCCAAGAATCAGTTTTTAATTCACCTCCAACGGATTGAAACAGTCGAGGAGCCACGACCCTTCAGAGAGGAGTTGCGGCCCTTCCGAGGCATCATGCGCTTCAATTCGGTGAGTTATCGAATTGAACGCCAATTAGAGCCGCGCCTTCGGAGAGGATCGCGATTCTTCAAGCGCGACTCATACATGGAGTGAGCGCGACTTCTCGATTTCGTGGTGATTTCTGATTCACTTCATCTTTACACATTATACACTTCTTCCTTCATTTACCAACGTGAAATCATTCGTCATTTGGCCAATAACCGTCTATTATCTTATGTCTCAAACAATTCGTATACGTACCAATATCTCTTTCATTAACGAAATTTTGATCATTGGAACTACGTGTGCACGTGTGTGGAAACAAGGTTTCCTACGTGCGGGGCCCCATTGTTCGATTCATAATTAATAGGATTTACTTTATTTCACATTTAATAAATATTTTTAACAATAACTATATATCAATCAATATGAATATTATAATAAATTTATTATTTTAAACGGGTGCAAAATTCATCGTGGACAAGTAAAGGTTAATAAAAAAAACCAAAATAATGTCTAAGTACTACGTCAAACAAGAACGCTATAAACTGTTGAATAACGCGCGAACTGCTCCTCAGCCTTCTTTTGTCATCGTCTACGATTAAGCATACCTTCTCTCCCACACAAATTCAAGAACGTGCCATGATGCATCATTCTTTAAAGCCTAGAATACCTGTTTTGTTAATAATTTTGTGTAGCTCACTTTTTCTCATATTGTTTCCAGGTACATTTTATTTTAAGAAAACCTCTAATCAATCTAAATATTATGTCTCAATTCTAAATTAATTGAGTAGATTATATGAATAAAAGAGATACATAATCGATCCTTCTTTTTTCTTTGTTCATGCAGGATTAGTCATAGGGGCAGTTGTTACACTTGATTCAATTGAAATATATAAGGAACATGAATTATTCGGATCGAAACCAACTGTATTTTTCCAGTGTAAAGGGGAGAACAAGACAATTTTACCAGATGTGAAGAAAAAACATGTCTTGTATATCTTCAAGGGCGAAGAATCTTGGCAGGTTTATATATACTGATTCATGATCCCTCTTCGTAGTTCTTTTGATTTTTTTTTATGAAAGTTTATCCTATGTACCTTAATTGTTTTTATGATGATCGAAAAATCTGTCCGTGGCCAATCTCTAGGACCAACAACAACTTTCGAAACTCTAGATATAATGCGCCTGCTCCTTTATCCTTTTCCACTTAAATATTAGGCTTAATTCGCATGATGCAGGGCTCGAACTTTTAATATAAGTCACAAGGCCCCTCAACCTATGCCATTTGAACTAAGGGCAGCCCTTTAATGAATGGTCTTTGGCATTAGAGATTAGTTGAACATATAAAATTTAATATCAAAACCATTTGTCACAATGTTTGGTCATCAAAATTGTTGAGATAATAGAAAGATGTACACAAGTACCATAAGGAGTAGCATATGGTACAATACTCAATGCAGGCTATATTAGGGATAGTCATTATTGTAATTAGTAGTGTAAATTACAATCAGTTAGAGGAGGTTAATTAGAGTCTATAAATATCACATGTAGATATTTTGTATAGGTTCGATCTCTCATAATTTTCATTTCATTGTATTCTCTCAACTTCTCAGTATTGCAATGAAGCAGTTTCCTCTGCTTGCACATCTCTCTTCTCTTCTCAATTGATTCCTCTTTCAATTCACAAGATCTTTAAAATTGTGTGCTTGCTACTACTGTCTCAGTTGCAAAAGGAAAACTTTTTTCTCTTAACAAAGTATCATCATCTTCCCAGAGACAAGTATTTGTTGGGAAAATAAAAACTTGTGCAATTGTTTGTAGCTGATCTTTGCTAGCTTACTTCCTAGTTAGACAATATCTATTGCGAATTTCAGCTGTAATTGTTTTCTGACAATTGAAGTATTTCATCAATAGAGCAGCACAAAGAGGGTGCAGTCAAATGTACAAAGGTGGTGGACTGATTTCTCTAGTTGTAGGGAGTTAATCAAGTCCCATGTATCATATCTTGTTTACAGGATTCATTTTACACCCAAAAAGGAGATTTTAAAGACATGTAAACTTGACTGGACATATGTGTTCTTCTTTTCCATCAAGACATCAATGATTTCGATCTATCCAAAGCATGCATAGAGAACTTTTCCCTAAATTTGTCTGTGTCTCTTTTTCCAATGAAGAATAGGAAAAGCCAAAGAAAAGAAGTT
Source organism: Przewalskia tangutica (assembly GCA_029844215.1). NCBI lineage: Eukaryota > Viridiplantae > Streptophyta > Magnoliopsida > Solanales > Solanaceae > Przewalskia > Przewalskia tangutica. Next base: position 89,224,085 of record CM056738.1, on the reverse strand, counting down.
CCCGGTGAAGGCGATAAAGAATGCTGTAGCAACATCTCCATTTCTCTTTTTTTTTTTGGGTGTCAAAGTTATCAATCAGAATCTTGCTATCCAAATTCTATTTTAGATACTATTTCTGGAAAAGTTCATCCGTACTTCTCCTAGAAAAGTCTTAGAGAATAATTGTTGGGCAATTGTCCTCGTTGGAGGAGGTTTTGGCCATACAAAACTCCTTGAAGACAAAAAGTTTAGCTAATTTAGCAAGTTGTAGCCAAAGGCCCGGTTTTTAAGCTTCACTAAGGAGGGAAATTAAAGACATGCAACTGGACCAAATCTGTACTAGTGTAACCTGCAGCACCTTCCCATGTGTGGACTTTAGTCATAACTCTTTTTCAATTGCTGCCTAAAACTGCTTCAGTTGAGTTGGTCTAGTTTTGGAGGGGGAATTTCTGATGTTGTAAATATTGTCCAGGTTTATGTTGATATAATGTGTATGTCATAAGATGTATCCTTCCAGAGTTTTATTTGATTCCATTTTATGTTTTAGCCTCTCACAGAGCTTTCAGAAAAAAAGTGCAAGCGATGTGGGATCTATGAGGAAGACTCAATAAAGCCTGATGATACTTTTGATGAGTGGGAGTTATGTGCTTCTGATTTTACTAAATCCGATGGGAAGTATACTCATTACTTAAAGAAAGAGTTCAAAGCCACATTTTCGTGTCCAGAGTGTGTCCCTCAGCGTGATGGTTAGTCGTCTAATTCCTTATGATCTTCTCTTTCTTTATTCTATGTGTTGACATTCTTTTTAGCTGATCCAATAGAGGGGAGGCTGTTGATGCAGATGAAGTTACTGATACTCTCAATATTTTTCATCTTTAGATGTTAAAGAAAAATTCATTTATGTTTTCTAAGAGATCTACCCAGGCGTATCATAATCAGTATTCATCTGAAGTGCACATCAGAAATGGTTTAGGTTCTCTAATAGTTTCTTGGAGGCAGGGGGAGATGTAGAGTATTGGCTACGGGTTCAGCCGAAACCAGTAGCGCTGGTTCAATCCTATATTTATGTTAAAAATCCATTGAATATGTTACAAATTATTAATTTAGAACCCAGTAATGCTATCCCCCTCCCCTTGTGGGAAAGCACAATGTTTAATAAATTTTTGACATATACTTTTTATGAGACATACAAATCGGTTCTTGCAAGATTTAGAAATTTTGGCATTTGACAATTCCTTTATGAAATGGTCAGTTAGGATATTATAATTTGATTATTTATTATTTAACTACTTTGGAAGTCCTGATGAAAGAATACTTTCATGGCCATTATGACGACCTTACTTAATTTTGCTAAAAAATCTTTAATATTTTAATATCTGAAGTTGAAGCTTTTCTACTTCTGCGAATTTGTGCAGTTGGTTTAGTAGTATAGTCAGTACTAATTTTTAGTTTTGTTGCACTCTTTTCCTAGTTGCGAATCACTCATCTGGCTCACCAAAAGGGGGAAAGAGAAGGCACTGGGTTTTCCTGCTTCTTATCTGTGCTTTAGTGTCAATTGTTTCAGTTGTTGGAGCAGTTACTGGGTACAAATGTTGGAAGCGAAAAAAGAGGCAGCACGAGCAAGCTCGCTTCTTGAAGCTGTTTGAAGAAGACGATGACATAGAGGACGAATTAGGCATCGGGCCACTTAGTCGTGTTATTTAGGAAACTAGCTTTCTTTTTTCACGTCTCAACATACGTGTACATGCTTGACATAGTTGTATATTAGAACTTAAACAGGAAGAAAATTGTGTCAGATCATTTTATTGCAATAGAGTGTAGCAGATGTAGGTAGTACACTCCTGTAATATGACTCGATTGCAGATTTATAAAATCAGACACTTAGACCTGTTGACTTACTTTTAATAAGCTTAAGCTTTGTATTGGTAACTAGAATATCTATCATAAGATATGTATTTCTACTGGTTTTCGGCTTCTCAAGAAGATCGATAACAAACAAAGTTTATCCAATTGAAGAAGTTCCCTGCAGTTCAAATTGCTGTAATTACTTGAAACAGAGAAAAGAATTTGTTGGGCAGTGTCGAAGTATTGGTTTTTGTGTTCCTAAAATCTTCCTTCTTGATCAGAATGTTAACCTTCTCTTAAGAAGTACTCAAGGATGCTTTTCCTCCAAAATATATTGTTGAAGTTTAGTTTTAGACAAACACTAGTGTGGCCCTAGTGCTGCAACAACAACAACAAACCCATTATACTCTCATAAAGTAGGATCTTGGGTGGGTAGAGTGTATGCAGACCTTATCTTTATAGAGCGATCACTTTTCAGCATATTCTGATAAAGCCCCTACCTTGTAGGTAGACAGGTTGTTTTCCATAGACCCTCGGCTCGAGAAAAAGCAGTTCAAAACAGTTCGGAAAAGGAAATAATGGGAATGAAGAAGTCATGTCAAAATACGACAGGAAGTGTGACAACAACATATAATAGATACAACAACATATCACGATAATCGAAGCACAAGAAGTAGCAGATAGTAATAGAAATCGAAAGACAAGAAATAACAGGGGTATTGCTACAACTACTAATATGGAAGGATAAGCGAGATAATGCTCTACTGCCTGCTAACCTTCTACCCTAATTCGTGTTCTGAACGAATCTTATCTTATGTACAAAGGAAAAAATGTACGGAGAATAAGATGAGCTTTGAAGGAGGGAGGACCTAGATGTTCTTGGGTTCGAGACTAGGCCCACACGCGGCGCTCCAGTGAACTCCCGACAACGGTAAAGTCAGAGTTTAATGTCATTAAGGGGTTGAAAACGTTGGACACTTATTCCTGAACGTTTTGGCTCTTCATTGAGCCTCTTAATAGTCATTACACCCAATTAACACCTCCCCTCATCCTTAAACTATATAACAAGACTTTATTTCAGATTTGAGAGGAGACATGATATACAATATATACACAATGAACATAAGAGAAATACTCTCTACATTTGGATGATTTCAGACTTGATGAAATCTCTTCCTTTCTTGCAATCTTACACACTCAAAGATCCTTCTAATCTAGCAAACACTTGAGTTGTCTTTGCTCATTTGTTTGATTGTTGTTTTATCTTGGGAGATAAGTTGTCATTACACCGTTGAAAGGATATACGGGACAATATTATCTTAAAGATATATCAAGAATTTGGTCGACTCAGCGAACCAATTATCTTATTATATTTCCATATTCTAAACATATTGTTGTTATTGTTCTCAAGGGGCTTGCTGCAGTTTCAACAAGGATCTCAAGATTTCAAGGAGGAGCAAACACCGAAGATCAAGATCATCAACACTTATTGATGTTGACACAACTGATGTTAGGTTTCAAGTCTATTATATTGTAATTGTAATTGATTATCATTTCTAAGCACTAGTGATAGTTGTACACTATTCCCTACATCCACTGTAATACTCACATAACAAACACAAAAAAATAAGTAAGAAATCAATTTATTTTCCTAAACAACATTTTCCAATAGAACATTTTTTAATTACTAATTAAAATCACTAATTAAAGTGTTATGTAGTGCCATGTGACACTTTTTTTTTATTTAATTAGGAGTGTGCATCCGATGCATCTCTAACCATTTAACCGAGGGGATAGAAAACACATAAAACAACAACGATTTAGAGGGATTTTAACCTATTCACCCTCTTTCAAACAACAAAATTGGTCCAACTCTATATGCATAAATGAACATGTCATAAATGTGTGTACAAACACACATATAAATCATGAATAATAATCATCATCACCACATAATAAAACTTTAAAAAGAGGTGAGCAGGGCTGAAAACAAATAAACCAAAATACAAAACTAATCTTACCTCTTTTTACTTGTTAATGAGAAATCTGTTTTTTTGGAATGATAAGATGATTGTATCGACGCTTCAATACTGAATGTACCACGTTTGCTGCAGAAATTTATAAGCAAAAAATAGTCTTTGTTCTCTGCCTTTTCTGAATTGATAAAATCTACAAGTATTTTGTTTTCCTGTTTGAGTTTGACTGTTAATAAATATATATAAAAAAAAGGTCAATTCGGTGCACGAAGTATTGAAATTTGATTCCTTGAGTAGTTCATTCCAATCATAGAAGATATATACAACAATAGGATGTAGTGCTAATATAATTTACCTAAAATATAAGATACTAATTATTTACAATCATCCTACTAATTGATTCTAATTTATTACAATTCTAATTACAATATAATCATATCTTGATTAATGGAGAATAATAATAATTGTAATTATGAAATTTCTCCATAATTATTATTCTAACAGTCCCCTGCAGTCTTAGCGGGAGATAATATAACTTATTTGAGAGAGTACAAGGGCAAATCTGACCCTTTTTCTATTTTTTTGAGTGGGTTGGGTATGATTCATTTTTTAAAAAATGGGTAGAGTTATTTTTTTAAAACTACAAAATATTTTTTTAAACGAATCAGATCAGACCCACCAGAAAATAATTACCACATGACTTAAGAAAAATAAGTATACTAAATATAGGTAGACTTATTTTTTAAAAGTCTCGTGGTATTTTTTAAAATTAAAAATAAGCTAAATATTTTTTAAAAAAACAATGTCAGCGAAAAGAGAACATTTGCACATTTTGTGTAATGATGAGGGTACATTTGCACCATTTATTAATGGCAGGGGTATATATGCACAATTTTTTTAACGAATGATATATCTTCTCTAAATCGCAAAATTAAGGGATATATTTGCACATTTGCTCATTAAGAGCACTTGTCCCAAATGAAGGGCAAAATTAACCCAATATTTCCTTATTTTGCTTAGTAACAAGGTATTTTTGAGCTATTTGACTAGTTGGAGGGTATTTTTAACCAAAAAAGAAAAAAGTGATGACGAAGGGTATGTTTTAGCCAATAATAAAACGAGGGGGTAAATTTAACCTATTTCCGAATAATTCAGGGTTATTTTTTTCTCCTAAAAGATATATATTTAATGGCAGTGGGCATGAATGGGAATTTGCAGTGATTTAGCCAAATTTTATGGTGATTGTAGAATGCCAAAGTAAGTCTCCCACGATGATTGAAGGATGTCATCATACATCAATTATAATAAGTGGTTCAAGATAAGAATTTTGCAAGATAATTGGAAGAAACTCCTGAAACTTACTCATGTTCTGTTTTAATAAGTAATGAGAAATGATAATAACATATGACTCTTTCACGCAGGGTATATATCAATCAAAACAAGCCATAAACATTCAAATCATAACCACAAAGAACTTGCTCAAGTTTTAGGACTCTTAGAACAACGAGGATTCATATAATCAACCCTAACTTGTTTGGGACTTCGGGGTAGTTGTTGCTGTTTCTGTATGGGAGTTTCCAGAAACCTAAGTCCTAAATATAATGAACTCCAGGAGATGACACAACCAAGCAAATTCGGGACCAATTACTCACTTGGTACACAACCAAAAAATTGCAGAAATGATGCCTTTGGACTAATGACTGTTAAACTGGTCAATAAAACTACAGATATTCAACTCACCAGACTACGCCTATCTACCATTCTCCACAAGATGTTTCAGAATTCTCATAGCTTGCTCATGAAGCTGGAATATGTGATAATTCTATCCATATGAGCTAAAAGTACTCCATGCCATGTTTGACATGCCCGGAGTTCTACATAAAAACAACGTTTTTCTTCACCATGTCTGTGTCATTTTTTACATCATGATTTCTAGTTTTGCCACCGGATTTTCCCGATTTCTGAATGGATCTCTGCTTCCTCTTAATGATCTTTGTGGCTAATGTTTTCAATGGAGTAGTAATGTCCAAAGGCAGAAGAACTTGTTCCAGCTCATGCCACTCAAGATCTTCGACATCACCATCTTCATACTTCACCCTGAACCAACCAACTTCCCCATCAAATTCAGTAACTTTCCCAAAGTAATACTGGTCGCCAAACAACTTGCGAACTTCTCTTCCTTCAAGCCATTGACAAAAACCAGCATTCTTATGTGATTCAGCATCAGTAGCTGTCGGGCAGGGAATAAAGGAGTCAGCACTTGAAGTAACGGGAGGCAACCCGTTAATAATGACAACTGGCTCTCCAGGTAACTCAAACACCCCAGGTGCTAAAGACTCCTCCACGTCACTTCCTTTGCACGTAAAATCCATTTCCAGCAATCCTTCTAATCAACCCAGTGAATAGATGATTCTCACTTTCAAATAACAAAAGATAGATGAAGCATCAATTTATATGCAAAGAATAATCTCAACACTTGAAAATTGCCCCAATTCAGATGCTTGTCAAAGCAAAAACTAGTTGATAAAAACTAGTTAATCCATCACCTGTTAACAGCAAACATGCCATTTCAAAACACATTATAACTGTGCTGGAATCTGAGCAGCTTTGGCAAGTAAACAGCTAGTTGATAATGAGTCAAGAATTCTAATGGCATGAGGAAACAGTATACATGACAATAACACTTCCCAACGACCTTGCAGATTCTGAGAAAAGAATTTCTAGTGCGTTCCTGATAAACATACGAATAACTTTATGCATGCATTTGATACCACCGAGAAAGACCAAAATTTCATAAAGTGCTCCTATTTGTATATAAAAGACTAAAGTAAAACTGATGACAACAGTTCCTTCTCAATGTAGAAGGAAACATATTAAAAGCTGAAAGTACACTGCTAATCCATTACTCGCTTGGTCAATATTTTTTCCTCATTATAATTATTTATTTTGAAAATTAAGGGAAACACCGAACTACCAAAGAAACACAGTAAATGAAAAGAAAAACAACTCTACGGGTGAGTTTGGTATGGAGGAAAACATTTTCCAGAACATGTTATCCAATTTTCTCATGTTTGGTTGGCCAAAATTTTTGAAAAATATTTTCTCTAGGAAAACAAGCTCCTCAAATCGAGTGAATGACTTTCTTAATAGAAGTAGGAAAAACAAAGTTAAATAAGTGACATTTCAAGTTTATTGTCTCCTCCCCACCCCCAACGCCCTGAATCCCCACCCCTTTGACCAACCCACTTCCCCCACCCCCAAACCCCCACTCCTTTCCACACCCATAAAGTTTTTCTAGATTACATATAACTATACAAATGCCCTTGGGATGATATTTTTTTTCTTCCTTACCAAACACTAGAAAATAATTAAGAAACTACTTATTTTCCAAGAAATTATTTTCTACGAAAACATTTTCCATAGAAAACATTTTCCTTCGTACCAAACACACCCTACCTCGTTCCACATTTTACATTGTATTCTTTACAAAAAGAAGAAGAGAAAAGAAGAAACAACGCTATCAAAGTTGGCGGGATCTGTAACATTGTAGCTATTCACAGGAAAGTTTCACTCATCGCCAGAGCAACATTCTAACCGTTAATAACTTTTATAGACAAAAACATTATTAGTCATTATTAAATTGTACCATCAAATTCTCTCTATACTAAAAGACAGTGGCGGAGCCAGGATTTTTAGTAAGGGGTTCAAAAATATAAAGAAGTTAACACATGAAGAAGCCAGATGGTTCAACATCTACTAGATAAAATTAATTTTAACCTTGTTTATATAGTGTAATTTTTCGTCGAAGGGGTTCCTCGGCTAAACCTAGCTCCGCCCTGCTAAAAGATTCAACTTTTCTAACCAATATAAGTATTAAAAGTTTAACTCAATTACATGGCTCCTTCGGGGATATTCCATAAAATTGGAACGATATAGAGAAGTTTAACTCCATGGCATGACTTGACAGATTGATTTGATTTGATTTTCAATTGCTTAAAATCTAAAGTATTAGGAAACTGAAATCCATTGTTTAATTAGTTGGAAGAATTTCGGAAATTACTTCAAATTTAGTAACATGAATTAAAAAATAACAGCATACCGATAAACAGTTTCCCCTCTTTGTATTTTTGGTGCCCTTTTTTCATCCCCATTTACAGGGAGAAATTTTCACACACTAATATCAAAAGGTGGATTAAGAAATAGGAGTAAATCAATAAACTGAAAGATCAGTACTTAATCACAACTTTGAACTGTTGAAGCTGTTAATCGCACAAGAAGAAAATTCAAATGCAAAACAATTCAAGTGAATTAAAAATTTCACCATCAAGTTGTCTATATAGTATACTAAAAGATTAACTTTCTCTAATCAACATAATAAAAGTTTAACTCAACGGGATGGGATATCACATAAAATCGGAACGATACGTAGAAGTTTTAACTCAATGGCATGTCTTGACAGACTGATTTGAACTTCATGAAATTTAAATCGCTCGCTTAAAATCTAAAACATTAGGAAATTGAAATCCAATGTTTAATTAATTGGAAGGATTTCGTAAATGACTTTAAAATTTAGTACATGAATTAGAAAATCACAACTTTTTTCCTTGGTGGCCTGTATTTTCATCCCCATTTACAGAGAAGAAATAGGAGTAGATAGATCAACTAAACTAAAAGATCATGAGAGAAAAACTAGGAACTTACAATTAGAATTAATTGGAGAGAGAGAGGGGGACGGAGAGCGAGTTCGATGATGGCGGGTCAAAAATCAATCGGGATTTTGGTCCGATTTATACTAATTTAACTACTAAAAAAATCAATATATGAATTAAAAGGATTTATAGTTAAAATATTAATCTTTACTCTTCGTTAAATTTGATCTTCTTATATTCTCCAACTAAAGCATCATCAATTGTGATGTAATTACATTTCCTAGATTGATTGCTCTTTTTTTGAAACTTTGAAAAACTTTATCGAAGATATAAAGCAAGTACATCGACAAAGAATATAATTAAAATAAGTTAAAAGAATCACGGGAAAAAATTAATTTGAAGTTTAGATTAACAACAACATACCTAGCGTAATCTCACACCGTGGGATCTAGAGAGGGTAGAGTGTCTGTGCGCTTACCTTCACTTTGGTGGTAGATTGCTTTTAGGAGGCTACCAAGAAAACATAACCACAAGCAGGACAATCAAAACAAAACAAAAGTAAAGAGTAAAAAGTAAAGAGAAAAGCAAGAGAAACGATCAGATTCATATAAGAAATTAAAGCAGTATACAATATACAATGCATTCGAACAAAAGGGAGCAATAGCTAACACAACTAAATAAGCTAAACCAAATACACAAAATACACTAAAAAACACATAGCAGCAGAAATCATATTACAGTGAATTATAAAGCAATAATGTGCCTATAAATATGATAAGCTAATCGGGCCTACAGTAATAACACTACAACTATCAATTTGTAAGCATAAGTAGGACTACGCTAGAGTACCTACTACTCTTCTACCCTAATCCGTGTCCTCCACAATCCTCTATCTAAAGTCATGTCCTCAGTAAGTTGCATCTGCGCCATATCCCGTCTAATCACCTCTCCCCAATACTCGGCCTACCTCTACCCCTCCTGAACCTGTCCATAGCCAACCTCTCACACCTCTGCACTTGGGCATCTGTGTCTCTCCTCTGCACATGCCCAAACCATCTCAACCTTGCTTCCCGCTTCTTATCATCCACCGAGGCCACTCCCACTTCCTCCCGGATAACATTATTTCTAATCATATATCTCTTTGTATGCCCACACATCCATCTCATCATCCCCATTTCCACAACTTTCATCTTTTGTATGTGCGAAGTCTTGACTGACCAACATTCCGGCCCATACAACATAGTCGGTCTAACCACCACCCTATAGAACTTGTCTTTAAGTTTTGGTGGCACATTTTTGTCGCACAAGACTCCAGATGTGAGCCTCCATTTCATCCACCCTGCCCCAATACGTTGTGTGACATCGTCATCAATCTCTCAATTCCCTTGGATAATAGACCCTAAGTACTTGAAGTTGTTGTGCTGAAACATAGTAAAGCATGAAAAGAAAATAAGAACACAAGAATTTACGTGGTTCGACAAATTGCCTACGTCCACGAGAGGCAACAAACTCTCAATATTTAAATATGAAGAATGTTTACAACACCCAATTCTCTCAGGATCCTCACTCTATTTTACAGAAGCTTTATAAGCTTGATTGTGGGATTATTCTACAAATGAAGGAGGGCATCTATATTTATAGAGAAGGAAGCAAACATTATGTTTACTTCTACATCCTTTAAGGAAACAAACATCAAGTTTGATTCTACCTTCTCTTGATGTCATTCAAAGGAGGAGAAATTCAACTTTGCTCTCATGCTAGTAGTCATTTTTTACTTCTCATCTTATTGTTCAACAAAGGATGCTTCAACAAAAAACAACTTGACATTTGAGCCAATATTCAACAATCTCCACCTTGGCGAACTTCCTAAAAAAATTATTGTTGCCTCCATTAGTGCCCTTAGGCACTCTGAGCTTGAGAGATGTTGATCAAGTCCAAACAATATTGAAACTTGATCCCAGTAACGACCTTTGTAAGCATATCAACATGATTATCTATCGTCTTGATCTTTTGTAGAAGAATACTCTCTTCTTCTACAATTTCTCAAACAAAATGGAATCGAACATCAATATGTTTCGTTCGATTGTGTTGAACTTGGTTATTTTCCAAACAAATGGCACTCTGGCTGTCGCAGAAGACTTCGACATTCTTCTGAACAATTCCCAAGTCTTTGGTCAATCTATGAAACCAGATTGCTTCCTTGAAAGCTTCTATTACAATCATATATTCTGCCTCTGTAGTAGACAAAACAACTGTTGACTGTAGTGTCGATCTCCAACTCACTGGTCCTCCTGCCATCGTGAACACATAACTAGTAGTAGATCTGCGCTTATCAAGATCTCCAGCATAGTCTGAATCCACATATCCGACTAGATGCTTACAACTTGTCTTGTCTCTCTCGAATTTCAAACCAATAATTACAGTACCATGAATCCACTTTACTGCTTGCCAATGGCCTTTGTCAGGGTTGTGCATGTAGCGACTCACCATGCTCACAACATGTGAAATGTCAGGTCTGGTACATACCATAGCATACATCAAAGCACCAACTGCATTTGCATATGGAATATTCTTCATATGCTTCTTCTGATCGTCGAAATTTGGTGACATTGATGCACTTAGCTTGAAATGTGGTGCCAATGGTGTACTCACGGGTTTTGTGTCGCTGCCAATGCCAAACGTTTGAAAAACTTTCTTCAAATACCGAGTCCGAGTCAAACAAATTGTGCCTTTCTCCCTGTCTCGAGTTATCTCCATCCCGAGAATTTTTATGGCCTCTCCAAGATCCTTAATTTCAAACTCTGAGCTCAATTGAGCCTTCAGCTTGTCGATCTCCACCTTGTTTTTAGATGCGATTAACATGTCATCCACATATAAAAAACAAATAGATAAACGTACCATCTTGAAGTTTCTGATAGTAGATACAATGATCAAATTACCTCCGGATATATTTATGCCCTTTGATGAAGCTGTCAAATCTCTTGTACTACTGTCTCGGTGACTGCTTCAGGCCATACAGTGACTTGCTCAACTTGCAAGCCCAGTTATCTCTTCCTGGTACTTTGAACCCATCTGGTTGATACATATAAATCTCCTCCTCCAAATTACCATGCAGAAAAGCAGTTTTGACATCGAATTGGGCTAACTCAATATCAAACTGTGCAACCAAAGCCAACAATATACGAATTGACGAATGCTTCACAACAGGTGAGAATACCTCATTATAGTCAATTCCTTCCTTCTGAGCGTAGCCTTTCACTACTAGTCTGGCTTTATAACAGATATTGTTTGTGCCTGGAGACCCTCTTTCTTTGCGAAAACTCATTTGCAGCCAATTGGTTTCTTTCCTTTTGGAAGTGGCATGAACTTCCAAGTCTGATTCTGATGGAGCGATTTCATCTCCTCATTCATTGCCATTTTCCACTTGTCACTTTTCATACTCTGAATAACATCTTTGTAGTTATATGGAATGTCATCTCCGGTGACTGGAAATGCATATGCAATCATGTCGGTGTACCGGGCAGGTTTGTGGATTTCTCTTATCGATCGATTGGTGGCAATCGATTCTGTTTGCTGCCTGATGTCTGGACCTGTAACCTCCACCTCAACAGAGTTTCATCCTCTTGTTATTCGGGTTGGTTGGACGTCTCTACTGATTGGACTGGAGTTACTGGAATATCTAACTCCACCTGTTGATGCAACTCTGGATCTCGATTTTCTTTATCAGAAACTGTATGTTTTAACATCATAGATTCATCAAAAGTAACATCGCAACTTAGTACAATCTTCTTTGAATCAGGGTTCCATAGTCGGAAAGCCTTAACTCTTTCACTAAAGCCCATGAAAATAGCTTTTTGGACCTAGGATCCAATTTGGATTCTGCGTTACAAAGATGAAGTTTTGGATATCTTTCTTAAATGGAAGAAAATGATAGAAACCCAAACGGGAAGGAAGATCAAAAGGCTCAGATATGATAATGGAGGAGAATAAAAGTCAGATCTATTTTAGAAAATTCGTGAGAATGAAGGGATATTCAGTCATTTCACTGTACCAGGAACGCCACAGAAAAATGGAGTTGTTGAACGAATGAATCATACTTTGGTTGATAAGGTTCGTTGCATGCTATCCCAATCCAGAATAAGCAAGGCATTTTGGGTTGAAGTTTTGTCATATGCCTCTTATATCATCAATAGACTTCCTGCAACACTAGATGGAAAGACTCCCAATGAGGTATGGTCTGGACAACCTGTTTCAGATTATTATTCTCTGCGTATATTTGGATGCACTACATATTTCACATAGGCACATTCATCCTTTCCAATGTGTCATCGTGATGTAGTTCCTCTTGACTTAGATGGAGATCGACATTGCCCACTGGATCTGTTAGATTTGTTACTGGCTCTGCCTCTGGATACCGTCAAGAATTCTGGTGATGCTTCCTTATTATAAAGTTGGTCCTTCATTCGATACTCGTTGTTCACCAACGCATTTGAAACATCACTGAATTTAACATCATCTTTCTTGTACTGAAAACAAAAGAGCTTTTTCTTTAGGTAGAGTCAGTTCTCTACACTTTTCGTCATGTACTTGTCCTCCAGTTTCTTCCAGAGACTCGCATCCATAGTCTCTTTCATAACAAAGTACTTCTGATCTTTCGCCAAACAGAGTTTGATTGTTCCATAAGTTTGGCGATTAACGAAATTCCAATCATCATCCTTCATATCATTGGGCTCGGCTTCCACGGCGATATGTGATCCTTCCCAGAATAATAGATCTAGAACTTCGCATTGCCACATGCAAAGTTGTTGGTGCCGTTGAATTTCTCCACCTCGAACTTTGCATTGGACATCGAATTTCTTTGCCAAGAACTGCTTGTGGGTGCAGTATCTTTTGAGGTTTCCTCCGCCATTAAGATCGAAGATATACGATGTCGAAAAATGCTTGAAAATAATGATAAACGTCTCCAACTAAGCTATATCAATAACTTAGGAGCTGAATACCAGAAACTGATGGAGGGTTGCGTTGTACTCCTGTAATGAGAGCTACCTCCACGGGTGATCAAAAAATTGTTCCGATCACGTTTACACAGACTCGGAATTTCGACAGTGGTTCTGTTTTTCTTTCCAAACTTCACCTAGGCTCTGATATCAATTTGTTGTGCGGAAATGTAGTAAAGCATGAAAAGAAAATAAGAACACGAGAATTTACGTGGTTCTGCAAATTGACTACTTCCATGGGAGGCAACAAACTCTCAATTTTCAAATGTGAAGAATGTTTACAACACTCAATTCTCTCAGGATCCTCACTCTATTTTACAGAAGCTTTATAAGCTTGATTGTGGGATTATTCTACAAGAGAAAGAGGGCATCTATATTTATAGAGAATGCTTCTACCTCCTTTAAGGAAGCAAACATCAAGTTTGGTTCTACCTTCTCTTGATGCCATTCATGACATCAAAGGAGGATAAAATCAACTTTGCTTTCTCATGCTAGTAGTCATTTTTGACTTCTCCTTTTCTTGTTCAACAAAGGATGCTTCAACAAAAAACGACTTGACATTTGAGCCAATATTCAACAGAAGCTTCCTTTCTTTGGGTTAATTAATTAAGGTAATACACTTTAATGAACATTAACTATAAACATTAGTACCTTGTTGTGCTATTTGACATAATTTGATCATATCCAACATCATGCCAATAAAATAATACTAAAAAGGGAAGTAGCACTAAGCTTTCGCTATGCGCGGGGTCCGGGAAAAGATCGGATCACAATGGTCTATTGTACGCAGTCTTACCTCACATTTCTGTAAGAAGCTGTTTTCACGGCTTGAACCCATGACATCCTGGTCACATGACATCAACTTTATCAGTTACTCCAAATCTTCCCTTCAAATAAAATGAATACCAGTACTTACTAATTAGATAATTAATTAACGTAATATGCTTTAAGAATTGCATAGCGATGTAGAAATAAGTTGCACCATTGGTTATTAAAGTACCTTCACAACCACTGAAAAAAGAAAGAGTTACATCTTTAAATTGTTAGTTTTACTTGTTGCATGGCCAATTGGAGTATACGTTTGTAGGATTAAGCTCTTCCTATCATGCCAAAAATTATAGTGGATAGGAATTGTATAACTTTATCTTTTAATCAAACGCAAGCCTCTTGTTTGATCATGATTTTCATTTAAGCCATCCTTTCATCTGGGCATACCACTAATTAATTATTAAGATCAAACTATATCATGTTAAATAGTTAAATTTGATATCAATGACGTTACTTTATGTTTTAATTAAACTCACCAAATAAAAGTACATGTTTGATCATGATACCGACTCGAGTTATCATCGCACATGGATTTTGCCATAGACATAACGTGGGCATTATCCAACACATATATTTCCAACAGTGGGCATAAATTGGTATGCTCTTCTGCTTGTTCTTTTTCACCTTATTGTTAACAGATAATGAAAATAAACGACCTTACTGTTGAAGTTGCTTAAACAGGACACTAGCTTCTGGACAAAGTCCAACATTATATTCCTAGCCACTCCCTTCCATCCTACTCCTCCAACTTCACATCCCTCCGTGTCCCAATAACACATTACATTGTCCCACACATCCTTAATATATAATGTGTTAGATATACATACAGTATACACATGCTATACATGTATATTGTATGTATATTACCGAGAAATCGAGAAGGAAAGTTCATCCCATTAAGTCTCGGTCAAAGCACATATTTGATAAATATTGTATATAATTAGTATTGTACCTTAATTAGTTTTGCACACTTTATCATAATTGTATTATTAGTCTCCAAATCGAATAGGGATTTAGGAATAGGATTCTCCTATTTGTAAAGTGTATATATTTTCTTTCAATCAATGAAAATAATCAAGGGTTTATTTCTTTCATGGTATCACAAGTCTAGGTAATTTTTCCTTGCTTGCTTTCGCAAACTCCAACAAATCCGAGACCACCCTTCTTACGATTACGAGGTTTATTCGAATATGAAATCCAATCTTGGAAATACAGCATCCCGTGCGGAAAACCGAGTTGCGTACTGGGTGAAGCTTAGTCCTTAACACCTTTCAATCTCGCTACTTTATTAGCTAGGGCCGCTCGCACGCTTGGCTGTTGATAGTATTGCACTAAGAAAGACTCCTGCCGTTTCTAAAGGTAAGATTTTAAAGTCGCTCAAGCAATTTCTTTAAAAAGAAGAGCAAACAAGATAAGGCTTTTCAGCCGTATCGCGCAGGGGTTCCAAACCTATCTTACTAATAATAATAATGGTGTGAAGCTGCTCGAGCGAATACGAGAGGGGCGAAAATCGTTGTAGCGCGCTAGCGCCCCTATAGAGTAAGGCTATTCTTCTGCGAGACTCCATCAAAATTCGCCACTCGTTGGTTGGTGTTCAATTCTTTTTATTGGGAATAGAAGGGGAATGAAGGCAATTTTCCTTTTATTATTTTATTAAATAGAAGAGGCTAATCGAGATCCTAACTCGAAAGGAATAGGGCATTACATTAAGTAAAAGGATTGGGCAAATAAAGAGGTTCTTAGAGAGCTGGTGGAAGGCTCAAGACAGAAGGAGAGAAGCGGGGATTGATAGCTTTCAAGAACCAGTGGAAAGGAAAGACTTCTTCCCTGCATTCCTTCTTTTCCAAAAAAAGTCAATTAGTTTGGGCTGGCATATGCATAAAAGATTTGATTGAATGAATTCCACCTTGGTAGTTTTCCCCAAGCAACCGAGGCACTTCTCAATTTGTTCTTCTCTTCTCCAATAAAATCTGAGACCTCCCTTCAACAAATTCCTTCTCTGAATCTTGTTGTTCTATTCACTATGACTGATAAGAACACGTTTCATCCTGTCCTCACATTTTCTAACATCAAGAGCGTTCTTCCTATTGTTCTTGACCTAGAAAACGTCCAATATGGAACGTGTGCAGAGTTATTCAAGATTGATGCAATGGTACATCAAGTTCTTCACCACATCATCCCTCCGACTCCTAAAATGGGGGATGAGACCACCAAAGATGATGATGTGCCCACCAAAGAGGATGATCCAAAATTATGGGTCACTCTTAACGTAAAAGTTCTAAGTGGATTTATGTCACTATCTCCCTGGACCTCTTACAGATGATTATAGAACCCAACTCTACAACTATGGAAGCTTGGAATCGGTTGCGTGAAACCTTTCAGGATAAAATTCATTCACGTATTGTCACCCTTGAGCATGAATTTTCTCAAGTTGCTATGGAGAATTTTCCAAACGTTTTATCTTATTGTAAACGACTCAAAGACTTGGCGGATAAACTTCGTAACGTGGGTGCTCCTGTGAGCAATAGTCGTCTCGTTCTACAGATGGTTGCAGGCCTGTCCGAGGCCTATAACAGCGTTGCTTCGATTCTTCGTCAAAGTAACACTCTTCCAGAATTCTATCAAGCCCGCTTCATGCTCACGTTGGAAGAAACGGGTTTGGCTAAAAAGGTGGCTACCGGGGCTAGTCCTGTCGTCATGATGACTGAGTCATATTTTACTCCTTCCGGTTCCACCAACTCGAGCCAAAATCACAACAACGGTGGTGGTAAAAATGACCAAAATCGGAAAAATAATGGCAAGAATCGCGGCGGCAACACTGTCAGCAACCAGAATAGTGGCGGTGGCGGTGGTGCCTCGAAGCGATCGGCGGCGGCAAAGGTCATGGGGCGGGCCGCTTATACTGATGTGATGGGCCCCGATTCTGCCCGGACTTATTACTCGAAGCGGGGCGATTCTGCTCGGCCAAACTTATTACGGCGGGGCCCGATTTACGCCAATCGAGCCCGATTCTGGGTCTGTCTTGAGTTTCAGAACCAACCTATGGGCGGCGTGATCCAGTACTTGGGCCTCGGCCCCCTCAAGCTCATCACGCAGTGGGACCCATACAAACAGACATTGAAGCCGCAATGCACACTCTTGGTTTAACTCAACCTGACCGAATTGGTGTATGGACACCGGCACCACTACCCACATGACATCTTATCAAGGTACTCTCTCATTTTATTCCAATTTGAGCATTAATCATGGTATAATTGTTGGTAATGGTAATTCAATTTCAATTAAGGGTTATGGTCATAAAACTTTGTCTCCTCCCCATCCACCACTTGTCTTGAAAAATACCCTGCATGCCCCAAAACTAATTAAAAACTTGGTATATGTCCGTAAATTCACAATTGATAATTGAGTTTCTATTGATTTTGATCCTTTTGGGTTTTCTGTGAAGGATTTCAAGACAGGGAGCCCTCTCATGAGGTGTGATAGTAGAAGAGATCTTTATCTAATCACACCAAGTCTCGATTTCTCGTGTCAAGCCATGCCTTCAACTTTTGTAGCTCTTGCTCATTCGTTATGGCATGCTCGTCTAGGACATTCGGGGTCGTCCATTTTATCTACTTTAGATAGAAATAAATTTATTTTATGTTAGGGTACGCGTAATACTCCAAATTGTCAATCTTGTTCTCTAGAAAAAAATGTTAAGTTGTCATTTGTGGACTCGAATTCTCATACTTCAATGCCATTTGATATTATTCATAGCGATTTATGGACATCTCTCGTTCTTAGTTCTATGGGTCATCATTATTATGTTTTATTTCTTGGACGATTACTCTAAATTTTTATTGACTTTTTCCATAGCGAAAAAATCCCAAGTTTTTTCCATCTTCTTAAAATTTAGAGCTTTCATTAGAATTCAATTCGAACGAGAAATAAAAAATATTCAATGTGATAATAGCAAAGAATATGACAATGGGGAGTTTCGGGAGTTTTGTGCTAAAAATGGGATCAATTTTCGTTTTTCTTGTCCTCATACGTCTTCACAAAATGGGAAGGCGAACGTAAAATTCGTACCATTAATAACATTATCCGCACTTTATTGGTTCAAGCTTCTGTACCCCCATTTCTTTTGGCATCATGCTCTATAAATGGCTACAAATATTGTTAACATTCCTTCTTCTAAAGGTTTGACATATTCGTCTCATCTTCAAATTTTATATAATAAGACTCATTCGTATTCACATCTTAGGGTCTTTGGGTGCTTGTGTTATCCATTTTTTTCGTCCACCACAATTAACAAATTTCAAGCCCGTTCTACTCCTTGTGTGTTTTTGGGATATTCGTCGAATCATCGTGGTTACAAATGTTTTGATTTATCCTCTAATAAAATCATCATTAGTCACCATGTTATTTTTTATGAATCCCAATTTTCATTTACTAAGGTCAACAGTTCAATGTCTAGTTCGTATAATTTTTTGGATGATGATATATCCCAATATATTATTCACCATTTATCGGATACGTCCCGCACCCCGAATCTGCCGGGCCCAGCGCCGTGGCCTGCCGCTCGATACAACCTTCAATTCTGCTCCAGAAATCGTAATGGGCGATCTGCAATCGGGCGATTGCCTGAACGATCTGCGAGCACGGTCACGGTCGGCGTCACCCATTATTGTCCATATGTACCAGCAGGCCCACTGCCTGCTGGCCAGTCCGTCCCGTGTCCCGGTCCTTCCCAAAATTCACCAAATTCAGCTCCGAGTCACGAACCAGTCACCCGAGCCCAATGGGGTATTTTTAAACCAAAGAGACATTTTAATGGTCTTAAATCACCATTACCCTATAATCATGTGTCTGCTTTAAATGGCTCAAATTAGAAAATTGTCATGACCGATGAATATAATGCTCTTATTGATAATAAGACGTGGAATTTGGTACCCCATCCATCTGATGTTAATATTATTCGGTCTATGTGGATTTTTGCTCATAAGGATAATTCTGACGGTTCTTTTACAAGGCATAAAGCTCGTCTTGTAGGTGATGGTAAGACTCAGCAGGTTGGTGTTGATTGTGGTGAGACATTTAGTCTGGTGGTCAAGCCAGCTACCATCCGTACAATGCTTAGTTTGGCTCTATCGAAAGCATGGCACATTCATCAGTTGAATGTGAAGAATGATTTCAAGGAGACAGTTTATATGCATCAACCATTGGTGTTTAGAGATACCCGATATCCTCATCATGTCTGTTTGTTGAAGAAGTCTTTGTATGGGCTTAAGCAGTCTCAACGGGCTTGGTATAATAGGTTTGCTGACTATGTTTCGACTATTGGGTTCTCTCACAGCAGGTCTGATAATTCACTATTTATATATCGTCGGGATTCTTCGATGACTTATATACTATTATATGTAGATGATATTATCTTAACTGCCTCTTCTGATGCATTACGTCAGTCTATTATGACAATGCTCAGTTCTGAGTTTATCTTGAAAGACTTGGGGCCATTGAGTTATTTTTTGGGGATTACTGTGACTCGTCATACAGGTGGACTATTCTTATCACTGAGGAAGTATGCAGCTGAGATCATTGAGAGGGCTGGGATGTCATCTTGTAGGTGCACGTCCACTCCAGTTGATACTAAACCCAAGTTGGGTGCTGCAGCTGGCTCACCCTATGAGGATCTGACCCGCTATCGTAGTCTTGCAAGAGCCCTTCAGTATCTTACGCTCACGCGACCAGATATTACATATGTCGTACAACAGGTGTGTTTTTTATGCATGACCCAAGATTGAACATATGAATGTTCCCAAACTCATTCTTAGGTACGTTCAGGGAACACTTGATTATGTCTTGCATTTGTACCCTTCGTCTGTCACGACCCGACCCCGGACCCGCGACTAGTGCCCTACCTGGGCACCCTTACAGGTAACCATCAGAGAAAGTCAGCGGAACATACATAGAACACACAACGTAAATCAGTAAGAAGTGAACAACATTGGACAACACTTCCTTTGTTTCTACATACTTTTCCACCTTTTTCAAGGCCCGAAATCAATAACCAAATGCCACATTTAAGGCTCAACACATCAACCAATCAAAGGGGATTACACGCCGCACAGGACGTGTAAAATTCAGCCCCACAATCAATATCCAAATAGTCCAACATTTCAATTCCATTATTGGCTACGATGCAACCACAATGTAAAGTCTTTTCCAATTCATTTTTAATCCACGTTGTTTAGTCTAACATGTTATATAGCCGCAATCGATAATAACAACTACCAACTCTTCTTTATATAACATGTGACGACTAAAACTAATAACCAAATCGAATTACAATATTAAGGTTAAACATGCAACTTTCGGATTCCATCCAAATATTCCATAACATTCAATCTCCATATATATATCTCATGCTTGCATAATATATATATGACTACAACAATAAGTAACCTTTAATCACTTAAGAGGACAAAGTTATTACCTTGATAAGCCCAAAATAGTCCAACAATCTCGCCCACTTTAGCCCTCTTTCCGAAATTCTTCTTCCCGCCAAAATCACCTCTACGAACCCCCTACAAGCTCGCCAACATATTTCCTTCTTGTTGCCTTTCCAAAAATCTCATTTAGGCTTAGGGTTTTTCTCACAAATTCTTTGAGAGAGAAGAGAAAAGGAATTTCTATTTGGATGAAATCTTGCAAATGATTTTAATCTTGCAAGACTTGGTCATATATAGCCTCTATATTATTATACAAGTTGGGAGGGACACTTGTCGCCCTCCCATAGGCCCTCTACACAAATATCTTCTAATTTAACCCCTTTTTCGCAGAAATTCCCGCCTCGGCGCTTGACCCTGCGGCCGTGTGTGACGCTTGAAACATTTTTCCTTCTCTTCTGCCAGCAGATCTTGTAACGTCCATAACTTTCTACTCCGATGTCCAATCGACGAGCGGCTTGTTGCGTTGGACACTAGACTCAATGAACTTCATACTAGGATTTTGAAACACCTAAAAACTCCTAATATACTAGGAGATATACCGCTCCAGATTTGACTGAAAATTTGTCCACAAACATTCTGTCAACTTATCTTTCCAAATTCAAATCTTATTTCCTTTCGTACGTTCTTAAATACATGACCTGGAATCACGGGGTGTAAAATTCGTCCCCGAATGTTCTTTCGGAGTCCAATCTAAACGGATATTGGCATAGTCCCTGGACTACACCCAACATAATCACACTTGTCACACCTGGCCACATAACAGTACTTATGCTAAAACGTCAACCTGAACTCCAAGTGTCGACGTCGTTTATCTGCATAAAGCTTTTATCGACTCTGAGCTTGCTAATAATCTTTCCTGGATAAGTTTCGCCTTATCCACAGCCCGCTGAATCAAGTCCGGGCTAATTATCTGAACCTCGCCTACGTTGAACCAACCAATCGGCGATTCTACACTTTCTTCATGCACAACCTCATACAGGGCCATCTGGATACTGGAATGATAGCTTTTGTTATACGCAAACTCAACAAGAGGCAAATAATTCTTCCAGCTAACTCTGAAATCAATAACACCGGCTCGCAACCTATCCTCAAGTGCCTGGATAGTACGCTCTGTCTGTCCGTCGGTCTGAGAGTGAAATGCCACACTGAGACTCACCTGTGTCCCTAATACCTTCTGGAAAACCTCCAGAAGTTAGCCGTAAACTGAGCTCATCTGTCTGACATCATAAATGTAGGAACCTCGTGAAGTCTCACAACCTCCCTGCTATATAATCTAGCATAAACCTCAGTCGAGTAAGTGGTCCTGACCGGAAGAAAATAGGCTGATGTCGTCAGCCTGTTTACCATAACCCATAAGGAGTCGCACTTCCTCTGAGTACGATGCAACCCTGTAACTAGATCTATATTAATCACCTCCCATTTCTAAGTCGGGATCTCAATCGTCTGTAATAGCCCACTGTGCTTCTGGTGCTCAACCTTGACCTGCTACTAATTTGGACACAAAGCAACAAACTCATCTACGTCCCTCTTCAGGCCATCTTACTAATACATACATCTGAGGTCATGATATATCTTAGTCGACCCCGAACAAAATAGAGCAAGAATCACTGTGTGCCTCCCCTAAAACCTGCTGACAAGTCCTGCAGCATTGGGCACACACAATCTTTCCTCATATCACAATACCTTATCCGGTGCTACCCATACATGTCCTCCTCCTCTTGGAGAGTCGTATCTCAAATTCGCCCTAGCACTGGATCCTTATACTGTCGTCTTTTCACCTCCTCAACGAGGGAAAACTCGGCAACCTCTCGAACCTGAGCTCCACTATCATGCTCCCTTAGCTGTCGGGAGATATAGGTTGTTACCCTATCATGTTGCATCCGCACACAACCCAGTCAAACACCCAAAGTGTTACCATAACAACCTAACCCTCTAGTCCATCAGGCCTCAGGAGGGGTTAGAACTGTAGTCGTAGTCATCTTACTTTCAAATAACTGGAAGCCTGTCTCTTACTTCCGAAATATTCGGGGATATAATCTCAATTATGATTCATGTTTCCATTTCTCTGTTGCAACCAAACTTGGTCACTATACTTAGATTCGATTCCTTTGCTTGACTCATGACTAAGACTTCCTGCCAATCACAATTTAGGGGGAGATTTCCTTGATCTCGTCAAGTAGTAATCCTATTATTTTCTCCCAGCTCATAGAGCTTATAGTCAGGTGTTCAACCTCAATTCATGGTATTACATAACCCAATAGCTTTCCAAGATTTCTTATCGTTCGAGTGTCTACTCGGCTTACCTTTATTTTTCATTTCAAGTTACCCTGGGGCCTCTTTCCTCTCCGTATATATACGGTCTGGCCCGTCATTACAGGCTTTCCACCTTTCGCCGGGGTGTTCCTAACTGCCCAACATTTCTAATGGTCTTTACACTAGTCTGGGTAACTATGCCTTGGAAAACCTTCATAATTGTAATTGCATTCTCCTTATTATTCTGGTCATAACCCTTCATCATACTAATTACTAACCCAAAATATTTCTACCTCGCTCCTGGGTCACACATTTCCATTTATGCTTATTACTAGCATTTATATCCTTAAGACACATCCTCGACCATTTCCTAATGTCGTTCTCAATTACCCCAACACAATACTTTTCCCACGGTTATCTAAAACTGTAACCTATGGCATGACGACACTGGAGATCTTACCTGTCTCACATCCATTGCCTAATACCCTGGGTACACATAACCCCATAGTAAGTAAAACTATCCTTTTACGTGGGGGAGAAAGCTTATCTCCCTTCACCATCTTAATCATCAAGCACCACCTTATAGTTGTATAGATTCTCAAAACCTACCAGCGACGTCTTCTGTTTTCCACAGACAACACTCATACTTATCTTATTCTTGCCTTGCGTATTTTCCTAAAATTATTCAGAATGTCGTGGCCCTGACCGCCACACTAGACCAATTCCAAGTACCTCCAAGGGCATTTAACATAAAATCTTTCAATAATCATACATTCTTATCTCCGTCTCTTAACGTTCAAATTCAAATCAATCATTTCAATAAAATAAGTCACATAGACTCCACAATTTCATGTCAAAGAATGAAGGAATAACTTACATATTCCTAACACTTCCTTTCCTTCCCTATCGATAACCAGCTCACTGGGAAACTGGAATCGAACCAACCTCTCTCTACAGTCAACCTTGGCACCCACGCAGCCAACTAGTCCATACTCATAATGACCTCAAAGTCTGTCGTATTCATCTCTACTAGGTCTGCTAGGGTATGACGACGGTATCCTCATCGTGAAAATATTATCTACCCGCTCAGCTACCACCCAATCACCCACTGGTGTAGCTACCTCGAAAGGTCCTTATGGATTCAGGCTCTATTCCTCTACATTTGGTTGCTCTCTTTCTTACTGGTCGTACTCTTTCCGTACCTCCAACTTATACTAGCATACATACATAACCTCCATACTGATTCTGGCCTCCAATCTTTGGAGTTACTAAATCGAACAATATAAGGCCATTTCCGGCTCTCACGACCCGGTTCCGGTGGAACGCGTCCACGAACCCGTAAAACAATTAACTAGACTTGGGCCTTGCACCCTCGTGACCCTGTCACGTAGTGGGACTACTACCAACTGATCCCACTCCATTTCAGGCTATGGGGCGACCCGTAATATGTCCTCAACCTGACCCACCGTCGCACTTAACTCTTACCCTTAGTCTGAATAAAATCTTATTTCCCGAGAAGGCCTTATATACCTAAGGTCTCGGCGGTTATCAATATTCTTAGGCTCGCAATTTCCATGCTCCAATACTACCTTACGATCCCTCTGCGAACTGTACAATAACTTCTCATAATACCATAATCGTGTTGTCTTGATCACAACAACCATTACTTACTCCATACGGATCTCATCCGTACAATTCTCTTAAGCCTACCACGTAGCTTAATCTATTAACATGACATTCCATTAAGTTCCTTACCAATTCCTGGTAATCTAAAATTATTCTAGGCAACACGCGTCTGACCCTCATACATAACTCCGTATAGTTGTATGTCATAATACCAACTATACTACAATCATTACCAACATGGATACGCAATCCACATAGTCCTTCCTGGGTCACTGCTGCCTTTCTCATAGATGCAATCAACATAACTCGTTAGGGAGAGACGACCCTAACAACACAGCTCTATCGCACGATCTCAGAGTGAGAAGAATGGAAACCAATCCTAAATGTCCTGCAGCCTCCTGGTTATAGATGTGGTGCACAACACACCGATAACCAAGACTCTACTGAGACGCGGTGCAGACACTTTCCTAGGACTAAGCGCTCTCGACACAACTTTTGTCACGACCGACCGGGCGCGATTGGTGCCACTGCAGGCACCCTTACAGGTAACCATCAGAGAAAGTCAGCGGAACATACATATAACACACAATGTAAATCAGTAAGAAGTGAACAACAGGCTAGCCGATGAGGCTGCCTTCCTGGATATACATATATAAATTAGTCAAAAGCAGTTACATCTTTTTTCTTTACAAACCGACCCACATACATGACTACAGACCTCTAAGAATTTTGACATAACAACTGTGACAGGACAGGGCCCCGCCATACCCCTGAATGTACAACAACCGACAATACCAGGGATCTGAACCAAAGACAAGCCTCCGGAGTAATGGAGTTTCTCAACAGCTGAACAGTGATCCTAAGAGTGAGGATCAACAACCTGTATAATTCTACCTGCGGCATGAACGCAGCCCCCCGAAGGAGGTCAGTGCAACAGGTACCAAGTATGTGAAACAGAAAGTACTGAAATGAAATCATATAGTCTAAAATAAAACCGGAGACATGTATGATAACTCAAATAACAGTACACTGTGCCTTACTAACAATGAGAGTAAACAAGAGAATACATTACTGCATAAAAATAGGAGGCTCATGATCAAATTAGGGCCACCCGCCCGTAGTATCACTAAGCAATCCTACTCCTGGGACTATTTCACCCGCATAGGTCCTGTGGACCCGCAATGAGGTCATCCGCCTCGCATGAGACTATTTCACTCGCATAGGACTATTTCACCCGCATAGGCCCGATAGACCCGCAATGAGTACAAACGCCGCACTCGCATCATGGGTAGAAAATCCATGGAATAAGTAGAAATTCGGGGGTTTACCCCGCAAGAATAACATAACACTAGCACAACCGGCTATTATACATAACATAAGCACCACCGACTTATCATACATAACATAAGCACCACCGGCTTATTATACGTAACATAAGCACCACCGACTTATCATAATTATCATACACTCTCATTTTAGTTTACTTAAGGCACTAACATGTCATTAACAACCCGAGAATTTAACCCAAAGTACTACGTACTTCCGTTCCTTTAAAAAGAACCTTTTTTGTATAAAAACCCCAAGATACTAACACCCGTAGTATCAAGACATGTCTATTTTTCAAATCAAGTTACTTCACCTTTAGAAATTCATTTCAAGGCTTTAAAACCAAGTAACTTCTTTTTGACAACCTAGGCAACTTGTGCCTATATCAAGTAGACACTCTCTTAACTTTTCATAAAGCCGTTACAACTAACTTCCCATAAAGCCGTTATAACTCTTTATGTTTTAGACAATTACATTATTTTTATAACCAAGAGACTTATACCTTCGAAAACCAAGTATCATATACTTTCATAACTTCCAGAATACCTCAAGTCTCTTAACATTAGAAATCAAGTTTTCAATACTTTCCAAATCAAGTATTCTATACATTTTCAAGTCAAGCAACCTTTGTTTACCTTATTAGAATAAACTATTCTTTTTACTTTCCATAAAGTTATTATAACCAACTTTATGCTTTTGAAACTAAGGCATTTCTATCCTTTAAAACCAAGTGAGTTAATTCTCTAACTCAACCAACTTAGACATTCTTAAAACAAGTCAAGGATATCAAATGAACTGAATTCATTTAAATCTCGTACGTCTACCGTACTATACATTTATAACTACTCATGCTCAAGAGATAAGAAAGTTTCCACATACCTCTTCGATTCAATCCACTTGCTAAGTCCAATATGTCGTACGTCGTATGTCAACCTAAAATGACCACAATACGTCTATTAACTTCTAACTTCAAACGTAGAATATCCCAAGTGTAAAGTCACTTAATTCTACGGAAAATTGGACAACACTTCCTTTGTTTCTACATACTTTTCCACCTTTTTCAAGGCCCGAAATCAATAACCAAATGCCACATTTAAGGCTCAACACATCAACCAATCAAAGGGGATTACACGCCGCACAGGACGTGTAAAATTCAGCCCCACAATCAATATCCAAATAGTCCAACATTTCAATTCCATTATTGGCTACGATGCAACCACAATGTAAAGTATTTTCCAATTCCTTTTTAATCCACATTGTTTAGTCTAACATGTTATATAGCCGCAATCGATAATAACAGCTACCAACTCTTCTTTATATAACATGCGACGACTAAAACTAATAACCAAATCGAATTACAATCTTACGGTTAAACATGCAACTTTCGGATTCCATCCAAATATTCCATAACATTCAATCTCCATATATATATCTCATACATATGACTACAACAATAAGTAACCTTTAATCACTTAAGAGGACAAAGTTGTTACCTTGATAAGCCCAAAATAGTCGAACAATCTCGCCCACTTTAGCCCTCTTTCCGAAATTCTTCTTCCCGCCAAAATCACCTCTACGAACCACCTACAAGTTCGCCAACATATTTCCTTCTTGTTTCCTTTCCAAAAATCTCATTTAGGCTTAGGGTTTTTCTCACAATTTCTTTGAGAGAGAAGAGAAGAGGAATTTCTATTTGGATGAAATCTTGCAAATGATTTTAATCTTGCAAGACTTGGTCATATATAGCCTTTATCTTGTTATACAAGTTGGGAGGGACACTTGTCGCCCTCCCATAGGTCCTCTACACAAATATCTTCTAATTTAACCCCTTTTCCGCAGAAATTCCCGCCTCGGCGCCGCGGCCCTGCAGCCGGCGTCGTGGCGCTGCAACTTCATAGAGGTTCAGGACTTACGGCGCCGCGGCCCTGCAGCCGGCGCCGTGGCGCTGTGACGCAAAACATTTTTCCTTCTCTTCTGCCAGCAGATCTTGTAACGTCCATAACTTTCTACTCTGATGTCCAATCGACGAGCGGCTTGTTGCGTTGGACACTAGACTCAATGAACTTCATACTAGGCTTTTGAAACACCTAAAAACTCCTAATATACTAGGAGATATACTGCTCCAGAGTTGACTGAAAATCTGTCCACAAACATTCTGTCAACTTATCTTTCCAAATTCAAATCTTATTTTCTTTCGTACGTTCTTAAATACATGACCTGGAATTACGGGGTGTAACATCGTCGACGTCTATGCTTGTCTCATATACATATGCTAATTGGGGTGGTTTCCCGGACACCAGGCATTCTACGTCTGGCTATTATATATTTCTTGGCAATAACTTGGTCTCATGGTCTGCCAAACGTCAGTCCACGCTTTCACATTCAAGTGTAGAGGCCGAGTATCGAGGGGTAGCCAATGTGGTCTCTAAGTCATGTTGGTTACGTAATCTTCTGTTAGTGCTCCATTGTCCTATTCAGAAACCTACCTTGGTGTATTGTGATAATATTAGTGTCATCTATCTTTTTTGGTAATCCAGTTCAGCACCAACACACTAAATATATAGAGATAGACATTCACTTTGTTCGAGAAAAGGTAGCTCGAGGACAAGTACGCGTCTGCCATGTCCCTTTCAGATATCAAATTGCAGACATCTTTACAAAGGGTCTTCCCTCAGTCCTTTTTGAAGATTTTAGAGACCTCAACAGATGAAGATCGCCTCTCACATGATCATGGGGTGTGTTAGATATACATACAATATACACATGTTATACATGTATATTGTATGTATATTACCGAGAAACCGAGAAGGAAAGTACAACCCATTAAGTCTCGGTCAAAGCGCATATTTGGTAAATATTATATATTAGTATTGTACCTTAATTAGTTTTGTACACTTTACCATAATTGTATTATTAGTCTTCAAATAGTAGAGATTTAGGAGTAGAATAGAAATATGATTCTCCTATTTGTAAAGTGTATATATTGTCTTTCAATCAATGAAAATAATCAAGTGATTATTTCTTTCATAATGTTTACCCGTAAAACGGTATAGTTGAATTTGTATCCATGGTCAAGGACATGTGGATCTCAAGTGACACGTTTGATAATAATTCTAGGTAAAATGCATAATAATTAAGCAATAGTAAGATAACAGAAAGTAATTGTTGACACCCAATTTTGACCCTCCCGTCCAGCCATTAACTATAAAATTACACTAATTTTGTAAAATAATTTTTTAGGATTTTTATAATAAAATGCAGCGAATAAAACATTAAATACAGGCATAAATAATTAATTTAATAATGACATCGCGTCTTACGTAGAGTTTTGAGCACTTAGAGTCTCGCGTCCGCATTAATTAACTTTAAGCTTTGTCGTAATTCTTAAATAATTAATAAATGCATAAAATAAATAATTTAGCGATAACGTCGTGTCAGGTAGCATAGCCACATTTATTAGTAATCATTTGTAATTTAAAATCAATTTTAATCTGATATATGCATTTAATAGCACCGCAGTTATAAAGCTTTAAACGATTCTTAAATATCATACTCGCATTTAGCATTTAAATAATTTAATCTAAACTCAATTCAATTTTAATTTAACTTCGCAATAACGCATAATAATAAGATTTTTAATAGCGCCGCATTCTAAAGCATTAAACATTAATTAAATAGCACGCCCGCATTTATTTTTGATAACAATTAGATTAATGGAGCACCTAAATAATTTAATCAAT
This sequence comes from Przewalskia tangutica, assembly GCA_029844215.1. Taxonomy (NCBI): domain Eukaryota; kingdom Viridiplantae; phylum Streptophyta; class Magnoliopsida; order Solanales; family Solanaceae; genus Przewalskia; species Przewalskia tangutica. The sequence goes on along the minus strand of CM056738.1, from coordinate 89,194,375 downwards.
TAATTTTTACCACTAATTAATAGGATAAAAAATAATTAAATAATCGAGCACTTAAAACTCTACCTAATTAATTTATCACTAATTAAATAATTAATACCTAATCAATTAACCCCTAATTAAACTAACTAACCTCGGCCCAACACTCGCAGCCCACTACCCGCAGCCCAACCCGCTAGCCCAACACCCCTCTCCTATATCCGCCCAAAAACCTCACCTACTCCCTTCCCCGCTGCCCTCCTCACCCTAAAACGAAAACAAACCTAGGCGAAACCCTAAGCCCTCAATCGCCGCCTCCCTCGTCCATATCTCGCTCAAATCTCGCCCAAATCGCACCCTCATAATTAGAAACTTACCAAAAACAAGTCTTACACCAAAAATAGTCAGGTACCAAGCCCCAATCAAGTGATAAAGAATTCGTCCTTGGAATATTAACTTACCATAACCAAAAACGATACCAAAATCAGCCCCAAATCAGTACAAAATCATAACCAAAATCAGCCCCAAATCAGTACAAAATCATAACCAAAATCATAACCCACAAAAGGAGCTATATATACATGTGTTTATTAACTTCAAAGGCATCGATCAGTTAGGGCAAACCAGTGCATGCATAAAGATCGAATCCACAAAAGCTTTCACTCTCAAGAACCCCTCCGTTATCAATCCAAAGCTTCATATTCAGAGCAAAGACTCGTTCTTTCCACCGCATTAGCAAGCCTTCCGAGCGGACCGACGACTTGATACGCTGCCTCGGTTCGCTGCCCGGAGAAGGTAAACCCGAATTCTTCTTATTTCCGCTTTACATTACTGTGTGTTTGTGTGATTAAACACGTGTCTTGTTTAGTTCATTTTTGTTTATGTGTTCATTAGTGTGCGAATAGGATGTTGAACCGTTTGCTTTAATCAATCTGGATATAGTCTTGCCTCAGGTTATTGATTAGATTTACATTTAATGATGACTAGTGAACTCATCACCCTTTCGCTTTAGATTTCGTGTGATATTTGTGTGTGTACGAATTGGGGTGTCTTACCATCGTATCTGTTTCTTATTTAAATTAGTACGACATGATTTAGTTTCTGGGGCAGTAGGCAGTGAACTGCCCCCTCTGTGGTCTGTTCGTCGCGCCTTGTTAGACGAGTGTTGATTCGTAAAGAATATACAAGTATCTACTTCCTTCTTATATTGATGCATAATGTTGTTTGTTGAGCTTGAAGGCTAAGCCTGAGAAATCCTTGCCTTAATACAGTCGGGGTATCTTGTGCTATGCTTATCTGGTGAACTCGTCACCTTCCTACTTTGTTGATTTACATTCTTGTGACGTATGTGAGTATATGACGATGATTTGCGTGTCAAACGTGTCTAGTTTGATTCAGTCGTCATTTAAATTTGTTGGATTAATCTAAAATATATTCAGCCTAGAGAGCCTGTTAGGTTGACTATTAACATGGGTTAAGCCTACATTAGTGGTGGTTCAAATCTGGTAGGGTAAGCAGCAAATATGATTGTCAATTGTTAAATTCATATTAGTTATTCAGCATGATTCCAGGTAACTGTTTGAAGTTTTCAGCTATTGCATAGGCCATACAGGTCACGGTTGTGTATCTAAGGTGAATTAACTGTATGGGGTCTTAAGTCGTAAGAGGTCCGAAAGGGATGTTAATGTTAATTTGGCAACAGGGGTCTTACAAGTAATATGGCAACTATTCCAATAGCTTTTACAATAGAAGGAACCCATAAACGAAATGGGCAGTCTGATATTTTCTGTATTAGGCCATTATTTTCCTTGGTCTATTATTTGGCACACCCACCCTTCAGTACAAAAAATCAATCTCGTTTACATCAGCATCATTTCTCGGCTGCGGCCAATTAAAATAGCATTATGGATTATAAACACTCTATGAATGTTTTATTATATTACTGCTAAATGTTTAGGATATGTACTAATCTTTATCTTCTCTTATTTTGCATGAAACGCATCGGAGCAACAAAGAGTCTCATGGCGAGACTCATGGTAGTAAACGTGAAAACCCACCTATGTGCATCTATGTTTGTGCGTAAATTCCAAGTCACGCGAAAAGACATCGCCTTTCCTTCGAGTCATCTTTACTTATTCTTTATTCTGCCTTATTTATTTGTTGTAAAATAATTGTCTAACGCTACACTAATTAATTAGCATTTAGAATAGTTAAACCTTGAGTCAATAGCCAGAAATTAGTTTGACTTGCTCACCTTAAGTTAATTACTTTAGGCTCGCCTTGCCTTGTTTAATAGTCATAATAGATTACTTAATACCCTACATTTGCGTAATAAGCTGAATATTATTTGCCAAGACATTCTTAAAACCGTGTTACAAATTTCTATTAATACAGAACAAGAAATAATCAGAGTTGCATAATAGCCACGTTTTCTTATCACAATAATATTACACTACCATGCTAAGCAATATATACTCTGTAGATAGAAGAATACTTGCATACATCTTACTCCTGATATACCTATATCTAATATAGTATCTTAATTGCATATATTTCTTTTTCAAAACTAACCTTAAATACATAAACTTAGCTAAAAAAATATATATATATATATTTTTTATCTTATACTCTCCCTCTTAAACGTTTTAATATACCCTTCCCTTAGTATAATAATTACCCTAGGTTTGGCAGGACAACCGCAAGTTAGCGGATCTTAGAGGGTGCCTAACCCCTTCCCTCTAGATTAATAAAGAACTCTTACCCGGAATCTCATTAAGTTAGGCAGACCATTAAAATGGAGTTAATGTTTTACTTTAAACTAGTTAAACATTTAGGTGTCCTAATTCACCCAATTAATTAGGTGGCGACTCCGCGAACCCTTAGCATTCTAGCAACCCTTTAGCATTTTAGCACCCTTTTTATATTTTGGCATTTTTTAGCACTTCTTAGCATTTTGCACCTTTAGCATCTTTTAAGCTTTTAAGCATCTTTTGCAATTTTAGCATCCTTTTAGCATTTTCAAAACTTTAAGCCTCTTAAACTATTTTTGTTTATTATTTTCTAACATTTTATTAAGCAGGGTTCGCTATCTTTTTAGAATGCCGCGGCCGAAAATGGGCGCGACAGTAATGATTAGCCTGAGCCTTGTGACGACTTCTGGGATGAGTTACGACAATGTGTACACAAGTACCAAGGTCAAGAGAATATAAATAATTGAGTTATAATAACTAGGATGTGTCCTTTACAATGGAACAATGTGCCATATTTATACATGAGCTACACGGGTACACAACCCACGAAATATGCTCTCATTAATACAGGAGAATGGCTAGCACTACAAAAAGCTTCGGTCTTAACTCCTCACTACTGCTGTGCAGCCTTTCCTCTGGTTCGTAGAGTCGGGTTTCAAAAATTAGGAAAAAAAAGTATGGGGATATTTAGCTATTTAGCCTTATATAAAGGTGAATTGGTAAGACCAGAATCTGAAACATAGATTGGATGAAGAATTGCTTTTTCTTTATCGGGAATGGCGCCACCTTTTTATTTAGCAAATGTCGCCCCGCTTAATAGGAATAGGATGCATGCGCTTAAAGTCAACTACAATTAGAAGGCATGCCAATCTTGTCACCAACAAACCTTTGACTGTGAAAATCCCTAAATAGACACACAGTAGTTTCGAGTAGCAGGAGTTTTAGCCACTCTCCTTTTAAGGAGAGGCGTGAAAGCCACTTGCTTGACTATAACGTTGGAGCGAAGCGGAGCCATTTTCCTGCTAAGGAAAGGAGTTGAACATGTTGTAGTAATTGGACAATTAGTATCTCAATAAATATCATTAAAGGCCTATGGAAGACATACAACCCGGTTTAGTAGCGGTCGTCCGTTGCAATCTAAACGGCTCTCAACATTCTTTATTACCGGTACCAGCTTTGCATATAACGCTTCCGGTACCGTTCACATTTAATCGGTAGTGCCTCAAGTTGACTTGGCCCCGACTCAGCATCGTATACCACGTGTCATGTTTTAATTCATTCAGTTGTCTTATACAAATTTTTCCCTATACATCATAGCCATTGTTCTTTTCGGGCGTAAATCTTACACACCTGGAAAGTGGATTTGAATTGATGACACATTAAAGTTTCGTATTTTGGTGGGAAACTTCGAAGAATACCATCCACATATTTCTCTATTCCAATCATCACCTCGCTAAAATGACGATAACTTTTTGACTTTCCTTGACTAATGGAAGATTGCAAAGTAATGATGAGGCATGCCATCTACTCACTGACACATACGTGATGTCGTCGATTGACATTCATCACATCACCCCGGTGACATCATTTCATCTCTTATAAATATCCATTTCATAATAGACTTTTTCATTCACCTCTCATTTTGCAAAAAAATCTTCCTTTAAATTTTTTATTGCTATCCACTTCTTTCTCATCGCAAATATGACTAACCCTTCCAATAATAGCAATGCTCCTTCAAACATACCCTAAACCTCAAGTAGGGGCTCCTTCTAGCCGAAACCCCACGACTTCTTCCTTCTTTTCAAAGACATGGAATTTTACTCACGATCTCCGAGAAAAAATAATTTCGAAGGTTTACCCGGCGACATGGATTCTCCCGCTAGTGATTACAAAACCTGAATTACTGTCAATATTTTACCAATAATGAAAGCCGACTGTGGTTGGAAATCAATCAAAGTTTTGATTCCTACCAGTGATGAAAGAATTACCTTTTACAAGCAAGGGTATTGTTTTGTTTACACTTACCCTTTTTAATGAAACTCTGGAAAGTTATTGATGATGTCATCTTAGAATTTGTCATTGATACAAAGTTTTCATAGCTCAGGTGGGCCCCAAGTTTGGAGGGATGTCGCATTTATCCAACACTTTGCTAGAGAGGTCGGCGTTTGCTTTACCTTGGACCACCTTATTCGTTTCTATTATCACACTTTTTGTGAGGAAGTTATTAATCTGCATCACCAAGGAAGAAAGACCATACTTGATAGTCTTGATGACGATTGGGACAGAGGGTGGATGGATAGATACGTCATCGTCCTTACTGCCACTCTTTCCCCCCTAGCAGCACACCATCCAGGAATGATGGAACTTTCATTGTAATTTTTTTTCATACTATATTTGATTTAACGCCTCTTTAAGAGAGTTGTTTCATAATTTGACTGGGTTATATTCTTCCCTTTAGCCACCGTGTGGGAACCTGCGGATATAGGTGACCTCGAGGCTTGGGTATAGAAAATCCTTGACGTGTCTACCTCGAAACTCTGGATGTGGAAAAAACTTGCTGAAAATCAAAGTTTTCTAGAATAGTTAATAACATTATTTTTCTTTAGGCCTTTGTAAATCTACTACCAACACTTCTCTAGAAAATTAAATTAAAGATCCGGACATAACCTCTCTTATTATTAAACCATCCCACTAACGGAAAAGACTTTGTAACGAATCTTTCGTCAATCCCCGGACAGGGTCCAAACGTTTTAGAAAGAAAATCCCAGACCATACTTACCATACGCATGCCCCCGGCAACACCAGTTTAGTGGTTAGTTCTTTCCTCATGGTAGACTTGGATGATGAAGGTCCCGAGGAAGAGCAACCTTTGGAGATGAGGAAAAATAACCCCCCAACTTGTTACAGAGATAGAGATTACTAGTCTCGGCGCTGATAATACCACTGCTTTTTTTGCCCCGGTAAGTACTGTCATATGTCAACCTTTGCATGCACTGATCACCGCCACTCTGCCTCTGGTTAATAAAGATCATGGGTCTCTGGTCATGTCAATTATTATCCCAGAAGAGCCCACACCGAATTTCTTCTTCACTCAGAGATGAGTTGGTAAATAAATATTCGACCCCGGTAGCTCAGCCTACAGAATTCTGAATTGTAACCTTTCAAATTCCTGCCGACTGTTACCTTTGATCCAAGCCTGTTAGAGTGGCTAATTATATAAAACATGTGGCTTCTGATAAGGACAAAAGGAAGGTTCATAGAGTTTCCGCAGAGTATGTCATTAATGAAGGGATGCACGCTGCAGCCAAGGTACTATCTTCTTTCGAATTTATTATATTTTATTTTTTTCGCATATTCCCTTCTGATAATCACCATTACCATACATGCTAATTTTATGTGCAATGAGGGGCTTCAATGGATGATTGAATAAAAGACCGTCTTGATAATTGAGTGAGACAACGTCGTTCACCGACTATCAGTTGCAGAGGTAAAACTTGCCAAGGTTGACGAACTGTATGGCAAACTCTTCCAATTGGAGAAGGAGAAAGAGACTTATAGGCAACATGCCTGATTGCATGAAGCTTGGGCTGGAGATTGGCAGAAGAAGTGGAATGAGGCATCAGATTCCATGTCAAATCTAATGATGCGCCTATCCGGACTTGAGGATGACGTGGGTACCTTATCATAACATATCCAAATCAAGGAAGCACATATAGAAGCTCTTAAGAGAGAGAACGAATCCTTGAAGTCCCATATCTCTGCTACGACTACTCAAAATGAGAGGCAATGGGAAGAGATTGCTAAGTTGACACAAGCCAATAAACTCCTTCATACCACCAGTTCTGAACTTACTCAGGCCATTTAAGTCGTAGATGAAGAAATCCAGGCCACCATTTAGAGCTATACTTTATCCATGGTGAGGAACAACTATATGATGCGTCGAAAAGCCTTGGAGGCAGTGAAGGTCGGGCTTGTCGACATTGAAAAGCCTTGAATGTGATAGCATGTTCGTCAGATATCGCCCGGAATCTCTTCTCATTGGTTATATAGATTTTTGTCTTCTTGGCCATGGTAAATGATGTAGCAGCAATAATTGACCCACCATAAATCATGTTTATCACATGAAGTGGCATAACCGAATTTGATTTACTTTATATTGGAGGTTCTCGCTCATAATTATTATGGGCTCTCTCGCTCAAATATTCTTGGAGATGGCCCCTGCTTAGCATTCCTGCCACCTCATCTCGTAGATATCTGCAGTTTTTTTATCCATAAGTAATGTGGATATCGCACCAAATAGACTGATCCTTTTTTTTAGATTAGATTACAATGGTTTCGATAGTCGGGACACCAGATGAGTTCTCAGTACCACCCCCATTTGCTTTTCATTGATATTAAAGTTATACTCAGATAATTTCAGGTACCCGGTACCCTTAGATGAGGTTACTTTATCGGAGTTCACCAATCCTTGATTGTTTCACCTGGGACCTCATTTGTTATTTGACTTTTCGAAGGAATGAAAATCATGTCCACCTCTATGCTTTCCGGGGGTAGGATAAGGTTAAAAGCAATTATTTGAGGAGTTCTGGTCGACAACGACTCCTTTATCAGACTTCCTAACAACTCCTTTGAGCTTATGGGAGGCATCAGAACACGAAGGGTTAAAACCTTTATAAAAGCCTCTGCAGCCTACTCGTCCGAGACTGCATGTAACAACATCCGCTCCTTCTGGAATTCTGTGATAAAGTCCTAAGGAGTTTTATTTCTCTTAGCACAATGTGAAAGTTATTTGCCTTGTGTATCTTTACCCTCCGAGCCCCCACATGAGCTTTTATGAACATATCAGCGAGTTGAACGAACGATCCGATAGACTGCTCAGAGAGTTGTGAGTACCATGTCATATCTCTCATATGTTTCAGCAAACTTCTTGATCAGGATCGATTCTATTTTGTGTTCTCTTAGATCATTTTCTTTTATGCCGTAGTATAGGCCATTATATGCTCCTGCGGATCGGTATTTCCATCATATTTGACTATAAAAGACATTTTGAACTTTTTGGGGATCAGTTCAGGCGCAGCCTTTGGCTTATATGCTAACTGAATGTATTTCTTAGCGTCTGGACCATCAACCACAAGAGGAGTCCCCGATATTTGACTAAACTGAAGCTGAAAATCCTGACCAGTTTTTCTACCTTTTCTGCATTGGTGTCGACTTTGTTCGTCGTGTCTTTCATGAATTTCAAGAATGTTTCCTGACACGATCTTCAGGGGCGGCCTCGCTTTCTAAACCATCATTTCTTGATCTACCCTGGTCATTGCCAATTTCTCCATTAGCATTTGGCGGAGGCACCAGGTCGTTTGTTGGAGTACTGCCAGTATTTTTGAACATGTACTCCGCTTGAAACCACATCAGACGCTCCAGCTGCTCACTCATAACAGCATTCGGCGCCCTAAAATTTTGTATGGCTTCTTTAGGTGTTTCACTATTGGGAACATCCTTATGCCGAGTCTTTCCACCTCCGGAAGTGATTCCATCTGCAAATATCAGGTCTCCTGGTATTGTGGTTCCTATTGACAACCATCCAGTCCTAGTAGGAAGTTGTTCGTGTTGTCCACGATGTTGCGACCGCTTTTGTGTTCTCCCTGTCATCTGTTTGACCTAAACGAGAAATAAGACTTAAAAGGAAAAATTAGATTAGTAGAGGGTCATTTGTGACACCACAATTGTCCAGGCCCCACGGTGGGCGCCAAACTATCTACCTGTAAAATAGTATAATTGAATTTGTATTTATGGTCAAGGAGACGTGGATCTCCAGTGACACATTGAATAACAATTCTAGGTAAAATGCATAATAATTAAGCAATAATAAGATAACAGAAAGCAATTATTAGCCTTGTGACGACTTCTGGGTTGAGTTAGACAATGTGTACGCAAGCACCAAGATCAAGAGAATATGAATAATTGGGTTATAATAACTAGAATGTGTCCTTTACAATGGAACTATGTGCCCTATTTATACATGAGCTATACAAGTACACAAATCACAAAATATGTTCTCATTAATATATGAGAATACACATTGTAATAATTGGACAATTAGTATCTCAATAAATTCCATTAAAACCCTATGGAATACGTACAACCGGTTTAGTAACGACCGTCCGTTGCAATCCAAACGACTCTCAATCTTCTTATTACCTGTACCAGCTTTGCATATAACGCTTCCGATACCGCTCACATTTAATCGGTAGTGCCTCAAGTTGACGTGGCTTCGACTCAGCATCGTGTTCCACGTGTCATGCTATAATTCATACATATGTCTTATATGAATTTTAGTGTATACATATAATGCATTTTTAATTTCTAACATAACTTTTTTTTTTCTAACAAGATAATTATTACCGGTAAATGTCTATAATAACTTAGTATTATTGAAGATGTTATAAAGCTATCACTAACCTGGAATATTTTTTATTTAAACTATACTATCCATGTAAACAAATTACATTTACACTATATTAGTGTATGTAACTTAAGTTCATTTTTAAATGTACCATTTCACACCCATTGACCGGGAGGTAGTTTGTAAACCATTGGGGTTGTTTATAGTGATGAACTATAGTTGTCTTGTTTTTCCTCCTCTCGTGTATACCTGTTTAACGGATCGATTCGGATCGACCGTGGCAGTTCTGGGTTGAACCGATTCGGACCGGTTAGCGATGCGATCCATCGCTTTACGGGCCACACGGTCAGGTTCATTACCGGTTTCGATTGGTCCCGCGAGTTAAGGGTTGAGCCCTGGCAAGTTTTTTTTTTTTTTTTATTTTATATAAAGTTCAAAAATCTAACTAAATTCAAATTAAATATGTAATACAATAATATAATATAGTTTATAACTTTATAGTTATATTGTAGTTATATAAACTATATTAATTTTTTTTAATTTTTTTATTCCGAGAATTTATTAATTTATTAAATTAGTAGACATAAGATAAGTTAACAAATAACAACTAAAGATATAATAAAATAAAAACAAATGATAAGATGTAAAATTTCGAACTTTCATTATTAATAATGTTAATTGTTAATAAGAGTACATAATGAAGTAATAATAATTATTATTTACATATTATGCATCCTTCTTGCATGTTCTTCGTAATTTATAGGTTGCTCCATAGCCTCTAAATCTGGAGTATTAATTCCAGTCTCGGTTGCGCTCCCGGTTTCCAAAATATTGTCGATTTCTTCATCTTCCGGAGAGTCAACGTCTTCATATCCTTGATTTCTTTTCTTTGATCTGATCAAATCTCTTAAGCATACTAACACTTCTAATGTGCTTCCGCCCAATGAGTGACGTGTGTATCCTATTTGATCTCGTGTTTGGTTGAATGCACTTTTAGAAGCCACTGTTGAGATAGGCACATTAAGAACATCTCGTGTCATAGCTGCTAGTACCGAAAATTGTCTTTTGTTATCCTGCCACCATTGTAAATGTTGAAAGTTCTTCTTCGGCTCCGTTGACTTTTGCAAATAAAACTGCATCTCATCACAATTTTGAGTTGTGCTTGCTTGTGTTGTTGCAAAAGTGCTCCATATAAATAAAGATTCATTTTCATCGTCTTCAAATCGTGCAGATGTAGACACAGAAGCAGAAGCAGAACTAGAAGGAATATTAGTAGCAAAGTTGTTGTTGTCATGTAATGTAGCATAATAATCATATAATTTAGCTAAATTAGTATCAAGTTTACATATGCAATCAAATGAAGATGGAGTTTCTGTTTCACCTACTTTCATATAAGTATATATACTAAATATTAAATTATGACAATCTACTTTTTTAACAGAAGGATTTAAGACTGCACCAATACAATAAATACCAGAAATAGGAAAAAATATTTTTAAAACTTTTCAAACATAACTATAACTGCAGCTTTATATTTTATATTTGATTTTAAACCATAAAGTAAATATGAAATTTCAGCTATATGAGCTAAAACATTACAAACTGTTGGGTAATAAGATCCCGAAAATTCAACAGTAGCAGTGTAAAATTTACGTAAATTTTTTAAAAGTTCAGCAATTGATTTCCAAACATTGTCGGTTAACATATAAATCGCGTTCTTACAATGAGCATTTGAAACATGTGTTATGGGGTCTTTATACTTATAACATTCTTTTAAAAATAAATAAGTATAATTCCACCGTGTAATAATTTCTTGTGGCATGAATTTATGTCTCAAATCAAATTGTTTACATTTTTCTTTAAATTCTATAAGTCTATTTTTCTATTATTACCTTGAATAACTCCAAAAGCTCTTTTGCCAATTTGTATTTCAGTTGCAATAACTCAAGACCACTTTTAAGAATTAAATTATAAATATGACAAGCACAAGAAACATGAAATATATCAGGAAGTGACGGTTTTAATTCCACTTTTAAAAGATCTACATCAGCAGTATTATTAGATGCATTATCGAATGATATACAAAGTATTTTTTTATAAAGATTATAATTTTTGGCATAAGCACAAATAGTTTCGCTTATATATTTTCCAGTATGACTTTGATCCTCGTCAAAACTAACTAGGCATGGAAGATTAGTGAACAAATATTGCAAAAAAATAACATAATCATTATAAAGTCTAAAAACATCGGCTCTACAAGTACTACGAGGAACACATGTAAAACAAAGATTATATACTCTTTGAATATATGTAATTAAATATGAAGAAGAAGCAAAAGAAAAAGGTAGCAACCTCCGACAATCATTTTTGCTAATTCAATGCGATCCTTCTTTGGATCGTACTTAGCCAACCCCCCCCCCCCCGTTGACCGGGTTCTAAATCAGTGGCAACACCCCATTGTATCGGATGATCTTTCAATAAATGTCTACCTATAGTGCTCGTCCCCCTGTCATAACCCCCTCTCTTATGTTTGTAAGTTTTTCCACAACTCTATCAGTGTCCCCAACTCTATCATAAAAGAACCACACTTTACTCCCTTTTCTCCTTACTTCTGGTTCTGTAACTTCTGTTAAAGGAGGTCTGTTGACACCCAATTTTGACCCTCCCGTTCAGTTCTTAACTATAAAATTACACTAATTTTACAAAATAATTTTCTATAATAAAATGCATCAATAATATATTAATACATGCACAAATAAGTTTTAATAACGGCATCGCATTCTAAAATATTAAACACTAATTAAATAGCACGCCCGTCTTTATTTTTGTAATAATTTAGATTTAATAAAGCACCTAAATAATTTAATCACAATTTTTTATTCCTAATTTACCACTAATTAATTTTACCTAAAATTAACTCCTAAAACTAATACCCAATATAATACCTAATACTTAAAACTAACCCCCAATTCTAATACTAGCCCAAATCCAATCTTCCTCAAATTAGAACCAGCAGCCCATACCCACGACCCGCGGCCCAACTCCCCAATCCCGCGACCCGTCGACCCAAGCCCGCAACACCCATTTCCCTTTATTCCTCTTTTCTCCATTTCCTAACCAAAAACCTAAACAAAACAAAAATCAGCCTCCTTTTCACTTCACCCCTGTCCCCTTCGTCCCCCATGCCTCTGCCCAACTAGACCCTGCCATGCCCACTCCCTGCACCCCCAACGACTCCCGCACACCAATCCCTAAAAATCCGCGATTTGAACCAACAAATCTTCCAAAAACAGACCTCTGACAGCTATTTTTCGAATTCAAACTCAGTTTTTGCCTATAAAAAAACCCCTTCATTCTTCATTGAAAGGGGGTCGAAATTTGATAATTTATCTGGATGGAACTTCGGTGTCTTCAAAGTCCAAGGACAACAAAGCAAATTCTTTACTCTCAGTCGTGTTTCGAAAAGAAACCACAAAATTCTTAAATCGTCGCCATTATTCAATCGCATAAACAACACCATTCTTCGAGCGGATTCGACGAGTCGAGACGACGCCTCGGTTCGCTGCCCGGAGAAGGTAAACCCACTTCCTTGTAGTTTCTGTTTTATTTTAAGTTGAGATATTGTGCTATGTGATCGATTGAGATTGTTAAGATTAATGGTTATTTATGTCCCGTAGAATGTTTTAGCACGATTCTGTTCAAACTGTGCTTGATGTTGTTGTTCCTTATCATGATCATTTGTACACGACTAACTGGACGAGTGCTTGTCGTGTTGAGTTGGTTCCTATACAAATCATTTTAGTTAAGTTAAATACCTAGTTTGAAGTACTTTCAATATTGTATAGGTTGTTTTAGTTGCCTAACCTGCCAATACGGTCTCTGATTTTGATCAAACATAAGTTATGAAAGTTATCTTATACTCTTGATACCAGTTCAAGTTAATAAAGTTCTTAATATGTTATTTCATTATGGATTCGATTATGGACTGTTCAAATCAGATAAATAACCAAATGTATTAATCGGAACCTATGTTGGTTGATAAACAGCCTGCTGGTGTTTGAAATAATATTAGTATAATGACTTGGAACTTGTGTGTATGTTTAAATCCCCTGCTTGCGTATCCTGCTTCATATGTGCAAACATGAATAATTGAAACCTTCCCATCGCATCGAGCTCAGAATCGATTCATCGCTAATTGTTGGTAGTTGTTCATTATCTATGATACGCTTGATTAGTTCAACTTCTAGTACATAATAATCATTCCAATCATGTGATACTTCATTTTCAGAAGTGTCGTTGTACCTAATGAACAACATGAATGAAATTAGGTGTGCTTAAAGTGGCCTAAGTGATCTCGCATATCTGAAATATGGTTTATGGGTGTTTATTTGGTCATCCCTCCATGTCCATGTATCTATTCCAAAACTGATTTACATTATACCTTGATGTTGACATATTCAAATGTCCCCACATTAGCATATTAATTTCCTTGTGCTATGGCTCGTATTTGAGTGTTGTTATGCTAGTGTATATCTGATTAGGACCTTGATATTTAGTTTAGCCTAAATGGCTCGCACTGCTTGAAATATTGTCTAAATAAATATTTGTTCATTCCTCGCTCTAAAGTGTCCCATGAACTAGTCATTTATCTGTATAAGTGCAAAAGTAAACATCCATGATAATATGTAATACCTTCGGAGTCCTTTAATCGCCATATCAGTGTGATGAGTGGCCTGGGTAATATGTGCATATGTTGACATTTTGTATCTGTTGGAATAAAGTTCGGTCATGAACCGATGTTTTTCATATATTTTGCTTGTGATCCTGTTTCATGTAGTCGCAAGTGTATGATAATTGAGTCTCCTAAGTGCCTGAGTTTGAATAGAAATAATTAAAAGGGGTTCTTGTATGAACCAAATGTCTTCTTGTCAAACTGTACAACCATAACTTAGTTGATTGTTTAGGGAATAAATGTTGCTTTAAGCTGGTAGGTCTCTGATAAATGCTTTGGGAGGTTGCTTTTATCTCTTCTTTGCCAAATGATTCCCCCAAAAATTGTTTTTTAGTAAACTAACAGCCCTTAAAGATTTAGCTAGGAAGCTTGACCACTTCAGTTTCTGGTTTTCTTTGTGTTTTTGCACACCCTTAGGGCCTGTTTGGTTTCGGTTGGCCCAGTTTACCGAGGCCCAATTTGGGCTGGACAATGTTTGATCTCTACTTTGCTAAAATCTGTTAGTTGGGGCTGATATAATCAAGTAATAAAATACATATGCATTACACGATTACCTTATTTATTTGCATTATTAATAAAGTTTAGAACATACACTAATCCTTTTCTTTTTCTTTCTTTTACATGACTTGCATCGGGAGCAACGAAGAGTCTCGTACGAGACTCATCATGACTTTGTCAAGCAAAGGATTTACATCCACACTCCTCGCATTCTTCGGTCTCGGAATCTTAAAATAAATAGGGCGGAATAATATCCTCACCTGCCCTAGTCATTTTATCTCCTTTCTTTAACTCTGTCACTTTACTTTTATTGGTATTTTTTGTTACCTAACCTTATACAATTATCGAAAATGCTTAGAATAGTTAAGACCTAGAACTATTAAGAGCGGGTAGTTAAATAATAAAAATGTGTCGCTAGTTTAATCTATCTTTAGGCCGTTATGCATTTTCAAAACTTTTTTAAAAATAACTTAGCCTTTTCATTAATATTATAGAAATAAATGAGTTCCAAATTCTTATTAAACTTCATAAAAACAACAAATCTTTTTTATAACAAAGATTTATTTTCTTATTACCAAGTGCAAAAGAGGAAAATCTTTCTACTCATTTGCATACCTTTTATAAAAATTAAGTTTTACATATAATACGTATTTTTAGTAAACCATCTTTATTTTGCATTTTGTTATGATAAACCTCATGCAACTGCTTTGTTCAAATAGAATGTTTTCTTACATCTTTTAAATAAACTTCATGCAATTCTATGGAAACAATATATACATACATATCTTTTAAATAATTATTCGCAAACATCTTTTTAACACATGTTCTCCTAAATATGCATTTTAAACAATAATTAACCCTAGGTTTGAACGGACAACCGCAAGTTAGCGGATCCTTTAGGGTGCCTAACCCCTTCCCTTTAGGATAATAAAGAACCCTGATCCAGAATCTCATTAATTTCGCAGACCATTAAATGGAAGTCAATTGCAGTATTTTTATTGCAATAAACTAAGTGTCCTAATTCACTATAATAATTAGGTGGCGACTCCTTAAAATACATTTAGGAATCAACCATAGCAGTAATCCCGTTTCCGACTCCGGTTAAAATGGGGTGTTACAGCATGGCGACTCCACTGGGGATTTAAGGTTCTTAACCATAACAAACATAGGTTAATTACTGTGCTTTATTTTTCTTATCTGCTTAAAATTGCTTCTTCTGTGTTTTACATTCATTTGCTTTTATGTTTTGTCTAAATTATTCTACTTTACATATAAATATTTGCATAATGTCTTGACTGCTATTTGTTACCGCTTTCCTTAAACTGACATTCCGCTCATATTTCTTCCATTCTGGAAAATTCACACTATCACACACTCACGCTACGCGTGTTTGGCGCAAGATCCGCAAATTTCTTTCAAAATATCCAAATTTTAGGAGAGTTGGCGCTGCGCGAGTTAGATCGTCGTCGATCACCGCGTAGCCTTCTCACTCGAGTTGTCCGCCTGAACTCGCGTCTAGTAAATCCAAATCTTAGCAACTCAGGATAGAGCTATCCCACCCTTTATTTTAGGGCATGCATGCATTTACCTTAGATGGGTCGGTCCTTGGCATCGACACCACAATTAGGAAGACACCAAACTTGTCGACGGGTTTCTCAACCCAACGACCAATCAGCATATTATGTGTAGCGTGACAATGATAGACAAATCCAAGCCTAATCATGACATGCTGAAATTGGGAAAAGTGCACCGTCATTTGGTCGTCATTTCCAACAAAGGCATTACAGTTGGACGGCTTGGACAAATCCATCATAACCTCGCATATCTGACGTTTAGGCCTACCTCTGGCATAAAGAGGTCCCAAACATGTTAGAACACGCACTTGACTTGCAATTTGCTTATTAGTATATATTGCCTGCAATTTTTTGCATATTATACTAACTTGGTTTGCTTTATTTGTTAAAGGGTTATTTTGTCTAGCTTATCCCCAAAAGGTTGATTCGCGTTGACTGGTAGAAGCACAATCATCCAATAAATGACTAATCCAGAGGCACCGGAACGAAACAACTTAGGACTCATCCCCGTTCCCGTAGAGGATGCAGAGGCGTTAGAAAGGAGAAACACCAGTGATCAAGACTCGCCAAACTATTGCAAAGAAATGGAAATCATGCAAGCCAAATAAAGGCTCAAATATCACAAACTCGTCTATTAGCTTGAATGCACCACTCCGAGCAAGTGGACAAATGCAATCGTGTCACAGCCCTCGAGCCTCCACTTCCCAAAGCTCCCGCAGAGGCCGCAACATACCACCACACCAAAATGTCACTCGTCCGGTCAATTTGCAAGCCGACCTCCAAAATGATCCGTTTACTACATACATATCTCAACCTCCACCTACTCATATCTCCCCACTCAGCCCAAATTGCCAAGTCACCCAATACGAGCAGAGGACACGCATCACTAGTCCTAACAAACAATATGGGGGATTAGCACATCCTACCGAAAGCCAACCTTTTATTATGCATGCATCCTCTCAAGAGACAGATCAATACAAGAAAGTGGAGCGACAGACTCGAGCCAGAGCTGATGAAAATATGGCGAAAGAAATCCGTAGCTTGAAAGAGGCATTCAAAAGCATTCAAATGAACAAGGGGGAGGAATGTTTAGAATATGAAAACTTATGTATGCACCCCGACGTTGAATTACCTATGGGATACAAGGTGCCCAAGTTTGACATGTTCGATGGAAAGGGGAATCCTCGAGCTCATCTAAGGTCATATTGCGATAAATTGATTGGAGTTGGGAAAAATCAAGCAATCATCATGAAACTATTCATCAGGAGTCTAACCGGCGAGGCGCTGGACTGGTACACATGCCAAGACCCTCGAAAATGGGACGGTTGGAATGCCATGGCACAAGATTTCATGGATAGATTCAGATTCAACATTGACATCGTCCCGATAGATTTTATCTTATGAAACTTGAGAAGAAATCCACGTAAACTTTCGTGGAATACGCCATGAGGCGGCCGAGGCAAAGAAAGGTCCAACCTCCAACGGCAGAGAGCGAAATGACCACCTTGCTCGCGAGTAAAAGACGCGACATATTATGAAAGGATGATCAGTAATTGGGCGAAGTTTCGTAAGTCGTAAGAACGGGCGACTTCGTGGAAGAAGGCATTAAGACAGCAGATTACAAACCCGATTTCTACAAGCAACTAGTAGAGCGGCACCAAATTCCATCGGAGGTACCTCCCGCAGGAGAAGAGATGTATCACCTCTATCATGGTCATTCGCGAGCATAGGCGTAACGACTTCCAGCCAGATCAAAGCCCACCGCCTTCTTACCATAACCAAAACACTCAAAACCCATACCATATTATCAAGATCACACACCCCATATCCTCGCTTACCATACCCAACCAAAGATACCCAAAATACTCACCACAATCACGAAACCGCACCCCAAACGGACCCAAACCCCGTGATAGACGCGAGAGAAAGCCAACCGTAACTTATACATCTTTAGAACCCATAGCCCAAGTGTACGAGAAGTCAAAGCCGCAGAATACTCCATCCAATTCTAAATATCCCTGTGCCTACTTCCCGCGGCACGATAAAACTAAACATCAGGCATACCACTCCTGTCGGCGGGCACGACATCGCAAATTGTTATACACTCAAAGACAAAATAGAGGATTTAATCAAGAGGAGTCATTCGGTGAAAGATGCCTCTCAGATAAACAATAACCTTTTTCCCGCTATGAAGATGCCCACGTGAGCATGATAGCTAAAGATGGAGAAAATATGAAGCGGACTATTACGCCAAAAGGTGCGGAAGAAAGTCAATCATCGACCAACCGCCGAGTATGAGGTGCTCCTCACGAGATTGTTTAACCATTGAATAAGTCATTCGCCTAGTTGTGTGTCGCAAGATATGATCCCACCAAGACTCAATTATCAAGACACAGAGCAAGAGTTAGTGGACTCGTGCCTCGCCTTGGCCCGCCGAGTCCTGAAATAGTTAGTTTAATATATTTTGCCCTTTATATGTAATCTGAACTACGTTCGACCTGATTCCCTTGGCGGATACGTAGGCGGCCATATCGGCTTCGGTCTCACCTTTTAGAAAATCCCAATTTCTCTATTCGCTTGTAATGAACTACGTTTGACCTGATTCCCTTGGCGGATACGTAGGCGCCACATCTACCTCGGCCCCACCTTTTAATTTCACCCAATTTCGCTTGTAATGAACTACGTCATGACCGATTCCTCGCTGGGATACGTGGCGCCTAAATCGGCTTCGGTCACACCATTAGGAAACTTTCCCTTCGTTTTGAAAATAACGAAAACACACATAATATACAAGCAACCCCATGGAGACCCACTTTAGGTCAAACGCCGCAGATATTCAGAATCGACAAGGTAGGAAACTGTGCAGGGGTTACGAGTCCCAAACAAGGCAGACGTCCGAGCATCAAGAGTCAAAACTACAAAGTCAATGCGAATCAACCGCCCCCCCTCAAACTCACAAATTTTCTTTGAGCGCAGGTTCTTCATATTAGCAGAAGCAGAAAGAAGCAGCAGAAGCAGACATACATCAACAATCAAAGTTCAAATCCCGCAACAAAGTCTAGCGCATCAACTCGGGCATATAGTCAAATTGCAATCCATGCGAAGGTACAAACGCACAACAAAGACATCGTGGCAATCCATATGGTTCACAAATGCATCATAACAACATCTCAAAGATTGTAACATCTAGCATGTCCGGCAAGGACAAAATCTCAGCATTCACAACACCCCACATATCATACAGGGATGACATCCCTATTCCCATAAAATTGCACTTCTCATATATATTTATTATTTTGTTTAAACAGGTATACACTAACGTTTTCTCAAGCTTAGCTTGCAGGAGCATTTATTCTACAGGAGCAGCAGCAACACGTCAAGACAACGACGTGATCAACATTATGTCTACGCAACGACGCCAGCAGCAACACGTCCAGGCAACGACGTTATCAAAGACAAAGAAGTCCAAAACGACGCCATCATCGCATATCACATCTACACAGGACGATTTTCTCTCGCTCTCAAAATTGCATTTTTTCATTCATGCTTTATTATTCGCCTTAGCAGTTACGCACTAACTCTTTCTTGAGCTTTAGTCTACAGGAGAAGCAGCAACAAGTCCAAAAACGACGCCACGTCCGAAAACGACGCCACGTCCGAAAACGATGCCACGTCCGAAAACGACGCCAAGTCCGAAAACGACGCCACGTCCGAAAACGACGCCACGTCCGAAAACGACGCCACGTCCGAAAACGACGCCGAGTCCGAAAATGACGCCACGTCCGAAAACGACGCCACGTCCGAAAACGACGCCACGTCCGAAAACGACGCCGAGTCCAAAAACGACTCCAAGTCCGAAAACGACGTCAACGACGCTGAGTCCGAAAACGACGCCAAAGTCCAAAAACGACGCCCCGCCCAAAGACGACGTCATCAGCATATCACATCTACGCAAGGACAATTCATCTACTCTCAAAAATTGCATTTCTTATTCATGCTTTATTATCTTGTCTTGACAGTTATGCACTAACTCTTTCTTGAGCTTTAGTCTACAAGGGCAGTTGCAGTAAGGACAACATATCCGCATCGCAACGGCGAAATCACAGCATTTGCAGCAGGCATCGCATTTTCGCAAGATAACATTTTCTACTCGCACAGTTACATTGCTTATAAATTCATGCGTTATCATTTTGCCTTAACAGTTATGCACTAACCGTTTTTTTTAAGTCTTAGCATACAGGAAAGGGAGCACAACGCGAACTACCTCTTACTACAACCGAGGCAATTTGTACCTCGAACGCCGATCCGCTCTCCCAAAGATCCTCGCAACACCAATGACAGGTCCTGTCATCATAATTCAACACCGGAATGAATTTTAAATCCGCGTTATCCTTGGTTTAATTTTTCCATTATCACGTAACCCGGTGTCATCATAATTCGACACCGACAAATTTTAAATCGCTCGCTTTGGTCTTTCTAGCGTTACAAAACCCGTGTCATCATAATTCGACATCGACAAATTTTGAGTCCGATCACCCGCCTTGGTGTTTTACCACGGTAGCTCAGCGTCGCCATAACTCGACACTCGACAAAATTTTGAATTTCATACCTCGCCTTAATCGCCCAACATTTTTAATTCGAGGATCGAGACAAAATTGGCTTTAAGTCAACGTCTTTGTCTGAATACTCTTCCATCATCTCCATACAAAGAGGGACAAGTTGTTGACACCCAATTTGACCCTCCCGTTCAGTTCTTAACTATAAAATTACACTAATTTTACAAAATAATTTTCTATAATAAAATGCATCAATAATATATTAATACATGCACAAATAAGTTTTAATAACGGCATCGCATTCTAAAATATTAAACACTAATTAAATAGCACGCCCGTCTTTATTTTTGTAATAATTTAGATTTAATAAAGCACCTAAATAATTTAATCACAATTTTTTATTCCTAATTTACCACTAATTAATTTTACCTAAAATTAACTCCTAAAACTAATACCCAATATAATACCTAATACTTAAAACTAACCCCCAATTCTAATACTAGCCCAAATCCAATCTTCCTCAAATTAGAACCAAGAAATTTCATACCCACGAATTCGCCCAACTCCCAATCTCACACCACGACCCAAGCCCGCAACACCCATTTCCTTTATTCCTCTTTTCTCCATTTCCTAACCAAAAACATACACAAAACAAAAATCAGCCTCCTTGTCACTTCACCCCTGTCCCCTTCGTCCCCCATGCCTCTGCCCAACTAGACCCTGCCATGCCCACTCCATGCACCCCCAACGACTCCCCTGCACATCCCATACCCTGCATCTCCCTAAAAAACCGCGATTTGAACCAACAAAACTTCCAAAACAGACTTCCGATACTATTTTTCAATTCAAACTCGCTTTTTATAAAAACCCCTTCATTCTTCATTGAAAGGGGGTCGAAATTTGATAATTTATCTGGATGGAACTTCGGTGTCTTCAAAGTCCAAGGACAACAAAGCAAATTCTTTACTCTCAGTCGTGTTTCGAAAAGAAACCACAAAATTCTTAAATCGTCGCCATTATTCAATCGCATAAACAACACCATTCTTCGAATGATTCGACGAGTCGAGACGACGCCGTCACGCCGGAGAAGGTAAACTCACTTCCTTGTAGTTTCTGTTTTATTTTAAGTTGAGATATTGTGCTATGTGATCGATTGAGATTGTTAGGATTAATGGTTATTTATGTCCCGTAGAATGTTTTAGCACGATTCTGTTCAAACTGTGCTTGATGTTGTTGTTCCTTATCATGATCATTTGTACACGACTAACTGGACGAGTGCTTGTCGTGTTGAGTTGGTTCCTATACAAATCATTTTAGTTAAGTTAAATACCTAGTTCAAGTACTTTCAATATCAGATAAAGTTGTTTTAGTTGCCTAACCCGCCAATACGGTCTCGATTTTGATCAAACATAAGTTATGAAAGTTATCTTATACTCTTGATACCATTCAAGTTAATAAAGTTCTTAATATGTTATTTCATTATGGATTCGACATGGATGCTCAAATCGATAAATAACCAAATGTATTAATCGAACCTATGTTGGTTGATAAACAAATTACGTGTTTGAAATAATATTAGTATAATGACTTGGAACTTGTGTATGTTTAAATCCCCGCCATGATCCTCGCTTCATATGTGCCAAAGATGAATAATTGAAACCTTCCCATCGCATCGAGCTCTCAGAATCGATTCATCGCTAATTGTTGGTAGTTGTTCATTATCTATGATACGCTTGATTAGTTCAACTTCTAGTACATAATAATCATTCCAATCATGTGATACTTCATTTTCGTATGTCGTTGTACCTAATGAACAAATACGAATGAAATTAGTGTGCTTAAAGTGGCCTAAGTGATCTCGCATATCCAAATACGGTTTATGGGTGTTTATTTGGTCATCCCTCCATGTCCATGTATCTATTCCAAATCGATTTACATTATACCTTGCTGACATATTCAAATGCCCCACATTAGCATATTAATTTCCTTGTATGGCTCGTATTTCAGAGTGTCATATGCCTAGTGTATATCCCGACAGGACTCAGATATTTAGTTTAGCCTAAATGGCTCGCACTGCTTGAAATATTGTCTAAATAAATATTTGTTCATTCCCCGCCCTAAAGTGTCCCATGAACTAGTCATTTATCCGTATAAGTGCAAAAGTAAACATCCATGATAATATGTAATACCTTCGAGTCCTTTAATCGCCATATCGCTGATGAGTGGCCCGCGTAATATGTGCATATGTTGACATTTTGTATCTGTTGGAATAAAGTTCGGTCATGAACCGATGTTTTTCATATATTTTGCTTGTGATCCTGTTTCATGTAGTCGCAAGTGTACGATAATTGAGTTTCCTAAGTGCCTGAGTTTGAATAGAAATAATTAAAAGGGGTTCTTGTATGAACCAAATGTCTTCTTGTCAAACTGTACAACCATAACTTAGTTGATTGTTTAGGGAATAAATGTTGCTTTGCCGGTAGTCTCTCGATAAATGCTTTGGGAGGTTGCTTTTATCTCTCGCTTGCCACATGATTCCCCAAAATTGTTTTTAGTAAACTAATGTTCTTAAAGATTTAGCTAGAAGCTTGACCACTTGCCGGTTTTCTTTGTGTTTTTGCACACCCTAGTGGCCTGCTTTGGTTTCTTGGCTGATTTACTGAGGCCCAATTGGGTTGGACAATGTTTGATCTCTACTTTGCTAAAATCATAGTCAGCTGATATAATCAAGTAATAAAATACATATGCATTACACGATTACCTTATTTATTTGCATTATTAATAAAGTTTAGAACATACACTAATCCTTTTCTTTTTCTTTCTTTTACATGACTTGCATCGGGAGCAACGAAGAGTCTCGTACGAGACTCATCATGACTTTGTCAAGCAAAGGATTTACATCCACACTCCTCGCATTCTTCGGTCTCGGAATCTTAAAATAAATAGGGGGGAATAATATCCTCACCTGCCCTAGTCATTTTATCTCCTTTCTTTAACTCCGTCACTTTACTTTTATTGGTATTTTTTGTTACCTAACCTTATACAATTATCGAAAATGCTTAGAATAGTTAAGACCTAGAACTATTAAGAGCGGGTAGTTAAATAATAAAAATGTGTCGCTAGTTTAATCTATCTTTAGGCCGTTATGCATTTTCAAAACTTTTTTAAAAATAACTTAGCCTTTTCATTAATATTATAGAAATAAATGAGTTCCAAATTCTTATTAAACTTCATAAAAACAACAAATCTTTTTTATAACAAAGGTTTATTTTCTTATTACCAAGTGCAAAAGAGGAAAATCTTTCTACTCATTTGCATACCTTTTATAAAAATTAAGTTTTACATATAATACGTATTTTTAGTAAACCATCTTTATTTTGCATTTTGTTATGATAAACCTCATGCAACTGCTTTGTTCAAATAGAATGTTTTCTTACATCTTTTAAATAAACTTCATGCAATTCTATGGAAACTATATATACATACATATCTTTTAAATAATTATTCGCAAACATCTTTTTAACACATGTTCTCCTAAATATGCATTTTAAACAATAATTAACCCTAGGTTTGAACGGACAACAGCAAGTTAGAGGATCCTTTAGGGTGCCTAACCCCTTCCCTTTAGGATAATAAAGAACCCTGATCCAGAATCTCATTAATTTCGCAGACCATTAAATGGAAGTCAATTGCAGTATTTTTATTGCAATAAACTAAGTGTCCTAATTCACTATAATAATTAGGTGGCGACTCCTTAAAATACATTTAGGAATCAACCATAGCAGTAATCCCGTTTCCGACTCCGGTTAAAATGGGGTGTTACAAGGTCTACGACTACCACTAGGAGTACCAACATTGACAGAAGGAACACTAGTAGATGTAGGAGGTTCAGTTTCTTCAAGTTCAACAATATTATCTAATTGAACGTTATCATATTCATTATCTTTTATTCCAAAATCTTCTTGCATTTGATCATAATCTATATTTTGATTAGATGATGAAGAACCTACATATTTTTTACCCCTTGAACTAGATTTACGGCGCAGTCCCGACATAATTCCCCTTAGCGAAGACATTATAAAATATTTAAATAATCTTAACAAATAAATATGACAATTTAATAAAATAATTAGAGAATGAAACGGGTGTACCAAACTTTGAGATTCAGAATTCAGTTGAAACTCGTAGGCCGAAGCTCGAAGTCTTGCTACTTTGCAAATTAATAATAATAATAATAACTTTAGAATTGATAATATAGAGAATTAAGAGAGTATGAGAATTGAGAGAATTGTAGAAATAATTGTGTGATAAAAATGGAAAGAATGTAGAGTATTTATAGATTTTTAAAGGATAGAAATGTAATTAACAAAAAATTAAAAAACAAAAAAACAAAAAAAAAAATTATGCCAAACGGTCCACTGACCGTTGGCCCCTCCCCGCCGCCCCTACCCCCCAGCCCCAACGGTATTGTTACCGTTGGGCACTAACAACCCTTTTTTTAAAAAAATTTGTTCCTTATCGGTTCGGACCGACCGTTAACCAGAAGGTTACCGATTTCACCGGCTCAACTGGCCCGATCTCACCGGATTTTTGTATAACCCGTGCGGGTTGAGGTCGGGGTCAAACCAACCCCCAACCCGGTAAGCCTTATCGGTCCGGATCGGACCAAATTTTGTACCGAGTCGACCGGTCTGGTTCCGGGTCAACCTGGCCCCTTAGACAGGTATACTCTCGTGTCACTGTCAATGTCTCACATGGCTGTAGTACTGTTCGAACATTTTTTTTTTCCATGGTTAGAATTAAGTTTTAACTCGCCTGAATAGCAGAAATGGTCCTTTATGTTTAGGGATAAGTTTAAAGTAATTCCTTGAAAAATATATTTTTGAGTTGTTTTGATCCTTTAGATTTGTCAAAAGTGAGCAAATTTGGACCCAATCAAATATTTAATAGTATATGTCTTTTAGATATGACGGTAATTGTGGGCGAATTTTTTTTAGCAGGAACTCACATTTAAAGGTCCATTTTTTGGTTTCTAGAAACTTAATTCTGCTATTTTTGGTCTTTCTTGTTGTCTAAATAATAAAGATTTCTCTATTAGAATTTTTGAGATTTGATGAATTTTTTTGATGTCTCTGATTAAATTTTTTTATTTTCACAGTTCCCTTCAAATTCTAATACTGTATATAAAATTTGTTAAAATATGTGACAGAATCCAAAAGTTCTTATTCTTTAGCAAACTTTAAGCTAAGTGATCAAAACTGTTCAATAGTATATTCAGAAAATTTCAACCTACTCCAAACATAAGTGACCTATTAGCCGTGTATAATGTAACATATTTACCATATTTAGTGTTAAGCAATTATGGTAGAATTAGGATCCCTATTGTATAAGGATTTCACATTCTACACCTATATATATTTTGTATTAATGAGAAAGGTTTCCAAGGGAGATTAATACAATTCTACATGGTATCAGAATCCTAAGCCACAAAATCTAATTTTCTTCTTCCGCCGCCGGGCCCCTGCCCTAGGGAATCCTGCCGCCGGATTTCTATGTTTTCCGTCACTCTCTTTTTCCTCTCTTTCACGGTTGTTTCCTCCTGTCTGTGACTACCATATCTGCTCCCACCTCACCTAAAGCTTCTTCATCTTCTACGGTTGTCTTTGACGACCACCCTCCCTCCTCAAATTCCTCATTTCATCCGAAGTTTATCGTCACAATAATCATTACGTGTCCGCACGTGAACTTTGGGTATTGCAAACAATTAAAAATTGTTGCAGACCAATTATCCAACATGCGGACACCGGTTTTTGAGACAAAAATAATTTTCCAACTTGTTGCAGGATTACCGAAAGGTGAATATGATACACTCGCAACAATGATCCAACACGCCGACCCTCTCCCCAGTTTCAACAAGGCTAGATCGTAATTATTGTTGGAAGAAACACGACGTGCAAAACAAGACGAACACAACCAAAAAGCATTAATGCCCCTCGCCAATTTCGCCGCCTCTCATCGTCAACCACCATAGACAACCACCAAGCATGGCGCCATAGTGGCGCAGAGGTGAAAGGCGGCAATGGCAAAGTGGGCGGGTCGAGGCGTGGCAGCAAGGCGCCCAGGGCCGCCCCGCCACACAACTCAAGAATTGGGCCAGGTGGCTCAACACCGCCTGGGCCTTGCTCACCAGATTTGAGCCAACAACAGATGGGCCAAACACCCTTTCAGTTTAGCAGCAACCCGACCTACTAGTCCCAATTCCCATGGCCCACCAGATGGCACCTTAGGCCCATAACATCCAAGCCCAGTCGATGCCATCATACAGTGTCTTGGCCCCATCCGAATTGAGTCAGGCCTTCAGCAGCATGACTATGAAACAACCCGACGAAAATTGGTATATGAACACGGGGCTACGTCTTACCTCACCTGGACTGCAGGTAATCTTTCCAAACTATTTCCGCTAAAGTATCCTCAATATATCAATGTGGGTAGTGGCCATCGCATTCTAATTTAGGAGTATGGTACCACCTACACACAACCACCTCACCCACCCTTCTCCCTAAATAACGTCCTATATGCTCTCAATGTTATTAAAAACCTTATATCTGTCAGAAAATTTACTCGTAACAATTCTGTCTCTGTTGATTTTGACCTTTTAGTTTTACTGTGAAGGATCTTCATATGGGGACACCTCTCACGAGATGCAATAGCACGGGGGATCTATATCATTTTCGATCCACTTTCGCTGCCAGCTCATGCTCTCTTATATCTCTTGATACTATATCTCTGTCAACTTTCCATAATAGGCTTGGACACCCACGTTCGTCAATTAGAAAAACATGTTCGTCTTCCGTGTAAATTGTCTCTTTCTGTTACGGTTGCTCTGTTTGATATCATTCATGCTGACTTATGGACATCTCTCATTACTAGCTCTCTTTGTCATAAATATTATCTCGTCTTTTTAGATGACTACTCTAACTTTATATGGATTTATCCTCTTAAATTTAAATCAGAATTCTTGAGTTTTGTATTTTTATCTACACACAATTTGAAAAAACCATTAAATCTTTTCAATGTGATAATGGTTGTGAATTTGATAATTCCACGTTTCATAAATTTTGCAAAAAGGTGTTTCGTTTATCGTGTCCCCACACCTCCCCTCCATATGGCAAAGTCGAGTAAATCATCTGCACTATAAATAATATGGTTCACACTTTTATGTTCCATGCTTTTTTACCTCCCGTATTTTGGGTCTATGTTGTTAAAATGGTAGAATGCGTCATTAATATTTTACCCACCAGTACATTCATAATATGACCCCAACCGAAATATTACACCGACAGATCCCTTCCTATGACCATCTTCGGATTTTCAGTTGCCTGTGTTATCCTAATCTCTTATCTACTGCCCCTTATAAGTTAGTACCCCGAACAACTCCATGTGTCTTTTTAGGTTTCTCACCTAAGCATAGGGGCTATTTGTACTATGACTTGTCCACTCGTAAAATTCATGTTTCTCATCACGTCACATTTGATGAGATATTTTTTCTATTTGCAAACATCCAAAAATTCCGCAACACGGACTACACCTTTTTTTACGAGACTGACATCTCCCCCGTTATTCTTCACGAACTCCAACACACTTCCACCACAATCCCAATATCACTGCTGGTAAAGAAATCCACTGTAAGACAGTCTTCTGGTCCACCATCATCGCCAGTAACGGTGTCCACTGTCAGACAGTCCTCTGGTCCACCATCATTGCTGACAACCCCGGTCACCACCGACAGTCCACTGAAATCATCTCTGCCACAAAACACCACCACACCCTCCATCTTTGCAGAGTCACCCCCCCCAATAACCTATCTAACCCAACTAGGTCCACCATTCAGATCAGCACCAATGTCACCTCCGACAACCCAACCAGCACTATCACCTCCACCCATCGACACCCACCCACTTTCAAATCCAATTACTGACAATCAGCATATACCAATCATAAACAAACACCCTGACCCAACACCCAGCAGACCCACCCCGCACACCCCTACCCCTTCGCAATATGAAAACCCGTGCCCAACACGAGATTTTCAAATCCAATGTCCATTTTAACCTATCCACTCAGACAATATCCCCAATTTCCAAAATCCCAAAACTGGCAAAACTAGACCCAAATTGGAATGCAACCATGTGTGAGGAATTTAATGTTTTAACGAAATAGCACACTTAGAATTTGGTTCCTAGATCGGTGGGTGAATGTGATCCGATACATGTAGTTTTTTGTCACAAGTACAGAGACAATGGCGACCTGAGAGATATAAGGAAAGACTTGTGGCTAATGGAACAAATCAGCAAGAGGGTATTGACTGTGGTAAAACTTTCAGTCCGGTTATAAAACCGGCCACTATTCGCACAGTTCTAAACATCGCTATGGTTTAGCACTGACTGATTCATCATCTTAATGTAAATAATGTCTTTCTACATAGAGATTTAAAAGAAATTGTTTACATGCACCAGCCTCCTGGTTTTGTCCATCCAGCAGCCCCTCAGTATGTATGTCATATCCGTAAGTCACTTTTTGGCTTGAAACAAGTCCCTAGAGCATGATATGATCGCTTTTCCCAGTATATCATGCAACTTGGGTTTGTATGCAGCAAGTGTGATAATTCTCTATTTATTTTTCATAGAGGTAGTAGCATTGCATATTTATTATTGTGTGTGTATGATATTGTGCTTACTGCCTCATCTGATTTGTTGAAAAATGAGATCATTGCACTGCTCAAAACATAATTTGTGTAACACCTCGTAATTTCGGGTAATGGTTTGAGCATATTAACATGGGCAAGTGGACCCGAACCCCGGGGAAATTTATGTTGTATCTGCGTACACTAATAAAGAAATTAGTGTATTAAAAGACGTGATCCCAAAATAATTTTGGATATAGCAAGTGCGACGAAGAGAATTTATAATAACGATTTTATATTCCCAAAGAAGTTACGGACTAGTGTCATATTATGAGAATTATGACATTAAGCAAAAGAAGATTTTATAAGTCGTCGGAATTTAAGTGAATTGGGACCGAAAAGTAAATTGTGTGTATAATTAATTAGTTGTGGGACTAACTAATTATAATGGAGACAAGCTGAGTAGGACTACAAGTGTGGTGTTATAAAACACTGTCTGCTGGCTTTATAAGGTTATCAGTGGCAATCTCACAACGTTTCTTTTCTAAGACGCTCACCATAGTCACTAATACTCCCATATTCTCAATCCTCTTCATTTTCTTCATTTACTTTCACCTCTTTCAATTCCTTTTTATAAAACCTTTCCTCAATAAAGAGATCATTCACTGTAATCACAAGGGAGTAAATTATATTTTGGAACTCTCTGAAATTCGCAGTCAAAGTTGGGGGTTTTCTGCAAGTCGTTGCTCACCCGAAGAAGGGACACATTCAGGGCATTCTAAACCTAATTTCCAGCAAAATAAAATCCTTGAGCAAGCTTGAACACTATGACATCAAGCTACGAAACCCAGAGGTTCAAGAAGGTTTGGGAAACGGTTTTTGGGTTCTGTTTCTACTGTCGGATTCGGGTTGAGCGAAAGATTGTTCGACGACGCTCATTGTAACTTCCAACAGAGGTAATTTTCTTATCCTCTAAGCTTACACAAATTATAGAAAATGATTCTTACTAAGTTCTAGAAGAATTATCGAAAATATTTGGTTGTTAGAGTATCGTTGGGACTGTTGAGATGAAATTGGGAACTGCATGTGTAATTGCTGGACTATTTGGAGATTGTAACAGTAAGGAGATGGATTAATAACGGTTGGGTGTTCCGCTACATGCATAGGTTTCGATATAGAAGAAATATAGGTTCTACACACATAGGATGTTCGCTAGAATGCCCCAATGAAATCTGTTCCCAGTATATTGATTTGTGTGTGATTTTAATCATTCATAGGGTATGAATACTCATTCGTAGAGCTTACAAGGATCCGTGGAAAGTAGAGTATTTTTTACGACAATGTATGTGAAGGCACTTCATTCCTTTCTTTTGGCATAAATCTGTGTACAGATCGTAACTGTCATCTTACTCTATAACTTACTCTACTCTTAGTAGTTAAGGGTATTTATATTCTTGAAATCTATGCTAAAGGCATGTCTAAATTGTTCCTAAGTCCTTATTAAGGCATATGATATTAAGTGTTGAGACGTGTTTAATAAATAAGTGGATATGTTTTAGTAGACATGTTGAAACAAGTCATTGCAGCGTTAAGTGGAAAAGATGTCGACAAACAATTATATTAAAATGATTATTAGAATGTCATCTGCATAGAAACTAAGATATAATCAATTTGTTTTACATTTTCTAGTTCACAGCTGATTAGATAAGACCATTATTATAAAGATAAATTACTCACGACCCATATAAGAATTAATTAGGCAATTCGGATCTGTTATCACCAATAATATGTTTCCATAATGCTAACCAAAGGAGCAAGGATATTCTTGTCGTCCAACAAATTCAGGGAATATTATCATTCATGCATTTTCATTTGCATTGCATTCGCATATTACCCTGGACCACTTGTGCTATGCACATTACTATCTGGTAAATATATATATATATATATATATATATATGGAAAAAGAGGGAAAGAAATTATATACGCACACCACCTGCAGCTGGTACAGATTAGCACAAAAGCGCCCTAAGAGGCCAACATTGATATTGAAGCCAACAGGGCTAGCCAGCATGGCTTATATGATATAACCGAAAGCCTGTGTGGCGATTATGATTTGACCGAAAGCCTGTGTGACGGTCATGAAAAGTAGGATTCCGATACTACCGAAAGCCTGTGTGGCGGTTATCGAAAAGTAGGATTCCAATAACCGAAAGTCTATGTGGCTGTTATGGAAAAGAGATAGTATATCACATTTGCATCATGCATGACAATTATGTATATTATGCCCACAGAGGCTGTTATGAAAAGAAATACGCCTGTGTGGCCATCAGTATACTGCATTTGCATTTCATACCATTTTGACATATGTTTTGGGGTCTCAGAGGTATGTACTGTTGGTCAGTTATTTCTGTTTCAGACTATGATATATCTCTGTTATGTTGTTTCTTATGCCTAACATACTCAGTACATCAGTCGTACTGACGTTCCCTTTGTCGGGGGACGCTGCGTTTTATGCCCGCAGGTTCATACTAGTAAGGTGACAAATTGTACTAAGAGATTGCTGGTTCAGCTGTGTGAGAGCACTCTACTTATTCCAGAGTTGCAGTCTGATTATGGTATGTTATACTCTTAGAGGCTTGTAGTCTTGTAGATAAGTGTCATGTGGTTAGTTGTCGTACATGGCTTTATCGATCTTGATGTATAAATATATGGTTAAGTATGAGCTGTATGGGCAGGGGTGCCCGGTGGGTTGGGTTCGGGTGCCCGTTACGATCCTCTGGTTTGGTCGTGACAATTTGCTATGACTAACTTGGAAAAGTTGAG
The DNA here is from genome assembly GCA_029844215.1 of Przewalskia tangutica. NCBI lineage: Eukaryota > Viridiplantae > Streptophyta > Magnoliopsida > Solanales > Solanaceae > Przewalskia > Przewalskia tangutica. Next base: position 89,162,377 of record CM056738.1, on the reverse strand, counting down.
CTATTTTTTGTAGATTTCAGTGACTAGATCTGCAGATACTATGTTCCTTTGTCAGCGTAAGTATGCAGAGAATATTATGTACATGGAGAAATGGCAAATTGCAAGATCATGTCTACTCCAGTTGGTTCTAAATCAAAGCTCAGTGCTTCGGATGTTGATCCAGTGTCAGATCCCACTCTCTACCGGAGTCTTGCAGGTGTACTACAATACCTTACTTTCACCAGACCTGATATTACTTATGTTATTCGGCAAGTATGTTTATTCATGCATTCCCCCAGGGAGCCTCATTTCACTGCCCTTAAACGTATCATTCGATGCATTAAAGGTACATATTAATTATGGATTACATATATATCCCTCAACACCAACCAGGTTGTTATCATATACAGACGCTGATTGGGCAGGCTGTCCGGACACGCGACGATCCACATCAGACTATTGTGTGTTCTTGGAGGATAATCTCATTTCATGGTCTTTCAATAGACAAGCCATATTATCCCGTTCGAGCGCAGAAGCAGAGTACATAGGTGTTGCTAATATTGTTGCTGAGATCTATTGGCTCCGAAACCTTTTTTTGGAGCTCCAGTGATCGTTGCGTAAGGCGTCTTTGGTTTAGTGTGATAACATATCTGCTATCTATTTATCTCACAATCTAGTTTATCATCAGCGAACCAAACATATTTAGATGGACATCCACTTTGTTCGTGAGAAGGTTGCTCTCGGTCACATCAAAGTTTTGCATATGCCATTCTCTTATCAGTCTGCGGATATATTCACAAAAGGCCTTCCTCGACAACTCTTTTTTATTTCATATCCAGTCTTAGCGTCCGACCTCCTCCCGCTCAGAATGAGGGGGTGTATTAGTCGTGTATAATGTAACATATTTATCATATTTAGTATTATGCAATTATGGTAGAATTAGGATCCGTATTGTATAAGGATTCCACATTATATGTCACGACCCGACCCCGGGGCCGCAACAGGTGCCCTACCGGGGCACCCCGACAGGTATACATCAGAGAATAGCAGCGGAACATACATAACACATAACCTGTATAAAGTAAACATCACTGGCAAGCCGATAAGGCTGTCTTCCATAAAAATGTACTCAATCAAAAGTACAACTTGTTCTTACAGCCCAAAACACAAACGTGACCACAGACCTCTAAGAATAACAACTGTGGCGGGACAGGGCCCCGCCGTATCCCTGAATGTACACAATACCTATAGCATCAGGGAAGAACCGTACCAACAAAATAAGCTTTCGGAGGAATGGAGCTTCTGACACCGGAACAGTGATCCTAAGAATGAGGATCCACCACCTGCTTACCTCTACCTGCGGCATGAACGCAGCCCCCGTGGAAGGGGGTCGGTACACAATATGCACTAACTATGCGAAACTGGAAAAATACTGAAAATACCTCAAGTATAAAATAACTGGAGACATGTATAAAAATCAGTTTACAGAACAATGTGCCTTACTAATAATGAGAATATCAAACATATACAATACTGCATGAAAATAGGAAGCTCATGGTCAAGGCAAGGTCATCCGCCCCGCAGTATCATTAAGCACTCCTACTCCTGAAACTATTTCACCCGCATGGGTCATGTGGACCCGCATGAGGTATTCCTCGCATAGGTTGTACTCACCCGCATGGGACTATTTCACCCACATGAGCCCTACGGACTCGCATGAGGTATTCCTCGCATCGTGGGTAGCAAATCCACGGAATAGGTGGTATAACGTCTTGGGGGTTTACCCCTCATTTATACTCTTACCCTGAAGCAGGTGGTATAACGTCTTGGGGATTTACCCCTCATTTATACTCTTACCCTGGAGAAGGTGGTATAACGCCTCGGGATTTACCCCTCATTTATACTCTTACCCTGGAGAAGGTGGTATAACGTCTTGGGGATTTACCCCTCATTTATACTCTTACCCTAGCTCAACTGACCATCATACATAACATAAATAAAAGGAACAATCCGGCGATTTAACCCAAAGTACTACATATTTCCACTCTTTTAAAAATGACTCTTTTTCACATAAAACTTTTGGCAATTGATGCCTTAAAACCAATTTGCCTTTCACAACCTCAAATCATTTATCCTTACCTATTTTACTTAGAGTAAATCTTCCTTTGTTAACCTTTCATAAAACTAATATAATCAACTTCCCATAAAGTCATTATATTAACGTTATACCTTAGTCAAATACATTTTCCTAAAACCCAAGGGACTTACACTTTTTAAAAGGAGAACAAGAATCATATATTTGAACACATCAAGTCCCTTAACTTTGAAAACTCAAGACATCCTTAAAACAAGTAAGGGATATCAAACCTTGTACGTATATCGTACTACATAGGTAAAGCCATTCATACTCAAGAGATAAGAAAGTTCCACATACCTCTTCGGTCAATCCACTTGCTAAGTCCAAAATACCGCACGTAGTATGTCAACCTATTATGACCATAATATGTTTATAAACCTCTAGTTTCAATGTAGAATATTCCAAGTTCAAAGTCACTAAATTCTATGGAAAATTGGGCAGCATTTCCTTTGTTTCTACATACTTTGCCACCTTTTCCAAGGCCGAATTCAACATCCAAACGCCACATTTAAGGCCAAACAATCCAAACATTTCAAAGGGGATTACACACCTAAACTTGGATGTGTAAAATTCTGCCCCACAATGTACAACAACTAACTTAACAAGTTTAAGGTAGTATTTAGGCTACAACATGCTTACATAACCTTCTTATCCAACTCTTTCATATCCAAACCATATTTCTTACATGCAATTCATCTAAGAGCAATATTTCCAACTACAAGTTCTTTCTTCTTTACATGCAACACAAAAAACTAGCCACAAGAGAAGAATTGTTACCTTAGAGCTTTAGCCAAATTAATCCAACAAAGTTTGCTATCCTCCTTTCCAAAACACCACCACAACAACTCCTACAAGCTAGCCAACAAGCTTTCTTCTTGCCACATTTTTTTCAGATTTTCCTCAAGCTTAGATTTCCTCTTGAAATTCTAGAGAGAAGGGAGAGTGATGCGCGGTAAGATGCACACACTTTAAACGCAAGTGCACGTTATCGTGACAAGTAGTATAGTCTTGATAAGACCGAATATCGTCCTCTAGGATTAGGGTTCAAGTACCAACTATCTATTTTCTAGTATCTATTTGGCGAATTGATAATTGATTTGTTGTTTATAACTACGAATTATGCAAGCTATTTTAATATAAAGATTTACTTCAGTGGTGATGAGAATAGGGCTTCCATGTATCCTTACTATCCGCTTATGCTACTTACTAATGCATTAACTTATGGTATTCTTCTTTTGGAGAAAGCAGGTTTATTTAAATCATTTTATACTCCCGTTAGGTTATATAAACACTCAACCTCAAAGATCGCACCTTACCTACCTTTCGGTGATAAGGATAACTCTATAGGAGGATTAAGAACAAAAACCTAGTTGACCGTCACGCACAATGCGCAAAATTAGGGTTGTTAAGCCTCTCATCAACGCTACATAAATAATTGAGGTATTTTCATCCCAATCCAAGAATGTCTACCCAACTTACAACATATTCACAATCCCCCCTTTTCAGAATCTGATTAGAAATCATATAGTGATAATTAGTTGTCAATTAATTACCAAGAATTCAACTCAATTATTGGATAGATCTCACAATAAGAAAAATAACCATAAGCATGCATTAATTTATAACATAAGTTTCTAGCAATTCAACATGGAAAGCCCTATAAGAGAATTAGTTCCTAGCCATAAATATGACAAGAACTAATTCAAAGTTCATCATAAAAACTGAAATAAAGTAAAGGAAAGGAAAAGAAATTACTAAACTAATGGTATCCAATCTCCAAGCCAAAATCTTGTGTTGTGTAAGAAGGGGAACGCTTAAAAACTGCCTAGGGTTCTCATTTTATAGGCTGAAAACCGTCTCCCTCTTTTCCTTCAGGCCTGGCCCAGATTTTCGTCAAAAGACCTAATTTTTCCGCGTCGGCGCGCCATGCGAATAGCGTGGCGCGCCTGCGGCGCCAGCGCGGAAGTTCTGCAATCGCCGGGTGTTTTGACGCGACCACGATATCTGCTGTTCGAGCGCGCCACTGTATCTTCTGTAGCTCTCGATGTTTAGCGCGCCGCTCTGTTTGTCTGCGAGCGCGCGCGACAGTCTTCGACCTCTCGGATAGTGGGCCGCGCCTCGCTGATGCAGGAGGCCGCTACTGGTCTTGATTTTTCCCTCGTTCGCCACTTTCTCTGTTTCCAGCTCTGACATCTCCTCTTTTGCCCTCTTTTTGCTCTTTTTCCGTCATTTGGCCATTTTAACCACTTTGACTCAAAAGAAAGAAAAACTATCCTAATACGACACTTATATGTGCAAAATGGGACAAAAGACTAACTAAAACTGACTCAAAAAGTGTATATAAAATACACCGATCAAATACCCCCAAACTTAACCTTTGCTCGCCCTCGAGCAAAGATAGAAAGAAATAAAATAAAAGACTCAAAGAAAAGAAACGAAAATAAAAGACTCACTGTCATTGATCATTTTTGCTGCATTAGTGTTAACTAGAAAAACATGAAGGTTAGCAAAATAATATGCAAGAACATATAGCATGAAATTTCAGCACACTAAACACATGAAGCTAAATATTTCGCAAACTCATATTCATCATGCTTAATGGAAGTCAATATACTAAACCATGCATATAAATTCAAGAATTCCTATGACATGCTTACTTGCTATTCTCCACTAATTCTGGATATGCATAAAAGAGATCTTCAGGACTTTTAAGAGTTGTAATGTAGGCTTAGATATAGGTAGGTAAAAATAGGCAATTTAGGCTCATTTCGTGTACCATAAGCTCTTTTGCTTCTCAGTATTTCCCTTTTTTTTTTTTTGTTCTTTTCTTTATTTCGATTCTATCTTTCCCCTCTTTTGTTTTGGGAGAGTGAAGTATATAATAATGACAAGCACCCCCAAACTTAGGCTTTTGTCTATTTCTTATTACTTTTGTATTGGGGTGCAACAGACTTATTCACTCTTTTTGTCTCTTTTTTTAACACAATGTATTCCACTATTTCATATTTTCACTTATGGTACAATTTTGTGGGAATATAGGGTGTCAAAGAAGAAGTTTCAAATTTAGGCTCAATGGGGCTGACTAGGGATATTTTTAAAGTACGGGATAGAAAAGAATGGTAAGAATTGGCTATCAAAGAAATGCCTGAGTCATCTCCCTAACATGCATATCCTAACTATTTCGCCTCAAATAGCAAGCAATCATAACACATAAGCATTTATCATTTAGTATGCGTAATTCAAGCAAGAAACTCCAATAGGCAGTTACATGAGTTTTGGCATATCTAACCTAAGTGTTTAGATAGTTGCTTCAATTAGCTACATTATTTCACCTTACTTCACTAGGTGTTTCTAGCAACTACAAAGAATTATGATCTTTGTGAGATAATTATGACTCAAAAAAGAAAAATTTTGGTGACTCAAAATAAACATAAAAACAATCAAAAGACTTAAGTAAAACATAACATGACACATAAAGAAAACACCCTAATCTTAAATCACACATTGTCCCCAATGTGTGTAGACTCAAAGATAAAAGAAATAAGACACTTACAAACTTTGGTTAAAATGGTGGTGGTGGCGGTGGATAATACTTTGAATTTCGTGAGGAGGAGCATTCTCGGTGTTTTGATTTGGCGAGAGGCGCCGGATCGGTGTCTTCCAGTTTTCATATTTTCCGTTGTGGCGCGCCACGCAAATGGGCGTCGCGGCGGAAGTTCGAACATCTTACGGTTTATTGGCGCGCGGCCATAATGGAAGCATGGCGCTATGGCGATTTTTCCGGGTATCCTTGGCTTCTTCATTTTTCGCCTTCCACATCCTCGGCCACTGTCAACATAACATGTACACAAGAACCCAAGACCGTGAGGCGATAAAAATAATGAAATTGAAATAAGATAATTAAAAACATTGGGTTGCCTCCCAACAAGCGTTGTTTTAACGTCTTTTTAGCCTGACGCAAGTTCCTTATTATTTTAAGGTATGAGAAGTTACCAAGTTCATGTTTTCCATTTCATTGATCGTAGGTTTTAACCTCTGTCCGCTTACCTCAAGGCGCTTCTCTCTCCTTTTATTTCAATCGCCCATACGGGAATACTCTCACCACCGTACGGGTCCTGTCCAACGTGATTTTAACTTGCTCGAAACAATCTCAACCTTGAGTTGAATAACAAAGACGTGTTGTCCTTCTTGAAAGTCTTTTGGTATCAAATTCTTATCGTGTCATGCTTTCGCTCGTTCTTGTATATCTTTGCATTCTCATAGGCATTGTGTGAATTCATCTAATTCACTTACCGTAGAGCCTCCTCCGTCCCGCCGTGGTATCCATGTTTAACTTCTTCATTGCCCAAGATGCTCTGTGGTTCCAACTCTACCGCAAATGACATGGTAAAACTAATTTATAAGGTGACATACCAATTGGTGTTTTGAATCTCGCCGGTATGCCCACAACGCGTCATCCAATTTGATGGACCGCTTTTCCTCGAGCCGCTCACCGTCTTTTCTAATATGATCTTTACTTCTATTTGATACTTCGCTTTCCCATTAGCTTGAGGTGCGGTAAGGCAACAGAAGTGGTAAACTCCATATCGGAAAGCAATGAATTCATGTCTATTGCGTAAATGGCTCCTTCGCCACATGAGAGCTCTTGGTGTGTCGAACCTCAGAAAATATTCTTTTAGAGGAATTTTTGAACAGCTTCCATCGCTGCTTTTCTTTGGCCACCGCTTCTACCCATTTGGACACATAGTCAATCGCCGTAGGATATATTGATTTCCAAAAGAGGCGGAAATGGCCCCATGAAATCGATTCCCATACATCGAATAGTTCTACTTCTTATATCCTCATAAGGCATTTCGTTTCGCCTTGAGATGTTCCTGCTCTCTCGACAATTATCACATCTCGCACAAAGGTATGGGCATCCTTAAAGAGTGTTGCCAATAGAATCCGTGACGCAATACCTTTGCCGCTTCTTGATGCCCCAAAGTGTCCACCACATGATAAGGTGCAATGGGTGAGAACTCGTGCATCTCTTCCTCCGTATACATCGCTTTGATGACTTGGTCGACACAAATGTTTGTATAACATCGGTTCCTCCCAATAGTAATGCTTTACTCAATAAAACCTCTTCACTTGCCTCGACAAGCCCGGGGTAGTACTTTAGCCGCAAGAAAGTTAACAAAATCAGCGTACCAAGGTAAATTAGAATTCATACTTACTCAAAGCTTGTTCATCCGAAAGTGATCATTTATTTGCACATCCTCGTGTTCGGCTCTGTGTTTTCCAGTCTTGACAAGTGGTCCGCAACTGAATTCTCTGTTCCTTTCTTATCACGAATCTCTACGTCAAATTCTTGTAGAAGTAGGACCCATCGGATGAGGCGAGGTTTCGCATCCTTCTTTGTCATCAAGTACTTTATAGCAGAGTGGTCAGTGTATACTATCACTTTATTCCCAATCAAGTATGGCCTGAATTTCTCAAACGCATATACTATAGCTAGTAGTTCTTTTCATGAGTTGCATAATTTAATCAAGGCCATTTAGCGCTTTACTAGCATAGTAAATGGATCTAAATACCTTGTCGATTCTCTGTCCAAGCACCGCTCCAATCGCATAGTCGCCAGACGCACATTAGTTCGAATGAGCTCGGGCTTGGTGCAATGACTATGGGCGCGAAATGAGCTTCTCTCGAGCGCTTGAAATGCGGATAAGCATTCTTTATTGAAGTCAAGGCAACCCCGTCATTAGTAATGTGGAAAGAGGCTTTTAGACCTTTGAAAATCCTTGATAAATCTTCTATAAACTCGCACGCCCAAGGAAACTTCGACTCTTTTGTTGAGCATCGGAGGTGGTAGATTTTCGATCACGTAAATCTTTGCTTTGTCCACCTCAATACCTTGGTTTGATATTTTGTGTCCCAAGACGATTCCTTCATACTACGAAGTGACACTTCTCCCAATTTAGCACAAGGTTAGATTCTTCAGACCGCTTAATATCGCTTCTAAATGCCTTAAACACTCATCAAATGATGCTCCAAAGACCGAAAAGTCATCCATAAAGATCTCTATAGTTCTCTACCATATCCGAGAAAATTGCCATCATACACCTCAAAAGTTGCAGTGCATCAGAGTCCGAATGGCATCCTTCAATGCAAATGTACCAAAAGCGGCAAGTGAATGTTGTCTTTCCCCGATCTTCAGGCTATTGCAACCGTGATACCCCGAGTATCCATCTAAAAGCAAGAGTAGTTATGCCCGCAAGTCTGTCCAACATTTGATCTAGGAAACGGCAATGGAAGTGGTCTTTTCTCGTTGCTTTATTCAACTCATGATAATAATGCAAATTCTCCATCCGCGATCGTTTCTCGGCGGGATGAGTTCATTTCTTTCGTTAGTCACCACCGTTATTCCACCCTTTTGGCACCACTTCAGACCGGGCTTACCCGTGCCGCTTCGGATATGGGTAGATTACTCTGCATCGATCCATTTTAGGATTTCCTTTCACTACGCCTTTCATATTTGGGTTTACCGCTTTGGGCTTCATGGATGGCCCGCTTCCTCATCTAGACGGATCTTATGCATTCGTTGATGGACTTATCTCTTTATGTCCGCTAATGTCCATCCAATGGCCCGCTTGTGATTTTTAGTACTCTTAGCGCTTTGTCAATTTCTTCTGTGGATAGGTGGCATGAAATGATCACCGGTAAGGTTTTTTCTTCACCTAGGTATCGTATTGTAGATGATTGGGTGGTTTTTAACTCTAACTCTAGGGCCTTCTCGTGGATGGTAATGATCTTTCCGTACCGCCCAAGTTCTTCATACTTCCTTGTATCCCATTTTTCATAAACATTCATCCAATTTGCATACTCCATCAACCGATCGCTTCTACTATCATCATCCCACGTGGTCGATTTCTTCAAGCGTATCATCATATCCGAACTCTTTGGTCGACATCGCTTCTTCGCTAAGATCAATGGCCGAGCGCTTATCCTTGGCCTCTAGAAAAGTTGCGCTCGAAAAACATTGAAAATCACCTCTTCTTCGCCTACTCGCTTCAACTCCCTTTGTGAACATCAACGATACCGCCCCGTGGCTAGCGGTCCGCCAAGTATGATGGGATTCCATCGTTATCTTGTATGTCTAAGATAACGGTCGGCGGGAAGATGAACTTGTCCACCTTCACTAAAACATCTTCATGACTCCTCCGGATGAACAATCGAGCTGGTCACCAACCGCAAGGTGATGTTTGTAGGTCTGATTTCTCCCATTTCTAGTTTGCGTAAAACTAGATAGACATCGATTTATGCTCGCTCTAGTCGCACAAAGGCTTTCCGACATTCAAACTTCCCAATAGTACATGGGATGGTAAAGCTCCTGGTATTGTAACTTCCGGCGCTTGTCTCGTAAGACGGCACTACATTCCTACCAACATCATCGCTTCGTAATCCTCTATCCTCCTCTTTGCTAAGCACATCCTTCACGAACTCGACGTAGCTCGGCATTTGTTCTAATGCTTCAAAGAAACGGGATATTGAGTTGCAATTGTTTGAGGACCTCCACGAATCTGAGAATTGCTTGTCGGGCGGTGCATGTTTTTAATTTCGAGGATACGGTATCATCACCTGGCGCGGTTGCCACCGGTGCCGATTTCTGCTTTACAGGTTCGCGCCGCGGCTCGATATTGATGCCGCGGCTCACTTTCTCAGCATCGCCTCGGATGCCGTAACCTTCAGACCGCTCTGCATTGTCTCGTAATCTTCGGCCGCGCTCTTCATCGCATGGCGCTGCTGGTGCGAACTCTCTATCTCCCTTGATTCGGCATCCTTCAGGTCAATTGCCTGACATTGTGTTTCCTCATTGCCTACCCCAGGCGCAGATTTCTCTTCATATGTTTCGCTGTTGAATATGATTGCGAGCTCTGCTATTTGCGTTTCCAACTTCTGCATGGTCATTCTTGTTTCGTCTATGAACTGATTTTGGTACATCGTGAGACTGAGTATCGTTTCTCTTAATTCATCCCTCTCTTCCTCTATGGTTGGTTCTCTGTCATATGGACAGTAAAAATCCATATCTAAAAAAAAATTCCTGAGATAAATCAAAACCAACAAAGAATCACGGCACCTAGAACTTTTCGAAAATAAAAATAAAAATGTAAAAATTAAAAATTAAAATAAAAGCCAAATTAGAAATTAAAAAAATAGACAAATTTGATATTGAACTATTGCCTAATCCCCGGCAACGGCGCCAAAAACTTGATGCGCGGTAAGATGCACACACTTTAAACGCAAGTGCACGTTATCGTGACAAGTAGTATAGTCTTGATAAGACCGAATATCGTCCTCTAGGATTAGGGTTCAAGTACCAACTATCTATTTTCTAGTATCTATTTGGCGAATTGATAATTGATTTGTTGTTTATAACTACGAATTATGCAAGCTATTTTAATATAAAGATTTACTTCAGTGGTGATGAATAGGCTTCCATGTATCCTTACTATCCGCTTATGCTACTTACTAATGCATTAACTTATGGTATTCTTCTTCGAGAAAGCAGTTTACGAAATCGCTTTATACTCCCGTTAGGGTTATATAAACACTCAACCTCAAAGATCGCACCTTACCTACCTTCGGTGATAAGGATAACTCTATAGAGGATTAAGAACAAAACCTAGTCGATCACACGCACAATGCGCAAAATTGTGGTTGTTAAGCCTCTCATCAACGCTTACATAAATAATTGAGGTATTTTCATCCCCAATCCAAGAATGTCTACCCAACTTACAAAGATATTCACAATCCCCTTTTCGTAACTGATTAGAAATCATATAGTGATAATTAATTGTCAATTAATTACCAAGAATTCAACTCAATTATCGGATAGATCTCACAATAAGAAAAATAACCATAAGCATGCATTAATTTATAACATAAGTTTCTAGCAATTCAACATGGAAAGTTTATAAGAGAATTAGTTCCTAGCCATAAATATGACAAGAACTAATTCAAAGTTCATCATAAAACGAAGTAAAGAAAAGGAAAAGAAATTACTAAACTAATGGTATCCAATCTCCAAGCCAAAGTCTTTTGTTGTGCGGGAACGCTTAAAACCGCCAGTGGTTCTACTTTTATAAATCGAAACCGCCTCCTCTTTTCCTTCAGTTCGCCCATTTTCGTCAAAAGACCTAATTTTTCCGCTGGCGCCGCGCCTGCAGACAGCGCGCGCTACGGAAGTTCCGCAATCCTTCGGTGTTTTGGCGCCGCCCGATATTCGCTGCTCGGTAGCCGCGCACAGATCTTCTGTAGCTCCTCGATGTTTAGCGCCGCGCCTCGCTTTGCTCGAGGCCGCGCGCACAGTCTTCGACCTTCGATAGTGGCGCCGCGCTCGCTGATCGCAGGAGGCGCCGCGGCGCTGGTCTTGATTTTTCCCTCGTTCGCCACTTTCTCTGTTTCCAGCTCTGACATCTCCTCTTTTGCCCTCTTTTTGCTCTTTTTCCGCCATTTGACCATTTTAACCACTTTGACTCAAAAGAAAGAAAAACTATCCTAATACGACACTTATATGTGCAAAATGGGACAAAAGACTAACTAAAACTGACTCAAAAGGTGTATATAAAATACACCGATCAGAGAGCTTTATTTTTAGAGAGAGATGAGAGTTTGAAGAATGACCAAGTCTTCAAGACTTGGTCAATAAGTAGTGCATGCAAAATTAGATGGGGGGGGGGGGACACTTGTCACCCTCCCATGGCCTTTTAAAATAAGAAATCTGATTTTCCTCAGTTTTTCCGCCAGAAATCCCGCCTCGGCGCCGCGGCCCTGCAGCCGGCGCCGCGGCGCTGAAACCTCTGTCGATTCGCAGAACATTCCGGCGCCGCGGCCCTGCTTCCCGGCGCCGCGGCGCTGCAACTTCAGCGAACACTCACTCTTCCGCGCGCCCCGTGGCTCTCGATCAAACATATCGCTCGATCACAAGACCGAACTTGTAACTCCCATAACTTTCTACTCCGATGTCCTATCGACGAACGGTTGGTTGCGTTGGAAACTAGACTCAACGAACTACGCACTAGGCCTTTGAAACACCTAGGAACCCTCAATGTAACGGGTCATAACCCGCCTCAAAGTTGACTAAAACCCGTCCGAAATAATCCATCAACCTGTCCTTCTAAAATTTTAAGTCTTACTCCCTTTCGTATGCTCTCCTACGCATGACCTGAACTACGGGGTATAACATTCTCCCCCCCCTTAGAAACATTCGTCCCGAATGTTCCTTCTAGGCTTACTCAAATCACGATATCGACATAGATCCTCTTAACTATTTCTCTTTGCAAAAAAAACACTCCACATAGCCATCACATTACTCAAGCATAATTGCCAAATTAAAACTAACAAGCAGGAAAGTGGGTTACCTGGAGGTGTAGGGAATAAGTGAGGATACTTCTTCATCATGTCATCCTCTGCTTCCCACGTCATCTCTTCCCTGTTCTCGTTCCGCCATAAGACCTTGACGGAAGCCACATCCTTTGTCCGAAGTCGCCTAACCTGACGATCGAGTATCGCTATGGGACTCTCCTCATACGATAACCCCTCTGTCACATGGACATCACAAATCGGGTGCACTCTAGATGGATCTCCAATACATTTCCGCAACATAGACACATGGAAAACTGGATGTACTGCCTCCAGGTCGGACGGCAGATCCAACTCATAGGCAATTTTGCCTACTCTACGGACAATTTGATAAGGCCTAATGTACCTTGGGCTGAGTTTCCCTTTCTTCCCAAATCTCATCACGCCCTTCATGGGTGACACCTTCAGAAAGACCCAATCATCTACCTCAAACTGTTGTCGACGCCGATGATCCGTGATACGACTTCGCCGACTCGAGCCGACAATAAACGCCTCCCGATAAGCTTCACCTTATCCATCGTCACGAATCGTCCGCCCGACCAATCCGAACTTCTCCCACTCAAACCAACCTATCGCGACCTGCACTTCCTCCCGTATAAGGCCTCATAAGGCGCCATCCGATACTAGAATGGTAGCCGTTGTTATAAGCAAACTCCACAAGAGGTAAATGATCCTCCCTACCACTCAAAATCAATAACTCAAGCCCGCATCATATCCTCGCGGTCCGGATAAGACGCTACCGCCGTCCGCTTGGCCCGAGGATGAACGCAGATCGAGACTCACCGCGTCCCTAATCCCTTCCGAAAGACCTCCGTAAGTTAGTCGAATCGCCTTCGTCTCAAATAATCGATATAAAACTCCGCGCCTCAAGGCTTCTTCGATATACACCTAGCATAATCTCTACTAAAAGTCATCCTGACTAGAAGAAAATGGGCTGATTTCGTCAGCCTGTCGACGATAACCCAAATGGAATCATGCTTCCTCTGAGTGTGAGGTAACCCTGTAATAAAGTCCATATTTACCACCTCTCACTTCCAAGCCTAATATCAATAGTCCGCAACACCCACCGTGCTCGTGCTCAACCTAACTCGACACCGCATCCGGGCAACAAAACTCGACACGCCCTCTTCGTGCCACCACCAATACACACATCCGAGGTCACGGTACATCTTAGTCGACTGCATGAGTAGAATAACGAGCACCGCGCTGTCTCCTGCACCCATCGACGGTCCTCGCTACACGGAACACACAACCGCTCAAATCTTAGCACCCCATCGTGCTACTCAAATAGACGCTTTCCTCCCAAGAGTCGATCTCGATACGCACCATAACGGATCCTCATATCGCCGCTTCTTCACCTCTCGACGATGGAAGACTGGCAACCTTCGAACCCAACCTCGCATTACTGTAATCAACCAAACGAACCCCAAGGCTCGCTAGAATGATGTAACTATCGACCATATCCTTCTCTCGGTCAGACATCGCATTTACTACCCATCGATCGGCGACTGGCGGCATCCGCAACTACATCGCCTTCCCCGGTGGTATAAAATATCGACATCGTAATCCTTAAGTAACTCCAACCACCGCCTCGCCGCAAGTTCACTTTCTCCGTCAAGATATACTAGAGGCTCTCGCGGTCTGGTAAATATCCACACGAACTCCATACGATAATGTCTCCGCATCTTCAAGGTACGTAATCATCACGCCAACTCTAAGTCAGCGCTGATAGTTCTTCTCATGCTTCGAGCCGCCGAGACGCGATGTTATAACCTTGCCGGCCGCATCAAAGACGCACTCCAAGCCCGACACCCGATGCATCACAATAAACCACATATCCGCTTCAGACCTCCGGAAGAGTAAGAATCGCGCCATCAATTTCTCCTTTAGCAATCGGAAACTTCCTCACAAGCATCCGCCCATCGAACATACCGCTTTCCGAGTCACTTAGTCAACGGTGCTGAAATGGAAGCAAACTTCTCCACAAACCTACGATAATAACCTGCAAGGCCCAAAAGTTGGCGACCTTCGCTGTAGCTGGTCTAGCAAGTCTCGATCGCCAATCTTTGTCAGACAACCCAATACCATCTACCGATAACATGCCCTAAGAAAGCCATCAAGCCAACCAAAACTCGTGATTTCGAGAACTTGCATACAATCACGGCCCCGAGGACTCCTAATACCGCCCTCAACGATCCGCATGTTCCCGCTCGCGCGCGAATAAACCAGATATCATCAATGAATACTATAACGAACATATCCAAGAATGGCTTGAACACCCGGCTCATCAAATCCATGAATATCGGGCGCTGTCAACCCGAAAGACATCACCCCGAACTCATAGCCCATACGGTCCCGAATGCGCTTGGGATATCCGCCTCCCTAACTCGCAGACTGATGATAACTGCATCGCAGTCTATCTTGGAAAACACCTTGCACTCGCAATCGTCAAACAAATCGCCAATCCCGCGAGGGATATCTGTTTCGATAGTTACTTGTTCACCGTCAGAATCAATACACATACGCAGCTGGCCCCATCCTTCTTCTTTACAAATAACACCGCGCCCCTGCGAGAAACACTGCCTCGATAAAGCCTCGCTCCAAGAAGTCCTTCACCGGTCTTTCAATTCCTTCAACTCGGCAGTGTCATCCGTATGGCTAATAGATATCGATCGAGTGGCTGGCGCCATATCAATGCAAAATTCAATATCCCTCTCAGGAGGGATACCCGGAAGCTCATCTGGGAACACGTCTGGAAACTCTCTAACGATCGAATCGATCAAGGTCCTGACTTCACCTCGATTTAATACTAGAACCATACGGTAGATATACCCTTTCCGCACCATCTTCCTAGCCTCGAGGTAAGAAATAAACTTACCCCTGCGACGCAAAGATTCCCTTCCACTGATAACCGGCCACCAGAAACCGAACCGCACTCAATCTCTCTCATACCCACATTGGCATAGCAAGACGCCAGCCAATCCATACCCATTATCACATCAAAATCATATCCAACTCTATCAAGTTTCCGCCAGAGTCCGACGATCGTTTATAGTCATCGGGCAAGCCTTATATACCCGCCGCCTACCACCGAATCACTCATCGCGCGAGCCACCCCAAAAGGTTTTATGGACTGGCTCATCTCTATTCTACCAAAGAATATGAGGAGATATATAGGACAAGGTAGAACTCGGATCTATCAAAGCATATACATCACAACAAGAAACCAATAATGTACCGTGATTTACATCCGCGACGCCTCCGGTCCCGACGGCCGACATAGCATAAATGCGGTTTGAGGACCGCTGAATCGGGACCCTACCACGACTTCTCGCCGCGCTCGCTGCCCGCAACACCCCGCTCCGGGCGATAACCGCCAAGACGAAGATTCAAAGAATCGACCGCTTACCGAACCATTACACTTCCGCCACCTGGACGGACAATCTTTCTCAAATGGCCCCGCCGCTACAAGAGTAACAAACTCGGCGAACACGACACTCGCCGCGAGACCTACCGCATCGAGCACACCGAGACGGGGTGGTCTCGACGCAGCGCCGCTTCCTCAAACCTCAAGTCCTCGAGCTCCGACTTGCCTCGAACGACTGGCCGATCGACCTCCCGCCGTAAAATCGAAAGAGCACTCAGGCCGGGCCGAAATGCGACCTAGTTCACGAGGCCGCCGCCAAAATCGCTTCGAGACCGCTGCCCCGCCTCGGGCCGGCCTAAGTCTAGCCGATCCTCCTCTCTCGCCTCAATCTCGCGCATACGCCGCATCTCGCAATATTCATCCTCGGCCAAGAGCTACCCCAAGCACGCAGAATCATACGACGGCCTAACCCCATCACATATCGATGAACCTCGCTCGCCATGCCGCCTACAATGGTGCGTGATACCGCCAAGCGAGTCAAACTCAGTCAGACTTCGATAGTCCTCCCGCTCGCCTCAAGGTCAAGAATCTATTCACGCGGCTCTCTCATCTCGTGAGGTAAGAAGTGATCCAGAAAGCCTCTGTGAACTCTTCCCAAACACCGGAAGAGCATCCTCACCTCTAGACAACTCCCATGACTCAAACCACCAACGCAATATCACAGAATCCCAGAAGAGACTAGATGACTGACTTCTCCGAGGCCCTAAGACCGTGATAGTCCATGAATCGCTGAACAAACTCCGAGGATCCTCCTGACCTCAACCATAGAACTCGTGGACGACAACCCAAGAAATCCCGAATCCATAAACTCGTTGGCTTGGTCGTCGCCGCTCGCTTCGGCCGCCGCCACTATGTTGGTCAATAACCGGACCGCCTCGTAATTCTATACTCACTGGCCGCTGGATCGAGGCTCCGCATCGCGATCTCGTGAGCCGCCGCCGCCGAACTCACTGAAGTTCGCGACGCCGTGGAACTCACCGCTCAAACATCATCTCCTGTAGCGACTAGGCTCAGGCCTCGCGACTCCGCTGCCCCACTAGCAGCCTCACCGCTTTGCTTCTTCTCGGGCCGCTGCCTTTTACGCGAGGCATAATCGATACATAAAGGAAAATATCGTAGGAAGTTCAACTTATAACACACTCTATTGCACGATCTCAAAGTGAAAGAATGGAAACTAATCCTAAATATCCGCAGCCTCCTCGATTATAGATGCGTGCATAACACACCGATAATCAAGACTTCCATTGTATACACGGTCAGACACTTTCGAGGACTAATCGCTATGATACCACTTTTGTCACGACCGATCCCGGTCAGAATCGTATCTACCGGCACCCCGGCTGTATACATCGAGAATAGTCGAACATACATAACACATAACTCGTATAAAGTAAACATCATCGCAAGCCGATAAGGTCGCTTTCCATAAAAATGTACTCAATCAAAGTACAACTTGTTCTTACAAACCCAAAACACAAACGTGACCACGCACTTCTAAGAATAACAATCGTATGACAGGCCCGCCGCACTTCGAATGTACACAATACCTATAAGATCGTGAAGAACCGCATCAACAAAATAAGCTTCCGAGGAACGGCTTCGACACCTAACAAATGATCCTAAGAACGAGGATCCACCACCGCTACTCTACCGCGCATTTAACGCAACCCCGGCGGCGGGTCGCATACACATGCACTAACTATGCGAACCGAAAATATCAAAATACCTCAAGTATAAAATAACCGAGACATGTATAAAAATCGCTTTACGTAACAACGTGTCTTACTAATAATGAGAATATCAAACATATACAATCGCATGAAAATAGAAGCTCACGGTCAAGGCAAGGTCATCCGCCCGCAGATCACAAGACTCCTACCCCGAGACTATTTCACCCGCACGGGTCATGCGACCCGCATGCAGGTATTCCTCGATAGTCAGACTCACCCGCACGGGACTATTTCACCCGCACGAGCCCTACGGACTCGCATGAGGTATTCCTCGCATCGCGGTAGCAAATCCACTAATGCTGGTATAACGCCTCGGGTTTACCCTCATTTATACTCTTACCCCGCGTGGTATAACGCCTCGGGATTTACCTCATTTATACTCTTACCATGGAGTATGTGGTATAACGCCTCGGGATTTACCCTCATTTATACTCTTACCGGAGAATGGTATAACGCCTCGGGATTTACCCCTCATTTATACTCTTACCCTAGCTCAACCTGCCATCATACATAACATAAATAAAAGGAACAATCCGGGGATTTAACCCAAAGTACTACATACTTTCACTCTTTTAAAAATGACTCTTTTTCACATAAAACTTTTGGTAATTGATGCCTTAAAACCAATTTGTCTTTCACAACCTCAAATCATTTATCCTTACCCATTTTACTTAGAGTAAATCTTCCTTTGTTAACCTTTCATAAAACTAATATAATCAACTTCCCATAAAGTCATTATATTAACGTTATACCTTAGTCAAATACATTTTCCTAAAACCCAAGGGACTTACACTTTTTAAAAGGAGAACAAGAATCATATATTTGAACACATCAAGTCCCTTAACTTTGAAAACTCAAGACATCCTTAAAACAAGTAAGGGATATCAAACTCAGACGTATATCGCATCACTACATAAGTAAAACCATTCATGTTCAAGAGATAGGAAAGTTCCACATACCTCTTCGGTCAATCCACTTGCTAAGTCCAAAATACCGCACGTAGTATGTCAACCTATAATGACCATAATACGTTTATAAACCTCTAGTTTCAATGTAGAATATTTCAAGTTCAAAGTCACTAAATTTTATGGAAAATTGGGAAGCATTTCCTTTGTTTCTACATACTTTGCCACCTTTTTCAAGGCCGAATTCAACATCCAAACGCCACATTTAAGGCCAAACAATCCAAACATTTCAAAGGGGATTACACACCTAAATTTGGATGTGTAAAATTCTGCCCTACAATGTACAACAACTAACTTAACAAGTTTAAGGTAGTATTTAGGCTACAACATGCTTACATAACCTTCTTATCCAACTCTTTCATATCCAAACCATATTTCTTACATGCAATTCATCTAAGAGCAATATTTCCAACTACAAGTTCTTTCTTCTTTACATGCAACACCAAAAACTAGCTACAAGAAGAATCATACCTTGTAGCTTTAGCCAAATTAATCCAACAAAGTTTGCTATCCTCCTTCCAAAACACCACCACAACAACTCCTACAAAGCCACCAATGCTTTCTTCTTGCCACATTTTTCAGATTTTTCTGCTTAGATTTCTCTCAAATTCTGCAGGAGAGCTTTATTTTTAGAGAGAGATAGAGTTTGAAGAATTCACTGTCTTCAAGACTTAGTCAATAAGTAGTGCATGCAAAATCAGATGGGGGGGACACTTGTCACCCTCCCATGACCTTTTAATACAATTTTAGATGACATTTTTGTCGTTTTCCCTTGAAAAGATTAAACTGGGGATACATATAGTGATGGCAAATTGGTAATATTGGTAAAACGAATGATTTAGTCAAACTATCACCTCTATATAATGCCCACACATTCCCTTTACCGCCAAAAGAAAAAAAAGGACATGATCATCCCATAAAAATGGAAGATCAAAAATCCTTAGAGGCCATAATTATGGCAGCTCTGTCTACCTTAACCCCTCTTCAACTCTCAAAACTCACCCACCAATTTTCCTCCGTCTACCACCGCCACCGCCACCGTATTTTATCCCTCCTCTCTTCTCCCACCCTCTTCTCTCTCACTCTCCACCACCTCAACTCCCTCTCTCTCCACCGTAAATCCCTCCTCATAGCCAGCCACCTCTTGTCAAACCTCGTGATTTTGGCATACTTCGTGCAGAAAAACACGATCGTACCACCACCCTCAACCACTTCCATGAGTTTCTGGGACGTGGACGCAGTTCTCCTACTCCTCTTACTTTGCGAACTGCGCCAACATGACTCGGGGGCGCTGGACGCCCCACCATCGCGTTGGCACGACATCCTTCGAGACTATATGGCTAACGACATCTTGAAATTATCCAACTTTGAAAGTTCAAGTAGTGAAGTAATAATCAAGTTCATTGAGCAAGTGGCAAAGTGCAAGAGTTTTGTCAATGCCATGACTTATGATGGTGGTGATCAGGGGAGGAGCTACGGGTAAAACCATCTTTTTATATATGGATATAGTTTTAAATTTTATATTCTGACAGTTTTTGAAAGATACATACAGAACTAAGTCACTTATAAAATAATTGAGTAATCATTTTTATGAAAAATATTAGTTATTGGTAATTAATCTACTATTAATATAAACTAACTTGTTATATTACTATGTTAAATTACACTAATAATGTAAATATTACCGTCACATGTAAAATGTGGAAGCACGTAACATAAAAAAAATCGCTGAGTCACATGTTTGAAAGTATGATACTAGTAATTGTTTTTTTGAATTCTTTACTAGAATTTCTGACTCCACCAGTGGAGGTGAAGGAAAAGACGGGAAGAAGTTGGCGGCATCCATGGCGGTGGCGCTGCCGTCAGTGGAAGTGAATGGCCGCGGAAATGAGTGTGTGATATGCAAAGAAGACATGAAATTAGGGAGAGATGTTTGCAAATTACCATGTGATCATATTTTTCACTTGAAATGTATATTGCCTTGGTTGAAGAAGACGAACACTTGTCCATGTTGCCGGTTTCAGCTGCCGTCCGATGATGTTTTCGCTGAGATCCAACGGTTGTGGGAGGTTCTGGCTAAGATGAGTGGTGCCACGTAGTTAGTTAACTGCAGCCAGACATTAAATTAGTGGATTAAATTCTAGTAGCAATCTTTCTCAGCTAGCTAATCTATCCAAAAAATCTCCGTACAGAAAAATACATATTTGTCTTCCTCAATCATGAGTTATGGGACCCCGGGCGTAAACGTGTTGTAAATATTGTTGATATGATTACATAAATTTTCTTCTAGCTTGAGGCATGTCGTCGCTAATTTTTATATTTTAAAACCTTTTATTAAGATTTTTGGCTTCGCCAGGTACTCGTATTCGGACCATTAATTTTTTGATCCGAGTATCGATCTGGATATTTCTCGGGTGTATTCGGACCGATAATCGCCATAATTCGGACCATTGAAGGTTAGTAAGATTTTGTATCTCTTTATGTATGTTAATTTACTGGTTCATCAACAAAACCAGTAACTTATCGCATCAAGGAATTATACTTCAATCAGCGCAGCAGCTGTGGTCTTTACTGTGCAATATCTACGTCACAATATACAGAACACAGCGGAGGAAGAGGAAGAAAGAAGAAGGAAGAAGGAAATGAAAAGATGGTAGAAGTCGGGTCGGTTGGGGACGACGAAGCTGAGAGAGAAGAGAGAGAAGAGAGAGAAGAGTGAGGGAAATCGGTTTTGTGATTAATGAATAGTTGTTACATTGTTTTGAGTAATACACAGCACATATACCCAACTTATTACAATGTGTACAAATATCCCCCAATATTCTAGATACTTCTAATACACCCCAAAATATCTAATACATGGCTAAAATACCTAATACATGTTATACTAGATATTTTCTACACTTCGTTAGCTAGGCACCACGAAGATATTCTTCATGCCGAGCTCGACATCAAGTACTACGCTGAGGTCGACCCAACGCTTTGGTCAATATATCACGTTGCTTCCGTCAGAGCACAACATAGAGTCACCAATCCTTGTCAACTGCTCGAATGAAATGGCAGTCAATATCGATGTGTTTAGTTCTTTCATGAAACACCGGATTTGCCGCAATTTGCATAGCAGATTTGCTATCAGTGAACAAGCAAACTGGTGTATGCAGGGAGACTCCCACCTCTTTATAAAGGCCAATTATCCAAGTTATCTCACCATCTGCCGCTTATCGCTCAGCATCGACTTACAGAGCTTTTGGAAACAGTTGGCTATTTCTTGGATTTCCAGGAAACAAGTGAATCACCAAAGAAAATCATATAACTCACACCGACTTCCTGCTGACGCGAAGCCCAATCTGCATCACGTATGCCTTTAACTTCGTGTTGGACTTGTGTAGAGAATCCCAAGACTGGTTCCCGCCACGATCTAACAAGGCGGCGCCTTCCATATGTGAATCTTTGGGAGCTTGCGTGAATCGCTCAGCATTGTCAGAGAAGGCAATATCGTCCGGTATTCGCGATACAATCGACCAATTAACCTTCAGAGGCTGGGATCGCATAGGGCTTATCAGCATTGTTGTGTTTCATCAAAGCCTGCCATGTGTTGATCAAATTCCAAAGTTGTATATTTCACATTTGTGTCCATGGGTGATGATACATGTTTAGCCCCTGATAATCCCAAATCTGAGACAAGTTCTAGGGCATATTTTCGTTGGTGCATGAGTATGCCTTGGGCACTCCTGGCAAACTCTATCCCAAGAAAATATCGCAATTCTCCAAGGTCTTTTATCTTAAATGCTGACTTCAGAGTTTCTTTTGTATACTGAATAAGTGACATGTTATCTCCAGTAATCAACAAGTCATCCACATACACCAAGACAACCACAATACTACCATCTGCATGCTTAGTAAACAAAGAGTAGTCTCTGTTGCTTTGCTGGAAACCAGAATCAACCAAAGCTGTGGTGAGCTTGATGTTCCACTGTCGTGATGCTTGTTTTAAACCATACAGCGACTTCATTAACCTACACACCTGCTTCTTCTCACTTTGAATGCTGAACCCCTCAGGGACTGTCATATAAACTTCCTCATATAAGTCGCCTTGTAAAAAGGCATTATAAACATCCATTTGGTGAATGGACCACTGCTTTGCAGCAGCTAAGGAAACCACTGCCCTTACAGTAGACATCTTCACTACAGGTGAAAATGTCTCCTGATAATCCAATCCCTCTTTTTGACTATAGCCCTTTGCAACAAGCCTTGCTTTGTACCTTTCAACTTCCCCTGTTGCCTTGTACTTGATCTTATAGACCCACCTGCATCCTATAGCCTTTTTATCCTCTGGAAGTGATACCAATTTCCAAGTACCATTGTCTTCCAAGGCCTTCAATTCAGTCTCCATTGCTTCAACCCACGCATCCTCAGCGGCCTCTTTGTATGAGTTAGGTTCAACATTTTCTGACACATGAGCTATAAAACTCTGATATCTGGGTGAGAGTTTAGTATAATCTACCCTATCAGATATAGAGTAGAGACAGCTGGATGGTCCATGATTTGTAACAAAATCTTTATGCCAAATGGGAGGCTTACTAAGCCTGGAAGATCTTCTGGTAGGTACCTCTGCTGTTGGAGTGTGGTGTTCAACTCCTTCTTGCTGAACATTTTGAACTGTGTCCTCTGGACATGTGTCTTCCTGTGCTCCATTTGATGTCACATGAACTGTCTCATGTTGGATCTCCTGAGGACTCGATCAGATGCGAACTGATCCTCATAGTTGAAATGATCATCAGTTCTACCATGATGAATAGTATCATCAACTCCTCCTTTATAGGGAAATACATTCTCCACAAACACCACATCTCTACTCATAAAGAATGTCTCATTTTCCATATCATATAATCTGTATCCTTTTTTAGCATTACCATAGCCAAGAAAGACAGCCTTCACTGCCCTGGGACTGAACTTGTCCTGCCTTACCAATATTGTTGCAAAACACAGGCATCCAATCACCCTTAAATGAGAAAGTGATGGAGGCTTGTTATATAACAATTCATAAGGTGACTTGTTCCCAATAACAGTAGAAGGTACTCTATTCAGAGTGTAGACAGCTCCTATCACTAGTAAACCCCAAAACCTGTCTGGTAGGCTGGCCTGGAACTTAATAGCTCTAGCTGTTTCTAATATATGCCTATGCTTCCTTTCCACCACACCATTTTGTTGTGGTGAATATGGACATGTACTCTCATGTACCACACCATATTGTGTGAAAAACTCTTTACAACTGTGGTTAAAAAATTCTGCTCCATTGTCAGACCTGACTCTTTGAATATTGGTCTGAAACTGATTCCTAATCTCAACAAAAAAATCTTTCAAAACTGTGATTACATCTGATTTTAATCTCATCAGAAATACCCAAGTCCATCTTGAAAAATCATCAACTATAGTCAAGAAATATCTCATTCCATTATATGTCTCTACCTTGTAAGGGCCCCATACATCAATGTGTAGTAAATGAAAAACTTTAGTAGCTCTACTAGTACTAATAGGAAAAGGAACTCTTTTTTGCCTTGCCAGAGGACAAATCTCACAACTGTCTAAGGCAAAAAAATTCTTATTACTAAGACAGGGCATTTTCTTTAAAACACTCACTGGCACATGACATAGTCTTTTGTGCCAAGTCTTAACATCCACAGATTGTGCTGCTGCCATACACTTCTGCTGAAGCCTCTCCTTATTCTTTGTATCCAGACACACAGTGTACAGCCCATCCTCTTCCTTACCAATCCCCCTCACCCTCCCAGATGAGAGATCCTGAAAAATGCAATAGTGTGGGAAAAATGTCACAATACAATTTAACTCCTTGGTCACCTTCAAATGCATAAGTAGGTTAAATTTGAAAGTTGGTATACAAAGGACATTGCCAAGAACATCACCTTTCCCTAGATGGCAATCACCATATGAGACACTCGATCAGTCACCGTTGGTAGATGTACTTTCCCTGTATTCTCTGGCAAGTATGTATTTTGCAAACAACTATTGTTACCAACCATGTGATTAGTAGCTCCTGAATCCACAATCTATTTCATTTGTGTCTCAGTGTCAGAAGAGGTCATACCTGCCATGTTTGCAATTCCCATTCTTCCTGTTTTCTCATCCAGGAGCTTCAGAAGTTGTTGATGCTGATCAGGTGTTAGCTTCATATGAAAGGATTGAGGCTCCTGGTTGTGCCCATAGCTCTGCTGCAGAGGCCTTTGTTGATTATATAATGGTTGAGTCTCCTGATTATATCCATAATTCCTGGAAATTCCTCCGCTGATTGTATCGTTCATTTTCCTTACCAAGAACATCGAATATATTTCAGATCCTGCCACATTATATGCCTTCTTAGTCTTGCTTTTGAAATTCTCAGGATATCCAATTAATCCATAACATTCATCTTGCACATGTCCTGTTTTGTGACAATAATCGCATTTCATCAACTTATTGCAATCTTGTCTAAAATGTCCTCGATACGCACAAAGAATCACAATGCATTAGATTGTATGGTTTTCTTTGCTTTCGACTCCACTAGTAACTCCATTTCCACTCCTTCCGCTTCCATTTCGTCAGTAAACATTACAGATGAGTCAACCGCTCTCGCATCATTCGATCGCTTCTGCGATAATCCTTTGACTTTCCTCTTGGTTTACCATCACAGATACCGTTTAGACTAGGTAATTTCTCGTGATCATTAAGATCCGCTCCTCGCCGATTATATCCTTCATTCAAATTTCATTAGGAATCGTAATACTGCGATAACGTAGATGATCACGAACTCCTTCGATTTAGGACAACAATTTGGGGTGGCATAATCGAGTCATATTCGTCCCATAGATCCTGCTTGGTATAATACATCGACACGCGTGATTCCTCGCCTTAATGTAAAAATTTCTTTATGCAATTGAAAGGCCCTCGCACTATTCACCTTGTCGAACCTTTCTTTCAATTCTTCCCAAATTGTATGAGATTCGCATTGAACAAAGATTCCACTAAACAAAGCTTTTACTCACATTTCCCATAAGCCATGATACGATTTATCAGATTACATCTATCCCACAATCTTGCCATATCACCTAAACATCTCCTCTTTATCGCTCCATCGATTTAACCCTAGCTTGTTCTTCCCTAACAACGCTAGCTTCATCGCTCTACCCATATCGTAGTTGTTCATTCCACTTAACGTAACTCCTACCGATAATGACTCTGCCGCATCGACGGAAACAGATATAACAGATGGTTGTGATCCACTGTCATCGTCACTGTCGTTGTTTCACTGGACAATTCCTCACCAGTGTTCTCCATTTTTGTGTTTGTGTTTCAATACAATTTCACATACGCAACTACAGATTCAGATATCCTTATTCAGATTTCGACGAAATCACCTACCGATTTTCATCGACCGCAAATTTTCTTCACTCGACAATCGACTTTGAATATCCTTCTGCGTGTTTAACATCTCCTCAGATCGACTAATTGTAATTTCTCCTCATTCGATTTCGTAGATTCCTCGAATTTCCTGTTGCATGTGCTGGAAATTCCCCCAATCTACTTCCTCGATCCACGAGGCTCTGATACCATGTTAATTTACTGGTTCATCAACAAAACCAGTAACTTATCGCATCAAGGAATTATACTTCAATCAAGAAGAAAATGTGGTCTTTATCAGGCAATATCTACGCCACAATATACGTAACACACGGAGGAAGATAAGAAGAAGAAGGAAGAAGGAAATGAAAAGATGGTAGAAGTCGGGTCGGTTGGGGACGACGAAGCTGAGAGAGAAGAGAGAGAAGAGAGAGAAGAGTGAGGGAAATCGGTTTTCTGATTAATGAATAGTTGTTACATTGTTTTGAGTAATACACATCACATATACCCAACTTATTACAATGTGTACAAATATCCCCCAATATTCTAGATACTTCTAATACACCCCAAAATATCTAATACATGGCTAAAATACCTAATACATGTTATACTAGATATTTTCTACAATGTAGTCGTCTATTGAACTCAATGCATACTCGTCAGCTTGAATGTGTTAGCCTTGATATGGTGTCATCTAATTTAATTTAAGATAAAAGAGTCATAAATAACGTTGAATATTTAGATGATATGGAATGAATAGATCGATAGATGGAAAATGTATAGAGGTACTGGGAGTCACTCGTTCTTGATAACGTACCAGTGCGGTACTTACTTCTTGACTATTTTGCTTTGTGGTTGAGGTTACGTGTATAGATATGAGGCACAGGAAATATGTAATATGAAAATGTGCATGCTAGTACTCTCTTAATTTCAATTATGTTATGGTATTTGTATTTGATCGGATACAATGTTTAAAAAGAAAAAAACAAACTTCTAAAATATGTGGTAAAAACGTTCTATAAACATTTATGTGACTTTAAAATTTAAATGATCATCTCACTATCAATATAATGAAAAGCTTAAAATAAAATTATTTTAAAATATAGAAAGATCAGATAGGACTAAACGAAAGTATATGAGGAAGATATCTCAATCATTCGCCTACGAGGTCTTCGCATAAAAGGTTAATGAAAGAAATAATCATTTTATTATTTTTATTAATTGAAAGACACTATATACACTTTATATATTTTCATAATAGAAAAATCTTATTTCAAAAATCTTATTCTATTTGGAGACTAACTATAAAATTATGGTAAATGTACAAGACTAATTAATGTATAAGACTAATACACAATATATATAAAATATACACTGCACATGCCCAACCCGTGATGGGCTTCTTCCTCAACCCGTGAGATGAGCTAAGTTATACACAATATACATAAGTATACACATGTATATCGTGTGTATACTTATGTATATTTAACACACACCCTCAGTCGTAGCGGGCAGTCTTCGAACACTGAGAATGTCCCTAAAATCTTCAAAAAGGACCGATGGAAGACCCTTCGTAAAGATGTCTGCAATTTGATACCTGGAAGGGACATGACAGACGTGTACTTGTCCACGAGCTACCTTTTCGCGAATAAAGTGAATGTCCATCTCGATATGTTTAGTGCGCTGGTGCTGAACCGGATTACCTGAAAGATAGATGTCACTAATATTATCACAATAAATCAAGGTAGCTTTCTTAATAGGACAATGAAATTCTAAAAGAAGATTACGTAACCAACATGATTCAGAAACCACATTGGCTACCCCTCGATACTCGGCCTCTACACTGGAACGTGACAAAGTCGACTGGCGCTTTGCAGACCAAGATACCAAGTTATTACCAAGGAACATACAATAGCCAGATGTAGACCGTCTTGTATATTGACATCCTCCCCAATCAGCATATGTATACGAGACAAGTGTAGACGTCGACCAAGTATATAAATGTAAGCCATAGTCAAGTGTCCCCTGGATGTACCTAATAATGTGCTTGAGTGCATTCATGTGATCATGCATAAACAAACACACCTATTGTACGCCATACGTAATATTTGGTCTCGTGAAAGTAAGATACTGAAGAGTCCCTACAAGACTGTGATAGCGGGTCGGATACTCATACTGGGGGCCACCCGCAGCACCCATCTTGGGCTTAGTATCAACCGGAGTGGAAGTGGACTTACAGGATGACATCTTAGCTCTCTTAATAATCTCAACTACATACTTCCACTGGGATAAGAACAACCCACATGCATGACGAGTGACAACAATCCCCAAAAAATAGCTCAAGGACCCCAAGTCTTTCATAGCAAACACAGAACTGAGCATTGTCATGATAGACTGGTGTAATGTATTAGAAGAGGCAGTCAAGATAATATCATCCACATATAAGAGTATATAAGCCAAGGAAGATCCACGATGATAAATGAACTTATCAGACCTGTTGTGAGAGAACCCAATGGTCGAAACAAAGTCTGCAAACCTCTTATACCAAGTCAGTGGAGACTGCTTAAGCCCATACAAGGACTTCTTCAAAAAACAGACATAATGAGGATATTTGGGATCCCTAAACCCCAAGGGCTGATGCATATAACTGTCTCTTTGAGATCACTATGTAAGAAAACATTATTCACATCTAACTGATGAATGGGCCATGCTTTCGAAAGAGCAAAGCTGAACACAGTGCGAATGGTAGCCGATTTGACTACCAAACTAAATGTCTCACCAGAATCCACCCCAACCTGCTGAGTCTAACCATCACCTACAAGATGAGCCTTATGCCTCGCAAACGAACCGTCAGAATTATTCTTATGAGCAAAAATCCACATAGACAGAATAATATTAACACCAGATGGATGGGGCACTAACTCTCACGTCTTATTACCAATAAGAACATTATATTCATCGGTCATAGCAATTTTCTAATTCGGGTCTTTTAAAGCAGACACATAACTACGGTTTAAGGGTGATTTAAGAACATTAGAATTTAAATTAAACTGTCTTTTTGGTTTAAAAATACCTCATTGACATACGAGTGACTGACTTTTGACTCGAGGAAAAAATGGGCGGATTTATGGAAATATCGGGATACGAGATGGACTGGCCAGCAGGCAGTAGACATGCTAGCCCAACACTGGATATAGGTAATGCAACTAGACCAGCCGATGTGGTCGGATTCGCCATCGAACAAATGGCGAGAATGGCAGGAATCGCCCAATTCGCCACTAGTCCGCCGAGATTTGGTATCGTGGATCGAATCTGGGCCAGCGAGTGGATTTGGGGTGAGGGACAAGTCCGAAAAATGATGAATAATAAACGGGGATATATCATCATAAAAAAAATATACGAACTAGGCACGTGATTACTTACCTTAGCAAACGAAAATTGGGATTCTTCAACTATTACATGTCGACTAAGGATGATTTTATTAGATGATAAATCAAAACATTTGTAACCACGATAATTTGACGGATAACCCAAAAATACACAAGGGGTAGAACAAGCCTGAAATTTGTTAATTTTGGTGGACGGAAAGAGTGGGTAACATAAGCACCCAAAGACTCGGAGATGTGAAAATGAAGGAGTCTTATTATATAAAATTTGAAGAGGGGATGGATACGTCAAACTTTTGATGGGAAGAATGTTAGGAAGATATGTAGTCATTTGTAGGGCATGATGCCAAAACGCATGGGGGACAGAAGCATGAATCAATAAAGTTCAGATAGTGTTGTTAATGGTACAAATTTTTCATTTGGCTTTCGTATTTTGTGAAGACGTATGAGGACAAGAAAATCGAAAATTGATCCCATTACTAGCACAAAATTCCCTTAATACCCCATTATCACATTCTTTGTCATTATTACATTGAATATTTTTAATTTCCCGTTCGAATTAGGTTCTAATGAATGCTCCAAATTTTAAGAATGTGGAAAAAACTTGAGATTTTTTCGCAATTGAAAAGTCCATAAAAATTTAGAATAATCATCCAAAAATAACACGTAATAACGATGACCCAACGAACTGAGAACATGAGACGTCCATAGATCGCTATTAATAATATCAAATGACATTTGTGTATGAGAATTAGAGTCTACAAACTGTAATCTAATAATTTTCCCTAAAGAACAAGATTGACAATTCGGAATACTACGCGTACTCTTACAAGAAATAAATTTATTTTTATCTAAAGGAATAAAAATAGATGACCCCGGATGACCTAAACGAGCATACCACATGGAAGGAACAAGGGCGACATATGTGGATGACAAGGCTTGACTCGAAAGACCAAAACTTGGTGTGATCGGATATACCTCATGAGAGGACTCCCGTCTTGAAATCCTTCACAGAAAATCCAAACGGATCAAATTCAATAGAAACTGAATTATCAGTTGTGAATTTACAGACATACACTAAATTTTTAATTAATTTAGGGGCATGAAGGATATTTTTTAAGATAAGAGGTGGATGGGGTGGAGATAAAGTTTTATGACCGTAACCACGAATTGGAATGAATTATCATTACCAACAATTATACCATGATTAATGCTCAAATTAGAATAAGACGAGAGAGTACCTTAGTCGGATGTCATGTGGGTAGTGGCGCCAGTGTCCATGTACCAATTCGGGTACGAAGGGGTTAATCTAAGTGTGTGCATCGCATATTCGATGACGATAGGAGTAGGATGCGCTGCATGATGAGCCTGCGGAGGCCGAGGCCCAAGCACCCCTGCTTGCTGCCTCGGCCTAGTTGTGTTACTGAAATTAAGTCGAGAACTAGGCTGGCCAGCCCACTGAATGGGAACAGGCGATGGAAACTGTGACCAGTGGTCGTTGCCTGTTGGGCCACTGGTCCATGCCCATGGCCAGGGGGCCCAAGGCTGAGACCAGTTGGGTCGTGGCCCATTGTTGTTGGTTGTTAACCCACTACCGCCGCTAGCTCCGCCGAAATTGCCTCGTTTGCCGCCACGATTTTTGTCGTTGTTTTTGTGATTATTTTTGTCGTCGTGAGCATGGCTTTGGTCCAAATTATCAACAAAACCCAGAGAATTTATGGAGGATGTCATCATGACTACGGGGCTAGTACCGGTAGCTGCCTTCTAAGCCAAACCAACTTCTTTCAAAGTAAGCATGGAGCGGGCTTGATAGAACTTTGGGAGAGGGTCACTTTGGCGAAGTAGAGTCCTAAAGCCACTATAGGCCTCAGAGAGGACACCAACCATCTATAGAACAAGACGATTGTTACTCACGGGGGCACCAACGTTGCGGAGTTGGTCCACCAATTCCTTCAACCTTGCACCATAAGCCGAAACGTTGGTGAAATTTTCCATGTTGACATGGGAAAAGTCCTGCTCAAGTGTAACAGCCCTGGAATTCTTATTATCTTGGAATATGTCACGCAGCCAATTCCAAGCTTCCATTGTCATAGGGTCGGGCCCAATAATTGTCTGCAACAAGTCGGTGGAGATAGTGGAGTAAATCCACTAAAGGACGACGACATAAAGAGTCATCCACACATTCAGATCATCCTCACATTTTGGGATCTCCGTATCCTCAGGATCGGCGGGGATTATGTGATGGATGACTTGATGCGAGTGTCACGACATGACCCGATGGGCCGCGATTGGTGCCCTGCGTGGACACCCATATACCGACCTGTTACATATAATCACACAAATACCAAGGATAATGTAAAAATCTATAAACCATATCAAAATAGGCAAGCCGACAAGGCTGCCACTATATACGGGAACATTCCAAAACGAAGTACAACAGTACATCTGACCAAAACACATCTACAATCCACACATGTCCAACCCACACATAACTACAGACCTCTAAGAGTATAACAGTGAAATATAACGGGACAGGGCCCGCCGTACCCCTGAATATGCATAAGTTCATAGCAAGGATCTATACCAAAATGACTAAGCTCCGGAACAATGGAGCTCTCCAAACAGCTGAGTGGAAATCCTAGACTAGAGGATCACCAAACTGAGTACATGTACCTGCGGGCATGAAACGCAGCCCTCCGAGGAAAGGGGGTCTGTACGAAATAATGTACTGAGTATATAAAACATGAAGTACTGTAATGAAGATCATAACTGACCAAAAGATAATAGGAGGCAAGTATAATAGTCAAAAATACCAATGCAACTGTGCCTTATGAAATGAGAGTCATGTATGTCCATATAATATACCGTACCCGGCCCAATATGAGGCTCGGTGAATGAAATCATATACATATACATACCGTACCCGGCCCTCTAGTGAGGGTCTCGGTGAAATCATATAGCGTGTGCACATAGTCATATCTGTGGATGCCTATCCACATATATCAAATTTGTGGATGCCTGTCCACATACATCATATCTGTGGATGCCTGTCCACATACATCATATTCGTGGATTCCTGTCCACATAGATGGACTCGATGAGCAATGCAGGGAACTGCGCATGAACATACCCGTCCCAGGACTCGGTGAAATGATATAATCACATCAAGCACGAATAGAGTATCATGAGTAACCATATGTAAATTAAATCATCATTTGACTCTCAATGGAAATAAATAAAATGAATTATCACTGAAAAATCAAAGGTACTATCATATCATGTATCACTAGGAATTAGGATTCATTGGAACTATGTACGTCCGCCGTACATTCATTTATGTAAATCATGCCAAAAGAAAGAATGGATAGTTGTACATACCTCTTGTCGGCTAAATCAACTCAATAATTAATATTCGTCACGATTAGCTCTTTAACCTATAATAATAGCAACATGCATGTCAACTCTATGATTACTAGTATATGTTATGTATCGAATGATAACTCCTTTTTCTATAAAAATTTGGGCAGCACTTCCTCTACTTATACTCACATCCGCAACTCACACACAAGGTTAAACAACATCATTAACAAGACACAACTTGAAGGATAACCAAAATAGTCCCATATACTCCATATACGTCATTGTTATACATTTTTTCTCTTTACATCCATGGAATACAACAGCCACAACAACCAAGGTGATTACTACACTTATTTCTCATGTTAATTCAGCCCCTTAATCCATATTAAAACAGTTCATTAAAACAGTCCATACTTCAATAACAACGAGAGTGAAATGTGAAGCTTTTCTACACCTTTCTATACCTTTATTCCTTTAGTTAGTAATTAACACAATATACATGCATATTTGTAACTAAATTTCTAGCATTCTAACTCCACAAAACAGCCCCTAAATACAACACCAACTATGTCCAACAATTTCATACATGTTTCGGCTACAAGACTTAATACCAAAGCTCTTTTCATAACTCCTTAAAATCCAATTCATATTTCAACACTTTCATATAAACCATTTCAACTTTAAATATCAAGATCTCCTTCAATATTTAACATGCAATTAGTGACGATAATAACAACAACAACAATTGAATCCAATGTAACAAAAACAGTCCCAAAATCGGTAACAACAACCACATGCATTTTCTTACTTCCAATTTCTCTTAACGCAAGTTCATATCTTAACTACAACATCATTTAACTTCCAATTTACTCTTATAAGAAGAAGAATTCTTACCTTAACTTAGCCAAACAGTCCCATTTTTGCATCGGTACCCACTGCCCCAATTTGCGGCATTTTCGCTACTTCTTCCAATTACATTGACATACATGCATTCCTTATGAGTTTAAATCCATCTTATTAACATGTTTCTCTTCCAAAATTGTTCACCTCGAATTCTAAAGTTCTTGGAGCAAATTTCGGTCCAGATTACCGAAACAGTGTTGGTGGGGAGTTCACCATTGCTTAGAAATTGTAGAAGAAGTTAATCTTAGAAGAGGGGTTGATTTGGTCTCTAACTTGGCTATGGAAATGGAGGAAAAATCTGCTTGGAGGGAGAGATATGTGGGGCATGAGTGAGAGGGTGGTTTTCGAAAATGGAGGGGAGGAATGAGAGGCATGGGTATATGTGGGATGATCAAGCCAATGCATGTTAGGGCTTTTTGCCACTTGGAGGGCACACGGTGCCACTTGTCTTGTGATCGGTGTATTTTATATACACCTTTTGAGTCATTTTTAGTTAGTATTTTACTCATTTCATTTATGTTTAGTATAGTATTAGGGTCGTTTTCCTTTCTTTTGTGTCACAGCTGTCAGAAATGGAGAAATGGCGAAAATGAGATGAAGTGAGATGGAATTACACACAAAAAGGGCCAAGAAATGAAGTCTAAGAAGTTCCGAGAATTATAGAGGAGATCAGACGAAGTCCGGACGAAAAAAGGACGACGAAACTAATCCGTAAAACGCCATCAGCCATGGCGCGGTTAGCAGCGCCGCGACGCCTGGCAGTAGCGCCGCGATGCCCAATGTGCTGAAAGTTCCGAAAGTTGCTGATTTTCAGGTGCCGCGGCGCCAGTCTGCACGGTCGCAGCGCCGACGCGGAATTTATGAAGTTCTGGGCCGAATTTGACATGTTTTCAGAGTCCTAAAGGGATAACTTTTCCTACCTAAAGGGATAACTTTTGCTACCTTAAAACCCTTACCTAAAAGGATTCTAATAACTTTTCCTACCTAAAGGGATAATTTTTCCTACCTTAAAACCCTTACCTAAAAGGATTCTAATAACTTTTCCTACCTACATAATCCTTAACCCTTCACCTAAAGGATTCTTGGTCTATAAATAGTCTCTACATCATTAGAAGAATTCATTCCCTACAATTCACCATTCTTCATCCACCATCCTACATTTCATCCACCATTCCATCTTGTAAATATTCCACAACACAACCCTTGGATGCTAGAAGATTTGGAGACTCGTTCTTGAGTATTTTCTTTTCTTTCTTTTTGCTTTATTTATTTCAGTTCATGCATGGAGAGTGTATTAGTTCTTAGTGTGACTATGGCTAGGAGCTAATTACTTTATTAGGGATTTCCTTGTGATTCACTTGAAACTCTATTCATGAATTAAAATATTAGTTTGGTTTCTTCTTCACTTATTTAAGATTTATTCAATAGTTGTTTTGATTGCTTGATAATTAATTGATCACTAATTATCATAATTCCTATGATTTTTAACCGAAATTCGAAAGGGGAGGTTGTGAATATGTTGTAGTTGGATAAACATAGGTTAAATCGTGGACGAAAGTACCCCAATACTTGTGTAGCTTAATAGGTTACTGCTCTTAATCCTCCTCTATAGTCAATCTTATCACCGAAAGGTAGAAAGGTGCTATACTGGGGTTGAGTGTTTATATAACCTTAACAGGAGTATAAAACGGTCTAGTTAACCTGCTATCTTAACGTAGAAGAAGAAGTTAGTCTACTTGTATTAAGGATTGAATAGAGTGGATAGTTGATGATCTTGGAAGCCCTAATTCTCCATCATAACTGATTTAAATCAAAATATTTTCATAATTAGTTTATTTCCTGCATTATTAGTTTAGAATTCCAATTCAATTGACGTTAACCAAATAGATACCATAGGATAGATAATCGGTACTTGAAAACCAGTCTCTGAGGACGATATTCGGTCTTACCTAGACTATATTACTTGTAACGATACGTGCACTTGCGTTAGTGTGTGCATAAATCACGCATCATCTTGCCCACTAGTTTCCCACTTATCATCCTTTCTACTAAAAATTAGTCCCACACTTAGCTTAAATCCTGAATTTTCAAAATGGCTCATATTCTCAATGTCAAGATTGTATTTTACACAACATAGTCCTTAACCCTATTGGGAAAAATTCAACTACTAGTATTAATTCTCATCGCCACATATGTTATATCCAAAATTATTCCGTAATATCATATGTAAATATACTTTTCTTCCAACACTCGAATCTTATTATCTTAATTACATTCTCAATTTATTGGCTTAAAATTACGGGGTGTAACATCCTTCCCCCCTTAGAAACATTCGTCTTCGAATGTTCATAATAGGTCTCGTGCTATAAAAATTTCGGCAGAGTCTCTTCTATAACTCTACCTGCCAACCTATATTCAGCAAACTCAAAGATGCCTCACAGGGCCATAATATATCACACACATTAATTACCAAGCAAGATAGTCAAGTAAGGAACTGAATTACCTGCAGGCATAGGGAACAAGTGAGGATACTTCTTCTTCATTTCGTTTTCTACTTCCCAAGTCATCTCTTCCCTATTATTGTTTCGCCATAATACTTTGACGGACGATACATCCTTAGTATGTAACTTTCTAACCTGACGATCAAGTATAGCTATGGGGCTCTCCTCATAAGACAACTCCTTTGTTACGTGGACATCATCTACCGGGAATACTAAAGAAGGATCACCAATACACTTACGCAGCATTGATACATGAAAGACTGGATGCACCGCTTCCAAATCAGATGGTAAATTCAACTCATAAGCAACCTTGCCTACCCTACGAATAATCTGGTAAGGCCCAATGTATCTCGGGTTAAGCTTCCCCTTCTTACTGAATCTCATCACACCCTTCATGAGTGACACCTTCAGGAATACCCAATCATCAATCTGAAACTCTAAGTGTCGACGTCCATTATCCGCATATGACTTCTGTCGACTCTTGGATGCCAACAATCTCTCCTGGATAAGCTTCACCTTATCAACAGCATGCTGAACCATGTATGGGCCGATTAGCTTAGTCTCTCCTACATCGAACCAACCAATAGGTGACCTGCACTTCCTCCTATATAAGGCCTCGTATGGTGCCATCTGGATACTAGAATGGTAGCTATTATTATAATCAAACTCAATAAGTGGTAAATGATCATCCCAACTACCTCTGAAGTCAATAACACAGGCTCACAATATATCATCTACCGTCTGAATAGTACACTCAGCATGTCCATCAGTCTGAGGATGAAATGACGTGCTAACCTGTGTCCTCAATCCCTTCTGGAACGACCTCCAAAAGTTAGCTGTAAATTGAGCTCCTCTGTCTGATATGATAGATGTGGGAACTCCATGAAGTCTCACTATCTCCCTGATGTATAATCTCGCATAGTCTTCAGCTGAATACGTAGTCCTGACTAGTAAAAAATGGGCTAATTTCGTCAGCCTATCCACAATAACCCATATGGAATCATACTTTCGTTGAGTGCGAGGTAAGCCTGTAATGAAGTCCATATTAATCACTTCCCATTTCCAAGTTGGGATCTCTATCTCCTGCAGTAATCCACCAGGCTTTTGATGCTCGACCTTAACTTGTTGACAATTCGGACACTGAGCAACAAACTTCGCTATGTCCCTTTTCATTCTATCCCACCAATATAAGCATCTGAGGTCATGATACATCTTCGTTGACCCTGGATGAACAGAATAATGGGCATAGTATGCCTCTCCCATAACCTGCCATCATAGCCCTACAACATTAGGTACACACAATCTACCACCATACCGTAGCACCCTGTCAGGTGCAACCTCGAATAGGGTCTTCGCATTTCGAAAAGTTGTATCTCTATACTGTATCAGAACTGGGTCTTCATACTGATGTGTATTTACCTCTTCTATGATAAAGGACTCAGCAACTCCTCGAACAAAAACTCCACCATCTCCAGAATCAGCCATACGGACTCCAAGACTAGCTAGCCGGTATATCTCACGAACCATCTCCTTTATTTCTCGCTGCACATCCGTCAAGCTACCCATAGATTTATGGCTAAGAGCATCTGCTACCACATTTGCTTTCCTTGGATGGTATAGAATATCAACATCATAATCCTTTAGCAACTCTAGCCACCGTCTCTGTCGTAAATTCAGCTCCTTCTGCTTAAAGATATATTGGAGACTAT
Organism: Przewalskia tangutica; assembly: GCA_029844215.1. Taxonomy (NCBI): domain Eukaryota; kingdom Viridiplantae; phylum Streptophyta; class Magnoliopsida; order Solanales; family Solanaceae; genus Przewalskia; species Przewalskia tangutica. The sequence goes on along the minus strand of CM056738.1, from coordinate 89,124,484 downwards.
TGTGATCCATTTAAATATCCACATGAACACCATATAAATAATGTCTCCATATCTTCAAAGCGTGAATCACTGCCGCTAACTCCAGATCATGAGTAGGATAATTCTTCTCGTGCTTCTTGAGTTGTCGGGAGGCATAAGCTATAACCCTGATATGTTGCATCAACACACAACCTAGTCCAATACCCAAAGCATCACAATAAATAACATAACCATCTGGTCCCTCCGAAAGAGTTAGAACTGGATCCGTAGTCAATTTGTCTTTCAACAACTGAAAGCTTTGCTCACAAGCATCAGTCCACTGGAACTTAGCTGCCTTCTGAGTTAGCCTTGTTAATGGTGCTGAAATCGAGACAAACTTTTCTACGAATCTCCTGTAATATCCTGCTAGCCCAAAGAAACTGCGTACCTCAATAGGTGTCGTAGGTCTGGGCCAAGTCTTTACGACCTCAATCTTCTGTGTATCTACCCGAATACCGTCGGCTCCGATAACAGTCCCCAAGAATGCTACCGAAGTCAACCAGAATTCACACTTAGAAAATTTAGCATTTGTTAGGCGTATTTTGTATACACCTTTTGAGTCATTTTTAGTTAGTATTTTACTCATTTCGTTTGTGTTTAGTATAGTATTATGGTAGTTTTTCTTTCTTTTGAGTCACATCGGTCCAAAATGTAGATATGACAAAAAGAATATGAGATCAGCTTAATTGAGGTGTAAATTGCACAAGAAAAGTCCAAGAAATGAAGCATAAGAAGTCCCGGGAAGTATAGAAGAAATCAAACGAAGTTCGGACGAGAAAATGACAAGGTTTCAGAAAATATTTGCTGCAGTACTTTCGGCACCGCGGTGCCAAAAGATCCGCGAGTTCAGGTTGGCTATAGGACTTCCGGCACCGCGATGTCATTCTGCAGGACCGCAGTGCCGACGCGAAATTTTGCAGATCCAAGCCAAAATTGGACAGGGGTATAAAGGTCCAAAGCAATATAGTTTATAAGTATTAAACCTTATACCCTAGGTCATATTATGGAGGCTAGCTTGGAATCCTTGTACATATTCCACAACACAACTCTTGGAGGCATCAAGATTGGAGACCTAGTTCAAGTTATTTTTCTTTTCTCTTTTCTTTGTTTTATTTCAGTTCATGTTGGATTATGTATTAGTTCTTAGCGTGACTATGGCTATGAGCTAAACACTCTATTTGAGTTTTCCTTATGAATCGCTTGAAACTGTTATTCATGAATTAATGCAGTAGTTTGATTTCTTCTTCGCTTGATTAAGATTTAGTCAATATTTGGTATGAATGTTTGATAATTAATTGATCACTAGTTATCATAACCTATATAATTTCGAATCAAAAATCGAGAGGAGAGATTTGGATATGTTGTAATTGACTAGACATAGGTTAAAATCGCGACTTAAAGTAATTCCGATACTTGTGTAGCATTATAGGTTCTCGTTTAATCCTCCTATATGGTAAATCCTATCATAGAAATATAGAAGGGTTCTGCACTGGGGTTGAGTGATTATATGTCCTAACCGGAATATAAGACAGTTTAGTTAGCCGCTATCTTAACGTAGAAGAAGTCATTCTAGTTGCATTAAGGATTGAATAGAGTGGATAGTCGAGGATTTTGGAAGCTCTAATTATTTCATAACTGATTTAAACCAAAGTATTATCATAATTAGTTTATTTTCTGACTTAGTTTTAATTCTTAGATAAAAATACAAACAAATTAACGTTCACCAAATAGAAACTAAAGCTTAGATAATCGGTACTTGATAACCAGTTTCTGAGGACGATATTCGGTCTTACCAGACTATATTACTTGTGAACGATGCGTGCGCTTGCGTGAGCATTCGAAAAATCACTAACAAGTTTTTTGGCGTCGTTGCCGGGGACTGACGTACTTTCAGTATCGAATTATCTAATCTTATTTCTAATTTGGTTTGTATATATTTGATTATGTTATTTTATTTCTAATTTGGTTGCTCCAGGAACAAGTTTCTAACTTGTTCTGCGAGCATCTTTTTATCACTTTTTGTTATTTTTCTTATTTTGTAGGTAAAGTTAGTAAAAAAAAACATGGACTAGTACTACTATCAGGGGCAGCAGTACTACGACTACTATCCACAGCATCAGTATCATCAACAGCAATTTAACCCACAGGTTTCACATGAAGATCGAAATGAGATGCAGGAAGCTTTACTCAGGGTCACCCAGTCCCAGACTCCTCAAGGGCGCAACAGCCACATAGTCAGGCCCCATCAGAGGAGCGGGATGAATTGAGAGAGTCATTGTTGGAAATCACAAACGCCCAAACTCAGTTCATGGTGGAAGTAAGATCCTCTTTGCAGAACTTGGAGACTCAAGTGGGACAGTTTCTGAATTTGGAACCACAAATCGGGCAAATGATGGACATGGTAACCATTACACCTCAAGAAAGTCCACTGAGTGACCCAGTTATGGGGAGTGGTGAGCAGATGGTGGAACCTGAACCACAATAAGCTGTTGAGGAATTTGGAGAGATGGTTGGTGTAGAGAAAGAAGAGGTCACTGAGGACCACCCTATTGTAGAAAAGACAACACCAAATGTCATTTCTGACCCTAAAAACGAAAGTCCATACTCTGAAGGGCACCCCCAAAAGTTGAGAGATGTAGGGAGTTTCACTGATCCTTACATTATAGAGAGCCTAGAAGACAAGTCTGCCTTGTGTAATTGGGGGATAATCTTAGATATGAGGCCCTTATTTGAAAAAAGTGTTGTAGGAAAAGTGAGACCTGCAACAATGACTGTGCGTATTGCAAGCAGTTCGCAGAAGGATCCACTGGGCACTAGTAAAGGTTAACTGCGTCTGGCTAAAAGACGTTAAAGACAGCGCTACTTGGGAGGCAACCCAAGGTTTTAATTATGTTATTTAAATTTTTCGTTTTAGTTTATTTTAGTTTAATTAGAACAGTCTCACTTTTGGTATTTTTGTTGTGTTGTGATGCCAGGTGAAGGAATGAGACATGAAGAAGGGAAAAACACTAGAAAAAACCAAATCAGGAGTTCAGCACCGCGGTGCCATCATGCAGAACCACGGTGCCAGAAGATCAGAGAGGGCGCAGGAATTTAGGCACCGTGGTGCCACTATGCAGAACCGCGGTGCCGATAGCGATTTCCGAAAAATAAAAAGGTCCTGAATCGCTAAATCTCCTCCCACAGACACTGTCTCAGTGCAATATCCGCCACCACCACCACCGTTCTGAACCGCTGTATGTCTGTAAGTCATCCCTTTAATTTTTGAGTCTTTTACACATTTGGGACAATGTGTTGTTTAAGTTTGGGGAGAGTTCTTACTTTATTTTATTTTTGTGTCTATTTTTTAGTCTTTTGTTTGTTTTTGTGTTTTATGTGAGTTAATTTTTTTTTATAACCATGTATGCTGCGTTTATTTGGAATGCCCAGTGAACTACGTGGGATAATGTAATGGAATAAGAAGCTAAAATCTGTGTGCTTAAGTTAGATATGCCAAAAATTCATGAAAATTTGAGTATGTGGATATCTGATGCTTAGCCTATGTGTTGTCAATTGAAAAATGTCTGTGAAGTATGCTTGTTTGCTATTTGAGGCGAAATAGTTAAGATGTACATGTTTAGGGAGATGATTCAGAAATTTCTTTGTTAACCCTTCTTACCATTCATTACGTACCCGGACATAAATTGTACTCTTAGTCAGCCCCGTTGAGCCTAAAATAAGTTATTTTTTTGACACCCTATGATTCATTTGTTGTGCCATAAATGGTAATGAAAAAGTATTGGAATGAGAAGTGTTGAAAAAGAGATTAAAAAAAGAGTGAAATAATTGATGCACCCCAATGAAAAATATGCAAAAGCCTAAGTTTGGGGGTGCCTGTTATTTACAATGTATCTCATTATCTCAAAAGAGAAAAGGGAAATGATAGGTATGAACTGAAAAGAGCACCAAAAAGAAGGAAAAAATGGTTGAATAAGAAAAACGCTTATGGTACGTAAATTGAGCCTAAATGCCGAATTTTACCTACCTCTGCCTAAGCCTACATTACAACCCTGAAAAGTCCTGATGATCTCTAGAATATATGTCTATGATTAGTGGAGAATAGCAAGTAAACAGACCCATAAAACTAAATGAAATTGATATGCATAAGTTAGGTATTCATGCTTCCATTACTTATGATTGAAATGAATTTGTGAAATATCTGACTTGAAATTCTAGATTGCTAAATTCATGTTATATCTATTCCTACATATTATCCCAACTGACGTTCATGTGTTTCTAAGTACTTTTGCAGCTGCTTGATTTGAGTCTTTGAGTATTTTGTTTTTGTGTCTTTGTTTTGTTTTGATCTTTGTTCGAGGGCGAGCAAAGGTTAAGTTTGGGTGTTTGTTAGGCGTATTTTGTATACACTTTTGAGTCATTTTTAGTTAGTATTTTACTCATTTCGTTTGTGTTTAGTATAGTATTATGGTCATTTTTCTTTCTTTTGAGTCACATCGGTCCAAAATGAAGAAATGGCAGAAAGAAGATGAGATGAGCTTAATTGAGGTGTAAATTGCACAAGAAAAGGCCAAGAAATGAAGTCTAAGAAGTCCCGGGAAGTATAGAAGAAATCAAACGAAGTTCGGATGAGAAAATGACAAGGTTTTGGAAAATATTTGCTGCAGATTTTCAGACCGCATGCCAAAAGATCAGCGAGTTCGGGTTACATCGAGGACTTGCATCGGTGCCATTCTCGCAGATCATGTGCCGACGCAGAATTTTGCAGATCCGAGCCGAAATTAGACAGGGGGTATAAGGGTCCAAAGCAATATAGTTTATAAGTATAAAACCATATACCCTAGGTCATATTATGGAGGCTAGCTTGGAATCCTTGTACATATTCCACAACACAACTCTTGAAGGCATCAAGATTAGAGACCTAGTTCAAGTTATTTTATTTTCTCTTTTCTTTGTTTTATTTCAGTTCATGTTGGATTCTGTATTAGTTCTTAGCATGACTATGGCTATGAGCTAAACACTCTATTATGGTTTTCCTTATGAATCGCTTGAAACTGTTATTCATGAATTAATGCAGTACTTTGATTTCTTTTTCGCTTGATTAAGATTTAGTCAATATTGGTATGAATGTTTGATAATTAATTGATCACTAGTTATCATAACCTATATGATTTCGAATAAAAAACCGAGAGGAGATATCTGGATATGTTGTAATTGACTAGACATAGGTTAAAATCGCGGACGAAAGTACCCGATACTTGTGTAGCATTATAGGTTACTGTTCTTAATCCTCATATGTGGTAAATCCTATCATAGAAATATAGAAGGGTTCTGCACTGGGGTTGAGTGATTATATGTCCTAACCGAAATATAAGACAGTTTAGTTAGCCGTTATCTTAACGTAGAATAAGTCATTCTAGTTGCATTAAGGATTGAATAGAGTGGATAGTCGAGGATTTTGGAAGCCCTAATTCCTTCATAACTGATTTAAACCAAAGTATTATCATAATTAGTTTATTTTCTGCACTTAGTTTTAATTCTTAGATAAAAATACAAACAAATTAACGTTCACCAAATAGAAACTAAAGCTTAGATAATTGGTACTTGATAACCAGTCTCTGAGGACGATATTCGGTCTTACCAGACTATATTACTTGTGAACGATGCGTGCGCTTGTGTGAGCACTCGAAAAATCGCTAACAACATACAACTTCTGGGGCTGGAGTACCCTAAGTACCGTCCTCAAATGGTCTGCATGCTCCCCTTCTGAATGCGAATAAACCAGAATATCATCAATTAATACAATAACGAACATATCCAGAAATGGCTTGAACACCCGGTTCATCAAATCCATAAATACTGCTAGAGCATTGGTCAACCCAAAAGACATCACTCTAAACTCATAATGTCCGTATCGGGTCCTGAATGTTGTCTTCGGAATATCTGCCTCTTTTACCCGCACCTGATGATAACCTGACCGCAAGTCTATCTTCGAAAAACACTTAGCACCCTGCAACTGGTCAAACAAATCATCAATCCTGGGGAGGGGATACCTGTTCTTTATTGTTACCTTATTCAGCTGCCTATAATCAATACACATCCGCAGCGACCCGTCTTTCTTCCTCACAAATAGTACTGGTGCTCCCCAAGGTGATGTACTAGGATGATGAAGCCTTTTTCTAACAAGTCTCTCAGTTGCTCCTTTAATTCCCTCAGCTCCGCAGGTGCCATTATATAAGGAGGAATAGATATGGGTCGGGTATCTGATAGTACATGTATAGTGAACTCTATCTCCTGCTGTTGACAGTCAATTTTGACCCGTTTTTCATATATTTGTTGCAATTTTATGTGTTTTAGGACACCCCATTTTAATCATCATTTTTTGCATTTTTTACATAATATTCTATGTTTATTTCTTCACAAAATGGCATTGCATCTTTTTATTTTAAATTAAGCATTATGTTTTTGTTAATATTATGTTTCTATTATTATTATGTTTGCATCTCTTTAAATAATTAATTGGCATCCCGTTTTTACTTTTAATTAGGCATTAAACATTTCTTAAATATTGTTTTTTTTTATTATCGCATCGGCGTTTGCATTTTAATAATTTTGCATCTTTTTAAATAATTTTTCTTTTAAATAATTAATCCGCTTTGCATTTTGTCAAATCAGTCTCAATTCGAGGCTTAATTCGGATCAGTCAAATCCAACACCCTTTTTATTTTTTTATTTTAATCCAACACTCTTTTATTTCCCCCCAAAACAATACCACACTTTTCATTTCCCCCCAAAAACCTAAACCTAAACCTAAATACCCCTATAAATAAAACATTACCCCTCATTTTTAACAACATCAACAGCCGCACAAGCCCTTTCTCACATCTCTCCCTCGTCTCTCACGCCCACACACTCCCCCGTACCCCCATCGACCTCACCCCACTTTCCCGACGGAGGTTACAACGAATACCCACCAACCAACACCACTGTCCCGACGGAGGTTACAACGAATACCCACCAACCAACACCACTGTCCCGCCGACAAATCCTCGTCGCCCCAAACCCCGTCGACCACAACCGACACACCACTACCCACTGAACCACCGTCGAACCCATCGTCGCCGCCATGAACTCCGCCGAACCACCACGCCCCATCGCCATCAACCACCGCCGAACCCATCGTTCCGCCATCATCATCGCCAACCCGCTGCCGCCGACTACACCAACACCACCGCGTCTCCATCTCCAGCAAACCCCCACAACCCGCCTCACACCCCACTGCCCGCCCCTGTTCCGCGCTCAAACCACTGGAGGCGTCACTCCGGCGATAGCCGTGGAAGTGACGCCATTGTGTCTACGCTACTGTTTGTATACTTTTTTTACGCTATTACATTATTGTTGGTTTTGAACTGATTTTACATTTTTTGGTTCTTGTTGGAGTTTTTAACTCCGGCGACCTTTGACCGATTTGGCATTTACATCTCGTCGGAGTTTTTCAGAACTCCGGCGATGTTCTGAGTTTTCCGACGATATGTTGTTCTGCTTGACGGCTTTGCTAACCATTTTCACTATGTTTGTTGTTGGTCTGACTGATTCGCGGACCATTTTTGTTCTTTATATTGTTGCTTTGTCGGACTGATTCTGCACTGTTTGGGTTGGTCCGGTGACATTTTTTTGAAGCTTTCCAGTGAGCTTGTGTTGGTAACTGATATTTTTATAGTCTGTCGAATTAATTTTTGACGAGCTGCCCTTTATTTCATTTTGTTAAACTTATTTAGAACAAATACTACACTTTGGTTACTGATTTGAACATGATACTACATGGCCAATGAAAAAGTTATCCGTCGATTTTTGAGGCCTCCACAGTTGCAAAGACGGAAAATAAAATAAATGAAGCTTTCTGGGCGTTGATGATTTCTTCTACTTACACAGGATAACCAACATGCGCTGGCAGGGCAAATTCTCGCAGCCTCACTTATTTAGTATGTCCCATTTTATTTTTATATATATCTGAGCCCTCCGTGTTTAAAACTATTACTGTTTTGACGCGGATCTGAAGGTTTTATTTATTTTATTGTTTTTAACAATATTGGCCGATGAAGGAATCTCCGTCTGATTTCCAAGGTCTCCCCTGTACAAAAGACGGATTTATTTTTGGCTTTACTTATTAATTCTTGTCATTGCTTTAAAATTGTTTATTCTATTACTAACACTTTTACTAAGTGTTTATGCAGGTACCCGGAGATCATCTTGTGCAGAAGGCCTAAAAAAGGGCTAAAAGATGTCCCGGAGTTTTATTCGATTTTAGTTTTATTATTCTGTATTGCATTTTATTTTAATTGTAAATTATGAAAACTGCTTAAAATATGTAGAATAAAAAAGGTAATAAATAATTAACCTAGGTTTGAACGAATAACCGCAAGTTAGCGGATCTTAAAGGATGCCTAACCCCTTCCCTTTAGGATAATAAAGAACCCTGATCCAAAATCTCATTAACTTCGCAGATCATTAAATGGAGATTAATTGCTCAAGTGTCCTAATTCACTTAACTAATTAGGTGGCGACTCCTCAAAATCAGCATTATTGCTCCATCCAGGGAACCGCGCCAAAGAGAAACGTTGCGGATACCGTTCAGACCCCGAGGTCAAAAACGGGTGCGACAGCATGGCGATTCCGTTGGGGATATCAGGTTCTTGATCATAGCAAACCCAGGTTTATTAAATATTGCGCTTTATTTTGCTTTTATATTTGTTGTAAATGTTTTATATTGTTTGTTTTTATTTTGTAATTAACTACTTTAATTGCTACATTCTTTTATTGCTTTCCTTAAATTGTCATTCCGCTCATATTTCCTTCATTCTGGAAAATTGACACTATCACACACTACACGCGAGGTGTGCTGGCGTACCCGCAAATTTATTTCAAATACCAAAATATAGGCGAGTTGGCAAAGGCGCAGGAGCATCCGGACCATCCGGTGGCCGCGTAGCCTTCTCACTCGAGTAGTCCGCTCGGGAACCACTGTGTCTAGTAAGCCAAATTTTAGAAAATTTAAGATAGAGCTATACCGCCCTCTTTATTTTAAGTCATGCATGCATAAACCCTAGGTGGGTCGATCCTTGGTATCGTCTCCACGATTAGAAAATCCACCAAATTGTCGTTGGGTTTCACAACCCGACGACCAATAAACATATGTGTGTAGCGTGATGATGATAGACGGATCCAAGCCTGATCATGACATGCCGAAATTGGAAAAAGTGCACCGTCATTTGGTCGCCATTTCCAACGAAATATTGCAGTTTAACGACTTGGACTTATTTATCATAATTTCGCATATCTGGCGTTTAGGCCGACCTCTTGCATAAGAGAGGTCTCATGCATATTAGGGTGCACGCTTGATTTGCATGCTTTTGTTTACTATTGTTGTCTCTAGAAATTATGTACATATTATTTAATGCAATAATTACCCTTTTGTGATTCCGGGCTCGAGCATTTGCATTTTTGCACTTTTTGCTGTCACATTGCAATCAGGACTTCTACTGCGTAAATCACTCTTGAATAGCGCGACTTGGACTTTGTGAAGCATCAACCACCAGTCCGGTCGAACCAATCAGGGGAGTCTTTGACTATATTGTCACGCCCTTACATTTTATTATTTTTGTGACTTGACTACTCTCACCCATTTGTCATATTTTTTGCAGGAAGATCGTCCTCGCAAATAGTCAAGGGCGGCCGGAAGAAAATTAAAAGAAAAGGAGGAAAAAGAAAAAAAATCATCACAAAAATGAGCGGGAGTTATGTTGACTAATAGAAGTCAGTTTATACCAGATTCAACGAGACATCGCTCTCAGCTCTTCTATATTTTGTATCTTTATTTGCAAATTCAATTGATATGACTAGTGTTGATTACATAATTATTTATCATGCATTTTACAGCATAATCATTCCGAACTACGCGTGTCTGATTCTCACCACACGGTGTGATACGTAGGCAACCCATTTTGGGTTTGACACCACAAAAATAAAAAAATAAAAAAATAAGAAAAAATAATAAAGAGCGCATTTGACTCACTCATTCGTCTCATTCATCATATAATGAACTGTCATTTTGCATTACATTCATTTTGTCATGAACATTCATTTTATTACATTCATTCTATCATTGACAATCATGCTTTCATTGCATTCATCCTACCGGGGACAGTTAGTTTACTTTGCATTCATCCTATCATGGACATTCATTTGTTATTTTACACACTTTTTACTTTGCATACGTCCCATAATGGACAATCATTTATTTTGCACAGTTTTACTCTTACTATCCTTTCATGCATGAATTCTTTTTTAAGCATACATTTTTATAACATATCTGAATGAACTACGTACACCTGATTCCCTCGGCGGGATACGTAGGAAGCCCTATTCGGGTTCGGTACCATTTATTCAAAAAATATAAAAAAAAAACAATTATTAGAAAAATACAAAAAAATGTGTTATTCAAAAATACAAAATATTTTTAAGTATCATTGTTTGACTTGGTTGATACAACACAGTTAGGATTGTGCATAAAATAAAAAAAATAAAAACAAAAACAAGTGATAATCAGTATGGGTTGACTTTGTGGTAAACCATAGATTTTTTTGGTACCTCTTATTCATACCCGTAGATGACATTGTCTTGCATGTTTCCAAGATAAGAATGAAACCAACCTCATCGTTAAATATGCATTGTGTGGTGAGTGTTTGAATAAGTTCAATTGCATTGCATTGTGATCTAGAACTTGGCCTGAATGTTTGTTGAGGCAAAATCCTGAGTAACACTCGGTGTAGGAAATAATCGTAGGCTTTCTTTGACCCGTTTGAGCCTTTTCAGCCTACCAAATAACATTATCCATAGTACACCCCCTTTGAGCCTAAACCTATTTCTTTCGACAACCGCATATTACACCTATACCCTTTCTGAGTGCATACACATTGTCCCTCTCTTGGCCCAACCTCCTTGAGTGCTTTAGAAATGTGCAAGTGACTGACAAAATTCTAGCTGAAGTTTCCAAAGACAAAAGTTGTCAAAGTCCAAAAAGGAAAAGAAAACAAAAGCAGATACAACTTCACACAAAGAGGAAATCAAAAGCCCCGATAATAATAAAAAAAAAAAAGGGAATATGTAACCCCGAAAAAAGGGGCTCCAAATGAAAGATTCAAAATAAGTCAGTACAGAAAAACTGGGACAAAAAGAAAGCAAGTCAGCATCAAAACACACAAATATCAAGCACGGACGTAGTCCAACTCTCGAGGAATGATTAGTCACTTTTACCCAAACGATATCCATCCCTTTCCCCAAACCTACATTGCAAGCCCGTGACAAGCCCTACATGATCTTATACTGAGGGTTCTCATATTAGTGAATACTTACATGACGGCCAAGCCTATGGTATCACAGTTGCATGCATTGAACATTTTTCTGAGTGTGAGTGTGTTTCTCTAAGCATCCCAAAATTTAAAATACTGGAATATATTTGTGGATGGACTTTCTTTCGGTGAGGGCATTTGAAATGTGAGATTACGTGTAGTTCGAAACCTTGGCTGCAAGCAAGTGTGTCGACACTCAGGTATGTCTGAGGTACTATCTGAAGCTGTGTGAATTACACCGGAGTCAATCTCGGTTAGACTGAAAGTAATATAAAATCCTTATGCACAATACTAATTGTTGGTATCAACTAAAGTCAGAACGTAATGTTGTCTTCCATTTTTTCAGAAAAAAAATGCAAAAATGCATATTACATAAAATCATTTTTTACATCATGAACTACGTCTTGACCTGATTCCTTCTGCGGGATACGTAGGCGGCCACATCGGCTTCGGTCCCACATCATTTTAAAATCATAAAAATCTTTATTTGGCATCACGAACTACGTCTTGACCTGATTCCCTCAGCGGGATACGTAGGCGGCCACATTGGCTTCGGTCTCATTTTATAAAAATTGTACAATCATTTTTTGGCAAAGAACTACGCCTTAACCGATTCCTCTCGCGGATACGAGGCCATATCGGCTTCGGTCACACCATTAGAAATATTTCTTCCTTGTTTTGCACAGGACTCGATTCTGTCCATTGGAGAGTTTCGCATCCTCATATATTTTGCATTCATGACTACCTACATATGACTGAGGCATATTTTGAGGGTTGCATTCTCATCTACTCAATTGTACATTGTCCATACTCTCGCATTAGCTTTTCATTCATGATAAAAAAAAATTGCTTACCTGATCGCCTTGATAACATTAAGACTCAACCTTACCCAGTTGAAAGTTCAACATCTTCATTTACCAGAAATTGAGACATTTTAAGGATTCACTGCAAGAAAATGGCAATAGATAGGAAAAAAAGCAGTCCAACTAGGTCTTCAGTCCAAACCAAGAATGCAAGCGTCAAGAGCCAAAGCTACAGAGTCGACGCTAATCAACCACTCCTTTCCTAAAATTCACTAGTTTTCTTTGAGTGCAAGATCTTCATATTAGCAAAGGCGGGAGGACAACAATAAGCCCATGCAGATTACAAACGCACAACGTCTATGCAATGACGTTATCTCATCCCGGGCGAGTCACAAAGCAGATACGTCCATAAAACGACGCATTTCATAAAAGTCTACGCAACGGTTTCATCTATGTTTCGTCCATACAACGACGAACATCTGCATCGCGTCTATGCAACGACGTCATTTCATCTAAGTTTATGCAATGATTTCATCTATGTTTCATCTATGCTTCGTCTATGCAACGACGAGCATCTGCATCGTGTATATGCAACGACGTCATTTCATCTAAGCCTATGCAACGGCTTCATCTATGTTTCGTCTATGCAACGACGAGCATCTGCATCGCGTCTATGCAACGATGTCCTTCTAAGCCTATGCAACGGCTTCATTCATATTTCATCTATGCAACGACGAACATCTGCATCACGTCTATGCAACGACGCATTTCATAAAAGCCTATGCAACGGCTTCATCCATGTTTCATCTATGCAACGACGAGCATCTGCATCGCGTCCATGCAATAACGCCCTTTCATCTAAGTCTATGCAATGGCTTCATTCATATTTCGTCTATGCAACGACAAACATCTGCATCACGTCTATGCAACGACGCATTTCATAAAAGTCTATGCAACGGCTTCATCCATGTTTCGTCTATGCAACGACGGACATCTGCATCGCGTCTATGCAACAACGCACTTTCATCTAAGCCTATGCAACGACTTCATTCATATTTCATCTATGCAACGACGAACATTTGCATCGCGTCTATGCAACGACGCATTTCATAAAAGCCTATGCAACAGCTTCATTCATATTTCGTCTATGCAACGCCGAACATCTGCATCGTGTCTATACAACGACGCTCTTTCATCTAAGTCTATGCAACGACTTCATCTATGTTTCGTCTATGCAACGACGAGCATCTGCATCTCATCTATGCAACGACGCCATTTTATTTAAGCCTATGCAACGGCTTCATCTATGTTTCGTCTATGCAACGACGAGCATCTGCATCGCGTCTATGCAACGACGCCCTTTCATCTAAGCCTATGCAACGGCTTCATCTATGTTTCGTCTAAGCAACGACGAACATCTGCATCGCGTCTTATGCAACGACGCATTTCATGTAAGCCTATGCAACGGCTTCATCTTATTTCGTCTATGCAACGACGAGCATCTGCATCACGTCTATGCAACGATGATATTTCATCTAAGCCTATGCAACGGCTTCATCTATGTTTCGTCTATGCAACGACGAGCATTTGCATCGCGTCTATGCAACGACGTCATTTCATAAAATCATATGCAACGACTTCATCTATGTTCCGTCTATGCAACGACGAACATCTGCATCGCGTCTATGCAACGACGCTATTGCATGTGAGCCTATGCAACGACTTCATTTATGTTTTGTCTATGCAACGACGAATATCTGCATCGCGTCTATGCAACGATGTCATTTCATTTAAGCTTATGCAACAACTTCATCTATATTTCGTCTATGCAATGACGAACATCTGCACTGCGTCAAGAAACGACGCCATTTTCATTTCCTTTGCATTTTGACCTCGGGAACAAACACCCTAGAGGCATTTCAGAGAACAACACCCTGTCTTTTCCAATATCCCATCGCAATTGTAACCCAGTGTCATGAAGATTCGACACTGGACATATTTTTAAATCGATATTCGTCCGTCCATAATTTTAGCATCGCAGCAACCCAGTGTCATCATAATTCGACACTGGTACATTTTTTAAATCTGTGTCATCTTTGCTTTTTATTTTCGCATCACACCGACCCAGTGTCATCATAATTTGACACTGGGATAATTTTGAGTCTGCCTCAGCCCTACTTTTGAGTTCTAGTTTATAAAACAAGACAAAATTGGCTACAAGTCAACATCTTTGTCCGAAGACTCTTCCATCATCTCCGTACAAAGAGGGACATGTTATTGACAGTCAATTTTGACCCGTTTTTCGTATATTTGTTGCAATTTTATGCGTTTTAGGACACCGCATTTTAATCATCTTTTTTGCATTTTTTTATATAATATTCTATGTTTATTTTTTCACAAAATGGCATTGCATCTTTTTATTTTAAATTAAGCATTATGTCTTTGTTAATATTATGTTTCTATTATTATTATGTTTGCATCTCTTTAAATAATTAATTGGCATCCCGTTTTTACTTTTAATTAGGCATTAAACATTTCTTAAATATTGTTTTTTTTATTATCGCATCGGCGTTTGCATTTTAATAATTTTGCATCTTTTTAAATAATTTTTCTTTTAAATAATTAACCCGTTTTGCATTTTTTCAAATCAGTCTCAATTCGATGCTTAATTCGACACCATCGAACCACCATCGCCTCTATCGCCATCGAACCACCGTCGAACCCATTGTTCCGCCATCGCTATCGCCTAACCCCGCTGTTGCCGACTACACCAACACCACCGCTGCTCCATCTCCAAAGAACCCCCACAACCCGCCTCACACCTCACCGCCTCGCCCTCGTTTCGCGCCAAACCACCGAGGCGCCGCCGGCGATAGCTGGAAGTGACGCCGCCTCTACGCCATCGCTTTGTATACTTTTTTTACGCTATTACGTTATTGTTGGTTTTGAACTGATTTTACATTTTTTGGTTCTTGTTGGAGTTTTTAACTCCGGCGACCTTTGGACTGATTTGGCACCATTTTACATCTCGTCGGAGTTTTTCAGAACTCCGACGATATGTTGTTCTGCTTGACGGTTTTGCTAACCATTTTCACTATGTTTGATGTTGGCCTGACTGATTC
Source organism: Przewalskia tangutica (assembly GCA_029844215.1). Lineage (NCBI taxonomy): Eukaryota > Viridiplantae > Streptophyta > Magnoliopsida > Solanales > Solanaceae > Przewalskia > Przewalskia tangutica. The sequence goes on along the minus strand of CM056738.1, from coordinate 89,109,136 downwards.
GCGGACCATTTTTGTTCGCTATATTGTTGCTTTGTCGGACTGATTCTGCATTGTTTGGGTTGCTCCGGTGACATTTTTTTTAAGCTTTCCAGTGAGCTTGTGTTGGTAACTGATATTTTTATAGTCTGTCGAATTAATTTTTGACTAGCTGCCCTTTATTTCATTTTGTTAAACTTATTTAGAACAAATACTACACTTTGGTTACTGATTTGAACATGATACTACATGGCCAATGAAAAAGTTATCCGTCGATTTTTGAGGCCTCCACAGTTGCAAAGACGGAAAATAAAATAAATGAAGCTTCGGCGCTGATGATTTCTTCTACTTACACATGATAACCAACATGCTACCGCGTATAATTCTCGCAGCCGCACTTGTTTAGGATGTCCCACTTTATTTTTATATATATCTGAGCCCTCCGTGTTTAAAACTATTATTGTTTTGGCGCGGATCTGAATGTTTTATTTATTTTATTGTTTTTAACAATATTGGCCGATGAAGGAATCTCCGTCTGATTTCCAAGGCCTCCCCTGTACAAAAGACGAATTTATTTTTGGCTTTACTTATTAATTTTTGTCATTACTTTAAAATTATTTATTCTATTACTAACACTTTTACTAAGTGTTTATGCAGGTACCCGGAGATCATCTTGTGCAGAAGGCCTAAAAAAGGGCTAAAAGATATCCCAGAGTTTTATTCGATTTTAGCTTTATTTTTATGTATTGCATTCCATTTTAATTGTAAATTATGAAAACTGCTTAAAATATGTAGAATAAAAAAGACAATAAATAATTAACCTAGGTTTGAACGAATAACCGCAAGTTAGCGGATCTTAAAGGATGTCTAACCCTTCCCTTTAGGATAATAAAGAACCCTGATCCAGAATCTCATTAACTTCGCAGATCATTAAATGGAGATTAATTGCAGTATTTTTATTGCAATAAATCAAGTGTCCTAATTCACTTAACTAATTAGGTGGCGACTCCTCAAAATCAGCATTATTGCTCCATCCAGAGAACCGCACCAAATAGCAACGTTGCGGATACCGTTCAGACCTCGAGGTCAAAAACGGGCGCGACACCCGCTCTGAAGGAAGACTGGAAGATCATCTGGGAATACATCTGAGAATTCACTAACTACCGGGATTGACTGAAGAACCGATACCTCCGCTTCCATATCATGCACTCGAACCAAATGATAAATATAACCTTTTCTAACCATCTTCCTTGCCTTGAGGTATGAAATAAACTTACTCCTCGGCAATGCTGTATTCCCTCTCCATTCTATAATTGGCTCGCCTAGAATCTGAAATCGAACCATATTTTTTCTACAATCGAAATTAGCATAACAAGAAGTCAACCAATCCATACCCATAATAACATCAAAATCAGTCATGTCCAACTCTATCAAATCTGCTATAGTATGACGACTATATATAACCACCGAACAATTTCTATATACATGTTTAGTTATGACAGAATTTCCTACTGGTGTAGCTACCTCAAATGGTTCTATCATCGCAGGTTCTATTCCAATTCTACTAGCAACAAAGGGAGATATATATGATAAGGTGGAACCTGGATCTATCAATGCATATACGTCTCGGAAAAAGATCGATAATATACTTGTAACCACATTTGGTGACGCCTCCTGATCCTGCCTACTAGCCAAAGCATATATGCGGTTCGAGAGACCGCTAGAACTGGAAATTCCACCACGACCTCTACCACGGCCCGCCGCATTTGAACACTCACCGCAGGCACATAGTTATGTAAGAAGACCCAAAGAACCGATCCGTAGTCGAGCCATACCACCTGTACCGCTTCCATAAGGACATTCTCTCATCATATGGCCCTGACGGCCGCAAGAAAAACAAACACCTATAGTAAGACGACATTCCCCAACATGGGACCTATCACACCGAGAACATCGAGGCAAAAATGGCCTCGATCGACTGTAACCCCTGCTCATCCGCGAACTCAAGCTCCTAAAGCTCGACTCACCTCAATACCTCGCGCGTCAACTCTTCTACCGTGGATCGCGGGTGCACTCTGTGTTGGCTGGGAAGAATATATAACACGATGAGGTTGCTCGCGAAACTCACCAAGATATCCACCGACCAGTTTCTTACGCTGCCTCGCTGTGATCCCTATCCGCCGACGCCATCTCAGACGGCCTCTACCCCCTGTGCATATGCCTGGATCCGAGCAATATCTATACTTGGCTGAAGAGCCACCGCCATGCAACCATCAATCAAATAGTGATCCAGTCCCATCATATAACGATATACTCATCCACCATATCAGCTACAATAGTAGACGCATATCTAGCCAACGAATCAAACTCCAGACTATACTCTCGAATGCTCCTGCCATTCTGCCTCAATTGTAAGAATCTATCAACTCTAGCTCTCCTCATCTCTGGAGGCAGGAAGTGGCCAAGGAAGGCCTCTGCAAACTCATTCTATACTGTTGGAGGAGCACCCTCGCCCCTAGATAACTCCCAAGATGCATACCAGTTAGTAGCTACATCCCGCAATCGATATGAAGCCAACTCAACAGACTCAGTCTCAAAAGCCTTGATTATCCTCAATGTACGCTGTATCTACCAAATAAACTCCTGCGGATCATCGTCGGGCTTTGACCCGAAAAACTCTGGAGGATTACAACTCAAGAAGTCACGAACCCTCAAACTATCATATCTATTGTCAACTCCTAGTACATGCCTGTGAGCCTGCCCTGCAACTAATCTGGTCAGCAGCTGAACTGCATCTCTCATAGCACTATCCTTCTGTCACGACCCGAACCCGGACCCGTGACCGGTGCCTTAACCCGGGCACCCTAGTGACACAACATCAGAGAAAACCAGCGGAATGTAAACTCAAGATAAACAACCATTAAGATATAGAATAGTCTAGCCCAAAATGGCTAACCCAAAAGTACATAAACCAAACAATCATCCTTAACTAACCAAGTTCGACAAGACTACGTGCATCTAAGAATGAATAACACTATGACGGTACCGGGCCCCGTCTTGCCCCTTAATGTACAAAATATCAACGACTCCAGGGAGAACCATACCAAAAGTCGAGCCTCCGAAGGAATGGAGCTCCTGACACCTGAGTACAAGATCCTAGGAATGAGGATCTACCACCGCTTCCTTACCGCAGATGAACGCAGCCCCAGGGGGGGTCGCACACAACGTACTCAAGTATGTAAATCGAAAATACCGTAGTAATATCATAAGTCCAAAATACATCAAGTTATAGATAAAACCAAATTATGTCAGACCGTGCCTTACTAATAATGAGAGTAATGTATACATTTTATAGCATAAAAATAGAGGCTCATGATCAAACAGGTACCTCGCCTGTAGTATCATTAAGCAATCCTACTCCCGGGACTATTTCACCCGCATAGGTCCCGTGGACCCGCATGAGGTCATCCGCCTCGCCATAGGACTATTTCACCCGCACGGGACTATTTCACCCGCATGGATCCCGTGGATCCGCACGAGTACCATCGCTGCACTCGCACGGGACTATTTCACCCGCACGGATCCTATGGTCCAGATCCGCACGAGTACAAGCGCCGCACTCGCATCACGGGTAGCAAATCCATGGCATAAATAATAACCCGGTTTACCCAGAATAATATAAATATATATATATCATAGCTCATCCGCTATTAAACATAACATAAGCACTACCGCCTATCACATCACAACATAAGCACTACCGCCTATCATAACTTAAGCAAGTTAAGAATCACCTAACTTCTTATTAATAGTACTAATACATCCTCTCATTTTAGTATACCTAAGGCACGATCATGTCTTTTAATAAAAATCCGAATTTAACCCAAGTATCATGCACTTAACCTTTTAAGAAATAACTCTTTTATACAAAAATTCCAAGATACTAATCACCATAGTATCAAGTTACGATTTCTTTTCAAAACAAGTCACATTTCCTTTTAAAACTATCTCAAGCTTCTAAATTAAGTGACTTCATTTCTTGTAAAACCTTAGGCAATTCATGCCTTAAAACCATTTTCCTTCCACAAGTTTAAATCATCAAAACCTTTCTCCATTAAACTTTCACAAACTAATATAACCAACTCCCATAAAGCCGTTATATTAGAGTTAAACAATAGTAAAACACATTCCTTAAGTCCAAGGGATTTTTATACTTTTCTTTTAAAACGGCAAGTATCAAATACTTATAACAAACGAAGATTTCCAAATCTCAGACGCTCACCGTACTACATAGGTACAACTAATCATGCTCAAGAGATAGGAAAGCTCAACATACCTCTTCGGTCAATCCACAAGCTAAGTCCAATATACCGCATCGTAGTATGTCAACCTAAAATGACCATAATACGCTTATCAAGCTCTAGTTATAATGCAGAATTTTTCCGTTAAAGTCACCAATTTCCTACGAAAATCGGGCAGCGTTTCCTTTGTTTCTACATACTTTGCCACCTTTTCCAAGGTCGATTTTTAACGCCAAATGCCATGTTTAAGGCTCAACAACCAACCAACACTACGGATTACACACCTAAACTTTGTGTAAAATTCAGCCCCACAAGTTACAAATAACTAACCCAACAAGTCTAATGTAGTATTTAGGCAACAACATGCTCATAATATCCCCTAACCAATTCTTTCATAATCAACCCCATTTCTTACATTACTACTCTAAGTGCATTTTTCCAACTACAAGTTCTTCCTATTAAACATGCAACACCCAATACCAACTACAAGAGAAGAAATGTTACCTTAAGTTTTAGCCAAACTTATTCCAACACTCGCTAGCCTTTTTCTCCAAGAACACCACCACAATAGTCTTCACAAGCTTGTAATAACCTTTCCTTCCTATTACACTTTTCAGATTTTTCCCTTAGGCTAGAATTCCTCTTGGGAATTTAGAGAGAAGGATGAGCTTTGTAACTTGCAGAGATGAAGTGTAAAGATGAAAAGTTGAAAGAAATGACCAAGTCTTGTCAATATAACGCAGCGTAAATCGATGGGGACACTTGTCACCCTCCCATGGCCTCTTTTAAAACAAAAATCGACTTTCTAAGTTTTTCCGCCCAAATCTCCCGCCTGGGCCATGCTGATTCACGGGCGCATGGCGCAGCAATCGCGGACTCGGATCTTTCTGTCGCGTTCGCTTCCCGGCTGGCTGGAACTTCGCCACCGACTTCACCCGCTGGCGCCATGCGCCGCTCCGGCCACGGCCTCGTGCCCCGAACGTGTTTCAATTCTCGTGACGCCCACACGCACGCCCAAACCACGGGTATAACATTCTTCCTCTTAGAAACATTCGTCCCGAATGTTCCTTCTAGCCTTACACAAAACACAATATAAACATATCTTCTTGACTATTCCTTTGCAAATAAGAATGCCTCGAGCCACAACAATACTTAAGCACAATTGCTAAATCAAAACTAACAAGGTGAAAGTGGGTTACCCGGAGGTGTAGGCAATAAGTGAGGATACTTCTTCATCATGTCATCCTCTCGCTTCCCACGCCATTTCTCCTCGCTCGCTCCGCCATAAGACCTGACGGAAGCCACGCCCTTCGTCCAAGTCGCTAACTCGACGATCGAGTATCGCTATGGACTCTCTCATACGATAACTCCTCACACCGGATATCCCGACCGGTGCACTTGACGGATCTCCAACACATTTCGTAACATAGACACGTGAAAATCGGATGTACCGCCAAGATCGGACGATGCATCCAACTCATAGGAAACCTTGCCCACTCTTCTGGACACCGATACGCCCAACGTACTGGGCCGAAGTTTCCTTCTCCCAAATCTCATCACACCCTTCATGGGTGACACTTTCGTAAAGACCCAACTTGACCTCAAACTCTAAGTGTCGACGCCGATGATCCGCATATGATTTATGTCGACTGGTCGCCAATAACCGCCTCGATAAGCTTCACCTTATCCATCGCACAACCAACCAACCGCCCGATTAATCGCACTTCTCCCACTTCAAACCAACCTATCAGTGACCTGCACTTCCTCCCGTATAAGGCCTCATAAGGCGCCATCTGAACACTAGAATGGTAGCTGTTGTTATAAGCAAACTCCACAAGAGGTAAGTGATCCTCCCAGCTACCCAAATCAATAACACAAGCCCGCAAAGATATCCTCGCGTTCGATAGCGCGCTACCGCCCGTCCGCTCCGAGGATGAAACGCCGGCCGAGACTCACCGGTCCCTAATCCCTTCGAAGGACTCCAAAAGTTAGCCGTGAACTGGGCCTCTATCTGATATAATCGACACCGGGACTCGCAATCTCACAATCTCTAATATATAATCGCATAGTCTCACAAAACGCTGCCCCGATCGAAGAAAGTGGGCTGATTTCACACCAACAATAACCCAAATGGAATCATGTCTCCTCCGTGCGAGGTAACCCCGTAATAAAGTCCATGTTGACCACCTCCCACTTCCACATCGGAATATCAATACCGTAATAGCCCACCGGCTTCGTGCTCAACCTAACTCACACAATTAGACATGGGCAACAAAACCGCCACGCCCTCTTCAAACCATCCCACCAATACACGCACCGAGGTCATGGTACATCTTAGTCGACTCGATGAATCGAATAACGAGCACCGCGTGCCTCCTGCTAATCACGACGAAGTCCCGCTACATCGGAACACACAACCGCCTCGACCTTAGCACCCCATCCGGCTACTCAAATAGACTCTTCTCTTCCCGGAGAGTTGCATCTCTGCACCGCATCAAAATCGGATCTCATATCGCCGCTTCTTCACCTCCTCGATGGAAGACTCGACTTCAACCCAATTCGCTAACTAATCAACCAAACGAACCCCAAGGCTTGCTAATCGTGTAACTCACGGACCATATCCTTTTTCTCTCGCTCAACATCGATAGACTACCCATCGACCGCGACTGCGGCATCTGCAACTACATCGCCTTCCTCGCGGTACGTAATATCAACATCGTAATCCTTAAGCTCCAACCACCGCCTATGCCGCAAGTTCAATCTCCTCTCGCGAAGATGTATCGAGACTTTGTGTCTGTAAATGTCCACACGAACTCCATATAAATAATGTCTGCATCTTCAAGGTACGAATCATCACGCCACCAAGTCATGCGCTGGGATAGTTCTTCATGTTTCCTAAGCCGCCTGGATGCATGTTATAACCTTTGCCGTCGCATCAAAGACGCACTCCAAGCCCGACACTGACGCGCTACAATAAACCACATATCCATCTAAACCTCCGGAAGAGTAAGAACGGGCGGTCGCCAACTTCTCCTTTAGCAACCGGAAACTTTCTCACAAGTATCCGCCCACCGAACATAGCCGTCAGAATCAATACACATACGCAACGCCCCATCTTTCTTCTTTACAAACAACACCGGCGCCTCCTGGGAGAAACACTAGCCTAATAAAGCCTTTTTCTAGCAAGTCCTTCACCGGTCTTTCGCCTCAACTCGGGTGTCATTCGTATGGCTAATAGATATCTGGCCGAGTGTCCGTGCCAAATCGATGCAAAACTCAATCTCCTCTCGTGAGGGATATCCTAAGCTCGCCTGGGAAAACGCCTGAAACTCTCTAACCACCGAATCGATCAAGGTCCGCCTCACTCTCGTGATTTAATACCCAACCAAATGGTAAATATACCCTTTCCGCATCATCTTCCTAGCCTTGAGGTAAGAAATAAACCTACCCCTACGATGCAAAGATTCCCTTCCACTGATAACCGGCCACCAGAAACTGAACCGAACTAATCTCCTCATACCACATAGGCATAGCAAGACGCCAGCCAATCCATACCCATAATCGATCGGTCTATCATGTCCAACTCTATCAAGTCACCAGAGTCCGACGACCATCTATAGTCACCGGGCAAGCCTTATATACCCGCCGCCTAACACCGGCACCGACTGGCGAGCTACCTCAAAGCGATTCTATGGACTCTGCTCATCCCTATTCTACCAAAGAATATGAGGAGATATATAGGACAAGGTAGAACTCGATCTATCAAAGCATAAACATCACAAAGAAGAAACCAACAATGTACTGTGACGACATCAGTGACGCCCCGTCCCGGGCGGCCGGACATAGCATAAATGCGGTTCGAGGACCGCCGAATCGAACTCTACCACGACCGCCGCCTCGCTCGTCTGTGAATACCTCGCCCGGCGATCGCCATCGACGATGAAGATTCAGCCATCGACTTCGCTTACCGAGCCATCATATTCCCGCCACTGACGGACAATCTCTCTCAAATGGCCTCGCCGCCGCAAGAATAACAAGCTCCCGGAGGAACACGACAATTCTCCATAATGGCAATCACCACATCGACCACACCGAGGCATAGGTGGCCTCATCCGACCGAACTCGTCCTCCAAAACCCGGCCTCGAACCCCGCCCCGCTTCCAATACTCAGACGCCCCGGCATGCGGAGGAGCGCTGACCGGCCGTGGTGCAAATTGGTTTGCCGGGGTTGTCTACCCTTAAAACTACCGTAGGACCTCGCCCCGCCCTCTTCTCGCTGGAGCACTGCCGATCCGCTGCCCTCGTGATTCTCACACCCGAGCACGTGGCTCAGACTGGCAATGTCCATGCCCGGCCGAGAGCCACCCCGAGCAACTTCGCCAAGTGATCATCGAGTCTCCGTGACATAGCGGCACTCGCCCTCCATGTTCGCTACCAATGCGCACATACCTAGCCAATGAATCAAACTCCACGCCAGATTCGACCGCCCGCCCATTCTGCCTCGGGCCACAAAATCTATCGCCCGAGCCCTCTCATTCGCGGTGGCAAGAAATGGCTGGTAACGCCTCGAGAACTCGCCCCAAATACTGATGCGCATGCTCCCCGACGCTTCCACGAATCATACCGGCCAATCGCAGTGTCCCGCAAATGCGCAACCCAATACCATCGACTCGGCTCCGGCCTCGATCACTTACGATCTCTGCAGAATCGCTTGATAAACTCCTCGCGGATCATCTCGCCTCGACCCATAAAACTCGTGGCCGCAACTCAAAAGTCTCGCCTCGTTAGCAGCCTGGTCGAATCACGGTGCAATGAATCGCTGTTTCCAACCTATCCTCCCGCTCGCCACGATCTCGCCGCGAATCGGCTATCTCTCAGAGCCTATATCCTCTCGCCTCGCTGGATCGAGGCTCGTGTACCGCGTCTCGCAGCTGCCGCCGCCGCTTCTCCGACTGGGTTGGCGACGCCGTAGAACTCGCCGTCCAAATACTCGCTCGAAAGGACCGCTCGGCTCTCGTGACCTGCCCTACCGTAGTTCTCATCGCCTTGCCTTCCTGGCCGCGCTGTTGCGCCGAGACATAATCGATACAGAAAATACGCCGAGGAAATTCAACCTATAACACCTCTATTGCACGATCTTAGAGTGAAAGAATGGGAACTAATCCTAAATATCTCGCACTGATTATAGATGGGTGCACAACACATCGATAATCAAGACTCTACTAGATACGGCTCAGACTCTTTCCGAGGATTAATCGCTTCGATACCACTTTTGTCACGACCAACCCGACTCGTGACCGTGCCTTAACCCGAGCACCCTAGTGACACAACATCGTAGAAAACCAAATGAATGTAAACTCAAGATAAACAACCATTAAGATATAGAATAGTCTAGCCCAAAATGGCTAACCCAAAAGTACATAAACCAAACAAGCACATCCTTAACGAACCAAGTTCGACAAGACTACATGTGCCTCTAAGAATGAATAACACTATGACGGACAGTGGCCCCGCCATGCCTCGAATGTACAAAATATCAACGACTGTGGAGAACCATACCAAAAGTCGAGCCTCCGGGAATGAGCTCCCGACACTGAGTACAAGATCCTAGGAATGAGGATCTACCACCGCTTCCTTACTCGCGCAGATGAACGCAAATTTCCAGGAAGGGGTCAAGACACAACGTACAAGTATGTAAAATCGAAAATATCGTAGTAATATCATAAGTCCAAAATACATCAAGTTATAGATAAAACCAAATTATGTCAGACCGTGCCTTACTAATAATAGAGTAATGTATACATTTTATAGCATAAAAATAGGAGGCTCATGATCAAAACAGGTACCTCGCCTGTAGTATCATTAAGCAATCCTACTCGGGACTATTTCACCCGCATAGGTCCCGTGGACCCGCATGAGGTCATCCGCTCGCCATAGACTATTTCACCCGCACGGGACTATTTCACCCGCACGGATCCCGTGGATCCGCATGAGTACCATCGCTGCACTCGCACGGGACTATTTCACCCGCACGGATCCTATGGTCCGCATCCGCACGAGTACAAGCGCGCGACTCGCATCACGGGTAGCAAATCCATGGCATAAATAATAACCCGGTTTACCCGTAATAATATAAATATATATATATCATAGCTCATCCGCTTATTAAACATAACATAAGCACTACCGCCTATCACATCACAACATAAGCACTACCGCCTATCATAACTTAAGCAAGTTAAGAATCACCTAACTTCTTATTAATAGTACTAATACATCCTCTCATTTTAGTATACCTAAGGCACGATCATGTCTTTTAATAAAAATCCGAATTTAACCCAAGTATCATGCACTTAACCTTTTAAGAAATAACTCTTTTATACAAAAATTCCAAGATACTAATCACCATAGTATCAAGTTACGATTTCTTTTCAAAACAAGTCACATTTCCTTTTAAAACTATCTCAAGCTTCTAAATTAAGTGACTTCATTTCTTGTAAAACCTTAGGCAATTCATGCCTTAAAACCATTTTCCTTCCACAAGTTCAAATCATCAAAACCTTTCTCCATTAAACTTTCACAAACTAATATAACCAACTCCCATAAAGCCGTTATATTAGAGTTAAACAATAGTAAAACACATTCCCTTAAGTCCAAGGGATTTTTATACTTTTCTTTTAAAACGAAGCAAGTATCAAATACTTATAACAAACGAAGATTTCCAAATCTCAGACGTCACCGCACTACATAGTACAACTAATCATGCTCAAGAGATAGAAAGCTCCACATACCTCTTGGTCAATCCACAAGCTAAGTCCACTTTACCGCACGTAGTATGTCAACCTAAAATGACCATAATATGTTTATCAAGCTCTAGTTATAATGCAGAATTTTTCCAAGTTAAAGTCACCAATTTCCTACGGAAAAATTGGGCAGCTTTCCTTTGTTTCTACATACTTTGCCACCTTTTCCAAGGTCGATTTTTAACGCTCAAATGCCATGTTTAAGGCTCAACAACCAACCAACACTGGGATTACACACCTAAACTTTGGTGTGTAAAATTCAGCCCCACAAGTTACAACAACTAACCCAACAAGTCTAATGTAGTATTTAGGCAACAACATGCTCATAATATCCCCCTAACCAATTCTTTCATAATCAACCCCATTTCTTACATGCTACTACTCTAAGTGCATTTTTCCAACTACAAGTTCTTCCTATTAAACATGCAACACCCAATACCAACTACAAGAGAAGAAATGTTACCTTAAGTTTTAGCCAAACTTATTCCAACACCTTGCTAGCCTTTTTCTCCAAGAACACCACCACAATAGTCTTCACAAGCTTGTAATAACTTTTCCTTCCTATTACACTTTTCAGATTTTTCCTTAGGCTAGAATTCCTCTCGGGAATTTAGAGAGAAGGATGAGCTTTGTAACTTAGAGAGAGATGGAGTGTAAAGATGAAAAGTTGAAAGAAATGACCAAGTCTTGGTCAATATAACGCATGAGCAGAATCGATTGTGGGACACTTGTCACCCTCCCATGGCCTCTTTAAAACAAAAATCGACTTTCTAAGTTTTTCCGCCCAAATCTCCCGCCGCGCGCTGCCTCGATTCTCACACGGCGCAGAACTCCCGCGACCGGATCTTTCGCGCCCTCGCTTCCAGCGCGGCTACTGGAACTTCAGCCTCACCGATTAACCCGCTTTCGCGCGTTCGCTCGCGCCGCGCCTGTGCCCTCGAACGTGTTTTCTAATTCTCGTGACGGCCCACACGCACGCCGAACCACGGGGTATAACACCTTCGCCAGCCGAAGAGCGAGGCTCGTGGGGCCTCGAATCGTGATATTGCCTCGAATCGAGCCTCGAGGTGGCGGTAGCGTAGCTTGCACCGGGTACGCCGTGCATGATCGGGTACGAGCCCTAGTAACTTTCGATCTCGACTAGTAGCTCTCGCATCGATTTGCCCTTCTGGGCGGCTGTCGCTTTCTTCTGAGGCATAGCTGTAAACACAATAATTCGTTAGAGAGAGATTAACCTACTAACATAGCTCTATCGCACGATCTAGAATGAGAAGAAAAGATGACATTCTAAATGTCCGGCAGCCTCCTGTGTATAAGTATGGTGCACAACATACTCATACGCAAGACTCAACTAGACACGGTCTGTAGACATTCCGAGGATGAACTGCTCTGATACCACAAAATGTCACGATTCGACCCGACGGGTCGCGAATGGTGCCCTACGTGGACACCCATATACCGACATATTACATATAATCACACAGATACCAAGGATAATGTAAAAATCTGTATATCAAAATAGGAAAGCCGACAAGGCTGCCACTATATACGGGAACATCCCAAAATGAAGTACAATAGTACAACTGACCAAAATACATCTACAATCCACACATTTCCAACCCGCACATGACTACAGGCCTCTAAGAGTATAACGGTGAAATATGACGGGACAGGGCCCCGCCGTACCCCTGAATATGCATAAGTCCATAGCAAGGATTTGTACCAAAATGACTAAGCTCCGGAACAATGGAGCTCTCCAAACAGCTGAGTGGAAATCCTAGACTGGAGGATAATCAAACTGAGTACCTGTACCTTCGGGCATGAAATGCAGCCTCCCGAGGAAAGGGGGTCAGTACGAAATAATGTACTGAGTATATAAAACATAAAGTACTGTAAGGAAGATCATAACTGGCCAAAAGATAACATGAGGCAAGTATAATAGTCAAAAATACCAATGCAATTGTGCCTTATGAAATGAGAGTCATGTATGTCCATATAATATACCGTACTCGGCCCAATGTAGGGCTCGGTGAATGAAATTATATACATATACATACCGTACACGGCCCTCTAGTGAGGGTCTCGGTGAAATCATATAATGTGTACACATAGTCATATCCGTGAATGTCTGTCCATATATATCATATCCGTGGATGTCTGTCCATATATATCATATCAGTGGATGTTTATCCACATATATCATATATGTGGATGCTTATCCACATATATGATATATGTGGATGCATGTCCACATACATCATATATGTGGATGCATGTCCACATACATCATATCTGTGGATGCATGTCCACATACATCATATCTGTGGATGTCGTCACATACAAAGATATATATACTGCATCTACTCTAGTGAGGACTCGGTGAACAATGCAGGAATCGCAAGACGTAACATACTCCGCCCGACTCGGTGAAATGATATAATCACATCAAGCACGAATAGAATATCATGAGTAACCATATGTAAATTAAATCATCATTTGACTCTCAATGGAAATAAATAAAATAAACTATCACTGAAAAATCAAAGGCACTATCATATCATGTATCACTAGGAATTAGGATTCATTGGAACTATGTACGTCTGTCATACATTCATTTATGTAATCATGCCAAAAGAAAAGAGGGATAGTTTCACATACCTCTTGTCGGCTATATCAACTCAATAATTAATATTCGTCACGATTAGCTCTTTGACCTATAATAATAGCAACATGTCCGTCAACTCTATGATTACTAGTATACGTTATGTATTGAATGATAACTCCCTTTTCTATAAAAATTTGGGCAGCACTTCCCCTACTTATACTCACATCCACAACTCACACACAAGGTTAAACAACATCATTAACAAGACACAACTTGAAGGATAACCAAAACAGTCTCATATACTCCATATACGCCATCGTTATACATTCTTTCTCTTTACATCCATGGAATACAACAACCAAGGTGATTACTACACTTATTTCTCATGTTAATCCAGCCCCTTAATCCATATTAAAATAGTTCATACTTCAATAACAACGAGAGTGAAATATGAAGCTTTTCTACACCTTTCTATACCTTTATTCTTTTAGGATATACGTTAATAATTACCACAATATACATGCATATTTGTAACTAAATTTCCAGCATTCTAACTCCACAAAACAGCCCCTCAATACAACACAACCATGTCCAACAATTTCATACATGTCTCGGCCACAAGACTTAATACCAAAGCTCTTTTCATAACTCCTTAAAATCCAATTCATATTTCAACACTTTCATATAAATCATTCCAACTTTAAATATCAAGATTTTCTTCAATCTTTAACATGCAATTAGTGACGATAATAACAACAACAATAATTGAATCCAATGTAATAAAAACAGTCCCAAAATCGGTAACAACAACCACATGCATTTTCTTACTTCCAATTTTCTCTTAACACAAGTTCATCTCTTAACTACAACGTCATTTAACTTTCAATTACTCTTATAAGAAGAAGAATTCTTACCTTAACTTAGCCAAGCAGTCCCGTTTTTGCATCGGTACCCACTTCCCCAATTTGCGCCATTTTCGCTACTTCTTCCAATTACAATGACATGCATGTATTCCTTATGAGTTTAAATCCATCTTACTAACATATTTCTCTTCCAAAATTGTTCACCTCGAATTCTAAAGTTCTTGGAGCAGATTTCGGTCCAGATTACCGAAAGAGTGTTGGTGGGGAGTTCACCATTGCTTAGAAATTGTAGAAGAAGTTAATCTTGGAAGAGGGGTTGATTTGGTCTCTAACTTAGCTATGGAAATGGAGGAAAAATCTGCTTGGAGGGAGAGAGATGTGGGGCATGAGTGAGAGGGTGGTTTTCGAAAATGGAGGGGAGAGGGGAATACTAAATAGTTGTTATAGTTAATGTACGAGCAGGAGAGAGTCAAAAGGCAGAAGAGGAATAGAAAAGAAACGGATCGTTATCTCTGTGAGTTCCCTCTTTTTTTGTGGATAGATCACTGAACTATGCGCCTATCTTCGCTTTTCGAATGAGAGGCATGGGTATATGTGGGTTGATCAAGCCAATGCATGTTGGGGCTTTTTGCCACTTGGAGGGCACAAGGTGTCACTTGTCTTGCCCACTAGTTTCCCACTTATCATCCTTTCTACTAAAAATTAGTCACACACTTAGCTTAAATCCTGAATATTCGAAATGGCTTATATTCTCAATGTCAAGATTTTATTTTACACAACATAGTCCTTAACCCCATTGGGAAAAATTCAACTACTAGTATTAATTCTCATCGCTACATATGTTATATCCAAAATTATTCCGTATTAGCATATGTAAATACATTTTTCTTTCAACACTCGAATCTTATTTTCTTAATTACGTTCTCAATTTATTGGATTAAAATTACGGGGTGTAACATCGAGCACGCGTGAATTTTGAACAGTTCGGCCCACGTCGCATATTGGACGTTTTCGATTTCAAGAACAAGAGGGATGTAATTCTTGATGTTAGAAAATGTAAGGGCATGATGAAACATGTTCTTTGATGTAGACATAATGATAGAACAATATGTGATTGAGGGATTTAGAAGAGAGAATTTGGAGGACAAAAAGTCACGAAAACCGAGACAATACTGCTCGGAAACGAGAAGAAAATCGACGGAAGCAAAGAAGGAAAATAACCTAGACTTTTGATATCATGAAAGAAATAATCCCTTAATTATTTTCAATAATTGAAAGACACTATATACACTTTACATATTTTCATAATAGGAAAATCCTATTCCTAAAACCTTATTCTATTTGGAGACTAACTATACAATTATGGTAAATGTACAAGACTAATACACAATATATAGATAATATACACTGCCACTGCCCAACCCGTGATGGGCTTCTTCCTCAACCCGTGAGATGGGCTAAGTATACATAATATACATAAGTATACAAGTGTATATCGTGTGTATACTTATGTATATTTAACAGTTAAAAATATATGTATTAGGAAGAAGATTTTGCACAGATCTAGAGTCTTATAGAAGTAGTTAGCAAGTCTAAGAATTGGATGCACATGTGAGAGTTGAAACGATTTGTTCTTCTTGAATATATTGATTAAATGATAAAATATTTCCTGTATAAGAGTCCACCAAACAGTTTAGAGAACCAGATTTTTTCCATGTTCTCTTAACCAATGCAGAAAGTAAATAACACAAGATATTCATATGAAAAACTTCTTGTTCAAGGGATTAAAAACCACGATCCACCACAATAGGATTTCCTCAAACTTCACTATAACTGAACAACTTCATTTTACAATCTATTTCAACCTATGAATTAAACTCTTAATCTCCCCCCTTACAATTCCTCTATTGTAAGACCTTTACAATAACTTTATTACAAAGAACACACCTTGACTAATTGTAGCCAAGAGAACAACTCAAAAGGTTTTGCAACCTAGGAATTAAACTCTTAATCCCTCCCATTTACAATACCTCTATTTCAAGACCTTTACAATAACTCAATCGCAAAGAACACATCTTGACTAACTCTATTCAAGTGTACAACTCAAAAACTTGAGAAAATAAACTACCGACAAACAACTTCTCATAAAAAGAGTAAGTATACAAGTTAATGAACAAAAGACAAAGACTCAACAAACCTATGGACTTAAAACATCTTCAGTGATAAGGAAATGGTCCTTCTGTTTGTTGTAGCTTTGTTCTTGAGAGGACTTGAGGTGGCAGCGGCTTGCTCTTGTGATATATGAGATTTTCAGATCTGCAAGCTTGGGGTTTTCGCTAGGAACATGTTGTTTATAAATGAGGAATTAGTGAAAGTGACAAAACCTTAGCCTTTGTACCATTGGTCAAACTGTAGCAACTCTGCTATTGTACTGCTACAATGCTGCACTGCAGCAGTTTTACAATTGTAAAGTTGACTTTTTCACAGATAAAGACATGGTCTCTCATCTGGTCCCTCATAATAGTACGTGGGTAGGTTAGGAATTTTGCAACAATTGGTGTGCTATTGCACTGCTATCAGTCGGTATAATGTCAGTAGCTTTACAACTGTGAAGTTGACCCTACAATAGTTAGTGAATCAGATCCCATATGGTTCCTCTGAAGAGTGTATCTGGTCTTTCAAAAGTATATCTGATTCTCCATACATATTTTTCAAATCATCAAAACAAAGCATATCAGAACTTATCAATTTTCTCATTTTTGATAATGTCAAACTCATATTTTATGTTTCCCTTGAGAACCAGATTCCTTACTTGTTCCCCTTGAGAATCAGATTCTCAATTCAGTAATCAGGTACCTCATACATGTTTGTCAAATCATCAAACATCATATATGACATAACTTATCAATTCCCTTTTTTTTATGATGGCAAACATAGATATGATATTCTCCATGAGAATCGGGTTCCCCACTTGTTCTCCCTGAGGATTAGACCTATCTTTCAAGCATAACAACATGTTAATCAAAATAACATAATTTAATATTTAACTTTTCCCTCAATCATATTAAGCGTATTCAATTCCGCTTTATTTTCCCCTTTTGGCATCATTTAAAAAAGTAATCAAAGCAGCACAATCAAAAACGAAGTTCAGTAACATTAACTCGAGGCCACTTTGGCAACACAACATGAGAAAAAATATGAACAAACAAGTCAGTGTCAGTGCATAAAATCGAGTAATTATCATATATGATATATCATTAGAAAACATAGTAGCCAAAATAATATAAAACATGATAATTAAATTGTCATTAATGCCAATATCATTAAGGAAATAATATGAAGCAAAATAACATGACTTAAAGAGGATGATGACCAGGTCTTAAGAATATAGGGAATAGGATAGGGGCTTAAAGAGTCTGGAAGGGAAACTAAGGAGAATGTGTCAGTGCCTTGAGAAACATATCCACTCTTTCATTGTTAGTGCGTTAATTCTGGAGCATCTGATAACGAAACTCATCAACCTTCTGTTTTAAATTCTCATTTTTTTCAGCCCACAACTTCTTATTCTCAGCATTTTTAGCCTTCACAACACCATGAGAACCAGGTTCTTGTAGGGCTGGTCAGTAGGACAGGACGAGATGGGATTAGGGGATGGGGATTTGGAGGGATGGTTGAGTGGGACAGGTTTGAGATTTGGGAGACGGGATTAGGAGGACAGAAAGTGTTCCCATTGTTGAGTCTATTTTATATACATTTTTAGTCCTTTTTAGTGAGTATTTTCCTCTTTTTATTTGTGTTTAGTATAGTATTAGGTTTGTTTTTCTTTCTTTTGAGTCACAGCGGTCCTAAAGGAGGAAATACCGAATTGAGGATGAAATGAGCTGAGTTAGAGGATGAAATTGCACAATCAAGGCCCAAGCAATCAATCAAAAAAGCGTTGAGAATCTCGGGAAGTAATTTAAACAAAATTACACTGTCAACATCTTTAAAAAGAGGAAGCTAGCAGACTATGAGACAATAGTACTGACAGAGGAGTGCAGTGCAATCTTACAGAAGAAACTTTCCCCAAAGTTGAGAGATCCAGGGAGTTTCACCTTACCTTGCACTATAGGGAATGTTACATGTAAAAAGGCCCTGTGTGATTTGGGGGAAAGTATTAACCTGATGCCCCTCTCTGTGTTGAAAAGACATGGTTTGGGGGAAGCGAGACCAACAACAGTGACCTTGCAGCTAGCAGATCGCTCAATTGTGCATCCCCGAAGAATAATTGAAGATGTATTGGTAAAAGTGGGAAAATTTATCTTACCTGCTGATTTCCTCATTCTTGATATGGAGGAAGATGAGAATATGCCAATGATCCTTGGGAGACCATGAGCCCTCATTGATGTTGAAAATGGAAAGTTAAAGCTCTGAGTCCAAGATGAGGAAATGATAGTCAAAGTTTTCAGACCACCCACTGACCCATAAGCCAATGATAGATATTTTGCGGTTAGTGTCATTGAATGAGTTGTTTCTGAGAAAAGCTTCACAAGTACTGATGCTCCTGGGGTACCATTAAAATAGTATGTAGAATAAGATGGTAAGAATCTGAACCTGTGAATGATGTCCAAGAGGTGAACCCTTCTGAACTTAGCCCTATGAAAAAGAAGAGAAGGTGGAGGAAAAGAATGGCACTGAAATGGATATGTGGGGGTACTCTACCCCCTTGAGTGAGTAAGAAAAATGTGTCCGTCTAAAAGACGTTAAATACGGCGCTACTTGGGAGGCAACCCAATGTTTTAATTATGTTATTTCAATTCTTTTTATTTTAGTTTGTTTTAATTTGTCTTAAACAGTATCACGGTCTTGTATGTTTGGTGTGTTTTTGGATGACATATAAAGGGAGGGACAAACTCCGAGGCGAAGGGTTAACAATGCAGAAAACTTGATACACTGGAATCTGATCGATGAATTAGGGTCGCGCCGCATGATCGAAGCGCCGCGGAGCCTCTTTGGCAGTAGCCCCGGTTATGTTTTTAGAAGATTTAGAGTCGCGACGCCAGTCTGAAGGGCCGCGGCACCTCCTTCGTCTTTGTGCACAGTGATTTTTTTACGAAAGTTCAGAGTTGTGCCACCTATGCAATTTCAAGAATTTGCTCCCAGACCTTAGTTATGATCGTTGTTTTATGTCTGTAAGTTGTCCTTTTATTTTTAGTCTTTACACATAGGGGACAATGTGTCAATTAAGTTTTGGGGGGGGGGGGGGGGTCTTACTTTGTTTTGTTTTGTTTTTAGTCCTTTTTGTTGTGTTCTTGTTTGTTTTATATGTTTGAGAGTCAATTTTTTTATGGATCAAGCATGTTGTAGTTGCTAAAGATATTGAGTGGATTAAGTGGAATAATATAATGGAATTAAAAGCAAAAATCTATGTGCTTAAGTTAGATATGTCAAAAATTCCTGACATCTAATTATTTGGGATATTTGTGCTTAGCCTATGTGTGTCAATTATGGAAAGTAAGGTTGAAAATCTGTTTGCTTGTTATTTGAGGCGAAATAGTTAAGATATACATGTTTAGGGAAATGATTCAGACATTCTTTCATAGCCCTTCTGACAATTCATTACCTACTCTGACATAAATTGTATCATTAGTTAGTCATTTTAGGCTAAATAATATCTTTGTTTGACACTTTATGATTCCCTGGTTATACTATAAGTGATAATTGAAAATTATTGTGATGAAAAGTGTTGAAAAAGAAATAAAAAGAGAGTAAAAATTTGATGCACACCAATGAAAAATATGCAAAAGCCTAAGTTTGGGGGTGTTTGTTCTTGAGTAATATGTCTCATTCTCTCAAAAAGAAAAGAGGGGAGAAAATAGGTATGAGACAAAAAAGAAAGTCAAAGGAAGGAAAAAGGAGTTGAATAAAAAATGTTTATGGTACGAAATCGAGCCTAAATGCCAACTTTTATCTACCCATGTCTAAGCCTACATTACAACCCTTGAAAGTCCTGAGGATACCTAATGTGTATGTCTATGATTAGTGGAGAATAACAAATAAACAGGTCTATAAAATTTTAGGAAAGATGGAATAAAATTGGCATGCATAGGTTAGGTGTTTGTATTTTCAGTGATTATGATCTAATTAACAACAACAACAACAATAACAACATACCCAGTAAAATCCCACCACGTGGGGTCTGGGGAGGGTAGAGTGTACACATACCTTACATCTACCTTGGTAGGTAGAGCGGTTGCTTCCGGGAGACTCTCGACTCAAGACCTGCGTAATCACAATCAAAGCAAACGTTGCATAGCAAGATAAACGGTCACAGACAAGAAATTAAAGCTATAGGAACATGCTGGTAACAAAAATTGAATACGCCATGGTAGCACATTCTGTCAAAAGAAAGTAGTAGGTAACGCAAATAAATAATATGAACAAAGTACACTAGAGAACACATATCCGCAGACTATCTACTACCCTTCAATCCTAATATGTATCCTTCATAAACTCCTATCTAAGGTTATGTCCTCAGTAAGTCGCACATGTGTCATATCCCGTCTAATCATCTCTCCCCAATACTTCTTCGGCCTACCTCTACCCCTACTGAACCCGTCCATAATCAACCTCTCACGCCTCCGCACTAGGGCATTTGTGTCTCTCCTCTGCACATGCCCGAACCATCTCAACCTCGCAAAATATTGAGATTACGATCTAATTGAATTTGCGAAATATCTAACTTGAAATTTTAGATTGCTGAAAATCCATACTATGTTTTAACATATTATCTCAGTTTTCATCCATGATTTTTGAGGCAACATTGATATAGCTACTTGATCCATTTCATAGAGTCTTTTCTTTAATTTTGCTTTTGTTTTTGTTTAGTGTTTTACTCGAGGGCGAGTAAAGTTTATGTTTGGGGGTGTTTGTTAAGTCTATTTTATATACACGTTTGAGTCCTTTTTAGTGAGTATTTTCCTCTTTTTGTTTGCATTTAGTATAGTGTTAGGTTTGTTTTTCTTTATTTTGAGTCACAACGATCCTAAAGGAGGAAATACCGAATTGAGGATGAAATGAGCTGAGTTTGAGGATGAAATTTCCAAGAATCAATCAAAAAAGTCTTGAGAATCTCGGGAAGTAATTTAAACAAAACTACACTGTCAACCCCTCGGGGTCTACAAGGCGAATGTGCAGAAGTTGATCGGATTAAGAGTTACGGCACAAAAAAATACACTATCAACCGCACGGAGTCTACAGGCATAAAGCATCGGGGCGCAGGTTCGAAGATCCGAGGTGCAGAAATTTCAGCCAGTTCAGTGGTTCTCGACAGATTTAGGGCCCGGAAATGGCGCCGGGCGAGGCGCCGCTATGCCCCTTAATGAATCGAATGGTCCTTCGACCTTCGTTTGATTCCGACGGCCGGCATAGATACGCGGCGCCGACGCGAAATTTCCAGATTCTGGGCCGAATTTCAGAAGGATAAAAGGGTCTGAAACACAGTTTTTCTCAGATATAAAATCCTGAAACTCTTACATATTTTAATATCATACTTTGGAGGCTAGAAAGGAGGCAAATGCTACAAGATTGGAGACTACTCTTGTTCAAGTTCTTTCTTTCTCTTTTATTTATTTCAGTTTATGTTGGATATTAAATTAGTTCTTAGTATGACAATGTCTAGGAGCTAATTTCTTTATTAGAGTTTTCCGTCGAATCGCTTGAAACTCTTTCATACAGTTAATGCATAGTTATTGATTTCTTCATCATCTATATTAAGATCAATTCAATATTGTATTGATTGTTTGATAATTGACTGACCATTAATTGTCATAACTTATATGATTTCGAATCAAGATCTTAAAAGGGAGATTTGAATATGTTGTAGTTGCATGGACGAAAGTACTCTGATACTTGTGTAGTGTTTAAGATTATTGTTCTTAATCCTCCTGTGTGGTAAAATTTATCATAGAAATATAGAAGGTTTCTGCACAATGTTGAGTTTTTATATATCCTAATCGGAATATAAAATATATTAGTTAACCTGTTATCTTAATAAGAAAAAGAATCATTAGCATTGCATTAACACGTGAACGAGTGGGTAGTTGAGGATATTGGAAGCCCTATTTCCTTCATAATTATTTTAAACCCGAAGTATTATCATTCTTAGTTTATTTTCTGCACTTTGTTTAAGTCTTAATTCTTAGTTCATAAACTAAACAAAAGAACGTTAGCCAAATAGATACCATAGATTATATATTCGGTACTTGACAAACCAGTCTATGTGGATGATAACTCGGTCTTACATATCTTTATTACTTTAGCGATACGTACACTTGCGTTAGCGCACAAAATTATCGCAACAAGTTTTTGGCGCCGTTGCCGGGGACTGACCTACTATCAATATCGAATTATCTAGTCTTTTTTCTAATTTGGTTTTTATTTTTTGTCTTTTTATTATTTTTATTTTAGAACATTTTGTCGTGATCTGTTTGTTTGTTTTTTTATCAATTTCAGGAAATTCGTTTATGCAAAGTAGGAGAGGAGCAGACACTTCTATCCCTTTGAACCCTGAAATTGAAAGATTGAGCAGACAGAACAGAAAAGAGAAAAGAATTGCTGATTCTTTAGCAATGGAAGATCAACAGAATCAGAAGGAGGTGAATTATGAGTTACCGACTATCACGAGACAAGTCCCGCATCCTGCAGAGAGAAGCTTAAAGGACTATGTATTACCTATAATTACAGGGGTGCTGACTTGCATCAGGCTACCTGTTGTGGAGGCTAATAATTTTGAAATCAAACCGGCGATCTTGCACATGGTTCAGTTCAGTTTGGGGGATTACCGTCTGAAGATCCCCATATGCATTTGGCAAATTTTCTAAAATTGTGTGCCACATATGAAAAGGGACCGAAGCGAGGTTTTCTTACATATAAAAACCTTAAACCATGTCATTATTCATATCATACTTTGGAGAAGGAAAAGGAGGCACAAACTACGAGATTGGAGACTACTTTTGTTCAAGTTGTTTCTTTTCTCTTTTACTTATTTCAGTTTATGTTGGATTTTGTATTAGTTCTTAGCATGACAATGCCTAGGAGCTAATCTCTTTATTAGGGTTTTCCGTCGAATCACTTGAAATTTTTTTCATACAGTTAATGCATAGTTATTGATTTCTTCTTCAGCATATTAAGATCTATTCAATATTGTATTGAATTCTTGATAATTAACTGGCCAGTAATTGTCATATCTTATATGATTTCGAATCGAGATCCAAGAGGGGAGATTTGAATATGCTGTAGTTATTTAGACATAGATTAAAATCATGGACGAAAGTACCTCGATACTTGTGTAGTATTTAAGATTATTGTTCTTAATCCTCATGTGTGGTAAAATCTATCATAGAAATATAGAAGGTTTCTGCATAAGGTTGAATTTTTATATGTTCTAACCGGAATATAGAACATGTTCGTTAACCTGCTATCTTAATAAGAAGAAGAATCATTAGCATTGCATTAACACGTGAAAAAGTGGATAGTTGAGGAGATTGGATGCCCTTTTCCTTCATAACTGTTTTAAATCCAAAGTACTATCATCCTTAGTTTATTTTTTGCACTTTGTTTAAATCTTAATTCTTAGTTCATAAATCAAACAAAAGAACGTTAACCAAAGAGATACCATAGATTAGATATTCGGTACTTGACAAACCAGTCTCTATGGATGATAATTCGGTCTTATAGATCTTTATTACTTGAACGATACGTACACTTGCGTAAGCATAGAGAGATATCACAACAGGATACTATCACTGCATTAACTGCGCAGGTTGCCACTTTGACAAAACAGATGCAGCAGAGTACTATGTCTGTGAATGCTGTTCAGACACTAGTGGGTTGTGAGATTTATGGGGTCCCCATACTTTTGATAGCTGCACAGCAGTGTATCCAAACAATATACCTATGGAGCAGGTTCAGGCAGTTGGGGATTTTCAGAGGCCCCACAACAATGCATTCTCCAACACATATAATCATGCGTGGAGAAATCACCCCAACTTTTCATGAAAGAATGACCAAGGGCAGCAACTTCAGTTTCAAGACCCAAATCAGAACCAACATCCACAGAATCAGACCTTTTCTTCTCAGCAGTTCATCCCACCAGCCCCACAAAAAAAGCCAGATGAAATAAGAGAAATACGAGCAGCACTATTGACCTTGGCTAACTCCCAGACTCAATTCATGGCAGAAACCAGGTCCTCATTTGCAACCCTAACCAACTCTCAGACCCAGTTCATGACCGAGACAAGGTCATTCATTAGGAACTTGGAGACGCAAATGGGGCAGTTGGTAGAGAAATTGAATGACAGACCTCAGAGGACTCTCCCTAGTAACACAGTGATGAACCCAAGTGAGCAGTGTCAGGCAATAAGTTTGAGGAGTGTTAAACAGATGGAGAAGGTTGCAGCCCAACCACAGGTAGAGAAGAAAGATGAGCTGACAGAGACAGTTGATGCAGAGAAAGAGGGGGGTATTGATGACCGCCTAAGTTTAGAGAAAGCTCCACTAGCAGTCATGAGGGAATATATAGACAAAATTCCTTACCCTCAAAGACTTCAGAAGAAGTCCCCGGATAAACAATTTTCACAGTTCTGGGAGGTCTTCAAAAGCTGCACATTAATATCCCTTTCATTGAATCCTTGGAGCAAATGCCAGCATATGTCAAATTCATGAAAGATATCCTCTTTAAAAAGAAGAAGCTGGCAGACTATGAGACAGTGGTGCTGACAGAGGAGTGCAATGCAATCTTACAGAAGAAACTTCCCCCAAAGTTGAGAGATCCAGGGAGTTTCATCTTACCTTACACTATAGGGAATGTTACATGTAAAAGAGCCTTGTGTGATTTGGGGGCAACTATCAACCTGATTCCCCTCTCTATATTTAAAAGACTTGGTTTGGGGGAAGCGAGGCCAACAAAAGTGACCTTGCAGCTAGCAGATCACTCAATTGTGCATTCCCGAAGAATAATTGAAGATGTATTGGTAAAAGTGGGCAAATTTATCTTACCTACTGATTTCCTCATTCTTGATATGGAGGAAGATGAGAATATGCCAATGATCCTTGGGAGACCATTCTTAGCTACAGGAAGAGCCCTCATTGATATTGAAAATGGAGAGTTAAAGCTCTGAGTCCAAGATGAGGAAATGATATTCAAAGTTTTCAGACCACCCACTGACCCACAAGACAATGATAGATGCTTTGAGGTTGGTGTCATTGAAGGAGCTGTTTTTGAGAAAAACTTCACAAGTACTGATGCTCGTATGGTACCATTAAAACAGTATGTAGAACATAACTAGTAAGAATTCTGAACCTGCGAATGATGTCCAAGGGGTGAACCCTTATGAACTTAGCCCTGTGAAAGAAAAAAAAAGGAAGAGAATGGTACTGAAATGGATATGCGGGGGTACTCTACCCCCTTGAGTGAGTAAGAAAAATGCGTCCGGCTAAAAGTCGTTAAAGACAGCGCTACTTGGGAGGCAACCCAATGTTTTAACTATGTTATTTCAATTTTTTTTGTTTTAGTCTGTTTTAATTTGTCTTGAATAGTATCACGGTCTTGTATGTTTGGTGTGTTTTTGGATGACAGATAAAGGGAGGGACGAACTCCGAAGCGAAGGGTTAACAATGCAGAAAACTTGATACACTGGAATCTGATCGATGAATTAGGGCCGCACCGCAGGATCGAAGCGCCGCGGCGCCTCTTTGGCAGTAGCCCCATTTATGTTTTTAGAAGATTTAGAGCTGCGACGCCTGTCTGAAGGGCCGCGGCGCCTCCTTCGGCTTTGTGCACAGTGATTTTTTTCGAAAGTTCAGAGCTGTGCCACCTATGCAATTTCAAGAATTTGCTCTCAGACCTCCGTTATGATCGTTGTTTTGTGTCTGTAAGTTGTCCCTTTATTTTTAGTCTTTACACATCAGGGACAATGTGTAAATTAAGTTTGGGGGGTCTTACTTTGTTTTGTTTTGTTTTGAGTCCTTTTTGTTGTGTTCTTGTTTGTTTTATATGTTTGAGAGTCAATTTTTTTTATGGATCAATCATGTTGTAGTCGCTAAAGATATTGAGTGGATTAAGTGAAATAATGTAATGGAATTAAAAGCAAAAATATGTATGCTTAAGTTAGATATGCCAAAAATCATGACATCTAATTATTTGAGATATGTGTGCTTAGTCTATGTGTGTCAATTATGGAAAGTAAGGTTAACAATGTCTAGAAAACTTGTTTGCTTGTTATTTGAGGCGAAATAGTTAAGATATACATGTTTAGGGAAATGATTCAGACATTCTTTGATAGCCCTTCTGACAATTCATTATCTACCATAACATAAAGTATATCATTAGTCAGCCCTTTGAGGCTAAATAATATCTTTGTTTGACACCCTATGATTCCCTGATTATACCATAAGTGATAATTGAAAATTATTGGAATGAAAAGTGTTGAAAAAGAAATAAAAAGAAAATGAAAATTTGATGCACCCCAATTAAAAATATGCAAAAGTCTAAGTTTGAGGGTGTTTGTTCTTGAGTAATATGTATCATTCTCTCAAAAAGAAAAGAGGGGAGAAAATAATTATGAGACTAAAAAAAAAGTCAAAGGAAGGAAAAAAGAGTTGAATAAAAAATGCTTATGGTACGAAATCGAGTCTAAATGCCAACTTTTATCTATCCCTGTCTAAGCCTACATTACAACCCTTGAAAGTCCTGAGGATCCCTAATGTGTATGTCTATGATTAGTGGAGAATAACAAGTAGACAAGTCTATAGAATTTTGGGAAATATGGAATGAAATTGACATGCATAAGTTAGATGTTTGTATTTTCAGTGATTATGGTCTAATTGAATTTGCGAAATATCTAACTTGAAATTCTAGATTGCTAAAAATTCATGTTATGTTCTAACATATTATCTCAGTTTTCATCCATGATTTTTGAGGCAACATTGATATAGCTACTTGATCCATTTCATAGAGTCTTTTCTTTGATTTTGCTTTTGTTTTTGTTTAGTGCTTTACTCGAGGGCGAGTAAAGTTTAAGTTTGGGGGTGTTTGTTGAGTCTATTTTATATACACTTTTGAGTCCTTATTAGTGAGTATTTTCTTCTTTTCGTTTGCGTTTAGTATAGTGTTAGGTTTTTTTTTCTTTCTTTTGAGTCACAACGGTCCTAAAGGAGGAAATACCGAATTGAGGATGAAATGAGCTGAGTTTGAGGATGAAATTGCACAATCAAGGCCCAAGAATCAATCAAAGAAGCCTTGAGAATCTCGGGAAGTAATTTAAACATAATTACACTATCAACCCCTCGGGGTCTACAAGGCGAATGTGCAGAAGTTGCTCGGATTAAGAGCCGCGACGCAACAAAAATACATTGTCAACCGAACGGGGTCTACAGGCATAAAGCGTCGGGGCGCAGGTTCGAAGAGCCGAGGCATATAAATTCCAGTGAGTCTAGTGGTTCTCGGCAGATTTAGGGTCGCGGCACCTGTCTGAAGGGCCGCGGCGCCGACGCGAAATTTCCAGATTCTTGGCCGAATTTCAGAAGGGTAAAAGGGTCTGAAACACAGTTTTTCTCAGATATAAAATCCTGAAACTCTTACATATTTTAATATCATACTTTGGAGGCTAGAAAAGAGGCAAAAGCTACAAGATTGGAGATTACTCTTGTTCAAGTTCTTTCGTTTCTCTTTTATTTATTTCAGTTTATATTGGATATTAAATTAGTTCTTAACATGACAATGTCTATGAGCTAATTTCTTTATTAGGGTTTTCCGTCAAATCGCTTGAAACTCTTTCATACAGTTAATGCATAGTTATTGATTTCTTCTTATGTTATATTAAAATCTATTTAATATTGTATTGATTGTTTGATAATTGACTGGCCATTAATTGTCATAACTTATATGATTTCGAATTAAAATCTGAAAAGTGAGATTTGAATATGCTGTAGTTGTTTAGACATAGGTTAAAATCGTAGACGAAAGTACCCCGATACTTGTGTAGTGTTTAAGGTTATTGTTCTTAGTCCTCCTGTGTGGTAAAATCTATCATAGAAATATAGAAGGTTTTTGCATAAGGTTGAATTTTTATATGTGCTAACCGGAATATAGAACATATTAGTTAACTTGCTATCTTAATAAGAATAAGAATCATTAGCATTGCATTAACACGTGAAAGAATGGATAGTTGAGGAGATTGGAAGCCCTATTTCCTTCATAACTATTTTAAACCCGAAGTATTATCATTCTTAGTTTATTTTCTGCACTTTGTTTAAGTCTTAATTCTTAGTTCATAAACCAAACAAAAGAACGTTAGTCAAATAGATACCATAGATTAGATATTCGGTACTTGACAAATCAGTCTCTGTCGATGATAACTCGATCTTACATATCTTTATTACTTTAGTGATACGTACACTTGCGTTAGCGCACAGAATTATCGCAACATCCATCCCATCCCACATCCCAGTATCAGAAGAAACGATATTTGGGGGGACGAGATGTGATGGAATGAGACTGAAAGGGGGATTTGGGGGAGGTTAGTACTGGATTAAACCTCTGATAGTACTATTGGTGAAGTCATTTTTATGGATCTCTCTAAGGGGTTAACCTAGACATGAGCAACCCGCTCTAATACTAATTGATAGAGTAGACTCCTAAATAGACACAAGAGAGGGGAGGTGATGAATTGGGTATCCAACAATTTTTGCCTAACTTGAACTTTTATTATTTTTTCTGATTTTACAAAACAGTGGTAGACTTTGTTCCACAAGTGCATGCCCACTTAATTTTTTCAGACTTATAAAACAGTAAATTAAATAAAATATTACGCAAGAGATTTATACGTAAAAAATCATTCATGCTCGAATAGATGTAAAAGTCACGACCTACACCCCTGTAAGATTTCAACTAAGCTTCACTAAAATACCGAGCTAAAGTGGATTACCCCGGTAATCCAAAGAACGTACCCCTAAGCCCTTACAATAATCATAGATCGTTGCTACCCTTTTAAGCTACCTTAGCTTGAAGCATAATAACAAACTTTGAAAGTGCTTCCTAACCTCAACAACGCTTCCAAGAAAGCTAAAAGGAGATTACAATCCAAACCTATTCCATTCACTAGAGTTAACACAAAAGAGAATATGTTTCGCCTATGAAAAAGAACAGACATAGACATCGACCCAACTCTATTTTGTATTTCATGCTTCTTGAGCTTCCAGAACATGAATGTACTTCTTTTATAGATGTATACACTCCTATGATCTTGTTAGAGTCCAAGTAGAAGAGGGATATCAAGTAGAAGTCAACCAGAACTCATTTCCTTATCCGATTAGAATTTTATTGACTCCTTGTTCAATTCTAACTTCTTTTTGTTATATCCCTGCAGCTGGAAACTTAATAATATAAGATAATTATTCATATTATTCACGATGTAGTTTAGCAATAAGTTATATTTCGCCAGACAATAAATTATTGTAAAATTTCTTTTTCTTATCCTTATTATTTCTTGATAATATATGAATAAAACATAATTATAGAACAAGAGTATTTTGTTTATCATCGTCATCAAAATCATACTCAACATATATGTTGATTAATTAATCACTTAAATTTTTCCTCGGAGTGATTTTAATTTCATGTAAGCATATGCTGCATTCAGCAGTGCTGGACCATACTCCAATGATACAAGATTTAATTATATTATCTGGTTAAGTTCACATAAATTAACAGCAAAATTGATTGTGTGTACATAAATTATTTAATATATTTACATCATAGATACGTTAAAAAATAAAAAAGAACTTGTGCAAAGATATAAACATGTCATGCACAATATGTCTATCCTCGAAATTTGTGAATAATTTAACAAAGTCAGTGCAATTAAAGTAATATCAAGTTTAGCATATCAGACAAAATTCGTGAGCAATTGGACAAAACTTATACTATAAGATTTTCCAAGGCATAATAAGTAAATATGCCCTCAAACTTAGTTTTAACTTATAAGTATGTCCTTCAATATTAAATGTGCACAAGCAGACACCTCAACTTATATTTACTTTGTCAGTTGGACACTCTAACATAATTTTCATCTAGACACTTCTAAAATTTATGTGTCGCATCAGTATCGCGTCTTTATATTTACGTGTTCAACTTGTGCACATACAAAATTAGGGAGCATACTTGGTTCAAGTTAAATTTGAGGGCTTGTTTATGTATGATGCCATTTTTCAATTTTGCGAACAATTTAACAAGACAGAATATAGAATGTTTACTGCAAAAAAGGTAAAGTTTAATTTATAAGTGATTTTAAGAATAGATGGATTGATTTGTGACATTTGATGATAATTAACTGATAATAAGTAATAAAATGAAAGAAACAAGTAAGAAAAGTAGTCTAGAATTGCGGTAAACTTAGCAAAATTATTTTGGACCTCAATTAAATTTCTTCGGCTATGAGCCAAAAATGAGAGCTAGTGGCTATCTTCTTAATAAAATTGAATATACAAGTATAAGTAATGAGAATTGGATGTCCTCCTAACATGAAGGTTGGGCTTCGTTTATGGCTATGAATTACAAACGTTACAGACATAAACTCCTTCTCCACTTAAATGTCACCAATGCTAATTATGGCCATTGATGGACTCTTAATGACTGAAGAATAACAATTGTAGCATCTAAATAATGACGGGCACCATGTCTGGTTCGATTACAAGATGAGTGCCTTCAGATCTTCCTCCAATGTCAAATGGCTCGATCGTACTCGGACTCGCCCTAACTGCTTCTTCGTCTCTGTCACGAGTCGTACCCGTATCCAAATCTATCTGTTTTCCCAAAACTCTCGCTATAATGTTTCCACATGTTATGCCGAATTTCACCATATACAGTTAGTCCCCCCAGCTTTCTATTACTCACTGAGATATGACCGGAAAGTGAAATATTTCCTCCTTGCCGTAAAGTCGTGTAATCACTCTAGCTACTTTCTCATTATAAATCTTGCTGGAAAAATCCTCTTCGGGATAAGATCCGAACTAAGAGAAAAAGAGTGCAAAACCTTAGGGATTCAGATAACATTTCCACCACCGATTTTTCTTTCGTCAATGGTCGATCGGTGCTGAAAAAGTACCATTATCATAAAAAGCTTGATCTCGGGTTTTAGTGTTCATCAGGAAGTTTTAATCTTAGAGTTTCGACTCTTGAGTTTTTAGTTGTACCTAAAACTTCTCATGGGTTTTTAATGCATCCAATTTTTTTATTACCTTACATTCTTTAAGACCGGGGATGTTAATGACTAGAAATTTTCTACTTCTAGTTTTGGTTAAGTCTAGGAATTAAATGCATCCGATTAACTTTACGATTGAAAAATAAAGTATCCGACCTTTATCCATTAAACTTAATTAGAGTTTAACTTAGTTCTAATCAGGAATAATCCTCTGGTATGAAGTCTTTTTATCTGTGGCTTTATTGGAGCTTTAACTCCTTTAATTTTCATTGTGAATTAATCATTCGATTATTGGGTGAAGTTTTGGCCCTAAACTCCTAATGCTTATAAGGAGGACGTCACCTTTTCATCTTAGCACAATTATTAGGATTCGTAGTCCTTAGAATTTGCATTCCTTATTTACTTTTATGTGTGAACAAATTTAATAATGATTTAGTTCATTCAGACATATACAAGGATGTTTAGACTATGTAAGTTTTGCTTCATTTATTCCTTGAACATACATAAGTACTTATAACTTTTCATATAAGATAGTTTAAAGGAATTAACAAAAGTACATTGCAAGAGAATTGTGGTCGAGCTGACATCTATTAGGTCTAGCCGATTCATGATTTTATTTTCTTTCCCTGGGCTGTTCTGGCAATTTCGGTCTTTTTTCTTTATTTCGGAGTCAATTCAGGCTATCTCCGATATTTATTCTTGAGTGCAAAGTATGAGGATTCGGACATATTTCCTTTCTTTAACTCTGCTCCGGAGCCATCTTCAAATGCTTTCGGTTCTTATTTCCATAGTTTCCACTATTTTTATGCAATATCCCCCGGTGTTCGTAGACATTATTGTTCTTCATATGAATCATTTTCAGGCGATTCCCTCTTGTCAATCCATGATTCTGATGGATACGATTTGAACCGGTGCCTGAAATACCTCTGATCAAAGTTCTGCTGATTTTTATTTTGAATCATAGAAGACGTCAATGTAATCATCTTATCATCTTCCATGCGAATTTCAGTCTCCTACCTATTATGTACTTTTGCTCGTGTTATTGCCGGAAATTTCAACAAGTTTTCCTTCAATTTGAATGAAGCATTGTAACTCTTATGATTTAACCCTTTGGTGAAAGCTTCAGATGTCTATTCATCCGGTACCGAAGGAAGAAACATGTGCTCATTTTAAAACTTTGTCACAAACTCCCGTAGCAACTCTGTATCCTTTTGAGCAATTTTGAATATGTCCCATTTTCTTGCTCTGACGTGTGCCTTTATAAAAAAAACATCTACAAGCATTTCAAATGAGTTAATAGAATGTTCAGGAAATTGAGAATATCAGGTCATTTCTCATTTAGACAATGTTGCGCCAAATGTTTTCAACAAAACATATTCTATCTCATTCGGATGCATGACGTTGCCCTTTACTGCACAAGTGTACGAGGTCACATGCTCATATGGATCCGTAGTTCCATCATACTTCAGGAGATCTAAAATTTTGAACTTTTTTGGTATCAACTTCAGAGTTGCGCTCGGTGAGAATGACAACCGGATGTATTTCTTGAGTCTGTTCCCTTCAGGATCAGAGGTGCTCCGAAAATCTGGTCTACCTGTGAATGGTAGGGTTCAATCTTCTTTTCGTTAACATACATTCGCTTAGTTAAAGCTTGAAGCATTTTCAAGACCTTCGAGGACTCATTTTTCCCCGAACTAGTTCCATCTCCTTTGACTCGATCTTCTTTTCGTACTAGATCTTGATTTCGAATGGGACGAGTTTCATCCACAACACTTGTTCTATTACTCTTCTTTTGCAATTGAGTAATAGTCTCATGCTGCTCCTTCAACATACAAAATATCCGAGTCAAATTTATCTCTTCTTTCTCATCGTCCGGTATTTTTTAATTTGACCTGGGTGAATTCATGGGATTTTCGTTATTCATTGGATCAACGAGTCAGACGTCATTCAGTGGAACAACGAGCGGGACATCGTTTGGTGGAACAACGGACGTAACACCATTCAGTGGATCCACGGGTGGAACGCCGTTGTTATTATTGTGATGTGAGCACCATTGTCACAATCGTTGTCCTCATGGTTGCTAATCTCAATATTTATTTCACTAGTCATACTGTAAATACTTATTATTGACCTGTAAACACAAAATCTTGTAAGAAATAAGTGAAATTTGAGTTTGAACAAATCACCACTATTATCTTTAGTCCAACGATGGGCGCCAAGCTGTTTACCGCAAAAAAGGTACTGTTGAATTTGTAAGTAATTTTAAAGATACGTTTATTAATTTATAATATTTGATGATAATGAACTAATAATAAGTAATAAAATGAAAGAAACAAGTAAGAAAAGTAGTCTAGAAGTGCGGTAAGCTTAGCAAAATTATTTTGGACCTCAACTAAATTAATTTGGCTATGAGCAAAAAATGAGAGCTAGTGGCTATCTTCTTAATAAAATTGAACATACAAGTATAAGTAATGAGAATTGAATGCTCTCCTAACATGAAGGTTGGATTCCGTTTATGGCTATGAATTACAAACGTTACAGACATAAACTCCTTCTCCACTTAAATGTCACCAATGCTAATTATGGCCACTGATGAACTCTTAATGACTGAAGAATAACAGTTATAGCGGCTGAATAATGGTTGGCACCATGTCTGGTTTGATTACAAGATGAGTGCCTTCGGATCTTCCTCCAGTGTCAAATGGCTCGATCATACTCTGACTCGCCTTAATTGCTTCTCCGTCTAGGTCACGAGTCGTACCCGGTCCAAGTCTATCCGTTTTCCCGAAACTCTCGCTCCAATATTTTCATGTCATGTCGAATTTCACCGTATACATAGAAGAAAAATAGCACTTCTTTTGTCCCAATTTATATGATGTAGTTTGACTGGATATGAGGTTTAATAAATAAATGAAGATTTGAATTTTGTGATCTAAAAGACTAAAACAAGTCAAAATATTTGTGTGGTTATAGAACATCTCGTTAAGTGTAAAAAATAAAGTTTAAAGTTAAATTATTACTAAATAAAAAATATATTATTTTTTTAGAATTAATTAAAAAAAATGTGTTATATAAATTGAAATGAAGGAAATAGTAATAAATTGTCCTTTCATGTAAGTTTCCGTGCCTAAAAGGCCAAAACAACACACGAGCAATGAGTGAATCCGTTAGACACACACTGCGGTAATGCGGTTTGGCGGTCAGCTACTGACAAATGTTGCGAATATCACGTGACTATAATAGTATAATCTAGCCGGAAGCTCCATGTGGCTCCATAGATTTTAGTTTCAAAATTTGAAAAAATATTTAAAAATTATTTTAAATAGTTATTCTTTTATTAAGGATTTAAAAAAAAATATAAGTTCAAGTTTTGACTCATAATAACTTTGTTTTCATGTCCATACGTAATTTTTATTTTTATATCTATTTTCAAATTTATGTCAAAACGCCTAGTAAATCTAACATGAGCTCTGGTGGGCATCTGACAAGTTTTCTTAAAGGCTATAAAGTATAAACAAAGTTCAAAATTAGATCAGCTAAAAAAATTTCCTCACAAATCAAACAATAATGCAAAGTAGTGAATATATCAAATTTTGCAGAATGTTACTGGATCTTAATCTCAAACAAACAAAAATATCCACAAATTATAAAAGATTTAGATGGTTAGAAATTTCTTCAACATACATAATTTAGTTCGAGAGAGACTGTATTGGTAGCTGGAAAGAAAAAATGAAGCTACATACTATTACGGTGTGTTTGATTCGCGCAGAGTAAATAGAATGAAATCCAGTAAGGGAATGAAATGAAAAGAAAAGGAATTACCTGATTGTTCCTACATGTTTGGTTCTGGGTGGTCCGGGGTCCGGAGTCCGGGTCGGAGGTCCGGGGTGGTCCGAGGTCGGAGTCCGGGTTGGGAAAAGGGAATCCAAATACCTAGTGGGATGGGGAATCAAGGAAATGAAATGAAAGTGGAAAAGGGGTAAAGAGAATGAAAAAATAAGATCAAACAAACAATAACAAAGGGGATTTCATTCCTCCATTCTCTTTTCCTTTCCTGTTTACCCCGAACCAAACGCACCCTATGATTTCATATCTTTTGAGTAAAACTATATGATGGTTGTTCAAAGCAAATAACGTCACACTATATTAAAAATATCATTGAACTAATTTTAGCTCAATCAATCATGAAAAATAATGTCTCCGGGGCACGGTCCAATGACAAAGGAGAGAGACTTAAGGCGCTCTGAACACTTGCAGTGTGGAATTGAATCCTAGTGGGAGCATTCTGCTTCTTCTGGAGTTGATTCTTGTAGGTGTCATCAGTTGTCCGTTCTCAAACTCTGGTTATTGAGACACATTTCACGATTTACTGATAGTAGTGTTGAGGGACCGATACTACTACATTCAGGACTAGTCTGACGCAAGTCGGAAATCTGAATATAAAAAAAATCATCAAAAGTAATTTATATGGTTAGCAATTTATGCAACAATTCTTTTTTATTTTCATTTTCTTTTGAATCTTGGAGTAAATAGGATCTTAACATATTGCATTAATGAGAACTTTAGTGTACTGACAGTAGGACAGCTGCAACTTTGAAGTGAAGTAACATAAAAGGCCATTTATAGTGGGGACAACCGCTAATTAACACTCCAAGTTCTGTATCAAAATAATTCAAACCGGCATACCTACTTTTTTTCCCCTCATATAAATAAAGTATTCTGCAAAATCTACACTCCTAAAGTACCTTAAAGAGTATGAAACAAGAAAATAAAAAATCAAATTCTTCCTGCTACTTTCCTAACTGTTTCTCAATTAACTTAGCAATGTTCTTTGACCATCTTTAAGTACCAGTGTACTACTGATTTGAGGGGTGAGCCCCTGATTTAAGGGCATCAACACTAACACTATATAGAAATACATTCTTTCTTTAAAACTGTGACTGGGGCCAAATAGAAAAGATAGAAGATGATAGCTGAAGAAAATGCAGATGGAAAATGGAGGTATTTTCTTTGATCTACATCATCCCTAGCTACCGGCTTGGGCGGAGCTAGAGTTCTAGTTACGAGTTCACTAAAATCAAGTAACTAAGGTTAAAACATTATATCTGTGTATATACAATTTATTCGAAATCCAATAATCTACCTTTTTCATAATGCATTCATAATGCATAAACTTAAAATTCTGGATCAGCCTCTGTTGGCACCAGCCAGGAGCTAGAGTTTAGTTGCGGGTTCGTCAGAATCAAGTAACAGTGGTCAAACTTTGTATTTGTGTATGTATAATTTATTCATAGCCCAATAATTTACCTTTATCAGAATACATAAACTTAAAATACTAAATCGGCACCAACCCCTTTCTTTTTAGTGTGTTTGTTTAAATTTGCTTACTTATTTTCTGTTTATTGACACATTATGTGACATGGGTGCTTTTCTTTTTTCCCCTTCAGTGAGAAGAAAATGGAAAAAAAAGATGGCTTGAGGACAGTGGAGTGTCTAAGAGGAAGATTAATTGCAGAAAGAGCAGCTTCAAGAAAAGCAAAAGAAGATGCAGAGCTTATGGGAAACAAGGTTTTCTCTTTCTTTCTTCTTTTCATCTCCGCTTGTTTTTCAGTGAAAATGCTATGAACATTTGTGCAGAAATTCCACTATTTTGTTATGATTAGATTGAGTTAGTTATTGTTAACATTGTAAAGTCCCACATCGGTGGTAATAAGTTTTTGTTTTACTTTTAGACTCTATATAAAGGGAGGGATGTAGTTATTTTTTTCTTTTACTTACCAATTCACTATCAATAATAGTTTTACTCTCTTTTCTTTACTATTGTTATTACCTTACAATAATTCATAAATAATATGAATTCTAACATGGTATCAAGAGCGCAAGTTAATATTTTTAGCTCGATCGCGGATCCAACTTCGCAGTGAGTTAATTGGGGGTTCGCATGCAGCACACTCCTGGTATCAGTTATTTTTTTTCTCTTGGCTTGTTTTGGAAGCTCGTGCTCGTTTTGGATTGTTTTGGCTGCTCGTGCTCGTTCTGATCTGGGTTTCGTCTTCTTCGCTTCCACATCTGATTGGTGAGATATGTCCCTTATTATTTTGTTTCTTGTTATTTGGGATTGTTGCTTGTTATTTTGGGATTGTTGTGTCATGACCCAACCTAGGGCCATGACGAGTGACCGAGCTTAACTTGTTTGATAACCCAACTTATGTTACATGTACTCACACATGACACTCAATAGGGTCTTTGTAACTAAGTTTGAAAGTTGTAAATAGAATACCAAAGTCCAAATGTAACTCAAAACATCTCAAAACATACTTATATATACGTAACATGTCACAAGGTAAGCCAACGATTTGCCGATATCGCATAACAAACAACAAAACGATGGCGCAAGTGCCAAACAAGCATCCATGACACCCACGTTGTCCGCATACTACTAGAAGAGTATGACCGTGCATAAGTGACGGGATAGAGCCCCGTCGGATCCAGGATGTATACAAACAAATTATACCAAAACAGGAACGGTCTCCGAAGCAAATGGAGTTGTCTAACTCTCAATGCTAACTCATCCTAGGTGGTTGGATCGTGTAACCGCATCCTCAACTGCGGCATGAAACACACTCGAAGAAATGGGTCAAGATTTAATACGATCGAATATGTAAGGCAACATCGAATCATAAAACAAGGAAAGCAGAATAAGAAGCAAGTTTAGAAAGAACTCGAGTAACTCGAACAAAGACTTTGAACCATGTCATGTGGTCCCTTACACAAATTCTAACATACACAATATAAATATAGAATATCCTACTCGTAGCCGCTTCCGACTAATAACACAATAGTCCTTCTGACGCGCCTCGGCGTAGTCACGATGGTTCTTCAGGGCACCGGCTTAGCTAGGAGTGGCCCTCCGGCACCGCTCCGGCTTAAGAATATCATAATCCAGCTGATCAGGTGGAACAATAACAATACATATGATATACAATATGAATATGTAATGAAGTTACAAAACGTTGCACCCCTTTCAGAGTGGTTTCTATTACAACTCCCTTTGGAGAGATTTTGAGAACAAGTTTTAGAGTTTCCTGCATTTACCATTTGCTTTGTAGTGAACGTGTAAGTATAATGTATCGCAGAAGCTTCATTCGAATTATCAACAAAAGTATAACATGAACGAAACAAGACATTGGATATCGACTCCACATCCAACTAAGAATAGAGTACTTATGTTTTACATTCTTTAGGTGTCATATAAAAGGGATCATGCCAAAATATGAAAGAAGGGTTAGCCTTACATACCTTATTTATGCCTCAAGCTAATCTTCGAGTTCCTTCCCGAGCTTAATCAACTAAAATACCATCAACAATATAGGGATTAAGACTAGGTCAACAAGAATATTCTAACTAATCATTTATTATGTCGCCTAACGGGATTTGGACAGCATCTCCCCTATAATCCTACCAATCCAACAATTCCAATTAAGCTAATAACCACCAACAACAACAAATCTAACAATTTACAACAATAATATGACTAAACGCATCTTACAATTCTATCCAAAACAGCCCCTAAACCGCAACGCCTTAATATTCTGTATACGATAATTATAACTATATTTCTAACACTTTAATTCGTTAAATCTCCACGTAATCATCTCAATAACAATGATGAGAAAATAATACATACCTTAGCAGCAGCTCAACCACGAAAATATCATCCCCAAGTTCAATATTTATCTTGAAACGACGACGACAACTCGTATTACACTTTATCCTTCACGAGCCTCGGGATTCGGGGCCTCGAACTTGATCGAACCATTGCTTTATCTCTCTAACTCTCCTCACTCTCTCTCTCTAAAATATTCTAGATCTTTTGGCCTGCAATGAGGAAGATAATGGGTGAAATTTTTCCTTAAATAGCCAAGGAAGTGGGACTGACCCGACTTGTTGTCGGGTTGGGCCGAGCCCACTGCCAGTATGATATTTCCTCCTTAAAATGTCCATAACTTTTTATCCCTAGGTCTCATAAAGGCCCACAACCTATGGTTGGAAAGGTATTTCAATTATATACAACTTTTATTTTTTGTGTTTTCCCAAATTCTCTACGTATAATGGTGTGTTGGCCTCGTAAATCTAGATCACCCGAAAACGTATCCTTAAATCATCCTTTTGGAGTGCTTATACTCATATTTGGCTTAAGTGTCCCTCTTAAGACTTTCTAAACTTCCTATGTACTATTCATATAACTTGTCATATGCCCTTTATAAAATCCCGACATGTGGGCCCCACCTTAACTTATGGTTACGACGGCTATTTGTCAAGTAACGTATTAACCAACTTACACCATATGGCCTCCACTGTCGTCTATATGTTATTCTTATACATATATAACAGAATCTTCATCCCTAATCCTTGTATATCTTTACCCTCCCCTGAGCCTGCACAAAATAATTTTGATGTTAACTATCTGAAATTTGTGCACTAGTACAAAATGATTTGGGCATTCAAGATTATTTATGTGCAATGACCACTTTGTGAGACCAGTTAGCTATGACAGAATCTACTGAACTGCAAGCATGCGATGCTTATATTAAATGTAGAGATGAAGACCGTCTTGTTCAACTATCACGGGTCTTCATCACTGAGAATCGTTGCTCGTGCTTGTTGCACCGCAAATCCTTACCATCTGTTAAAGATGTGGTAAATGAACTTATGGCTGAAGAAACATGTTTGAAGACTCTAAAAGGGGTACATAAGGCTTCTACTTCCGTATTGGCAACTCCTTCATCTGCACCGGTCCTTGCAACCCCCACACACCAGTATAGAACATATGTCATGGGTAATTGCAATTATTGCAAGAAATCAGGACACTGGAAGAATCAATGTCCTGAGCTGCGAAAGACGTTAGGTTCTAAACCTCCATATTCGGGACAAGGACAGAAGCCTTCTCAACATAAGCCATATTCTGGAGGTCAATTCCAGAACTCGTATCCACTGACTCAGGTTGCCTTTGTGTCATCTCTTGATCACCCAGCTTCAGGAGCCTCTATGAGTCACACACTGATTCTGTAGCTGATCAATTTCAGAAGTTCCTCACCTTCCAACAGTTTCAAAAGAATTCTCAATCTTATGCTCTTTCTACTCCTTCCGCCTCATCACCATCTATTGGTTCAGGTATCATTTCGTCTTCTTGGATCTTGGACTCTGGAGCGGAAATCATGTCTTCTGATTCTTCCGTCTTTGTATCTATATCTTCTGACCCTCCTTCCACTTCTGTTGTAACTGCTGATGGCACACCTATGCCATTGACATGCATTGACACCATTCATACATCTACTATATCATTACCTAATGTTTATTGCATTCCAAAATTACATATGAATCTTGGTTCTGCTGGTCAAATATGTGACTCTGGATGCTTTATTGGACCTTTTCCTAATTTTTGTTATGTGCAGGATCTAAAATCCAAGAGAGTGATTGGGATCGGGCGTAGAAAGGGGAGAGGTCTCTATGTTTTTGATGAGCTGCATCTTCCTACTCATGCAGGAGCTATGCCTGTTAATTTATCTTTTTTTTCATTTAACACCTTCCTCTTCGAAGTTTTATTTGTGGCACTCTAGAGTTGGTCATGTATCAGGCTCTCGTCTGCGTTTTATGTGTAGTACCGGTGTTCTTGGTGATTTACAATCCAATGATATATCTGACTGTAGTGGATGTAAACTTGAAATTTTTTCTACTTTGCCTTTTAATCTTAGTACTTCACCATTTGATCTAGTTCATTCAGATGTTTGGGGGTCAGCACTTATCCCTACTAAGGGAGGCTCCAGATATTATGTTTCATTTATTGATGATTATACTCGTTATTGTTGGGTTTATTTGTTGAAAAAACGTTCTGATTTTGTTCACACTTATGTTGAGTTTCAAGCCTATGTGAAAACTCAACATTCTGCCATTATTAAATGTTTTCTGGCTGATTTAGGAGGTGAATACACTAGTGGGGATCTTTCTGGTATTTTCAAAGCTGATGGTACAATACATCAATCTTCAGATCGATACACCTGACAAAATGGGGTAGCCGAGAGAAAACATAGACATATTGTTGAGACCGCTAGATCTATGCTTTGTCCGCTAGAGTACCAAGTAAGTTTTGGGGAGAAGCTGTCCTTACATTTGTTTATCTTATTTATAGGATCCCTACCTCTCATAATTCTGAAATTTCTCCGTATGCTAGACTATTTGGTCATACCCCATTATATTCCCATTTGAAAATTTTTGGTTCTACATGTTTTGTTCTACGTCCACATGCAGAGCGTACTAAGTTATCTTCTCGTGTCGTCATTTGTGTTTTTCTTGGATATGGGATTGGGCAGAAAGGTTATCGTTGTCATGATCCAGTCTCTGGAAAATTATATGTGTCTCGTAATGTTTCCTTTATTGAGCATGTTCCTTTTTTTTCCATCCCACTTACCTCACATGACATAATCTGATTTTATTGATATTGATCCATTTGATGTTGATTGCCCATCTGATTCTACATCTATATCATTTGTTCCTTCTCAGTCTTCTGGCAGGTCCCATGACATTGATACTCACCCCCCTCCTACGCCTATTTCAGAACCTCTTGTGGTTGCAGATCCAGATCCACCTCACTATCCTAAACGCACTCCGCGATCTACTCAGGTATCCGATTTTCATTATTCTTGCTATGCTCCATCATTCGCTTCCTTTCTAGTTTCTATTAATTCTCTCTGTGAGTCTACCCCCTACTCTGAGGCAGCTCATGATCCTCTTTGGCAAGAGGCTATGAATGAGGAACTGACTGCTTTGAACAAAACTGATACTTGAGATTTGATTTCTCTACCGACCGGTAAGAAAACTATTGGTTCTCGATGGGTGTACAAGATTAAGACCAAGTCTGATAGTTCTATTGAGTGATATAAAGCTCGTTTGGTTGCAAAGGGTTTTGCTCAAGAATATGGTATAGATTATGAAGAGACTTTTGCACCTGTTGCAAAGATGACATTTGTCCGGGTTCTTATTGGTAATTACATTGCGTCATTGGCATATTTCACAAATGGATGTTAAAAATGCCTTTTTGAATGGGGATCTTCAAGAAGAAGTCTACATGGTCCCTCCACCTGTTGTTTCACATAGTCCAAGACAGGTGTGTAGGCTTAAGAAAGCAGTATGGTCTCAAACAAGCTCCAAGAGCTTGGTTCGACAAGTTCTCCACTGCAGTATCATCTCTTGGGTTTATTTGCAGCTTTCATGATTCAGCGTTATTTGTTAAGTCATCCCCTGCAGGTTGTATTTTGCTTTTGTTGTACGTTGATGACATGATCATTACAGGTGATGATATTGATGGTATTGCAAACCTAAAATCTACTTTGTATCGACGCTTTGAGATGAAAGATTTAGGTCATCTATGTTACTTTTTAGGCATTGAGGTAGCTTATTCTGAGAAGGGATATCTTCTTTCTCAGTCTAAGTACACTGCAGATATTCTTGAGTGGGCCCGTCTCACAGATACTCGTATAGTTGACTCTCATCTTGAGGTTAATGCTCGATATACACCTACTGACGGGGATCGTCTTCCTGATACTACTTTATATCGTTCAGTTGTGGGGCGTCTGGTGTACCTCACCATTACTCGCCCTGATATTGCATATGTTGTGCACATTGTCAGTCAGTTCGTTTGCTCTCCTACATCCGCATTGAAATTGCGATTATGCGTATTCTTCGCTATCTTCGAGGAACGATTTATCAGAGTCTCTTGTTTCCATCGACCTCATCCTTGGAGCTTCGTGCATTTTCTGATGCAGATTGGGCTAGTAACCCGACTGATCAGAAATTCACTACTGGTTATTGTGTATTTTTAGGAGATTCACTCATTTCATGGAAAAGTAAGAAACAAAATATTGTTTCTCGCTCTTCAACTGAGGCAGAGTATCGTGCTATGACTTCTCCTACGTGTGAGATTGTATGGTTACGTTGGTTATTGACTGATATGGGTGTCTCTATTTTCTCACCGACACCGATGTACTGCGATAATAAGAGTTCTATTCAGATTGCACACAACACATTCTTTCATGAACGTACCAAGCATATTGAGATTGATTGTCATATTATTCGATATCATCTTCAACAAGACACTCTATCCTTGCCATTTGTCTCATCTTCGATTCAACTTGCAGATTTCTTCACAAAGGCACATACATTACAACGTCACCAGTTCTTTCTTGGCAAACTCTCGATGTTTCTCTCTACATCGCGAGCTTGAGAGGGAATGTTAACATTGTAAAGTCCCACATCGGTGGGCATAAGTTTTTGTTTTACTTTTAGACTCTATATAAAGGAATGTAGTTGCTTTTCTTTTACTTACCAATTCACTATCAATAATAGTCTTATTCTCTTTTCTTTTACTCTTGTTATTGCCTTACAATAATTCATAAATAATATGAATTCTAACAGTTATAAGCTATGTTGTTTGGATCCTTCAGAAATGCTGCCGCATTCGTGTATATCCTCCAAAATTGCATGGCTTTTGGAGCATCCAATACACTCACAGTACCTCTTCCAAGACAGGAAGAAGGTCAATCCTTGATGATCAAAGAGTTAAAACTAGCTTTCGAGTTAACCAACTATGGAGTTACTAGTAGCCAACAAGCAAGACGAGAAGACTTTTCAGGATGTGTTCAGTGGCGGAGGCAGGATTTATATTTAGGGAGTTTAAAAATATAAAGAAGTAAACACGCGAAGAAGCTAAGGGGTTCTAAATATACATAAAAAATAATTTTTACTTTGCATATACGGTGTAAATTTTCGCTGAAGGGGGTTCGGATGAACCCCTAGGCCTTTACTAGCCCCCGCCCTGGATGTGTTGATGATCCAGTTATGTTCTTATATTTCTTTACTGTTCTGTACAAAATTACTTCTGGAATTGTAAGAATAGATGTTACAAATAGTACATTCACTTCTTTTATATGTCTGCCACTTTATTTTTGTTAGTGTTTTCTCCCTCATATTACAACAGTAATTCTTAAGAGTTCGAACAATATAGGTAGGTTATAAGAGAAAAAGGGAATTGTTTTGTTTTCCATCAACTTTTTTTTCCACTAGAAGTGATCTCCTTAATCTTTTGAAATGAATTGCAGTTGATTGAGCTGGAGATAAAGT
This sequence comes from Przewalskia tangutica, assembly GCA_029844215.1. NCBI lineage: Eukaryota > Viridiplantae > Streptophyta > Magnoliopsida > Solanales > Solanaceae > Przewalskia > Przewalskia tangutica. The sequence goes on along the minus strand of CM056738.1, from coordinate 89,064,172 downwards.
TGAGAGTAGAAACCAGATCAAGAAACAAAGCTGAGAAGAAGCTCAAATATTTTATGAAGAAGCTTGAATCCATGAACATATCATATGTTTCAGATGAATCAGAGCAATCAAACTTGTTGGATAAAAGTGAAATTTCATCTGTAACATCCACAACTACTAGTATCAATACCAAAATCTCTGAAAATAAAGAACAAAATTCCCAATTTAAAGGCTCTGTGGGCAGTGAATTTCAAGATTCTATTGGGAGTACAAAATGCAGCTCTGAAAACTCAATCAACTTAGAGCAAAATGCTTTGCACATGACTATATTTAGCAAAGATTATGACAGTCATTCTGGGGGTGAAGAAAATGTTGGAAAATCAAGTGAGTTTGAATTCACAACATCAGATGCCAACAGGTATGTACTCAACATTGAAAATCTTACACTAAAAGGAATTACAAAATATATATTCAAAAAGGTTAAATTTGCCCTCTGTTATACTATCCGAACGAAAACTAACCCTCAATATTATTATTTCAAGATTCGAAAATACCCCTCCACTAACGGCTGTCCAACGTGCAAAAAATTCTGATAGTTTTATGAGAAATTTAATTATTTTAAAATATAAAAATGTGTCATTCCAATAGTAAAGGGGTAATTGCTCCAAATTGAACAGTACAAAGGTAAATTTGACCCAAATAAGAGAAAAAGATAATTGAGTTAGAGACACTTTTTCCACTGTCACGTCGCATGGCCGTTAGTGGAAAAGGTATTTTTGGACCCTTAGGTAACGTTGAGGCCTTGAGGGCTTTTTTGTTCGAATAGTATAACGTAGGGCAAATTTAACCATTTTCTCTTAGTTCTTTAATTTTGTACCATGTCATATCACAAAAATTGGTCTAACTTTCTATCTATTATTCCACTATTCTAGCTCAAAATCTCTAAGCCAAGAGGAAGGGGAAAATGGAGAAGATGAAAGGGATTTGCAAAAGGACGATGTCAATAACTCTTTGGCATTAGTTTATGTAGATTTTCCAAAGCCAGAAGAAAGGATTGATCCAATTGTTCTTGATGCTACCGTAAGAGAAGTTCTTGATGCACTGAGGCATGCTAAAGAGAAACTTCAGACTAGAATGGAGAGAGGACGTACGATTAAAGTTGGCTAAACTTTAATCTTACCACAAGGCTAATCAATATATAGAGTTAGTGAGTTCAAACCGAATGTGACCGTATATGTATATAGTTTTTAGTACCGAAAGCAATGAGTCAGCTGACCAATTGAAATGGATGTTTTTGCAGACTTCTCTTGCCCAATTCTAGGTCTTAAGCATGTATCTTAATAAAGATAATGAACCATTGTGATGGACTATATATTGAATATTTAAAGTTTTGAATTATTTTGTGCCTCTGAAACTTTGAATTTCGTGTTGAGTTATAAAACCTGATGATATTATGTTATGTTTAGGTAAACTGAGGTTTGACTGCTGCAATGTCATAATCTTTCTTGTAATAAAGGACATAATTTGGTGATCAACTTTCTAGAGAAGATTTGGCAAAAATGCCACTTTGAAATTTAAATTGACCAACATGCCACTTAATTTCATTTTGATTTATTTTTGTAGATTAGAGTTTTGAATATGTGGGTCCGGAGTTACTTTCACAATTTTTAAAAGTTTGAAGTTTTAAATATCTACATTTAAGTCTCTTTGAGTTGTATTAAAATATACGAAATCCTACTCTTTTCGGTTGTTTTCATTTTTTGAACTCTCTTCGACTTCCAGTGCACTCTTCGTCTCTCCCAAGCTCGGATACTGTCTAGGCGTCATTCCTGATTTGTTTGCTGTTTTTGATTAGTCTTAGGAACTTAGTTTATGCGAAGTAGAAGAGGAGCAGACACTCATATCCCTCTGAATTCTGAGATTGAAAGATTGTGCAGATGAGCAGAAAAGAAAGCAGTGATGATTCCTTATGATGGGAGATCAAACAACAATGAGGAATGATGAGTTCTGGCCCGATGAGACAAGTCCCGTCCTGCAGAAATGAGCTTAGGGGACTATGTGTTGCCTATTACGAAGTGCGGACTTGCATCAAAGCTTCCGGTATTGAAGCGATAATTTTGAAATCAAACCGATCTTACACGGTCGAGTTCGATCGATTTGGGGATTACCGCGGAAGATCCCCACTTGCATCTTGCAAATTTTCCGAGTTTGTGTGCAGCGTTTAAATACAATGGTGTTCTTGATGATGTCATTGGTTGAGGCTCCCATTCTCGCTCGGGGAGAGAGCAAATCTTGGTTGAATTCATTCTGGTGAACTCCATCACTACATGGCAAGACTTAGCGAAGTTCCTTGCGAGTTCTTCCTCCATCCAGCGGCAAAGCTCGGAGGAGAGCTTAATAATTACTATCAGATGGATGGAGAGTCACTCTACGATGCATGGGAGCGTTTCAAAGATCTACAGAGAAAGTGTCCTCATCATGGGATTGAGAAGTGGATGTTAGTCCACATATTCTACAATGGGATGTGTGGTGACTCGTACCATTATTGATCTTGCGGCGGGAGGAACGTTCATGAAAAAGTGTCGATGAGGCACATGATTTGCTAGAGGACATGGCGCAAACAACCGTGGGGACCAGAGAAGCGATGAATGGTAGGAAAGTAATTTGGGATTCATGAGCTAAATGCTATCAGATTGCATTGGCTAGCGGTGGCTTTGACAAAGCGGTCTGATGAGAATACCATGTCCGTCAAAGCTGTCCAGACACCTGTGAGTTGTGAAATTTGTGGGGGTCCTCATACTTTTGATAGGTGTACAGTTGTGGACCCAAATAATGTGTCTATGGAGCAGGTTCAGGCAGTGGGGAATTTTCAGAGGCCCTACAACAATGCATTCTCCAACACAATAATCCGGGGTGGAGAAATCACCCAAACTTTTCATGGAAGAATGACCAGGGGAAACAACCACAGTTTCAAGCCTCATCTTCACAGCAGTTCAGCCAACTAGCACCACAAGAGAAACTAGATAACTTGGAAGCAGCATTGTTAGCCATGGACAAAACCCATAACCAATTCATGGCAGAGACCCAATCCTCACTTTCGACCCTGACCAACTCCTAGAATCAGTTCATAATGGAAACAAGATCATCTTAAAATTTTGGAAGTTCAAATGGGACAACTGATGAACACACTGAACAAAAGAGAGCAATGTAATCTCCCCAGTAATACAGTGATGAACCCAAGAGAGCAATGTCAGGCAGTTAGCTTGAGAAGTGGGAAGAAGTTAGAGCAGATGGGATCTCAACCAGTGAGGAAGAATGAGAATGAGGTAGAGAAGACAGTTGAGGGAGAAAAGGAGGGGGTTACTGATGACCGCCCTATTTTAGAGAAGGCTCCGCCCGCAGTTATGAGGGAATACACAGACAAAATCTCTTACCCTCAAAGGCTGCAGAAGAAGTCCTTAGATAAGCAGTTTTTAAATTTTTTGAAGGTATTTAAAAAACTGCACATTAACCTTCCCTTCATTGAAGCATTGGAGCAAATGTCAGCATATGTAAAGTTTATGAAAGACGTACTGTTTAAAAAGAGAAATTTGGCAGACTATGAGACAGTGGTGCTCACTGAAGAATGCAGTGCTATTTTGCAGAAGAAGCTCCAACCAAAGTTGAGAGATCCGGGGAGTTTCACCTTACCTTCCACTATAGGAAAGGTGACATGTAAAAGGGTTTTGTGTGACTTAGGGGCTAGTATCAACTTGATGCCTCTCTCTGTGTTCAAAAAACTTGGTTTGGGAGAAGCGAAGCCAACCACAGTCAACTTGCAGTTAGCTGATCGCTCAGTCGTGCATCCCAAAGGTATAATTGAAGATGTGTTAGTGAAAGTGGGTAAATTCATCTTCCCTGTTGATTTCCTCATTCTTGATATGTGATGCGCGATTTATGCACACACTAACGCAAGTGCACGTGTCGTGACAAGTAATATAGTCTAGAAGACCGAGTTATCGTCCTCAGGGATTAATGTTCAATTCTCAAATTATATTCTATGGTATCTATTTGGTAACCGATGGTTGATGAATTGTTTATAACTATAATTATGAATGCTAACTAAACTACTTTGTTTTACTTCAGATATGGTGGAAATAGGGCTTCCAAATCTCCTCAACTATCCGTTCATCTTACTTGTTAATGCACTTAATTATGGTTCTTCTTCTATTTTGAGATAGCAGGTTAACTAAGTCGTTTTATACTCCTGTTAAGGTAATATAAACACTCAACCCCAATATAGAACTCTTCTACCTTTCGGTAATAAGATTGACTATAAAGGCGGATTAAGAGCAATAATCTATTAAACTACACAAGTATCGAGGTACTTTCGTCCACGATTTAACCTATGTTTATTCAATTATAGCATATTCACAATCTCCCCTTTCGGCTTTCGATTAGAAATCATATAAGATTATGATAATTAGTGATCAATTAATTACCAAACATTCAAGACAATTATTGAATAAATCTCAACAATGATAAGAAGAAACCAAAACATGTATTAATTCATAAGAATAAGTTTCAAGTGATTTGATATGAAAAGCCCTAGATTAAGTTAGTTTTTAGCCATAGACATGACAAGAACTAAACTAATATCCAACCTAAACTATAAAGAAATAAAACAAAGAAAAAAGAAATTACACAAAAAGTGGTCTTCAATCTTGATCTCCAAGGTTGTGTTGAATTGACAAGGGTTTGGAACCCTTAATTCTGACCTAAACTCTCTTTTTTATAGCCTCCAAATTGTCCTCCCAGTTTTCCTTCCAGGCCTTGGCCCATTCCCATTCGAATTTGACAGAAATCCCGCCTCGGCCCTGCAACTGTCGTCGCGGCGCTCTGATGCTGCTGGTTGGAGGCTGTTATACCCCGTATTTCCGGAGTATATACGTGAGGGCGTACGTATACAATTTGAGCCTTAAAGTAGGCATAGGTTCGAATTTGTGCATAGCTACCAAAAGGAGTCGTTTTTCGACGAAACGTTTCCACGACTTTGAAGGAAAATTCGGCTATGTCATTTATAATTTTTGCGGATTTTTCAGAGGCGAAACATTTTGGACCAACGGGAGGGTGACATGTGTCACCTCGCATTGGAAAGAAGGTTGGGCGACAATTGGGCTAGTCTTGCGTTTTTGTTGTGAAATTTTGGTGAGGGTTAGGTAGGATATTTTTGTGTAGATGGATAAGGTAGCGTGGCTAAATCTAGCCTACTGCACTTGCACACTTGTCTTCGTCTTGGCCATTGGTTGGCTTTCACTTGACCTATAAATACCCTCAGTTGAAGACATTCTTCATCGTCAAATTGAGCAATCTTTCTAAGTCTCAAACCCTCCCTCTCCTCTTGTGATCTCGTCCGCCACACACCCTCCCTCTTGAAGGCCCCTGGCGAAACCTACCCACTCCCCTTTGTAGAGGCTTGGTCGTGGGGTACACACCCCCCCCTAGCCTAGTTGTCTCGTATAAATACCCCTTGTTGTGGTATAGAAATACTGTCCTAGTATTGTTGTTATGTCCAAATACCTTGGCCCAAATCCCTTGTAGTATTCCCCAAGTTACACTTTTACAAGCCAGAAAATACCATTATACTTCCTCTGTCACAAAAACGAAACCCTAAGTAAATCTTCACGTAGTTGAAGTTATAAGTAGAAGTTGGTTAGAACTTCTAAGGGTTGGTTGGAGCGGGTTAGGCGCACGGAGTAGGAGCTAAACCTTGCTCAGGATCGACATATAAACTCGGATACTTTTGGGCTTATCGAGGTAAACACTCTTGACCTTCTATTGTAATTGGAAATTACATGTTGTAGGAATATATAGTTGATGTATACTATATATAGTCTGAACATTATAATTGTGCGGCAATGTCTTTTGACTTAAGCTGAATAATACTTACTGAATGTCTTGCGACTTAAGCTGAATTTTAAGAAGTGGTATTTGTAATTACATGGGGTGTATTACGGTGAGGCTTGTGTAGTATTCTTGTGAGTAGAATTATGCAGCGTCAGGTTAGGCGTGTTAACCCCACTGGTTGGCTTGGTGGCGGCCTCGATAGAGAGGATATTTCTGTTGTTGCGGGAAAATGTTGCAATTTTACGTAGAATATTCTACATTGAGATCTAAAGATATTAATAGGCGCTTTGTGGCCTCTATGGGTTGTAGTACTACGTGTGGAGTGATGCCTTGGTGAGAGTGTAGCGAGCGGTTTGAGTACTTGGGCGTTTGCTATTAGTCGATACTCGTCACGAGGTATGTGAACCTCTTCCTATCTGTTCTAGCATGATATGTGTATAACTATGTAGATGCGGTGAGCGTACGTGTGTTAAATGTATTTGATTGTCTTTAAACATAAAGTGTTATAACGGCTTTATGGGAAGTTGGTTATAACGACTCTATGTAAATGAGAAATGCTTTGTGGTTTTAAAGATAACTGATTTGACTTATAACCGACTTGTTGTAAAAGAACCTTGAAGTATTCTAAGAGATTAAGAAACCTTTTTGAAAGAAGTGTATACTTGGTTTGAAACCATAAAAGTTATACCAGCTTTATGAGAAGTTAGGTGTAACGCATTAAGAGAGATAAAAAGAATGGTTTAATGGTTTAGAAGTTAGAGACTTATTCTTAAAAGATAAGAGACTTGACTTAATATGGATGTTTGTGTGAAACCTCGTTCGTGAGTAATGAGTACTTGGTTTTGGAGGAATAATGTTTCTTGATTTGGAAATCGAATGTGTATCGACAAACCAACTGCGGCGTTAATAAAGGAAACGTATTGAATAATTAAGTATTATTAAAACCGGTAGAAACCTCCATGCATAGAAGCTAAGATGAGACAAAATGATATTACATTTCTAGATCATGGCTGCTAATAAGATTGATTATGAACAAGAATAACCTACTCGCCTAAGACATATGTTACTCAATTGTTTTAAAAGAGATTAAGACATTGAACTATGAACTTTTCAAAAAAGAGACTTGTGTATTTGAAATTAGGCAAACTGGAACTTTAGGAAAAAGAAAGGCATTGTGTTGTCTTAAAATGGTTTAAAACATAAGGTGTATAACAACTTTATGGGAAGTTGGTTATAACGACCTTATGAAAACAAAAGAAAGGTTTTATCATTGGTTTTAATGTGGTAACTTGACTTTAAAAAGGAAAGTATGGAAGTTGTTTTGGTTTACTTAAAAGATATAAGTCACTCTATTTTTATACTACGGATATCGGGTGACTTTTATAAAAGGATTAGATCCCGTTAAAAGGAATTTAACGTACGTAGTACTTTAGGGTTAAAACCCGGACTTTGGCATAAAATGAAAGTACTTTGAGTTGTGTATAACTTGCCTATGCTTGTTGTTGTGAAACTTGCCTATCTTTGTGGATGTGAAACTTGCCTATGCTTGTTGTTGTGAAACTTGCCTATGCTTGTTGTGATAGCCTTTGTTGTGCAAAGATTGTGTTTCTATACTCTGGCGTCTCTCGATGGAGGTCGGTTGACTTATTAAGAACTTACTTGGGCGTCCCGTGATGGCGGAGAAATTCCGCAGTGCGTTCGCGTTGATAGTGTTACTTTTGTTAAATCACTTTGGACATCACGACACGATCGTAGCGCGCGGGTATCTTCCACTATGATTACCGCCTTGTTGTCTTATTGATTCCGCTTTGGACATCTTGTGCGATCGTGGCGCGCAGTATCTTCCATTTGGAATCTTTGTCTTATTGTTTCCACTTTGGACCTCGACACGATCGTGGCGCTGCGGGTATCTTCCATTTGTAATCTTGTCTTATTGTTTCCGCTTTGGACCTCTCGACCGACGATCGTGGCGCGGGTATCTTCCATTTGGAATCTTTGTCTTATTGTTTCCACTTTGGACTCTCGACCGCGATCGTAGCTGCGGGTATCTTCCATTTGGAATGTTGTCTTATTTGTTCCCTTTGGACATCACCGACACGATCGTAGCGCGCGGGTATGCTCCGTTTGGATTTCTATCTTGTTGTTATCATATCATAGCTGCGGTGAGGAAGGTACTCGCGGCGGGATTGATGTTGTGGCGTGAGACCACGAATTGATATAAGCGTATGTGTGTGCGTAGTTTGGTTATCATACACGTCTCCTGCTTTTATAGACTATTATGATTTCATTTCTGATATTTCTGATTTCACATACTTAGTACTGTTATCTTGACCTCGCCCGGAAGTGCGTTAATCTGCGGTAGAATCGTCATTGTCGATCCGCGTTTAGGATCTCATTTGACGTTTTGGGAAGCTCGCGTTCCTTGGAGGCTTATCTGTTGGTATGTTACCACAGTGCAGCAGGTTCTTGTACATTCGAGGGTATGGCGGGCCTGTCGTCATAGTTGTTGTATAAACTCTTAGAAGTGCATGTATTTGTGTGGGGCGGGTTTTGTAAAAGGATTAAACTGCTCGTTTTAAAAGAGTTGTTTATATATATTTTATTGGAAGGTAATTAGTTGGGCTTGCTTCATTATCTTGTCTCATGTTCATGTTTAAGTTTTTATTTCATTGGTTTTCTCGATGTTGTATCACTAGGGTGCGGGGTAAGGCACGATCACGCCCGGATCGGTCGTGACAAAGTGGTATCGAGCGATTAGTCCTCGGAAAGTGTCTGACCGTGTCTAGTAGAGTCTTGATTATCGGTGTGTTGTGCACCACATCTATAATCGTGAGGCTATAGGACATTTAGGATTGGTTTCCATTCTTCTCATTACGAGATCGTGCCTTAGCCGTGTGTTGTAAGTTGGACCCTCCAGCGTATCTCGTTTTTACCGTTATGCCTCGCGTGAAGGCAACCGGCCCGAGGGCAAGCGCGAAGAGGAGATACGAGTAGAAGCGTGGCCTCTACAGAGACCGCGACGAGCCTCGATCCTACAGTGGCGCGAAGGACATGGGTTCTGAGAGATGGCCCGATTAATGGCGGGGTTGTGGCGACTTGAGATAGATCGACGCAGCAGCCCGATGCACCCGTAGTTCACCCCGGCGAGCGATTTTGAGATTACGGATTTTTACGGTGTAACCCGCGAGTTTTATGGGTCGAGGCACGAGATGATCCGCAGGAGTTCATCCGGCGATTCTGTGGATCGTGAGAGTGATCGAGCATCGGAGACCGAGTCGGTGGTCCTAGGTTCGCGTCGGTGCGTGATACCGCGATCGGCCGTTTTGATTCGTGAGCTGCCCGGAGAGCATGCACTTCCGGCTTTATGGGGCGAGTTCTCGAGGCCTTTCTTGCACATTTCTTGCCTCGCGGATGAGAGGGCTCGCCATGATTTTTGGTGTTGCGAGACCCGCGACGGTTCGGAGTACAATGTGGAGTTCGACTCATTGGCCAGACGTCCCGCATTAGTAGCTAGTATGGAGGATCGAGTGCACCGATATATTACGGGGCTCAATGATTACCTAGCAGAGTTGTTGGTGTAGCTCTTGGCCGCATGGACATCGCGCGCACGAGCTTATGCACTTGGAGGTGAGGCGGAGAAATCGATGGAATGACCAAAGTCGAAAAGGCGGCCGAACTGCAGGTCCTTTGGTGATTTTCGAGGCGCACCGCCTCGCAGCAGACTAGTTATGTGCCTCGCCCGCTGAGTGGTCTCACAATCTTGAGCGTCGAGTTTTGGGGAGCGGTCGAGGCTCGAGGTTGATTACCGGGAGAGCAGGGTGTTAACGGTGAAGCCACCCATACCTCGTTGTGGCATTGTGGTAGACTCGCTGGGGAATGTCGTGCTAGTCAGGAGTTTGTTTTACATGCGGCCAGCAGGCCATTTTGGGAGAAATTGTCCAGCAGGGGTGGCTGGGTAGGATAGCACGACTACGGATCGATTGCGGGTTCTTCACCTTCCATAGTCAGGCAGGATGTTCATACACCGGCGGGCCACGGTAGAGGTCGCGGTGGCAGTTCCCGATTTTAAGCGGTCTCTGAATCGCCTATTTTCGGTATATCCTTAACCTACAGAGTTTTGTATGTATTGATGATGTGATGATGTGTTTAGTGTTATGTTCGGATAGCGTTGTGCTAAAACGTGATGTAGAACCTGGTTGTGAGAAGGGTAAGCTTGAGGGTGAGAAAATGATGAACCTTAGATTCTTGTGTAGCTTAATAGGTTATTGTGAATATGCTATAGTTGAATAAACATAGGTTAAATCGTGGACGAAAGTACCCCGATACTTGTGTAGCTTAATAGGTTATTGCTCTTAATCCTCCTTTATAGTCAATCTTGTCATCGAAAGATAGAAGGGTTCTATATTGGGGTTGAGTGTTTATATTATCTTAACAGGAGTATAAAACGGCTTAGTTAACCTGCTGTCTCAAAATAGAAGAAGAATCATAATTATTTGCATTAACAAGTAAGAAGAGCGAATAGTTGAGGAGATTTGGAAGCCCTATTTCCACCATATCTGAAGTAAAATAAAGTAATTTAGTTAGCATCTATAATCATAGTTATAAACAATTCATCAAATTATCGGTTACCAAATAGATACCATAGAATAGAGGTTGATAATTGGACACTAATCCCTGAGAACGATAACTCGATCTTCTAGACTATATTACTTGTCACGACACGTGCACTTGCGTTTAGTGTGTGCATAAATCGAGCATCAATGTTGAAGAAACATTGCTACAACTACTTGATCCAGTTCATAGAGTCATTGTTTTTGTTTTTTGTTTAGTGCTTTACTCGAGGGCGAGTAAAGTGTAAGTTTGGGGTGTTTGTTGAGTGTATTTTGGTACACTCTTTTGAGTCATTTTTAGTTAGTATTTACTCTTTTCGTTTGTGTTTAGTATAGTATTAGAGTTGTTTTTCTTTATTTTGAGTCACAGCGGTTCCAAAGGAGGAAATACAAAATTGAGGATGAAATGAGCTCAATGAAGATGAAATTTGCACAAGCACAACCCAATGAATGAAGCCTAAAATGTCCCAAGAAGAATAGAAGAAATCATGTGAAATCCGGACGAAACCAGGTCAAGGGCCGCGGCGCAAGGCAAGAAAGGGTCGCGGCGCTGATGAGCCGCGCTGAAGGAATTAGGGCCGCGGCGTGAAAATTCCAGAGAGCAATAAAAACATTCACCGTGCCAAGAGCCGCGGCGCCGCAGAAGCAGAATGCTCCAGTGATTTTTGTCGATTAAAGGTCGCGGCACCTGGACGAAGGGTCGCGACTCCGACGCGTATTTTCCAGATTTACTGGGCCGAATTGGAGAGGGGTTTTATGGTCCGAAAGACAACTTTTCTCAAGTATAAAATCCCTAAACCCTGCTCATATTAGATACGTTATACCATAATCACAAAATCATACTTTGGAGAGGAGAACGGCTGCTACAAGCTACACAATTGGAGACTTTTGTTCAAGTTCTTTCTCTTTTCTTTACTTTAATTCAGTTTATGTTGGATTGTAATTTAGCTCTTAGCATGAAAATATTTAGGAGCTAATTACTTTATTAGAGTTTTCCGTCGAATCGCTTGAAACTCTTTCATATAGTTAATGCATTATTGGTGATTTCTTCTTCAGGCATATTAAGATCTATTCAATAATTGTTTTGATTGCTTGATAATTAACTGATCATTAATTGTCATCACATATATGATTTCGAATCAAAATTCTGAAAGGTGAGATTTGAATATGTTGTAGTTGAATAGACATAGGTTAAAATCGTATTTAAAGTACCGATACTTGTGTAGTGTTTAGGGTTATTGTTCTTAATCCTCCTGTGTGGTAAAATCTATCATAGAAATATAGAAGGTTTCTGCACATGATTGAACTCTGGTATGTCCTAACCGGAATATAATGACAGATTAATTAACTTGCTATCTTAATATGAAGAAGAATCATTAGCATTGCATTAACACGTGAAAGAGTGGATAGTTGAGGAGATTGGAAGCCCTATTTCCATCATAACTGTTTTAAATCCCAAAGTATTTTCAACATTAGTTTAATTTCTGCACTTTATTTTAATACGTAGTTGTAATTGTCAAACAAAATAACGTTAACCAAATAGATACCATAAAATAGATAATCGGTACTTGATAACGAATTCTCTGTGGACGATATTCGGTCTTACAGACTATATTACTTGAAGCGATACGTACACTTGTGATGCGCGTTAAGATGCACACACTTTAAACGCAAGTGCACGTTATCGTGTCAAGTAGTATAGTCTTAGATAAGACCGAATATCGTCCTCTAGGATTAGGGTTCAAGTACCAATTATCTATTTTCTAGTATCTATTTGGTGGATTAATGATTGATTGGTTGTTTATGACTAAGAATTATAAAAGTTATTTAGAGTATAAAGATTTACTTCAGGAGTGATGAGAATAGGGCTTCTATGTATCCTCACTATCCGCTTATGCTACTTACTAATGCATTACTTATGGTATTCTTCTTTTGGAGAAAGCAGGTTTACGAAATCGTTTTATACTCCCGTTAGGGTTATATAAACACTCAACCCCAGTATCGTTCCTTACCTACGTTTCGGTGATAAGGATAACTTTATAGGAGGTTTAAGAACAAAACCTAGTTGGCCGTCACGCCTGATGCGCAAAAATTAGGTTGTTAAGCCTCTCATCAACGCTTACATAAATAATTGAGGTATTTTCATCCCCAATCCAAGAATGTCTACCCAACTTACAAAGATATTCACAATCCCCTTTTAGAATCGATTAGAAATCATATAGTGATAATTAGTTGTCAATTAATTACCAAGAATTCAACTCAATTATTGGATAGATCTCACAATAAGAACAATAACCATAAGCGTGCATTAATTTATAACATAAGTTTCAAGCAATTCAACATAGAAGCCTTATAAGAGAATTAGTTCTAGTCATTGACACGACAAGAACTAATTCCATGTTCATCATACAAAATGAAATAAAGTAAAGAAAAGGAAAAGAAATTACTAAATTAATGGTATCCAATCTCCAAGCAAAGTCTTGAGTTGTGCAAAAGGGAACCTCAAAGCGCCTAGGGTTCTCCTTTTATAGCCGCAAACCGCCTCCTCTTTTTCCTTCAGCCCACCTGCAAATTGTTCAAAACCTAATTTTTCCGCGTCGGTGCAGCGCATGGGGCGCGCACAAAGTTCTGCAATCCGTCGGGTGTTTTGGCGCGCCGCTCGCTATTCGCTGCTCGAGAGCCATGGCCAGTATCTTCTGTAGTTCCTCGGATGTTTAGCGTCGCGACCTGCGTCTGGCATGCGGCGCGCGCACTGATCTTCGCCTCTTCGAATCGGCGCCGCGCCCTCGCTTTCGCAGGAGGCCGCGGCCGTGCAGATTTCGCCTGTTCGCCACTTTCTCTGCTGGCTCGCATCTCCTCTTGCCCTCTTTTTGCTCTTTTTCCGTCATTTGACCATTTTAACCACTTTGACTCAAAAAAAAGAAAAACTATCCTAATACGACACTTATATGTGCAAAACGGGACAAAAGACTAACTAAAACTGTCTCAAAAGGTGTATATAAAATACACTGATCAAATACCCCCACACTTAACCTTTGCTCGCCCTCGAGCAAAGATAGAAATAAATAAAATAAAAGACTCAAAGAAACGAAAAATAAAAGACTCACATTAATCACTTTTGCTGCATAAATGTTAACTAGAAAAACATGAAGGATAGCGGAATAATATGCAGGAACATATAGCATGAAATTTTCAGCACACTAAACACATGAAGCTAAATATTTCGCAAACTCATATTCATCATGCTTAATGGAAGTCAATATACTAAATCATGCATATAAATTCAAGAATTCCTATGGCATGCTTACTTGCTATTCTCCACTAATTCTGGATATGCATAAAAGAGATCTTCAGGACTTTAAGGGTTGTAATGTAGGCTTAGGTGGGGGTTGGTAAAGATAGGCATTTAGGCTCATTTTTCTGTACCATAAGCTCTTTGGCTTTTCAATTTTTCCCTTTTTCTTTTGATTCTTTCCTTCACTTCAATTCTATCCTTCCCCTCTTTTGTTTTGGGAGAGTGAAGTGTATTATACTAATAGGCACCCCCAAACTTAGGCTTTTGCCTCTTTCTTATTACTTTTCCATTGGGGTGCATCAAACTTGTTCACTCTTTTTGTTCCTTCTTTTTAACACAATGTACTCCACTATTTCATATTTTCACTTATGACACAATTTGTGGGAATATAGGGTGTCAAAGAAGAAGTTTCAAATTTAGGCTCAATGGGGCTGACTATGGATATTTTTTTTTTAAAGTACAGGATAGAAAAGAATGGTACGAATTGGCTATCAAAGAAATGCATGAGTCATGTCCCTAACATGCATATCCTAACTATTTCGCCTCAAATAGCAAGCAATCATAACACATAAGCATTTATCATTTAGCATGCATAACTCAAGCAAGAAACTCCAAATGGCAGATTACGTGAGTTTTTGGCATATCTAACCTAAGTGTTTAGATAGTTGCTTCAATTCCTTTACATTATTTCACCTTACTTCACTAGGTGTTTCTAGCAACTACAGCATACATGATCTTTGACAGACAATTATGACTCAAAAAGGAAAAAAATTTGGTGACTCAAAATAAACATAAAACTAAATAAAAAGACTTAAATAAAACATAACATGACACACAAATAAAACACCCCCAAACTTAAATCACACATTGTCCCCAATGTGTGCAAGACTCAAAGAAAATAAAAGAAAAAGACACTTACAGACTTTGGCTAGAATGGTGGTGGTGGTGGCGGTGGATAATGCATCGACCATTGGTTGAACAAGGTAGTCAGCTCGTCGATTTGTTGCCTTGTTTCTGCGTCCTTGGACTCTTGTTTGCAAGGTCTGCATCATCTCCTCTCGATGTTGGTACAATTGCCCGTTGTGGGCTCTGAAGGTTCTGCTCCCGTGGTTGGCGGTGGTGGGTCTGCCTCATAGTGAGCCTCTGTTTCAGGCTCATCTTCATCCGTGGCAGCCTCTGCTGCTGCTGCTGGTGGTGGTTGTACTCTCGTCACGGGGCTAAGTGCGGAAAGGAGTGCACTATCCCAGGACACGGCGGTTGGTTTCTTTCATGAGTATCGGTGGGTAGTTGTGGGACCGCTCGTGTGACATAGCTTGGTGATAATCGAGCCATGTCCCAATCACTGTCGTCGCCAACTGCTGATTTCTTCAATGCTCGCACTATTTCTTTCCCACATCAATTGTCGGCCCTTCATAATTCCATAAATCAACTTAATCCTATCTTACGGCACTCTGGTGAAGTGCGTGGATGGAATCATGCGCATCGACAAAATACACCAAGCCTTGGCTACCTTGTTGAATTGCTTTCGATGCTCTCGATCCATTTCTTCCAATCTCAGCGGCTCGCGGTAGCTCGCGGTGTCTGCAACGGCATTCCATCGATGTGGTCAATGCTTCTAGACCGTGTTCTAAAGTGATTCCAATCACTTCTTTCTTCAACATCAATCGCTTTCAATTGTATATTAATATTTTCTCGCCACACGTACATAGCTTCCCTTACAAAGCATCCGCTTTCCACCTTCTGGAAAGTTGGCATAAAATTCTCGCACCGTTGTTGTGTTTCTTTGGTGTTATCTTCTCCGGGTTCACAAATTTTCTCCACTCCTTAACTCAATCATCGCCGAATGAGCTCATAAACATCTCCTTCTCCAAATGACGCCTGCGGTAGTCCATTCCCCTTTACGGTATTAAAGTGCAGTATCGAGCTTTTGTATCTTTGAGAGGCTTCGTAGCTTACAAACCTACTTCGTCATATTGTGGGGTTGGGGTGGATGTGGAGACTCTTCTTTTCTGGTGGCCATGGTTAAAGCAGGTTTGGAGCTTTTAGTTTAGTGGCACAGTTGTCTCCTACACACTCAACACTAGCGAATACCACCCCAAACTTCAACCTTTACTCAATACCCACAACGCCCAATCACTTTTCGCACTCAAACTACTCAACTATAATACTCATCCAAACGACTACTTTCTATGACTTGATGGTAGGATTCAAGAACAAGAAAGGGATTACCTTTTATGAGAGCTTAGCATTCTTGTTTCATTCGTTGGCTTGAGGGTATGGAATGGAGCTTCGTTGTTTGAGATAGTTGGGGATTTTAGGAATTTAAGAGTTTAAGTTGTGGTTGGGTTGGGTTTGTGGAGGATTTGTGGGAAAATTCTGGAATTTCGTGGGTTTGGAGAGGAAAAGTTAGATTTTGATATTGGAATTGGGAAAATCGATTTTTGGCGTTTTTAAGTTTCGAATTCGCTTTGGCGCGCCTGCTTTTGGCGCGGCTGATCCTGCGCTCGCCGAGACTTTTAGCGCCGCGACCATGGCTCTTGGCAAACTTTGACTCTTTTGGCGCGCCCTGCTCTCCAGGCGCCAGCGCTTAAACTGCGCTGTTGATTCTTTTAGTGCGCCAGCTGCGTTTTAGGAATTCTTACTTTTCTTTAGTTTATTTCCCTGTACCTATCAATCACAACACAAACACAAAACCCCAAGACCGTGAGACTGTTCTTAGACAAAATAAAATTAACTAAAGACCGAAATTAAAATAACAAAATTGAAAGCGTTGGGTTGCCCACGTAGCATTTGTCTTTAACGTCTTTTAGCGGACGCAAAGTTCCTTAGCCTTAATAACCCTTGGGTGGATTAAGCCCCCAACCTATCCATTTCCTCCACATTTGGCGTTTTCTTTTTCTTTTTTTCTTTTTGGCATTATCAGTAATAGGGAGTTCAGGAACACTTACCTCCTTTAGTGGCATTTCGGCAAACCATGCCTGCTTTCTTGGGCTCATCGCTCTTTGGTTGACTTGTAATGGCTGGCATGGGGGTTTGATGGTGCTGATTGCAAAGCACCCACTTATTGTTGGTGGCTCAATGATGTGTTTAAAAACTTTAAACACCATTTCTTCATTCTCCACCCTTAGTGTTAGTTCCCCTCTTTCAACATCAATCAAAGCTCTCCCCGTTGCTAGGAATGGCCTCCCCAATATGATCGGGATTTCCGCGTCTTCTTCCATATCGAGGATGAGGAAATCTGCAGGAAAGAAGAATTTCCCTACTTTCACAATTACGTCCTCGATCTTGCCTCTTGGATGAACCATCGTCACCAGGCTAGCCGCAGCTTTCGTGGTTGGTTTGGCCTCACCCAACTCCAATTCTTGAATACTGATAGGGGCATTAGATTTATACTTGCCCCTAAATCACATAGCGCTCTGTTTCAAGTTACCCTGCCCACTGTGCAAGGTAGTGTGAAGCTCCCTGGATCTTTTAGCTTAGGTGGCAACTTCTTCTGCAAGATAGCATTACACTCTTCTGTTAGTGCTACTATTTTGTACTCTGCCAGCTTTTTCTTCTTCCCCAAAATCTCCTTCATAAACTTGAAATAGGAGGGCATCTGCTCTAATGCTTCTATGAAAGGTATGTTGATATGCACTTTTTCAATGTCTCCAAAAATTTGGAGAATTGTTTATCAACCGCCTTTCGCTGTAGTCTCTGGGGGAAAGGGATCTTCTCTGTATACTCCTTCTCTGGAGTTTTCTCTACTGTTGGGCTAGGCTCAATCACCTTCTCTTTTTTAACTCTGCTTGCTTCTCAACTACTGGTTGAGGTGACTGCTGCTCCAACTGCCTTCCACTTCTCAACTG
Source organism: Przewalskia tangutica (assembly GCA_029844215.1). NCBI lineage: Eukaryota > Viridiplantae > Streptophyta > Magnoliopsida > Solanales > Solanaceae > Przewalskia > Przewalskia tangutica. The sequence continues at coordinate 89,046,554 of CM056738.1, read as the reverse complement.
CACCGCTCGACATCGCTTCTGATTTACCTCTGTATTGCTTGGCAATGCCGGTGGCTTTGATGTTTGCTTGCTTTGCGGTGACCACTTCGAGTTTCGTGTTCTGAATGAGGATCTAGCTTCGCATGAACTGGTGCAGGCATTGCAAGTCTTGCCGCCACTGCCACTCGTCGCTTTTCTTTCAATCGGTGCATTGAACTGATGATGTGGGGCTTGAGTGAAGGGCTGTTGATTCCGCATGCTGGTTACGATATCGCCCCTATACCGATTCTGCCGCTCGATATTGGTTACGCTGCTCGGATTCTGCGCCCACGATATTGATTCTGCTGCCCCTGATCTCCTTTCCATGAGAAATTTGGGTGATTCCTCCACCCTGGATTATAAGTGTTTGAGTAGGGTTTGTTCTGTTGCCTCTGGTAATTACCTACTGCTTGACACTCTGCCTGTTCCACTGGTATATTGTTAGGATCCGCTGAAGGACACCTATCAAATGTATGTGGGCGCTACATATCTCACGCCTTTTAGGCATGCATGCGGCATTCTCGACACTGTATGTTGTTGCAACTGTTTCGCTAGAAGAGCCACTTGGGCATTCAAGGCAGCAATAGCATCTATCTCGTGGACTCCCGGTTCTTCTCCCACTAGTCGCCCTCTCTTCAGTGACATGGTTGTTAGTGGTCATATCTTCTAATAACTCATGGCGTCGTCGCTTTCCTCACGAATGCTCCACTTTCTGCTGCATCTATGATGGTTACGGTTTGTCTTGCTCGACTGTTGTAGAAGATGTGGACCAAGTTCCACAACTCAATGCGATGGTGTGGACACTTCCTGTAGATCCTTGAACCTTTCCCAAGCTTCATATAAGGACTCTCCATCAGCTTGGTAAAAGTTGTTCAACTCCCCTCTCAGTTTTGCTGCTTTACATGGGGGAAAGAACTTGGCTAGGAATTTGTGCTTGCCCGTGCCATGTGAATATCGAATCGGTGTGAATTCAACCATACTTTTGCTCTATCCTCGAGTGAGAAGGGAAAGAGCCTCAATCTGACGCATCATCGATGAACGTTATATATGAAAGTGGCACATAGCTCCAAGAAATTAGCTATGTGCATATGTGGATCCTCCGATGGCCGTCCTCCGAATTGCACTGTGTGTTGTACCATGCTTAGAATCGCGGTTTATTTGAAATTGTTGGCTCTGTGTAGGGAGCCTAATGCAATCGTGCTCCATTCACTCTTGGCAGCACATAATCTCCCAAACTTCTTTCTGGCTGGATTTGGACTCTCTCTTCCACGTCTATTGGCTCTTGCCTAGGTATTCCTAGATGGGGTTGATTCTCACCTAACCCTTCTCCCATCCCGTTGTTGTTTTGAACGTCGTTCATCTCTAACAAAGTTGCAATCCGCTGATTCTTTCTGTTCTGTTTGCAGGTTTTCTCAATTTCTGGATTGAAGGGAACGAGAATGTCTGCTCCTCTTCTCCTTCGCATAAACTGACTTCCTGAAATAGATCAAAAACAGACAACAAATCACGTCACCTCGAATTTTCAAAAGAAAAACGTGAAAATTAAAAATTAAAAGAAAAGTTAAAAACCAAATTAGAAATTAAAAATAGACAACTTTGATATTGAACTATGCCTAATCCCCGGCAACGGCGCCAAAAACTTGATGCGCGTTAAGATGCACACACTTTAAACGCAAGTGCACGTTATCGTGTCAAGTAGTATAGTCTTAGATAAGACCGAATATCGTCCTCTAGGATTAGGGTTCAAGTACCAATTATCTATTTTCTAGTATCTATTTGGTGGATTAATGATTGATTGGTTGTTTATGACTAAGAATTATAAAAGCTATTTAGAGTATAAAGATTTACTTCAGGAGTGATGAGAATAGGGCTTCTATGTATCCTCATTATCCGCTTATGCTACTTACTAATGCATTACTTATGGTATTCTTCTTTTGGAGAAAGCAGGTTTACGAAATCGTTTTATACTCCGTTAGGTTATATAAACACTCAACCCAGAGATCGTTCCTACCTACCTTTCGGTGATAAGGGTAACTTTATAGGAGGATTAAGAACAAAAACCTAGTTGGCCACGCACAATGCGCAAAATTAGGGTTGTTAAGCCTCTCATCAACGCTTACATAAATAATTGAGGTATTTTCATCCCCAATCCAAGAATGTCTACCCAACTTACAAGATATTCACAATCCCCTTTCGAATCGATTAGAAATCATATAGTGATAATTAGTTGTCAATTAATTACCAAGAATTCAACTCAATTATTGGATAGATCTCACAATAAGAACAATAACCATAAGCATGCATTAATTTATAACATAAGTTTCAAGCAATTCAACATAGAAAGCCTATAGAGAATTAGTTCCTAGCCATTGATTGACAAGAACTAATTCCATGCTCATCATACAAAATCGAAATAAAGTAAAGAAAGGGAAAAGAAATTACTAAATTAATGGTATCCAATCTCCAAGCAAAAGTCTTGAGTTGTGCGAAGGGAACCTCAAACCGCCTAGGGTTCTCCTTTTATAGCCGCAAACCGCCTCCTCTTTTCCTTCGTGCCCGCCCAAATTCGGCCCAAAACCTAATTTTTCAGCGGCGCTGCCTCGCAGACAGCGCCGCGAGCGGAAGTTCTGCAATCCGGGTGTTTTGGCGCCGCGCCATGCTATTCGGCTGTTCGAGGTAGCCGCGGCCAGATCTTCTGTAGTTCCTCGGATGTTTAGGCGCCGCGCCGCTATTCGCTGCTCGGTGGCGCCGCGCGCCAGATCTTCTGTAGTTCTCGGATGTTTAGCGCCGCGCCCAGATTGCTGCTCGGTAGCGCGCCCAGTCTTCGCTCTCGAATCGGCGCCGCGCCCCGCTGTCGCAGGAGGCGCGCTACTGGTCCGATTTCGCCTCGCTCGCCACTTTCTCTGCTGGCTCGCATCTCCTCTTTGCCTCTTTTTGCTCCTTTTCCGCCATTTGACCATTTTAACCACTTTGACTCAAAAGAAAGAAAAATTATCCTAATACGACACTTATATGTGCAAAACGGGACAAAAGACTAACTAAAACTGACTCAAAAAGTATATATAAAATACACTGATCAACTTGCGTAAGCACTTGAAAATATTCTAACAAGTTTTACAGCACTAAAACAAAATAAAAAATAAAATAAACTGAAAATAAAAACCAAATTAGAAATAAGAACAGATAAATCGATATTGAAAGTACGTCAGTCCCCGACAACGGCGCCAAAAACTTGTTAGGATATTTCCAAGTGTTACGCAAGTGTATGTATCGCTTCAAGTAATATAGTCTGTAAGACCGAATATCGTCCACAGAGAATTCGTTATCAAGTACCGATTATCTATTTTATGGTATCTATTTGGTTAACGTTATTTTGTTTGACAATTACAACTACGAATTAAAATAAAGTGCAGAAATTAAACTAATGTTGAAAATACTTTGGGATTTAAAACAGTTATGATGGAAATAGGGCTTCCAATCTCCTCAACTATCCACTCTTTCACGTGTTAATGCAATGCTAATGATTCTTCTTCATATTAAGATAGCAGGTTAATTAATCTGTCATTATATTCCGGTTAGGACATACCAGAGCTCAATCATGTGCAGAAACCTTCTATATTTCTATGATAGATTTTACCACACAGGAAGATTAAGAACAATAACCCTAAACACTACACAAGTATCGGGGTACTTTCGTCTACGATTTTAACCTATGTCTATTCAACTACAACATATTCAAATCTCACCTTTCAGAATTTTGATTCGAAATCATATATGTGATGACAATTAGTGATCAGTTAATTATCAAGCAATCAAAACAATTATTGAATAGATCTTAATATGCCTGAAGAAGAAATCACCAATAATGCATTAACTATATGAAAGAGTTTCAAGCGATTCGACGGAAAACCCTAATAAAGTAATTAGCTCCTAAATATTGTCATGCTAAGAACTAAATTACAATCCAACATAAACTGAATTAAAGTAAAGAAAAGAAAAAGAACTTGAACAAAAGTCTCCAATTGTGTAGCTTGTAGCAGCCGTTCTCCTCTCCAAAGTATGATTTTGTGATTATGGTATAACGTATCTAATATGAGCAGGGTTTAGGGATTTTATACTTGAGAAAAGTTATCTTTCGGACCATAAAAACCCTCTTCAATTCGGCTCAGGAAATCTGGAAAATACGCGTCGGAGCCGCGGCCCTTCGTCCAGTCGCCGCAACCCTTAATCGGCAAAAATCACTGGGGCATTCTACTTCTGCGGCGCCGCGACTCTTGGCACGGTGAATGTTTTTCTTGCTCTCTGGAATTTTCATGTCGCGACCCTAATTCCTTCAGCCGCGGCTCATCAGCCATCGCGACCTTTCCTTGCGCGCGACTTTGACTGTCGTCCGGATTTCACCTGATTTCTTCTATTCTTCTTGGAACATTTTAGGCTTCATTCCTTGGGTTGTGCTTGTGCAAATTTCATCTTCATTGAGCTCATTTCATCCTCAATTTTGTATTTCCTCCTTTGGAACCGCTGTGACTCAAAAGAAAGAAAAACAACTCTAATACTATACTAAACACAAACGAAAAGAGTAAAATACTAACTAAAAATGACTCAAAAGAGTGTACCAAAATACACTCAACAATTTCCATGTAAGTTTTTTTTTGCAACTCCGCCGAACACTTAAGTCCCTTTGAATTGTATTAAAATATACAAAAGACCATTCTCTCTCTTCAGTTGCTTTCACTTTCCCAATCTTAACTCTCTCTTCGACTTTCAGTGCACTCTCCGTCTCTCCCAAACTCGGATATTGTCAAGTCGTCATTCCCGGATACGTAAAGATGGGTCTTTACGTATGTACATTGATTAACATCAACTGAAGAAGGCTCTTCCCATAACCGACGACTTATTCAATCAACTTCAGGGTGCCCAATGATTGACATCAGATCAAGGTACCATCAGTTAAATGTTAAGGAAATTGATATTCCTAAAACAGCTTTCAGGACTTGCTATGGGCATTTCAAATTTTTGGTGATGTCGTTTGGGTTGATGAATGCACCAGCAACTTTCATGGATCTTATAAACATGGTTTCAAGCCTTACCCCTACTTATTTGTCATCGTGTTTATTGATGATATCATGATATATTTCTGTAGTGAGGCGGATCATGCAGAACATCTCAGGATTATGTTGAATACACATTAGGACCGCAAGCTTTATGCAAAAAAATTAAAGTGTGAATTTTGGCTAAAATCGATAGCATTTCTAGGTCATGTCATTTCAGGCGAGGGTGTGAAGGTGGATTTCCATAAGATAGAAGCAAAAAAGAATTGGCCCAGACCCACTTCCATTCGACATAAGAAGTTTATTGGGCCTAGCAGGCTATTACAGGCATTTTGTGGAAGGTATTTCCTCCATCTCAGCTCTATTAACTAGACTGGCTCAGAATTACAGGCAAACTGAATTATTTCTGCTCCTACTGACAACCCAATGGCCAAGAAGTCACAGTTCGAACTGCCGTTACACGAGTTTGAATCTCAATAGTCTCATGGTCACTTCTCCCTAGCGAGCCTTCCTATTCTCTTAAACTCCAATAATAATGATAATCATGATAACGATGAGCATGCACTCAAGGGTAGGGCTGCACAAAAGTCGGTCCGGTCTTCGGTCCTAGTGATTTGAGATTTTGGTTTTCGGTCCGGTCCGGACCGATTTTTTATTTTTTTTTATAATATATATAATTTATAATATATATTGAATTATATAATTTCTAATATATATAATTTCGGGTCGGGTTTCGGTGTCCGTTTTTTTAAAAAAATTTAATTTTCAATACTGAAACTGACATTCTCGGACGCGGTGCCACGAAATTTTTACGTTGAAATCTATTGCACATCGCGAGATATTTAGATTTGAAAAGGGGGAAAACGTAACGATTTGGGGAAAAAGTGAAATTGAGGGGCAAGACGGACGTTTTTTGAGAAATCAGCCGAATCAAACTGCTTTTGCAGTTTGGCCACCCCCGTATCGAAAAAATACGCGAAATCAAAAAAAAAAAAGGTAAAACGGACGTCCGAGCGCAAAGTTATGACCATATAAAGTATGATCAATTTACAACCTATATTTGATATGTCAATACGTCCGGGCTGGCGGGGGGGGGTCTGGGGAGCAAATGCATTCGGTCCGAAAAATCGGACCGGATCGAAAATGACCTGGATCGGACCGCACCGGACCGAGAAATTCGGTCCGGTCTTCGGTCCTAGTAATCTGGATTTTCGGTCTTCGGTCCGGTCCGATCCGGTCCGGTCCGGTTTTAACCTTTTGTGCACCCCTACTCAAGGGTATGGCCTAGTGGACAATGAAAAGAAAAAAGCTCAAATATAACTATCGAAAATGGCTCATTTATGCCACTTGTAAATAGTTTAGCTCTTTATGTCATTTCCGTTACCAAATATCTCATTTATGGCATTGTCGTTACCAAATGACTCGTTATTTTTTATTAACGCCGACGTTAATGAAAAATTGTATGTAAAATGACATGGATGAGCCATTTTGATAACGGCGATGACATAAATGAGCCAAACTAGTGGTATAAATGAATCATGATAGTTCGATAGCATATTTGAGTTTTCCCCCATAAAATAATAGGATATCAGAGTTCAAATTTTAATAAAGACAAAATACGTCAGGTGATTTGTTCATGTCTGCCTAAACATCGAACACACTCAAAGGACTGGGAATTTCAATGTTCGAAGTTCGAACTAATAAAAGTTTTCAACAACCTACTTTCTTTAAGATGGAGTATTACGTTGTTTGAACATAAGTACTTTACGTTATCCACTTTCCTATCTTTGTTCTCTATTTTGCATTATCCGCCATTTCGATATTGTTCACCTTTACATTCTCTGCATCGCTATAGGTCTCGTTCCTTAACCAACTGTACCAGATTTTTGCCTCTGCAGATTGAAAGGAAAAAAAATACTTCTTGCTCAGCCTTTAGAACGGCTTTTACATCTAGGATCATCACTGAATGCACAGCTTTTTGAATCAGATTGCTTAACTAAGAACATCATACTCATCTTTACTCTTTAGCAGGGAATTGCTAGAAAACTTATCAAAGCTGCTCTACATGTAGCAGCCAAGAAAAGAGAAATGCGATATTCGGACCTAAAAAGATCGATCGAAGGCATTTCCATGATGATATCACAGTTGTAGTTGTGTTTATTGATCCACATTCCATGAATAGAAGTTCTTCTCGCAGTTCGATTCTCTCCATTAGAGGAGGCACTCCCTCTCCTCCAAAATTATAGTTCCATCATTTTCCAGTTGAATATGTCGTCCGCCTGGTGTCCACTTAGAATCGGAGCCAGAATTTGAAGTTGTGGGTTCTTAAAGCAAATATTACTGAATTCGAACCAGCAGCAATTGAAGATGTAAGAGCTTCTCTTTACCTCAATGTATTATTGTCCTTTCATTTCTACTAATTAAGGTACAAGATTAATATATAAAACTACCATAAATGAATATACATTCTGGAATCTAGACTACTGAACGCCTAAGTTGGGAAGCTCTGACATCTTCAATTGCTGGCCACGCCCTGGCACCGCGGTCCTCAGTAAGAAGCACCGCGCTGCTGGCACGTGTTCCTGGCATCGCGGTCCTGAATCAAGGCACCGCGGTCTCGTCCTATTTTCTGCCAATTTTTCCATTTTAATGTCCGGTCATCAACCGAACATTTAGGTATAATCTCCTTCTAATTACATCCTTCAATCGACGGAACATTTGACTTAGTGTTACCCTTCAGGCCTTTACATATCGTCACTAATAACATTAAGATCTTCACGGAACTCCTAGACTGCACCGGAAGACGAACCCAAATATGTAAAGTTTAGCTACACAAAATATGTGAACTGAACCTATAGTTGAGAAGATTAAATTCATTCATTAATGACACACTCAATCAAGCTTAGGATCTGTCAAGTGTCTATCTAAATGACTTGATTATTATAACTCATCTATATTAGTTGACAACAGGACCATGTCACGTATACGCCCAATGACGCCAATGACTTAGTCAACCTAATACCATATGAGTACATGAGTGTTCACTCAAATATAAATTCAAGGAATGAATCCTTTTTTGGCTCACATACCACCTTTAATCTACTTCGTAATGCATCCAAAATAAGTCGCGTCTCAACCTATAAGGCATCTGAGCTTCGGACAGGATCAAAGTACATTACTCCGTAAACAAGATGATATTGACCTCAAGTCTAATGACTTTTATCTTCCACATGCCGATGACATTATAGACATATAACAAATAATGCATCAGCAGGGTGTACCAATACTTCAACAAGTATCCATGTATCCATCATGAGTTGTCATAACTCGTAGCAAGTGAGACATACTACATCCACTAAGGATATGATGCAAACCACATGTCGACGTATCGCATAATCATCGATATCCCAATTTTGATGATCATTAGTCGAGGTAATTTAAGAGTTACGTTATAACATTAATTCTCACATCATTAATAAACATGTAACCTCTAGGGATGCATTTATAGAATTTTATAAACAATCAACTAATAATTCAACAAATGCAAATTACCATAATATTAATCATCATTAATATAAATATGAATGTGTATAAAATACATTGTGTCATAATATAAATTGTTTCTAGGACATTAATATACTTTAAACCATATTGTTATCCAACTTAAGAGTCTCCAACTTGGTCATGTTCTGTATTGAACTTGGAATAACACCAGTCAGCTTGTTCTTGCTTAAGGCCAAAGTAGACAGATTTGACAATCGGCCAATCATTGTCGGAATATGCTGTGAAAAAAGATTTTCCCTTAAATACAACACTTGCAATCCCTTCAAGATCAATACCGAAAGTGGGATTCCACTAGAAAAATGATTGTTTTTGAGGGACAATTCTTGAATCTTGGTGAGGTTCCCAATCTCCATAGGAATGTTCCCACCAATAAAGTTGTCATCCATCTTCAATATCCTCAACTTTTGAAGATATCCCACTTCAGGTTTCAAAACACCAGTGAGCAAATACCCTGCTTGCAATAACCATCTATCACGACACCGTAAGTAATTGTGTCACGCTTAAATACCTTAGTTTCCACCTCACTAAATATCGATTTTGCTTCAACAAAATTACACAGCTTACAATAATCATCTATTAGGGTATTGTAAGTGATTGTGTTAGGCTTAAGTCCCTTTGGTTTCATCTTACTAAACGCCGATTTTACTTCAACAAAATTACCCAGCTTGTAATAACTGTCTATTAGGACACCGTAAGTAATTGTGTCAGGCTTAACTCCCCTTGTTTTCATCTCACTAAATATCGATTTTGCTTCAACAAAATTTTTCTGCTTGCAATAACCATCTATCAGGTATTGTAAGTGACTGTGTTAGGCTTAAGTCTCTTAGCTTCCATCTTACTAAACGTCAATTTTACTTTAATAAAATTACCATGTTTGCAATAACCATCTATCAGGTGTGTCAGGATTAACTCCCTTAGTTTTCATCTCACTAAATATCAATTTTACTTCAACAAAATTACCCTGCTTGTAGTAACCATCTATCAGGGTATTGTAAGTGACTGTTTTAGGCTTCAGTCCCTTAGATTCCATCCCACTGAACAACGATTTTGCTTCAACAAAATTACCTTTCTTCCAGTAACCATTTATCAGGGTATTGTAAGTAATTGTGTTAGGCTTAAATTCCTTAGCTTCCATCTCACTGTGTACCGATTTTGCTTCAACAAAATTATCCTGCTTGAAGTAACCATCTATCAGGTATTGTAGGTCCATCTCAAGACTAAGCATATCAGCCTTAAAGATTGGGTTTTTAAGGACAATGTAGAAGACTAAGCATCTATCAGGCGTGTCAAGTCAAAATGTGACAAGTAAGAATGAACGGAGGGAGTATGTTTTACGTTTAACGAGATAATCTATAATTATAAAAATATTTTTACTTATTTTAGACCACAATATCCACATTATTCAAAAGTCTTCCCCTATTTCTTAAATTTTGTGCCCAGTCAAATTACGTCATATAAATTGGAGCGGATAAAGTAGATGTTTTTTTAGAATTGAATAATATTAAAGAGGACTACTTCTTTAATGTTAAGGACATTATTGGAAATATTTGTCAATTTTTGTCTTGAATTCATAAGATGACACTTATTTTGGGATAATTTTTTTTTTTGCTAAGATGATACTTATTTTGGGACGGAGGAAGTATTTAGTAAGTATTTGGGGACAGAGAGACGAAGTGAGTGAATTTTTTATTTTTATCCCTCCTATGGTTTTGAAGGAGTGGAATTTGGCCCCGTGTACTTTCGAATGTTTCCATTAATTCGCTTTATTGGCTTTAGATGATGTATTTGGAAAGAACATAATTCAGTCATTGTGTTCGTCTTTCTTTTATTCCAGCAATTCTTCTTTTAGCATTCTTGTTTGCGTCATTGTTTTACTTCCACGTTGGAGATCAAAACGCATTACTTACTGCATTATATTCAACATTCTGCAGTGCTATCAGAGCAGAAAAGTATAAAAAATCTAAACTTTTATTGGGACTTTAAGCACATAACACAATAACGTGTACTTTAGTGGAAAAGCACAAATGAATGATAAAGTAAAATAAGATAAATACAACAACAACATACCCAGTAAAATTTCACCTCGTGGGGTCTGGGGTAAGATAAAATAAGATAAACGTAGTTTAGAATAATAAATATAAGTACAAATTAATAGGGGTGAGCGGGTTCGGATACCCTAACTTTTTTAAACTATCCGGACCCTACCCATCGGTTCCTAAATTTACTATCCGGAACATACCCGTAGCAATCATTACCCGAAACCTACCCGTTAGTGTCGGTTTCTGTCGGGTATCTGAGTACCCTATACCCGTGCTCACGTGGATGCTAAATGTATTCATTTTATTTCATTATTTCAAATACAGAATTTCCATTATATGCAAATATTAATGGTCAAATTAATCGGATGTACTGACTTGAAAGTATTGCAAGTAAAATTAATTTAACTATTTTATTTATAAATCTAACGTACACAATTTTCCAATTTGATTTTCTTTTTCTTTGTTACTCCATTTGATAATGAAAATCAAAATGGTACAAAATGTATGTACCAATAGAAGGAAAATTGAAAGTATTTATGTACCAAACAGACAATGATGGTGAAAAAGATTTGAGAGATTTAATTTACCATTATAGTCCTTTTATGAGGGTCAAAATTTAAATGAACCTCAATTATAGTCGTTTTATTATGAAAGAGAGGAAGGGAGACAAGTTCCCACAGATCTTTTTCTTATGAAATTGGTTGTCAACTTGTCATAACTTGTAAAACCTAGAGATTTAAGGTATATTCATGTCCATATATAATTGTTTTTGGCGTGATTTCAATAACAAAGGGCCTTATGTTATGTGCAATGGTGTCAATCCCCCATGTATTTGAGCCATAAGATGAACTGGGCCATTAAATTTTGGCTTGGTAGGTTTCAGTCTTTCTGAGTTAGATGTATATGGGCTTGTGTCTCTCTAATAATGAAATTTAAAAAGTAAAAATATTTAATATTTCATAAGTCCGGATATCAGTTCCGGATCCTATCTCTATTTGTTGGAATCGGACCCGACATTGGTCGGTTCGTAATTTTACTATCCGGACCCTACCCGTTATTATAATATATCTATCTGAAACATACCCGTAAGTGTTTGTTCCGATCGTGTATCTGGGTACCCTTCCTGTACCCGTGCTCACCCTACAAATTAATGACAAAGGACAAAAAGTAAAATAAGAGGAATAATTGGCACCCATCATTGGCCCAGGACTAAGCGTCAAATATGAGAACTTAATTGAAACTTCTCAAGAATATAGAGGACCTAATTGTATTCCTTCCAAACTCTAGGGCTCAATTGTACTTTAACCAAAATTCTTCTCCTCGTCTTCTCAAAGCCCTAAAATGCTACACTTGCCGTCTTTGCTCCTCTTACACAGCATCTCCACTCCCTGTTAATAAAGATTACACCTTTACTATTGAGTTGTGCTTAAAACCAATATAGAAATTCCCAAATTAATTTCCCTTGCTCAAGTTCTTCAAATTCAAGAAAAAAACCAGTCTTTAATAACTCACCAAAGTCCCATTCTTGAAAACCATATAGCCTTAGTTTTATACTTTTTAAAAGCTAGAGATTTTAGTGAAGCTGAGAATATATTGCATGTTGTTGCTGCTAATGATATTATGAGGAAACCCTTTTCAGAAATAGCTTCTTTGAATGATGGTTTTGATCTCAATGTGATGAGTTATACACTTTTGATTTAAAGATCACCAAAAGTTGAATATCCTTTAATCAAAAGTGTATAACTCGTCACATTGAGATCGAAACCATCCTTCTCCATCGTCCTCAAAATCTCCTTTACAGCCACAGAATCTGGTTTCTGTACATATGTTTGTAACAATACGTTATAAGTATAATCATTTGGTTTCACCCCTTTACTAATTTCATCCAATGAGCTTTCTTGCCCTTATAAACCTCCCCCATTTTACACAATCCATCACTACAACAGTCATCGAATAAACTGTAATCCTCACATCACATTCAGCCATCATCTCGAAAAACTCGATCATCCAGTCGTATGGCTTTCGCCTTCTCATAGAAAGCAAGTAAACCATACAAGCTCTATCATCCATCTCAAACCTCACACTCATATACTCAAAAACCTCTAAACCTTCCTTAAACATCACATTATCAACATAAACACTGTAACAACATACCCATTAAAATCCCACAACGTGGGGTTTGAGAGGGTAGATTGTACACCTTACCTTTAAATACAATGTTTGTATTGATTGTTACTTATATTTTTATTGTGTTGTTAAATCCATGATGGCAAAAAGTGCAATCTAATGCAACATTGATTTGGTGTGATTTTTCTCATTTTGTCTTTGTTTATTATTTAATGATCCTATTTTATCCTTTACCCTACCTTTAACTCTACCATGTGCCCTACTTTTCTTTATAATATTGTATGTTTACTCCTTAAATTGTTGATGTGTGACATTATGTAACGGGAAATTACAATATATTCAAAAGTTGTATTCATCTATCAATACAATTCAATATAATATGATACATTATGAAACGATTCGTAACAACTATCCAAACAGGCTACTAGTGTCAATCTCTCTTCATTTTATTATTTTTTATTTTCCTTTTGGGTTGGGTTGGAGGATGCCGAAGCAAAGTGTGATACATTTATGGTACAAGGATACTTCATGGGTATAGTTTTTCTCTGATATGCTCAAAATTAGTCTAGTTTTTATCATATAGCTTAGATGCTCGAAACTAATGTTTTTTGGCAAGTTTTAGAGGAATTCAATATCTCCAAGCTGCTTATTTGATGCATGCTATTGATTTAATTGAAAAAGATCCATTGTTTGTTGATTATTCTTGTTGTCTCTTTATGATATGAAATGAGCTTAAACAAAAAAATGATGATTCATATGACCGACCTCAACTTGTTTGGGACTGAGGCATAGTTGTTGTTGTATTGTTGTTCTCTCTTTAAGGATCATCAATTATTTTGCTTTGTGTCAATTACTAATGTGTTTTCTCTCTTTGGTATATTCTAATCTTTAGCTATGTAAACATAGCTACAGAACTCATTGTATTAAAGTAAATAATGATATGTGCTTTATCTTCAGGTGTTGACTCAAAATCTATCTTGTGCGAGTTATTTAAGGCAGGGCAACTTGCCAAGGGTTTTAAGTGCAAGTTCTCCCATGATTTGAATGTTCAAAGGAGCGAAGATTGACATCTTCAGTGATAAGCGTGATGAAGGTAGTTAAGCTGGATCTTACTCTTTGATATTCAGTGATTTTTATAGGGGAAGTTACACATTACATTCGCCAGCTAATATACATTATAAGTAATATGTATACAATGTGTATACTATAAATTTGCCGGCTAGTTTTGGGTGGGCAGCTATGTATGTCAATTTCCCTTTTTTATATGGTAAACGCACCCCTGAAAACTCCCTTCACAGGGACCAACAGTGGATTTTTCCACTTTTTTCCTCCTTGCTGACTCAAACCACCCAACCTCATGATAATCTTGATTACAGTTTTAATTGCCTTGTTTCTTTTGTTTGTCAAAAAAGAAAAAGATAAGGGAACAATGGAGGACTGGGATCAAGAGACTTTGGAGAAGGCTGTGGCATCAAAAAGTCAGGAATATAACAAGAATAAACCTACTGACATAGTAAGTACTTCCCCTTTTCTTTTCATGTCAATATGCATTTGTAGTCTAACTTTGTAAAAATCATATTCAGGACATGATATAAACTTGTTGGTTCAGTTAGTCCTTTTTTATTTGGATTTAACACTAAATGTTAGCTAGTTGCTATTGTGTGTGTAATGATTTAACTATTTGCAGGTATGTAAATACTTTTTGGAAGCTGTGGAGAAGAAACAATATGGTTGGTTTTGGGTCCTGCCCAAATGGTGGTAAGGATTGCCACTATAGACATGCTCTCCCCCTGGATTTTCTTCTTTGCTCGCAGCGGGCAAAATTGACTTCTTCAACTCCTTTCACCCCTGAGTTATTCATGAAATGGAAAAGGAAGAAGATAGAAGAACGAGATGCCAATTCTGCTAAACTGAGGGCAGATAGAGCCACAATGATCGCATGAAGTATTATGTATTGCACTCCTCATTCTAGTTGAGCTTATCGTATGTGCACTTCAACGGGATGCATGTAATTGTTAAATAAACCTGTCTTCTCTTTTCTCACAGGGGTCGTGAGCTTTTCATGTCGGATTCTAGCTGGTTTGTGGATGATGTTGGGGCCTATGACAAGTATGAAAGGGAAGAAGGGTCTGATGAGGCAAAGGTGAATATGTTTTCCAATAGCATTTTGTCATTCTATTTTAATATGATTCAGGGATTGTTTGTGGAGGCATGGGCCTTTTCTGATCCACCCATAACTGTCATTGATCTGGGGTAGGGTACCACCTAGCATAGGGTAGGCTGAAATGAGTGGAAATTTGTTGTTATTATCTGTGTGTAAGGAATTGGAGCAATTATTTGTGTTCAGCCAAAGTTATTTGGCCAACCTTTCCTGCTTCTTTTGTGATTACTACTTTTTTCCACACTAAAGCATGTTCATTATTTTCTTAGTACTTGGTTGATCTTTTTCAGATGGACCAAGATTCTGCTAGAAGTCAGCCAAACCCCTTAACAACATCCCAAAACACTCATGATGGTAAAGACATTCCTGATAATGATGAGGTGGATGACGATGACGATGACCTGGATGTGGAAGAGTTAAATGAACTAGAAGCAAGTCTTTCAAAGACGTCATTGCAAATCAATTAACCTACTGGTCATGCTTGATCCTTGGGAGCAAAATGTCCTAAAAGTCTATGCACACAACTCTTAGGTGCATGTTACATAATGTGGAATGCCAGACTTATTAACACATTCAAAAGCTTGAGGCAAATGCGAGCATGTGTGTGTCACAATGCTATTTATAATAAATGACTATGTTGTTAGGCTTACCGGTAGTGCATCAAGTTGGACTGTTGATTCTATTTTTTGTCACAACTTATAAATTGAGCATTGCTACATGTTTTGTTTAGCCAGAGAGTGCTATCATTATTTTCTACAATCCCTATGCTTGGAGCATTGGCGTGCCTTTTGAAAATAATTATTTTGCAGATCCTCGAGGAACCTCATTTGTCAAAGCTTGCTTCAGTTCTCTTGATGGGTTTGTTGTAGATCTGGATCTCTCTGGTATCATGTAACATGCATAGTATGTTTGACATAAAAAAAAAAAGGCGGTGCACTAAGTTTCCGCTATGCGCGGAATCCGGAGAAGGACCGGACTACAAGGGTTTGATGTAAGCTATGATTTCAGTCTCGAGAGTTCTTCCCGTCATCATTAAAATCATTTTACCTTATACAAAAGGGAGAGTTGTAATTTCGGTCTTAATTAGTTGGTAGCACACTCTGGTCTGTGAATTGACGCTGGAACTAAACAAATGGGAACTAGCAGGAGAGGAAGGCAACAATGGGAGCAAGCTGAATAGGAAAATAATTCCATGTCTAAGTGAAGATAGAACTTACCTGCTGAATTTGAGGAACAATGGTGAATGCATCTATTACCCTCTATGCATAAATAAAGCTGCAAATTGACTCCCTTTTTAGAATGTGAAATTTGGTAATAATAAGTAATGTATGTGTTTTAACGTCAATAATTTATTTGGTTTAAGGTAAAATGGTCCAAATTACCTTGTCTTCACAAAAAAAAAAAATTGTTTTGTGCCTCATACAACTGACATTAATTGTGTGAGATTTTTTTTGTCTCAGAAGTTGGTGGATACAAAGGGTCATTCGCACAAATGCCCCGCCCCCTACTTTGGAATGGTCTTTAATTTTTGCCCCTCAAATTGTTGTTCTTTAGTTTTTGCCCTTCGACTAAAATGGATGAAAATACCCAGATTCTGCTTTCAAACCCAACAAAGTCAAAAAAAGAAAAAAAATCGCAACTCAAAGTTTCAGAGCAAATTATGCCTATTCGGACAAGTTATACAGAAGTTATGCCTTAAGTCATTGCCTTGCGATTATTTTTTTTTACTGAGATGGGTTCGAATCCAGAGCTAACTTTTGTGAAACCTTTTTCTTGTGATTTTTTTTTTTTTTACTGAGATGTGGTTCGAACCCGAATCTATATTTCGACCCACGAATTTTCATTAAATGAGAAGTAGAGATAAAAATTAAAGACTGCGGTTGATTAATTAAAGGACTAATTCAAAATAAAAAAAAAGAAAAAAAAAGAAAAAAAAAAAAAAAAAAAAAATTATTTTTTTTTTTTTAATAAAAAAAAAAAATAAAAAAAAAATCAATTAAATACACGAAATAAAAAAATTACCACACATAGGCAAATGTATGTGTTAGGCCCATAGTGCTGAAATTGTGCACTCCTTTAAGATTTCTATACAATTGCCTATATGTGATAAAAAATATATATTTTATGCCTTACGCAGCTAGTGCTGAAATTGTGCACAAGGAGATAGCCTAGTGCTTGAGACATGGGATTATGTATTATATTCTATCTAAGCTTGTCGGTAAGCTGCTTGTACCCAAATTGATACAAGTGAACAAATAAATTATACTAGAATGCTTGAAAGAATTATTTTGTATTGTGACTTGCAAACTCTCATCGTATCTGATGAGTCACCATTATTTGATTTAGAAAGGCGAATATTTTGATATGCGTCATCTTCTCCAACCTTTGAAAATGATCACCTTGAAAATATGTGCTTGTTATTTGGAATTTTTTTCTAGTAAATGAGTCGAATTGAGCTATTTAACAAGAAAGTAGAAAATTAATCAGCAACTATTTTATCAGTCAAAAGGGTAAATTTAAAATTCGAGAATCACAAACTGCTGATTTAAAACAAATCGCCCTGAGGTATATTGGAACTTGGAACATCATGAACTCTTCTACTTCAATTTGTTTGTCTTATTTTTTTTCTATTTAGTTTATTTATCTTATTTTTCTTTTTAATCTGTTTTAAAAAGAATATTTCTTTCTTAATTTAACAACTTTTTAATTCCAACAATTTACATAAATCATAAGATTAAAAGATATTTTGATACATTATACTTCCTCTGTCCCAATTTATTTGACACACTATTCTTATTAATATGTCCCAAAAAGAATGTTATCTTCCTATATTTAAAAATAATTTAACTTTAAATTATGCGTTTAATTGACACATTTTGAATCTAGTTGAGGTGGTTAATAGATCGAGCATATAGTTGAGGTGCCTAAATAGAATATCCAGACAACTTAAGGGGGATGTCTATGTATTTGACCTTTTCTTTTTTTATCCGTAACGAAATGATTTACAAAAATAAATATTCAAAAATTGTTTTGGACTATAAATTATAAAATATATTTTTAAACTTTATATCTAATTAAACGGTGTCACATAATTTGAAATGAAAAAAGTATAATAGGAATTAAAAAACTTTTTTTTTTTTAAATTTCCTATAGAATCCAACAAAACAAACAAATTAAAATGGGAGAGTATATTACAAAAGCAAAAGAAAAACTTAGAAGTGCCTAAATTTGGGTGTGGTTGGCAGGCAAGAAGGGATAAGCAACAAAACACTAGTGGACATTATTCAAAGGGCCACCACACACAACACTAGTGAGCAGGTGTTTAGGGCCTACTGACATGACACATCAGAAAACATAATCTTTATTTTAGATGAGGGGAAAGTTCGGAAAGCAAAACCCCCACCTGCATCAGAGACTTTTTAGTCAGGTGAGATGTAAATCGAGAGATATGCGTGAGTGACAGTCCTGTAAAGAAAAGGACCAACGAGACACGAACTCAGCAACAACCCTTGCAATATTTCAGCAAAGACTATTACCATACAGAATCAAACTCGCGACGTCGGTGTGATTATACCCAATCTTCTTATCACTCACCAAGGGCCAACACAATCTTTACGTGCAAGTAGCAAAAGACACAGCATAAAGCCCACCTTAAAACTTGTGGACAACAATTGCACATACGTATCGTCACATGAGTGGGTCTCATCTTACTTTGATTCCTCGCCCATTTTTTAATTAATCGCTCGCTTACGTCTCTGTTTCGTATTAACACGTTGTGTAAAGAATAAACTAATTACACTCATTCACCAAATGTATGATGTGCACATGCCGAAATGCAGATGAAAAATATTGAAGTTAGTTTTTATAAATTTTAGTTAATAATATAAAATAACTTTTATTTAATAATACAAGTATAAATTTTGAGAGTTAAATTTTTAAATATTTTAGCTAATTTTGTAAGTTTACTTTAATCCCTATCATGATATAATTCGATCAGATACATGATTTAAGAAATAAAAAAAAAACTTTTGAATCTTGTGATATAAAACAAATCAAAGTGCTTATAAATTATTTCGTTAACGTAAAAAATAAAATTTAAAATTAAATTATTATCAAATAAAAAAATATGTTATTCTTTTTAGCACTTATTAAAAAGAAAAGTATGTCATATAAATTGAGAATAACATGGTTGTGATTTGCCCCTTAATGTTTGCTATTTGTCTTATATTTGTTCTCCGTTTATAATTTTTCTTTATATTGAATAATAATAGTAATATTTTTTATTTTTGGTATAAAAAAATATATAATGCGGACAATTAAATTAAGTTTGAAAAGTTGCCAAATGTCTACTATATGTCTTGAAGTCTATTTCAATTTTCAAGTATAGAAGGCTCCTTCCAACATCCGATTAAATCGGTACCTAATCTGGCGATTAATTGAGCGGCTTCAATTGATTGGTCCCTACAGTAGACCCCACAGCCCGCCAAAAAATTCTCCTTGTATATTTTCGTCCACAAGAAGTCATTGAATAGTTTTGAAATCAGCAAATTGTCCAACCATGGCTAACAACAATTCTACTACAACTGATGCTTCTGGCAAGAAGGTTAGGAAATCTTACACAATAACAAAGTCTAGAGAAAGCTGGACTGATGAA